>OX438813.1:17548179-18184217 GCA_949316475.1 Hypomecis punctinalis
TAGTAAATTAAGTGATATTAGACGGTTTTAAGTAGGATAGAAAGGTTGTTTATATACCTTCTAAAAAAAAAAAAACCTAAGACTATCACGACATTTTATTTATATTTTGTGCTTATATACTTTGTACTATATGCTTATACTTGTTTTAGTTTAAACGGTTAAATAGACGGTAAATCTATTAATAGCTTTCTTATAGTTCGTGAATTAAATAGACAATCGGTACTGAACTAAAAAATACTTTTATTTTTATAAGTAAATTTGGTTATTGATTGGCAACATTGGCAACTTATTTCGGTAACGGGAGTGAAATTAATTATTTCTTTTAGTTTTGTAAGTGGAAAAAAAAAATACAAAAACAACATGAGAAGAATGTTATAATATGATGTTCAACGGAAGATTCGGAGTAGTTTTGAAGAAAACCTGAGCTGAGAAGATATAGTGCCATGCCTATGTCAGCCTGACTGACCGGAGCAATTTCAATCTGAATTCAGAAGCCAGCGAGTAGACCCTCATTGTAAACGGACTACACGACGAGTTTTATGAGTGTTTATGATAGACAATCACCAGCACTAGCAAGGACAATCAACGATAGACGTCCGCGCATCCCTTCAACAGATATAAATAGAAGAAAGAAGAGGATAATCATAGATACTACCAAGTTTTTAGTGTAACATGTTGCAGATTCAGTGGTTCTTTGTGCTAGATTAACTATTCTTATTAGGTATCATTATTTGTATTATAACCATAGAAATCTAGAAAAAGGCATTCGTTACTAAATACAATAGGTTGTTGCAGTGTATCAAATTATTGCATACAGTTGATTTTAAACAGAGAGCGCGTAAAGAATTCCTCGGTAGACAATGTCTTATCTAGTAAGATTTGTGGTAATAACATTTTATTTTTAGGAGTATCAACGTTATACCTACTTATGATTTTCAGGTGACTGTAGTTTCAACTTTGCGGTAAAATGTGTAATGAATTAGTAACTAAATTATGTTGTTGTTATACAGCTAGGTTCAAGGTGATTTTAGTATGTTGATAGTATAAATATTTTTAGTTTTTTGTTTACAATTTTGCTAATATTTAGGTTTGGTATTTGGTAGGTATAGTTCTTACAAAAAGTACTAAGTACAATTTTGTTGGTGTGAGTTTAATACGAGGTACTAGTGTTCAGTTGGATTATATAATATTTGATTTTAGAGATACATTATGATTTTAGATATGTTGTATCAATAGTTTGAAGTTACCGCTGTTCTCAATATTATTGTGTCAAAGCAACTAGATGTTATTAGAAGTACTGTAAATCAGACACAGGTTAATTGAAAGTTAAATAGCATTAGATTTCATTTTACATCATTTTTAATGGCTTGGCTTTGTAGTATTACTAAACTAATCACTTAAATGAAAATATTACTGAAGGTATTTCTGAGTCGTGACTATGAATTATGATTATGACTATGTATTTGGTTTTGTTGTTAAGGGTAGATAAGATGGACATTTAAGATTTTAGTAAAGTAGAAAACGAGTTAATAATATTATTATTAGATTATGAGGAAATGGGGGTCGTACAAGTTTATACCATGTATAGTATGTTTATAGTGACCTCAAGTTTCACTTTTACATATTTCATGTTGTATTACAAACGCTAATAGATCGATTTTGTGTTGGACTAGCTGTTTCACACAATGCCTTTGTAAATTGTATGTGTGCTGATATATGAGCATTACTACATTGCAGTGTTTCATTTCAATCCGTTCAGTAGCTTTTGCGTGAAAGAGGAACACACATCCATACATACAAACTTTCGCGTTTATAATATTACTCGTAGTAGGATGTTACGATATGATTATGTAATCCGCAGTTTGAAATATTTAGTACACTGCAAATAGCTTTTATCAAGTGATTGAAAATTGTAGATTATGAGAGGTTGGGGGTCGTTACAAACTATTTGCTATGTTATCCTATCCGTTATATTGTTCTCTAGTTTTATTTTTGTATTTAATATTTAGGGTTGGTGAAACGTCTGGTATTGATTAAAATAAGAATATAACGTTGACTGATTGTGTAATCTTTAGTTGGGCTTGACTTTTATAATGATATGTATATTTGTGTGAATACTGTAATACATAAAATATTCAGGTTTATTTTGGGTTAATGATCCTAATTTGTATGTCAGATGTAGTTTGTTCGTGTCCAACCAGAGAGAATTTGGGATAAACTTAGACTTTTGGACTATGACTATCTTTAAAGATATGTCTTTTAAAACAAGTGGGTATATGTAAATATGTACAATGTTTGAGTTCTGACTTATTCAAAGAATTTGTGTAGAGCTTAGGATGTCTATGAAATATGTAATTATGATTTCAATGTTTATTTTCAATTGAATTGATCAAATTTAACTTGATGTACCTGCGAGTTGTTCTAAGATAAATATCGTTATTGTTAGCTTTTGCTTGCTGCATTCTGTTGTAATATTTTGACTTCGAAAAAAAAAAGATTTTGACTTTATGTATTTAAATTTAAGCTTATGTCACCTTCTGACTTTTGAATCATATCTTTGCTAAAAGCCAGCAGGCCTATCTCGTTAATTTTAAGCAGCTGCGTTTCGTCTGTAATTCAGTTAGATAAAGTTCGGCTGCAATTGTAGTTAGGTTTCAATTCAGGTTTGAAGAATTCGGCATTGCGCTAAACTTCATACACCAACCGTCCGTTTGACAGCGGTTACGTTTCAACTCTGAGTTGCGTTTCAACTTTTGTCAAAATCATTAGCGCGATAAATATAGACAAAGTCGAAGTTCAGTTAGGGCTCAATTGTGATTCAGCTGTAATTTTCTAGTGCGATTGGCTTGCAGGTCAATTCGAAACTGTTGCTGACTAGAGTTGACAAACTAACCAATACACATTTAGCTTTATGATATCAGGATATTATCGTTAAGCTATGTATCTATAATGTGTGTTAATTTTTGCTGAATTTTCTGACTGGACATACCACGTACGCCAAATTTGTCTTCTAAAAATTAGATCAGCTAAGAGAGCGGTTTATTGTAAATGTCATGTTTTACTTTAAGTCCATAATTGTACAATTTTAACGCTTATTTCAGGTTATTTAGTAAGTCTTGCCTTTTGCCGATGATGATTTTTTAGTTTGTCAGAAAAGTCAATTTTATTCTTTTATTTCTTTAGATCTGGGTTTTGTTATTGTAAAATTGGTGTTGTTAATACTAGATAATTAATTGGGTAGGTGCTTTAAACATTTTTAGTAAATAGCGGATGTACAAAAACTTTTTACTACGCAGTTGTAGGTATTTAAATTAGGATAATGGTGTGTCCTATAATCATATTGTAAGTAATATTTTGTAAATTTATACCTATGTAATGAATTAAATTAAATAAACAAGCTGTAATAATCTTTGCTTTTTCGTTTTTAAACGTTAAATTTTTGTCGTTTAATTTAAGCTTTTACTCTTAGCTTTTACTTTTAACGTTGTAGGTACTTTTTAATTTAAATATTCAATTTATAAATTTAATTTTAACGTGTAATTTTTACGTATTTTACATTCAACCTTTACATTCAATTTTACTTTCAAATTTTACATTTAACTAGTACATTCAATTTATAGATAGTCTTAGTTTAATTTTTTTGATTTCATTTCTTATTACTTTTACGTCTTACTTATTTTCAATTCCTGCTTACCCTCGTTTCTCACTCTCATGTTTCACTCTAATTTCTTACTCTCATTTCTTACTCCCATATTTCTTACTCTTATTACTTACTTAAGTTTTACCTTTTTACTTTTGTTTTGACAAATCTTTTTGCAGATAACGCTTACAATTAATTACTTTTTCTTTTCACATTTTACGGTTAGTTTATGTTTAATTTTATTTTTCTACCTTTTTGTTTTTCTGCCTTACTACTTTATTACTTTTCTACGTTTTTCTTATGTTTTGTAAGCTTATAACTTTTATATGAACTTAAATAAATGAACCTGTGATTAATTAAAACTTTGCTTTACATTCATAAAGCTTAACTTTTAACTTTTACTTCCAATTTTACTTTCATTTTACATTCAATTTTCATACTCATTTTTACATTCAATTGTTTTGTTCAATTATTACGTTTAATTCTTACGTTCAATTTTACATTCGATCATTAAGTTCAAATTATCATTTCAAATTTTAACTTTACATGCAACTTTTGCATTTAATTTTAAAATTTATTTTACATTCAAGTTTTACATTCATGTCTTAGTGTAGTTTCTTTATTTCATTTCATGCTTTCATTTCTTACTTTCTTCCTTACCTTTAGTTCTTTTTACATTTATTTTTTCCTTTCGTTTCTTACTTACAGCTCATACTTGCATTTCTTCCTTTCGTTTCTTGCTTTAATTCCTTACATAATTTTAAACTTTTTTGCATTTATTTTTACAATTACTTTTATAGATAATTTCACCGAAAGCTTTTAAAGATTACTATGTTTATTTTTACCGTTTACTCTTACGTTTTATTTTTACGACTACATTTCACATTTTACGGTTAATTTCTCACGTTTTACCGTTACTTTTACCTTATTACCTTCCTACTTTTTATCTTTCTACCTATTTATTTTGCAGACTTTTTACTTTTCCACCTTTTTATTTTTCTATTTATCTCTTTACATGTCTCTTATTACTTTTCACCTCTGTACATTTCTTACCTTTTTACTTAGTTACTTTTACCTTTCTTACGTTTTTACTCATCTATTTTTTACTTTTCACCTTTCTACTTTTCATCTCTCTTCTTTTCTTAGCTCTTTACCTTTCTATCATATTACTTTTCTACTTTTTCATGTTTCTAAGTTTTTACTTTTCACCTTTCTACTTTTTACCTTTTTATTTTTCTATCTGTATATATTTATACCTTTACATGTTTTTATTTTTCTACTTATTTACTTTCACTTTTCTACCTTTACACCCTTTTACCTTTCTACGTTTTACTTTTCGATCTAATTACTTTTCACCTCTGAACATTTCTTACCTTTTACTTAATTACTTTTACCTTTTTACTTTTCTTACGTTTTTACTCATCTACTTTTTACTTTTCACCTTTCTACTTTTCATCTCTCTTCTTTTCTTAGCTCTTTACCTTTCTATTTTATTATTTTTCTACCTTTTTAATATTCTAAGTTTTTACTTTTCACCTTTCTACTTCTTTTACCTTTTTACTTTTCTACCTATATACGATTATACCTTTCCACGCTTTTACTTTTCTACCTATTCTTCTTCTTCGTCGTGTCGATGATCCAAATATATATATAGGGATGTTCTACCTATCTACTTTCACTTTGCTACCTTTATACCCTTTTGCTTTTCTACGTTTTTACATTTCACCTTTGTACTTTTTTCACCTGTTTACTTTTTCCCTTATGACTTTTCACCTTTCTACTTTGTTAATTTTCTGCCTTTTTAATTGTCCACCTGTATACCATTTACTATTCTACGTTTTTATTTTTCTTACCTAATGACTTTTCACCATTCTACCTGTTTACTTTTCTACCTTTCCACTATTCTACTCTTTTAGGTTTCTACGTTTTAACTTTTTACCTCTCTACCATTTTTACATTTAAAATTACTTTTCTCAATTACTTAGTTTCTAAATTCAGTATTAAAAATGAGTTTCTTTTACTGTACCTAATCTTTTATCTCGTGTATAAGGCATGATTTTGAGAATTAAATAGATTATCAGATTTAACTATAGCTTGGGAAGTAGAAGGGCGTTGACATTAAGAGGGTAATTCAGCCAGAGTGAAACAAACTGATTACATAATATTCTAGTTTTTACAATTATGTAGGTCCGAGTGAGCCATCATGAAAATTTTGTAGTCTATGAATATTTGTTCAAAATTAGTTATTGGAAGTACCTATTTGCTTTAGCAAATTTTTTTTTAGATGTAGTAAAGAACTTCATGTAATAGCATTGCTTAGTTGTCAAAGTTCAAATTATTACGATATTTACACTAAACATCAAGCCTTTCATAGAATTTTGCCCAGGAGTTAGGTTAAGCCAAAGGGCAAGGGCGACAAAAAGCTAGCTAGTTCCATTCATGTCTTTTTGATTTTCTTGTTTTAGGAACGCTTGGATTTTAGGAAGAGTGCATCTAATCTTTTAGGTCGAACTGTACAGGGTTAATTTGTGCATTGGTTTAGCAAAATCAAATGCGCTTACTAGTAGAGTAAAGATCTGCTTCACACCCAGATCACCTTAGCAGAAAACGATCGTTTTGTGGGATTGGAGTTTTTCGTTATGTTAAAGATTGTCGGCTTTGGGACTGGGCGGTTATCTTCCACTGGCTTACATGTAACCTGATGACTAGTGCTTTAGTGACAATTAGAAAGGGGAAATTTAGGACATCCAAGTTTAATTTTAAATCCAATTTATTAACATTTTTATTTCCATAGCGCGAATACCGGAAAGCTTTTTGATTTGGAGTAGAGTTAAAATTTTGTGGGTTTAAAAAAAATAAAAAAAAAAAAAGTGGGAATAGAATTTTGGCCGTGTGAAGGCCGTGTTTTGTTGTGTGAAGTTCGGTTGTAGTATCTTAAACGAACTTAACTTTAGTTCAATTTCATATGGAAGAACTTCATTTACCAGAGAAAAAAAAAAATAATTTAACATTTTGTATTAACTTAACCTTTTGTATTTACACTGAAGCATAAGTATTTTAAATTAGTTGTCGTGATACAAAAGTTGTAAACTTTGAAAATAATTTGTATCAAGTTGTGGAAATCTTTGGAAATTATATCTAATCATTATTTGTAAGATTTCGTATTAAATTCGCTGTTTGAGGAGTTGTGATTTTTAGAGTTTATAGATTAATGGTTAACGAATTTGTTGTTTAGTTACTTAAATGGCTATTAATGCTAAGGGGTCACAGTAGTGATGAAAAAGTTAATGGTTTACAGGTTTATCTTTGTTGTAATTACGTTTCCACTTATAAGACATTTTTAGACCTTTGATTTTTAGTCAAGATATTGTTAAAAATTATTTGTAAATGTGGATGGCACAGGGTAATTTCTTTTAAGGGATTCGTGCGAATATTGGAACGTTTTTAACCTCGCAGAGGCAGTGCTTTATCTTCGGAGGGATGTTACTTTGTACGCAAACGAAAGGGATTTGTTTTGATGGAAATGCAGGTTGTACTGAATGGATGAATGAAATATGGATGAAATTTTAAACAAGACGTCGCTTAGGTAGAAATTTTAGGAATGGCGATTTTGAATGAGAATGATTGCAGCTGTAGAGAAAAGCATTGCTGGAGGTTATGAGCGGTTTGTCAGCGTTCGATTCTGGCAAAACACTTTTTCAAATTGAACTTTATGGACGGAGGGATGTTGTTAGGTTTAAGCAAGCGTGCCATCCCGCCAACTAAAACAGTTGACCCCATAAAGATCTTGTACTCTACAATGTGCGCCCACCGACAAACTACCTACACTCTACACTCTCCAATTTAGAGATGGCTCGTTTTATTTTCTTAGACTCATCGTGGGACACTGGTTTCATGCGAACTTTTGGACATTTCACTTACCAGTCGTAGTATCAGTGAGAACGGTGTTGATAACATCGGGTAAACGGAAGATTGGTTTGGTCATGGGATCAGCATCGAGCTACTAGGGCTGACTTGTCTCACAATCGGGTTTTCTTTCCAGTTGCTGATATTGAAGGGTGAGTGGAAAAATTTTCGTATCAACGATTTGTTGGAAACATTGAGTTGAGATTCTAAGACGGACATCTATGAGCTGGTTTAAAATACACTTATAATATATTGTGATAGGATAAAAAAAAAACACACACACATTCAGACACATAATTTTATTGCCAGAATCCGAATTTTGATAAATACAATTTTGCGCTTTCGATTAAATTTTAATTATTAAACGCGATTATTCTGAAAGAATATTGAAGACAATTAAAATTAAGGAAATTTACTCCGATTAAGAAAATTTTTAATCTTCTCAAATTTGGGGGTCGCTGTAAAGGTCCATCTGTACATAGCTGTCCACATGTAGCTACTTACATGTATTTCTCATGTAACAAACTACGTCTCCCACTAGGTAGGTAACATTTAATTACTAAAATTTAATATTTTGAGCAACTCAACTAGAGTTATAGAAAATAGCTCCACAGGTGCTATAATAATGTAAGTAATAGATGTGAGATATGATAAATTTTACCTTTATTGATGTTTTACCACAATGAGAAGAAAATTCACATGCTTTGGTAATGATGGGACGCGCCCTGGACGTCGGATGAACAGGAGGCGAGTCACAGAGAACGAGAAACGGTGGAACCTTCCTTTCTTACGCCGAATCCAGGCTGGAATAGATTAAATTAGGAATAAGTTTCTTAATTTTAGTATCTTAAGAAAATCAGGAAGAGATATTAGGATGCCAGGAAGCTTTTCAAAGGCAACTTGCACATTATGTATGATATTTTAAAGTCTGAAGTTTATTAGCAAGAAATTAGCATTTGGAGGATTGAGTTATATACAATACAAGTCCAATAATCTTTATTGAGAAGAACTGTAAAGAGTAGTAATTTACTAACCGTGTTATTTTGTTCTATAGGTAACAATACCTAATATAATTTTAGCCAATTTTAAGGATTTTTGCCGCTGTCGCCGGGTTAGAAGTTGTCCTGCAAGCTCTGGGATCTTTTATATGGAGCTGAAGACTTTCGGAGGCTGGGAGAATGTCAAAGACTGGAAAGAGTATCCTGAAACGAACATCAAATAATTAGATTTGAATATTTAGGTTACATATGCAAAGAATCGTAGTCCAATTGCAATACTTTACTTACCATTCAACTTTAAATACTGCATATTCGTTTAGCAGTAATCTTGTATTAATATTTATAGGTATTTCGAGCAATTTTATCCGATAATTTTACTAGGATTTAATATTTACACTTTACAATAACAATGGTCGCAAAGCCGTGCCAAAAAAATCACTATTGCCAGCGCGTGATTTTAAAAAAAAGAAACAGTTGTGGTGTCATATTATTGTACGGTAATATTTGTTCAAGGAGAAAAGCGTTAAAAAACAATGGCACAAGATTGTATTGTATTGTCATCAGATTAGATGACTATTATTCTAGCTACTTTGTGTAAAGAAAATAGTTTAAATCGTATTTATAGAAATAACAGGGAATCTGTTAAAGTAACGGAATATTTTATTTAATTTTATGGGAGGCAACATTGTAATAAACTACCAGTGACGTCACTGACATAAAGCAAATATGCTCCTTAACGCAACTATTGCAGTTATTTGGATTATTAGCGTTAAGATCGTTAGTTGCCTTATGCGTTTTATTGCTAGTATTGCATTTAATTGTGTTGTTGGGCTTATGTTCCGAATGAGTGTTTTTAGCTTTAATGGCATTATGTGCACTATGGTGATTGTTTGCATTATTGGCCTTTTTAGCAGGAACCGTGTTATTGCAAATAGTTGTGTTAGTGCGCTTATTGCAGTTAAATCAATCGTATAAAAACTAGTTTAGTATAAAAGAGCGCGGGGAAACCAGCTCGAGGACAGTTAAAGCCGGAAATTCGAGGAGGCCGTACCTCTGACGGATACAGTTTAAGTCGGGAATTCGAGGATGCCGTACCTCGGATGGAAATAATACACAGTTTAGTTCGGAGGCCATTTCTCTGATGGATTATCGGGAGTTTTATTTCGCGTTCCAAATCTTTGTCGGAACTATCGGAAAAGTGAAAATTAGTGACTTCGGCTTTGTGATAGTGTAATTCAGTGCGGATCGTTTGATATAAGTGAAATTATAATGAAATAAGTGTAATTCAGTGCGGATCGTTTTATAAAAGTGAAATTATAATGAAATATAGTGCAAATTGAAGGAGAAACTTGCGGATTGATTTTGTTCGATTTGCATAAACGTTTGGTAAGCCAGATTGGCACAGCTAAGTGCAACCTGAAGACGGTTCGATGCAGCGCTGGACTTCGAAGCTAAGGAACGGGCATATTTCCAGCGTGCCACTGAACTACTTTGGAAGGGAAAGCTAGCCGTCTACGAGGACGAGAGCCATAGGATGGAACATCATCATTTGGTGAGGCAATTCCGATTTATTTGTGGGAGATTGATTTGTAAAAGTATACGACTTTTAAACATTTACAAAATACCTACATTATTCATTTTAAGTCTGGCGTGTATTTAGTTGGACCTTAAAAATACTTGATTTATTTCAAAGAATCTTTTGATTGGATACCCTCAATCTCTTACGCACAATCTTACTTTTTATTTGTATTGTTGATTTGTTATTTGTGTGCTTGCTTGTTCTTACTGTGCCCATTTGCAGGTTTGGACTTTCTAATATGAAATATATTGTGTTTTTCTATACCTAAACGGATTATATTAAGTGCCTTATTTTCAATATTACGGAGTGTAATATTAATTTGATTACTGCGCTTCGATTATAGCGTATGCCAAAGTTCAACGGAACCTTGAAGATTTATGATTGTATCTACATTTATTTATCTTGATGATATTTGTTTACGTGAAATACCCGGATTTGAAATATATGTTTTGATCTTCGAAAAGTCATACGTATTTTTAGCGTACTCGAAGCGTTTAGTGTACTCAAATTCATAGTACCAATATTTGGAGATTTACTAAAGTGTATTAATCTTTAACGGGGATTGTCCCATGTTTAAGATCATATTTGTGTAACATGTTTTATATGAATGATTTTAATGTTCAGAACTAACAACTATACATTGTTATAGTGCATTTTCTAAATATTGTAATATTTAGAGTACTCAAGTTAGTAGTACAGACATAATTACATTATGTAAGGAATCTGAAGGTTCTATCAAAGGATAGTTGATACTTTGGAAATTCACAGGAGTTTTTAGAATTGACTTTGCTTTTACACAGATATTTCATCATTCAATTTTAGCTATTTTACTCACAAGAGTTGAGTGGTTTCGGGGCTGGGTTTTTAGCTGATGCCTCTAAAAACAGACCATCGATCTGGGAATCAGTAACCTCTCGACCGTATGGCGGGTGAACCATTCCACATAACAGAGAAGTTCAATTTACTGACTATGAACCAAAGGCTTGAAGCTGTTACTAAATTTAACTTATTAATAAGTAAAGTCTTTCTACAAGCAGAGAACTATAAATATGATCACACTTTGACTGTCCTTGATGAGCATTCCGATTCTTAGAGTGGGAGACTCTAAATTGTACTATCGTCTGTATTTAACTAAGTTTTGGATATTCTTTGATGTAATTCCTTTGATGTTAAGACGGTTATACCAGAGACGTAGGTTCTCTTAGCTAGCTGTGAAAATATAGGTAGGGAAATAGCCTATGTAGGTAGGTAACTTCCATAGGGTCTAGGGGATTCTCTTGGTTCCATTCTTTGGGACTTAGGGAAACCCCACAGTTAACCTTTAGATTGGATCCCTCATATATCACCATATGAGGTTAATTTTGGGGGAATGGAGGAAGGTTCCTCCATTTCCTGGGAATTAGGGGCTTCGGACACCGTAACCGAAGATTGGGACAATTTGCAAAAAAGACAGTCTTGCCCCCTTTTGTGAAGACATGACAGACAGACAGCATTGACAAAAGTAGTATAGCCCTTCTGGCTGTTCTCATAACAACAATACGGAGGACTTTCGCCCACGTCAGGTAGACGAGGAAGACTGTTTGGCGCGGTGGAGGTGCGCCTTACCTATGCCGTGATATCTGTTGTTATGCTATAGTATTTACTATATTTTTCCATTTAAAGTTATAATTCCCAAGGATTCTATCAATTTTATTAATCCTGAGGAAAGTGATTTCATAACTGTCTCTTGAACCATTTGAAGCAATGTTTATTCATCATCTTAATATTTGTACTCTATCCTTTAGGAATTAGTATTATGTTCTCTTGATAGCCCTAAGTAAATTGTGTAAAATGGGAAATCTTGACTCTTTAGGTTTACGGTCCCCAAGTAGTCAATATGAGTATGAGTTTTATTATGCGTTAGAAATATCCTAGTTGTAGGTCATTATGTAGTGAGTATTAGAATTTTAGGTTGTTTAAATATCGGTTAGGTAGTTTCCAAAATCACCATAATCTGGGTTTTGCGGATCACAACGTTGGGTTCACACTAAACGATCATTGGCCATATTTAGTTCATAGTTAGTTTATTAGTTTAAAATTAGTTAGTTTTAGGTTTAAATTTAAGTAACAATAACTTTAGTCAGCGTGGTAGGTCGTGGTTAGACGGATTATTATTTAAATAATTTTGGGGATCATGCATAGAGAGCAAATATCTATGGAGAGATATAAATATATTATATATATGGGGGGGGGGATTTTTACAGGCATCCGTTCGTTACACGGACATAACGAAGTTTTAAGGGTTCCTCGTTTTACTACGAAACCCTAAAAATGACTGAACAAAGTGACAGCTGTCAAATTCTAGAATCCATACTAGGATGACATGTCAGGTCTCAAAGTGACAGCTGTCAAACTTAAATGCGGTTTATTTCTGTAACTAACGATTTTAGACCATTGCTGTCTTCACAAAAGTGATAGAACTCAACAATATCTATATTTCGGATGACAGCTCTTTAAAGTAATTTAACTCCGTAACTGTCGTTTCTAGACCGTTACTTTAGGCACAAAATTGATAGAGCTCAACGAGATCTACATTTCGGATGACATCTGCCACTCTAGTATGAATTCTATAATAATATGCCATATAATGGCAGCTGTCACTTTGACATCTGTTATTTTCGGAACTAAAAAATAAGTCCTGAAAAACCTATTACCTACAATGACTTTATAAGAACAAATATTAGGCCGAGAAGTTTTGGATAACCCTATACAGGGGATTAGTCCCATAGTAAAAGTTGGTCATAATTTACAATGATATTTTAGGACAGAATATTGTAATTATGATTATATTTGCCTGTGCTAGTTGTGCATTTTTGAAAACTGATTACCAGATAATGTTCACCAAAATGTATACTTGTGAGGTCTACTATTTGGAAAACTACTAGTCAATATACACAGATGTAATAACCGCAGAACAGTAGGTACACACGCCAAGTCTTGTTCCATTTAGAAATAAAGTTCATTTACTCACGACAAAATCATGGGAATGCTGACTTTTTATTCGTTATATTGGGAGGTTAGTACCATAGTAAATGTTGATCATAACATCAAGATAAGTACAATGATATTCTAGAACGTATTCGTGGCTTAGAAAAATACGCAGCATAGAATGAAGCACTTTATTTCCTTTTTTCCTTACTTCCGCCAAAGAATATATAATAATACTACGTATAGAACGGCCACTCGTTACCCCCCACCCGTTTGAGTCTTCCTCACTTCCACCCCGCGTCAGGACTCGTGAAATTCACTCGGCGCGCGGGCTGTACAGGCCGGTGATTTCGACTACAAAAAATACAGACTTACAATGGGGAAGACGTGTGCTGTTTATGGCTGTTCTACAACAATTCGCGACAAGATATCATTTCATTATTTCCCTAAAGATAAAATAAGGTACCTTATTTACTTTTAGTAGGTAGATAATATTGTTATAAAAATTATGTCATTCAAATTTAGTTCCTTTCTCTTGATAATTTGTTTCAAATAAAATAAATCGCTTACTTTTAGTTACCGTACCGTACCGTACCGTACCAGCCTTTTTTAATAGTCCACTGCAGGACGTAGGCCTACCCACGAAGGGTGATTGGGCCATATCCACCACGCTGGCCCAGTGCGGGTTGGTGGATTCACATACGGCATCGAATTTCTTCTACGGACGTATGCAGGTTGCCTCACGATGTTTTCCTTCACCGAAAAGCCAATGATGTGAAATTCCGTACATAAGTTCCAAAGAAACTCATTGGTACGGGATCGGGATTTGAACCCACGACCTCACGATTGCAGGTCGGGTGTTACTACCACTAGACCACCATGGCTTCATCTTTTAGTTACAGTGCTGTCAAATTATTATGAATTCATTATACTTTATAAGCACTAGAATGATATTCATTTTTGTAAATTTATTTTGCATCTAGCTCACTTCCGCATGAAAGTATGGCGGATCGGTCGTAAAGTACGCCAAGATAATTCTGCGCGCGGCCAAAATTGGGAACTAATTCAATGCTGATAGAGAATTCGTAATGCTACCAACATAACGTACGTAGCGCCGCTACTCGCACGCATAATCTCTCGTTCGCTCGTCGTGCTGATCACAGATAGAGTTGCCATGGGCGTGAAAATACTAGTTATCATCGTAACGCAACTGTTACAGAATATCGGTATCGATATGCAATGTATTGTTTCGCGTTAACACATACATACCTAGTAGATAAGTGCTAATTTGTATTTGTATATTTTCTGTAAATAAACGAACATGTTTATAACATTGAGTTAATATGTACAGTCCTATAATTTGTAGTTATTTTTTCTACATAAATACTAATACTAAATATTTTTCATACATAAAGAATTAGATTTTGTTAATCTCACAATAAATGACAAAGATAAACCTTGTCAAAGTTCGGGAATAGGGAGTTATACTTTTCTTTTATTTTTGCTTTTCGCGGAGATGATTTACATAAGACAAAATGTTTGGAACGTGCGTTGTACGGGCCCACGTCCGCGCCTGTCCTGAGCCCGCCCTGTCCTTAATCATACCTCAACGAGCTATATCATTAACAATTTTTAAATCATTGTTTTGAATAAATATTTAGTGCTACTTAATTGACATCAGAAAAAAATCGTGTCAAATATTATTTAATAATTATCTATCTAACGGACTAATTATATTTTTTTGTCATCAAGCCAATTATACCTTTTACAAAAAAATCTTCTAGACATTCTCAAAAAATCTTTTTACTAAGATTTGTCTCAAAATATCAATATTTATTGAAAAAAACGATTATAAAAACCAGAAACGATCCCGCAACCGCTATTTAACCAGTGAGGGGCCTCACTAGCGTAGGTGTATGAAATATGAAATTAGGGACTTCCCTCAGTTGGCCATCGGTCGGTGTGTTGAGCGCGTCATTTACTTAATCGTTAATTACTAAGTATATCTTTTGTTTAAATTATGGGATGATTTTACAAATATACATAATCGTGTGTGTACGTATATGAACACGCACACACACGATTATGTATACTTCAACAATATGTGAGAAAATTAAGGGAATTTCGTAACAGTGCCGTGTTTTGGTTATGTTCTACGTAGGTAAATGAGTGATTTCATCGAAATAAGTGTATGTACGATTGTATGTGAAACCTGCAGCGGCTAGTACATCGTATCAGTACTCACAAAACTTCTTGGTAAGTCAGAATTACAATTCATACGGTCGACATGGGTCGTTGACAACCATAGGCGTTCTAAACACAAATACCCGTGTAGCGTTCGTGCGTATGTGTAGTGTCTGTGAGTAAAATGTACTGTTGTGTGCGTAAGACAGCAGATTTTGTATGAAGAATCGCGGAGTGTCCGGGCTGTGCTTCCGCCTAACCCACGGCGCGGCTCTGAAGCCGAATGACGTCACACGCGTAAATCCGTCGTGAGGTTTTTTGATTTCGTGCGGTCATGTTTAGACATCCATAACTCCGTCATTTATTAAGATATTCGAGTAGTTTTTTCACTGTGTGTAGTTTTTATGATAAAGGAAACTTCCTTATTGTCATCGATTTCCTTTCTAATTAGAGTAGTTCACTGTTCTGTGACTCACACAGTACACATCCCTACTCCCCGCGCAACTAACAATGAATTCGCAACAGCGCAATGACTGGCTTCGTGTTCGCAGACACCAAAAAGTTTGATTCGGCCTATAACTATAACAGATAATGTATATTAGGATATAATGGAGATTCTGACTAAAAGACATAGTTTCCATGATCATTCAAAAAAATAAAATCGGTTTGACACATAATTTGACACGAACACGAAGATCCCAGAGGGATATTTTATTTTATTCGTTTGAGATTTTCCGAAAGAGATGCATTGATATAATAAGGCACGAGTTAGAAAGAGATATTAAAAAGATCTCGATTCGGTGAGCATTGCCCACTGATTTCGTCACGACTGTCGATATGTTTTGATGGAATCGACTAGTCGAATGTTACATTGGCTAGCTTTTGTGATGGAATCGCTTTGGTCACGTGACTTATGTCAATCCCATACATTTTAAGCGAAGCGAATCGCTAATGCTAGCGATTCGATTTGTACTTTGTCTAGCCCTACTGAGAAGCGATTTGTCTCAAACTCAGAGCAAATAAAAAAATCAAGAGGGAACTGTTAGACTAAGCTTTAGAGTTCTTTAAAAAAACAACTCAGTTACTCGAAATGATCACTTTAATAGTCTAACTTTAAAACACATTAAAACTTTACACTTTTACTAGGCACCTTTCCTAGACCAATAGACTTGGTGGAGAATATACCGCGCGCGAGATTCCCTTTGGGAGACTTCTTTCTCAGGACCGGCGGGCAGGAACCAACCCCCCGACCGCCTAAGCAATAGCAATCGTAATAGCAATCGTTGAATGAACAACTTTGATGGCTAACGTCACATAGGCGGTGCCAAATGACTAAAATGAAGTCATAAACGATTGCTATTACGATTGCTATTGCTTAGGCGGTCGGGGGGCAGGTCCGTAGCCTGAGAGGTAGAGTAACCTTCGGAGAACTAACTGGGAGATTTAGATTGAAAATGTTAGTTTATATACGTAAAATATTGCAGAGTCTCCAATATTGGTTGACGTAAATCGGTAGGCAAGTGGGGGCTGCATAGTCAGCAATCTGTTGGTTCTAACAGAACGTCGTTGAACAGTCAAGTGAAGCCGGTTTTTTATACATGTGTGATTGCGTCACTGCTGCGCCGCCATAGTTCGACTGACAAGCCAAGGCGTAGTTTCCATGTACGTTGATGTGTGTGTAATTGTCTTTACACAGCGAAGCGTAGTTTTGGTCGGCCTCACGTGTTTGTTCACAACATTCTCTCTTGATATCTTATTTGCTCTGAGGTCTCAAAGTATGTTCCGTATGGCCGGGGAATGGAATAAACTGTCGCTTTCCTGGTATAAACTGAAGCTTTTTTAAAGTGAGAGTACCTAAATGCTATCTTCTAAGTCCGAGTTTGACCATAACTTCGCTTACCATCAAGCGAGTCGGTGGTAAAGCACGAACATATTCGCAACAAAAAAAACTGTTTTAGGGTTATTTTATCGGTAGGTAAGTATTTACTAATTGCACCTGTTCTTTGCTGTTCACTGATTGATTAGAAAGAACATATAACTCTGTATAGTGAAGCAACAATGTGATCTCATTGAGACAGAGCTTTTTTTAATGGACATAGGCGTCTCTTATGAATTTTTGTAAAGATTACCACTACCACGTACCCGTAAACAAAGCGTAAGACTTACCACTTACAAGTTGTACAGGTTACTTCGTGGACAGCTTGATTCGTACTGGATTCGCAAGCTCTTCACGATTTGTCCTATTCAAATGTATATGGAAAGTCTAAATCCAGCAGTAAGTAGATGTTCTACAGATGAAATGATAAATAATTTATTTGTCTTATTTAAATAACAGAACCATATAAAACACGATCTATTCAGATACAGTTTTTTTTTTATAAGAGTGTGTGAGGGAACAACCTATCTCAGTAGTTCAAATATAAGATTACAAAAACGGAAATAAAAAACTAATTGTATAAAAATCGAAACAAAACTATAGAAAACTGAGACTGTTATCATGAGTGATTTCAATTAACAAAGTTCTTCGAGTCCCGAAGAAAGGAACTGATATTAAATAATTCTTTTTCGCAAAAAATAGCAGGACCAACTTCACCCGTGTACAGAATTCGCGAATATTTCGCACGGATCGATGTAGCATTTTCACATTATTGTTGATTTATCAAAAATGGCTCAGCCGATTTCGATAAAATGTAAATGGGACCAATTTCGAAGTATACTCTTTCCAGTACAAAAAGAATGATTGAAATCAGACTACTATGAAAAAATATACGCATCGAATTGAGTACCTACTTCGGAGGTTCGTCGGTCAATTATTAGTATTACGGTTACTTTACTTACACGGTAACAAATTACAATAAAAAAAGGAGTGACATGCGTTCAACAACTATAATTTCTTGTGACCAATGGATTCAAATCGTCGCTGAAAAACGTACTCGCTGGTGTGTATTTATACAACAAATTGTATATGTCAAAATAATATTTCGCAGCCAAATCGTAAATAAACTGACCGACATACGAGCACATTATAGACTTCCAGTTGTTGTTGATAAATGTGATAACTCTACGCGCTGTAAACAAAGAAAATATTATGTTAAAACTATAGTTACGCTTGACTGGAACACATGCCGTAACTAATAATAAACTAATAATGTGATAATGATGAAATGTAGTAAATGTGTATCCTTATTATGTATACACAATAAATATATAAATATTTGTTTCTAAAATATACTATTTTTACTAGAGATCTATATTTTCATTGTATGTAAGAAAGGCGAAAGAAAAATTTTCCATTCACTCGACACGCTCGCGCTGATAGTATCTGAGGCCTCAAAAAGATAAAATGAAACAACAAACTTTCCCGACAACACCTAGCCCCAGCATGTGCTAAGTGTTGTACACAGCTGGTAGACAAACTTTTTATCCACCGGTTCATCATTTTGCGAATGGAAAAAAGGACACCGAAAATCTTGGAATCCTAAGTTAATACATATCACTAATTATAATGAACCTTCATTTTGGCGTTTTACAAAGTGCAAATAATTACATATTAGGTTAAGTATATTAATCTAGAAAAACTAAAAGGTTTTACTTACTAATGTCTTGTTTACCACTCCTTATACAGTCAGCTGAAACAGTGACCTTTGTTTCGCTAGTTTCATAGGTAGCGTTGTTGAAAAATGGATTTACATAAATTTTTCCATCGCATCGCTTTTCAAATATGAAGTCGTAGCAAAATTTGAAAAGCCAGTTCTCTGGGAAAATGCATAATTGTATATAGACATAAATATATAGAAATAAATAAAAGTAAGTAAGTTCGTATAGGCCGGGAGGCTAGCCCTGCTGTCAGAGTAAAATAAATATAAGGCGTTGTTGTGCAAACTGCAAAAACTAACAGAGGTACGAACAGACATCATTATGGACCACTTTTATTTGGAACCAATATCGAAACGTAAAAATAACAGTATTCTTTACAAAATGTTAATAGTAGATTGTATCATATGTACTGTACCAGCCTTTTTAATAGTCCACTGCAGGACGTAGGCCTACCCACGAAGGGTGATTGGGCCATATCCACCACGCTGGCCCAGTGCGGGTTGATGGATTCACATACGCCATCGAATTTCTTCTACGGACGTATGCAGGTTGCCTCACGATGTTTTCCTTCACCGAAAAGCCAGTGGTGTGAAATTCCGTACATTAATTCCAAAGAACTCATTGGTACGGGACCGAGGATTCGAACCCACGACCTCACGATTGTAAGGCGGGTGTCACTACCTCTTGACCACCACGGCTCACACCGTATCATATGGGAGCAAAATAATATTTTTACGGCGAGGGCGTTTTTTGAATCCTGAGCGAAGTGAGGGATTCTTTAGTAGAATCCTGAACGTAGCGAGATACAAAGTACGTCGCCCGAGCCAAAAATATATTTTGCGCCCGAGTGGTACACTCTATTTTTCATCACCTCCATGAGAAAAAAAAAGGCGCCTCATATTTTACTATAATATTATTATTTAATAAAACGTAGAGTAACACCTACATTGAAATTAAATGGTATCTAATAATAAAACAAATGAAAATTTATATTTACATTCTTTTCATTCATTTTCTTGGCGTTGAACACTAACATTTCAAATACTTCCAAATTCAAAAAGTGCGCGGCAAAGATAATTCCGTCGCACTTATAAAGTTCCTTATAGAAAATATCGAAAAATATATAACAAACACTTTAAAAAACTTTGCATTCCATCTTACCTATTACAATCGTCCCGTTTCCTTCGCCTTGAATGTTACACCATCCACAAATGTTGCCCATGATCGGAGCTGATTCTATCTTATAGCACCCTCGAATGGTGATCTTCGGGCAGGATATTATTGACACTTGCTGGTACCGAGCTTCTACGTTGGTTCTAAAATTATTTTTGCTATTTAATTTGCGTAGGCGTTTAAATTTTTATAAATTTTCTGCAAATACTTTAAAACTACTGAGCCAATATAAACGTGATTTTCTTCTAACGAAATCTCGCAAGCTCAATTTTTCTCACCAACTCGTGACTATTTCAAAGCAGAAGTGAGCATAGATTGTTTAAGTTCGAGGTTAGTATGCGATCCTAAAAATAATTTTATTTAAATATTCACAAAATGAGCTCCTGGTTTTTTCAAGACCCAATCACGGACATTGGTGTAGCTAATCGTTTTATCCAGGGCAGCTGTCTATTTTTGTAAAATATAATGTAATTGACTTCTAATATTATTGATTTTCTGGGGTGGGCTTAGAAGTCTTTATTAGCCCTACAATCTAGGAAAGTTACGCCAATGGTCACACATCCGAAGATTGACCGTGCTCCGTGCTAAACGAACCCAATTAATTTTGCGTTGTACAAGATCGTTATTTTTACTTACTTAAAAGTTTTCAAAATGCATTTTCCAATGCCTTCCACTAGTCCATTGGTAAGGGTCACACACGACAGACCGAGAAGAGATAGTATTGCGTCTTCTGTTTCAAGCGGGTCTACCACTGGTATGTGTGCCTCCGGTAGGCCGGTGTAGGCATTCTTCCTGCCGTATGTCTGTAGAGAATTCTTCTGACATTCCCCGTCGTATATGCTACATGCTTTGTATCCTGAAAATTGTATTGTATTTGGTATTTGGATGAGGCATTTTCCAACTGAGCGCTTCCGTGACTCGGATGACACGTTAAATTGTAGGTCCCGGTTGTTTTAACCGTTTAGCCATGCCAGAGGCCTTCAGGCGGCTTAAAAACTCTGACACCAGGGCTAGCCACCCAGTCTATACGAACTAACTTTTTACCCTGAAAATAAATAGTATCTTCCACCTCTATGTAACAACTTACAAAAATATGTAACAGCTATGGCTATTCTGAGACACGTATGGAAAAAGACTTCAGTAGTTTAAGCTTTTCAGTTTACTTGAAGTACAAAAAATATTAGACTAAAACTACCTCTATGTAATTCACTGTTTATAGTTTTAGTATAACAGCACCACATGTCCGTACAAAATTTCACATTGTCATTTAAATGTATAATTCGACGTACGTATTATGTGCACCAAAAGCAATCTTAAGATTGAAAAATGGGTAATTTTCTTACATTTTCTAAAAATATCAAATATGCCTCGATAACTGTAGGTACAATACTAAGACTTTTACTTGAATATGTTTTATTATATTTTAAATTATAATATAATCTTCTATTTGTTGAGTTTCAGGGTGATTTAAAAATTTCGTCACACTCTACCTACAGTTGTTACTTTGCAAAGGGCATGGACTTTTGGATGTACTCATACCCACTCTTAATTATAAACAATGTTTTAAGAATGGCCAAATTCCAGATGTTTTCCAGAAGTCCGTGCACTTTGAAATAAATAAAATGAACATGCAATTATAACATGCTCTTCTTACCTTGACACGAACAGAAAGATAATGAAATGACTAAATAAATCCAAATTATCTCATTTTTTTCACAACTGTGTAATTTCATAATTAATTAATTATTACTAACAACAAGAATTGAAAACGATGCTATCAAATACCCATGTAACAATGGTACCAAACTGCAAAACTATTGTTACCGAACTAAGTTGTAAAATAGTTTTATTTAGTAATACATGTTCTTTGATAAGTATTTACTTTGTGTCATTTTAGTATACTTTTGGGCTATTGACGAGACAAACAGTAAGGACACATTCACCTAGAATTTTGGATTGGTATATAAACTAGTTCTAAGACTTATGCGGTTCAATACACACTGGTTCTTAGACAGACAGAGATTCTCAGACACCTTTATGGGCAACATAGGCATGCCTATAACCTAAATTCATCCTTATCCGATCCTTAAGCTGGAAACATACTATCGGATGCGGTTTACGGACGCGGCTGACGGTTGCGACTTAGCAGTGTGCACGTGTTTTAAGACCCGAGAGTGATCCAGCAAACTATTGGACATCATTCTCGGACGTCCGAACGCTCAAGGTCAGCCCAAGGTGACGTCCGCGACTGATGTCAAATAGTTTGCACGGCTCAGTGTAGATTCATTATCTAGATACCTATAAGTCGCGACTCTCAGTCGCGTCATTCAGCCGCGTCCGATAGTATGTTTCCAGCTTTAAACTTGGTATAAATTCAAGGATATAGAAGTAGTAAAGATCAACCTGGGCCCACTACTTTATCGATGTTTTATCGTACTTTTAAGGACGGAAAATGTTTGAGGTCTAACAGAAATATAAATATATACCTATTCTTATAGACATAAGCGCTGAATTATTGCAATTTAAAATAAAATATGTATCTATATCGACGTGATAGGTAGCATTTTGACGACATTGTCGATTATCTAAAAGGGAGTATAAAATACAAATAAAAAAATTAAAAATAACTCTAGGTATCGAAAAATTTTAATATTGAACATAAGTAACTGCAATGCAATTTAATAACATTTTAAACTAAACTGTGTGTGTTACAATTTGTAGTTACAAGTAGTTTTACAGGATTCCTTGGTATCATAAAATAGATTAGCTTAATGTTTTTCATATGCAAACTTGTTACTGGTTTCTTTATTGTAACTTATTAATAATACGACTTTATTTTTTCTTTTCCGTAACTTAGGTAGATTACGGCAAAGCCTAAAATTAGCTCCTCTTTTATACATATTTTTAGTTAAAATACTCTTGGTAGGTATATTAGCTTAACTACTTAATATTGGCATAGATATAGCATTTCATAAAAACAGTCATATTCTCAAACTAAACGTCATATATTTTATACGTGGAATGACAAATCATTCGCACACACTTACTTGATACTAACCTTTCACGCATTTTTGCACTAGGCTTTGAATGTCTAAATTATTATAAGCCTCTATGAACGTAGATTTCAAAATACTGACAACACTGTTGCTATATCTTCCTGTCATATGCAAAAAGTAAAAATAAATGTAGAGAACCAGGTAAATTGTCTAAAAGATGATTAACTTAAATCCCTTACTGGTACAGTGACAAGCATAGGTTAAATAATAGATTCACCAGATATCGCAAAGGTTTATGACAATGTACCTTTTATACAACAGTCTACTTATTGAATAACAAAATCCCAATTTTATTACATTATGTTTTTTTTAACTCTAAGTACAACAAAATCATTTTCACATTTATAAAATTGTCCGTTACCTTCCGAGTTCTCCACATAAGCAAATTTATCAGGAAGAACAAAAAACTAAATTCCTTTCGATATCTAAAGACTGTTCTTCAGATAATAATTATTTGTTAGAACTTTAGAAGGTATCAGATGGTTACGGATATTAGGTACCTATTTGTGAGTGTATATTTGTTGACTTTACGAGATAAATTTGCTATTTGGCTTGGTTTACTAGCCGTGGTGGTCAAGAGGTAGTGACACCCGCCTTATAATCGTGAGGTCGTGGGTCCAAGTCTCCGGGTCCCTTACCAATGAGTTCTTTGGAACTTATGTGCGGAATTTGACACCACTGGCTTTTCGGTGAAGGAAAACATCGTGAGGCAACCTGCATACGTCCGTAGAAGAAATTCGATGGCGTATGCGAATTCACCAACCCGCACTGGGCCAGCGTGGTGGATATGGCCCAATAACTCTTTGTGGGTAGGCCTACGTCCTGCAGTGGACTATAAAAAAGGCTGATACAGTACTGTTGGATTACTACTCTTGAAAAAAATCGCTGTTTGTCAAACAACAGAAGAGCTTAGGACGTCATTAGTAAGACTCTATCTAATCTTTAACGTATGAAAACAAATATTTCATTATTTTTAAAGTTACTTGACCAGTCACTGACATAAGACATTTAGGTACTTACTTATTTGTGAATATTATCACTAATCGTAAAAACAATTTTAAACATTATTTTTATACATGCCAGATATATCGCGCGCACTATATTTAGAGCAAACTGATAACGTTTATTACTTATTTAGTACGGAACTGATATAATTTTGAGGGGTCTTTATCCATCTAGGGGGTAAAAACTTTAGTAGAAGACCGTAGGGCGTAGAAAATACTCTACTGACAAGAAACTAATAAAGACAGGGACACCATAATGTATACAGGGTTATCTGCTTGCCCTGTACCTACTAAACTGCAAAGGGGTGGTTAAGACCATAATCATCGGATTATATGCAATTGCATATATGCATATGCATTTGTATTTAAGCTGTAATAGCATATTTTACCTAAGATCTATTTATAATGCATAGTATAGCGCACTACATGGATTTGATTTGACATAGTACTTGGATTTGATTTGATTTGATTTACACTCAGAAAAATATTGTAAATGTACCGAATTCACAATATTTTTTCGAGTGTAGAGCGCTCACTCCGCGTCAGTAATGCGATAAAAGTGATGATATCGCGAAAATTTTGAAAATATTATATTGAACAATAACCTAGGTTAGAACCTTTATGTCATTGATAGTTTTATCAATGGGACGGCAGAACTATTGCCAAAAACTATGTTCTACATAGCACCCGAGTTCAAATTCTGTTTGTTTCCTCAGTGGATGTGGTGTGGAGTGTGGAGCGAACATTTTCCACTTCACTTCCACTTTTATTAATTTTGGGTTTCATATTCTGGTTATTTTCGTGCATATTTCAAGCAATTTCCATGCATATTTGCATGCTTATAACAAGCTTTTTATGTTGCATATAATCCGGTCTGTAATTATGAATAACGTTTCATATCATAGCTGTTTCATAAACAAAAACATCATATATTTTGTCGACTCCGAGTTCGTCTTGCATGAAAAATTATTATTATTATAGAAATGTTGTTAAATGCGTTGCAGTTTTGGAGGAAAAGATAAGTTTTAATACTAATATATGCCTACATTACACAGCATTATTACAAAGTGTTGTTTACCTTATCTGGGCACCTAGTTATCTAATCAAATATTAATTCAAAAATTTCAACTAGGATCAAATTGATATTTTCGAATATTGCATTGTCGCAGCAATTAAATGTGGGCAAAGTCCAATGACAATCGGTTTAGTGAAACAATTATACAAGATCTAGTAAGAATCAGGCGTAAATCCACCTTTAAGATCGAAATGGGCATGCCCATTGCCCATGACATAAATTCATAAAAAAATTATGTTGATCCTGAAATCGCGAGAAATTCAGTGGAAAGGTCATAATCCCACCTAGACCAGTACTTTAAGTTTATATTATCCTTAAAACTCAATCATTCAATACAATTTCTAGTTAGGGTTCGGTTCATACTTGGCAGATTTTTAGATGGTCGTGTCCGTAATATCTATGAGGGCTGGATCCTTTTATTCGCGCTTGGTGAACATACAATGAAAATAAAATAAATAAATTAAGACACAGCCTAATAAGAGGAATAAAATTGTTCAGAACCATGTACTTACTATAATCGCCTCGACTGCTTCGGTGGCTCAATGGTTAGTGACCCTAACTTCTGGATCAAAGAGGCGTGGGTTCGATCCCCACCAGGGCAAATATTTATGTGATGAACATAAATCTTTGCTCTGTGTCTGGGTGCTATTTAGTTACTATCTATATAAGTATGTATTTAAAAATAAGTATATGTAGTATATCAGTCTCTGGCAGCCATATCACAAGCTTGGCTTAGTTTGGGGTCAGAGGCCGTGTGTAAGATGTCCCAAAATATTTATTTATTTATTTAATTATTTTTCCCAAAAATAGCATAACCAACTTCAACCGTGTACAGAATTCGAATAGTTCGCACGGATCCATGTTGTAATTTTCATATTATTGATGATTTATCAAAAATGGCTCAGCTGATTTTAATAAAATTTAAAAAGGTTGTCCCTTTGAAGTATGATTTACCAAACAAAAAAAGAATTATCCAAATTGTACCACTCTGTAAAAAGTTATGTGTGGTTAAACACAAAATAGTAGATTATGTACCAAGACAACCAAGTGATGCCTTACGTCACGTGCGACAATTGGACCCTGAGCGTAGCGAGGGACTCTATAGTTAACTCCCGAGCGTAGCAAGAGTATTTTAAGTTAATTATTTATTATTATTTAGAATCCTGAGTGAAGCGAGGGGTTCAAGTCGGCCAAGACATAGACTTGGTTCTAGTGGCGCATACTCTACTTTTGATACATCCTGCGAGAAAATAAAACCCCAAGAATATGAATAATACTTACGTCATTAACTCACCAAGTGTAGGTACTCACTAGGCAACTCAGTATTGTTCACAATAAAATAAATTAGAATGTACCCACGAATTTTCATAGTAAAGCACACAGACCCTTAATAAAACAGAAAATGTAAATACTACTATACGTACTACATTATGTAAAAAACATAAGACCATGGCCGGCTAGATTATCATGGCCTAACACAAGCATTGCAAAGAGGTTTTATCCTAAAATATTTAACTGATACGGGCATCAAAGAGGTTATATTTTATAAAATTGACTAAACTTTCCTTAATGCCCGTTGCCGTGCAATGCAAAGAGGTTTATTTTGATAATACAGAATAAAACCTCTTTACGATGTCCTTAAATGTTCTAAGTTGAGAGATTTTAATACGAATTAGACGTTCCAAATTTAAATCACTTTACTCCCTAGGGGGTTTCATACCACATTATTGACCTGTTATAGCCCTCAAGATTGTGTTGAGATAATAATAACTTAATTTACGTTGAGATTGTACGACATATAATGATTCATTTTCGAGCAGGTAGTATGAAAAAAAAATTATATCGTCGACTTGTATACCTCTTCCGTTTCGTCGGTTAAAAAGAGAAGCAAATGAGTAGGTTCCTACCCAAATGGTGTACCTAATATTGACTATTTCATATCGCGTCAAATGCGTAGATTCAATATCTATACCTCAATGTAAAACCTACCAAAACAAAGTCCAGTTTAATCTAAAACTACGTACTTAAATACGTGCTAACTTCGTCATACAAACTTGGTTGTTTTTCTAAGCTATCTGTTTCTAACATAATACTACACCATATTATCACACTGACTTATCTAAATGACAATGTTTTGAAAACATATTTCACGCTGAAATACAACATTGAAGACTATTTTTGTTATATCTACGTCAAGACTCCCCAAGTGTTGTAGTAATTTCATCATCATAATTCTGATTGTAGGTATTTTCGATAAGCAAGGGAGATCTTGATTTGAACTTCGCTTCAATATTTTACGTCATAAACAAATAATCGTAGTTTCACGATATCTATCGTATATATAGTACAGTATGCCTAAGTTTTTAAGTTTAAGGCAGTCATTTCGGGACCTACAAGACTCATATTTTGTTAAGCTTAATTGTATTTTTTATTTTATTTATTCATACACAAAATAAATCACAATCGTTACAATTTTAAGTAACTTTAATATAAATTATGACCTGGATTGTAACTCAATCACATGTGTACACAGAAAAAAGTTATTAAATGGGAAGACAGTCATGTAAAATGTTGGTTGTTAAAATAATGTTTATTGCCAATAAGTCAATGGAAAAAGAAACTAAAAATAGGATCTTATGTTCTTAGTTTCTCAAATAGCGTCTTTTCTGCAACAAAAAACATTTAGTCTGTTTCATTAGCGCTGAGAACGTTCGACAGTATTATGTTAGCACTCGTCTTGGCGAAATGAAAACAAAAGTATCGTTTTCTATTCAATATCGTTTCCGTGTCGATATCGCAGTTGCCACGTTTTTTGGTAGAGGATCAGGAGTACCGAACATATTTTGACCAGAGTCACACCGCACGGGCCAATTTCGACTCGAAGTACTCTAGCGTGTGCGTTCTCAGTGCTAACGAAACAGAATATACAGAGTGTCAAGTGGGAGATTTGCAAATCAAATCGAATTACTTTTACGTCGCGTTGACCAAGCGCGCCGTGCACACACGCGAGCACATTGATGCACACGCTTGAATTAGCCAATCACAGATGTTGCCGCGCTCGTGTTCGATCGGTTTGGCGCTCGTCACATTACCGTAAAAAATACTCACACTTAGCTATTCAGTTTTCTGTACGTGACACAAGATGGCGCTGTGCCATTTCCATAGATATCACATCAAAAGTTAACGCGATCGAGCTCGAGCGGAAATTTTGCACTCAGCCCTCAGGACCTAAGTCGCCCATCATCGACTACGCCATACGTCTACGTCGTAGGCATTTTGGGTTCATACAAAAATAATCATAGATTGCATTACACGAAAGGCTACGATGTGAATGTCATGTGTGTTTTATTTAACGATATGAAAATATTAAAGAGAATATAACGCTACGTAAAACCATATTTTGTAGATTTGTTCTTGTAGAAGTATTGTACGAGTATAAGGTCAACTAGAAAATACATCTATCGTATAGAATACGATATCATTTATTATATAGCTTACATTTCCCAACTTATAGCGTTGGTGGCGCCACCTGTGATACCCGTATTAGACAGGTTATCACTCAACTAGAAGTTATTAGAACTTCTAAAGATTGACGAGAGATGACGCACTGCTAAATCAATGTTATGATGTTTATTTTAAGTGCTATCCACACTAGATTTTTATCTCAAAGAGTTATCTTTGTGATAAGCATTTCAAAAAGTTTATTTTAAGTGCTTTCCACACTAAACATCATAACATTGATTTAGCAGTGCGTCATCTCTCGTCAATCTTTAGAAGTTCTAATAACTTCTAGTTGAGTGATAACCTGTCTAATACGGGTATCACAGGTGGCGCCACCAACGCTATAAGTTGGGAAATGTAAGCACTTCAGAAATTTGAAGCTTGCGTAGGAGGCGAGCTAGCTCAGTTGGTTAGAGCGTCGGGCTAGTGATCCGAAGGGGCAAGGTTCAAATCCTGCGTTCGCTTCAGATTTTTGAAATGCTTATCACAAAGATAACTCTTTGAGATAAAAATCTAGTGTGGATAGCACTTAAAATAAACATCATAACATTGATTTAGCAGTGCGTCATCTCTCGTCAATCTTTAGAAGTTCTAATAACTTCTAGTTGAGTGATAACCTGTCTAAACGGGTATCACAGGTGGCGCCACCAACGCTATAAGTTGGGAAATGTAAACACTTCAGAAATTTGAAGCTTGCGTAGGAGGCGAGCTAGCTCAATTGGTTAGAGCGTCGGGCTAGTGATCCGAAGGGGCAAGGTTCAAATCCTGCGTTCGCTTCAGATTTTTGAAATGCTTATCACAAGATAACTCTTTGAGATAAAAATCTAGTGTGGAAAGCACTTAAAATAAACATCATAACATTGATTTAGCAGTGCGTCATCTCTCGTCAATCTTTAGAAGTTCTAATAACTTCTAGTTGAGTGATAACCTGTCTAATACGGGTATCACAGGTGGCGCCACCAACGCTATAAGTTAGGAAATGTAAGCACTTCAGAAATTTGAAGCTTGCGTAGGAGGCGAGCTAGCTCAGTTGGTTAGAGCGTCGGGCTAGTGATCCGAAGGGGCAAGGTTCAAATCCTGCGTTCTCTTCAGATTTTTGAAATGCTTATCACAAAGATAACTCTTTGAGATAAAAATCTAGTGTGGAAAGCACTTAAAATAAACATCATAACACGATATCATTTAATTACTTGACATAAAAATTACATATTACGGGGTACTTATCTCAGTCGATACCTAAGTTCGTATAGGCCGGGTGGCTAGCCCTGGTGACAGAGTTTTTATATAATCCGCCTAATGGCCTCTGACATGGCCAAATGGTTAAAACAACCGGGATCTACAATTTAACGTGTCATCCGAGTCATGGCAGCGCTCCGTGATAAATGCCACCCGCGGTCACCCATCCGAAGACTGACCGTGCTGATCGTTGCTTAACTTCTACGAGTATGATCGCTAACGAACACCTACTTAAAGTACGCGATAAAACATATTTTTGTACATGTATTGTATAAGGTCAACTAGAAAATATATCTATCGTAATAAATACGATATCATTTAATTACTTGACATAAAATTCACATATTACTGGGCAGTTATCTCCGCCGATAACACGTGCGTCAGTCGCCGTTCGCGTGTGGGGGCGTGGTCCTTACGCGATGCCTTATCTATTGAGGTTGGGGGTATCTTCATTTCCTTGAAAGCTTTGCAACTCTTTTTTAATACATATAAACTGGTAGGTAACATTTGGAAGATCTAAATTATTATCGCAAGAGTTGTGTGCTATTTTTTGATAATTTAGGTCATCAAGGTCTTCTAAACATTATGATATCGTGTATGCTGGTGATAAAGTTGACTTAGTTTTGCAAGTTTTTCTGTAAATAGGTTTTAGAAGCCGTGGTGGTCTAATGGTAGTAACACCCGACCTGCAATCGTGAGGTCGTAGGTTCAAATCCCGATCCCGTACCAATGAGTTTCTTTGGAACTTATGTACGGAATTTCACATCATTGGCTTTTCGGTGAAGAAAACATCGTGAGGCAACCTGCATAGCTTCGTATAAGAAATTCGATGGCGTATGTGAATCCACCAACCCGCACTGGCCCAGCGTGGTGGATATGGCCCAATGACCCTTCGTGGGTAGGCCTACGTCCTGCAGTGGACTATTAAAAAGGCTGGTACAGTACAGGTTTTAGACTTGTCAATAATATATCATTATCAATTATATTTACTTCTTTCTTTTCTTTATTCTTTCATATTTTTATTCTTTTTAAAACCTAAAAAAGGCATTCAAAAGAATGCATAAGGCAAGGAGTTTAACTACCACATGGTACCTATTGTTAAGACAGAAATAAGAGAGAATCTTTGCATCTTTCAGAAAATGTTTAGTATGTAGATACCCATACTAAGTCTTTTCTCTGTTTACCGATGACCAACAAACACTGTAATTTATATGTACTACATTTTAGTTATATCGTTCAAGGATACATTCTATCTACAGATCGGAATTCAAGTCGTAAAAGGATGATTGGAACATCATAATTAACTCTATTTTACATATCGGCCAATTCAAAATTCCATGAAATAACAAGTGATTTAATGGCTCTCCGGAATTGTTACGTAAGATATAAGCTATTTTTATTCCTTGCCTCTATCTAATCGAATTGAAAAATTTGAACATTAGTCAGTAAAGACACGATGTTGCCACGCTAAGGCCGAGACTAATCAGTACACGCCCCTTGGATAGGGCCGCAGTATTTAAAAAATATACATGTTTTAGCTGTCTGATAGTCACTTTAGGTTACTTGTTTGGAACAAATTATTCATCTGTGGGCAGGATACCAGCGTTCCTTGACCTGGGTCTACGTTATACAATGTGTTTCTCTACCGGTGTCGGAACCTTAAGCGGTGACATCTATGGCAAATTTTGAACAACTTTTACAGTGGGATCAACTTTGAAAACGCATAAACAGCTATTCCATATTTTTTGTCGAAAATCTTATACAAAATCGTATGGAACAGCAGTTTTTTTTTACGTTTTCATAGTAAAAGTTGTTCAAAATTTGCCATAGATGTCACCGCTTAAGACTCCGACACCGGTAGACAAACAAATTTTACATAAATCAGATCGAATTTCTTTCTTCTATTAATAATTATACAGAGTGATTCCGATGATTTCTGATCAATCAGCATCCTTTTAGGGGCGTATTTTGTACATCAAAACTAACAGCTTTTGTTAAAACTCAGAAAAATACAGCTGTTCCATACATTTTGTCGAAGGTGAACGATATTTTTCTATGGAACAACATTTTTTTTGAGATTTGATAAAAGTCGTTGAACAAGTTGTTAGTTTTGATGTAGAGAATAAGCCCCTAAAAGGATGCTAATTGATTAGGAATAACCCTGTATAAATCAGATCGAATATCATTTTACAAATCGTCATAAATGTTTCTGTTTATATTCGTGGTACCTACTTCATCATCATCATCATTATCAGCCACTGGATATCCACCACTGGACAAACAATGAATCTCTCTTATGGGTTTCCAATAAGACCGGTCGGTAGAATCTGGCATCCAGCTGATTGATAATTTGAAGTGGAGTGGTAGTGACAAGTCTCATAGTCCCTAGAACCAGTTATTTAAATTCCTACCGTCCACCTCTTGAGACCACCAGGGCGAACCGTGGAAAGTTTTTTTTTACAACGGCTCACCTTTGTCCACCTGGGTGTTCCTTGGGAAATATTTAGTTTCACCTAGTTGAATTCTCTTCAGGGTTGAAGCGCTATATATTTTGAGCGTTTTCGGCAAGCAACAATGTAGCAGAAATTTCATTCACAGTTGAAAAAAGATATAAATAAAATAAATACGTCGATATTGAGACTTTTGTAAAATTTAAAGAAATAGTAAAAAAATAAAATTTAAAGTTAGAGTCCAAAGTGAAATTTCAAGAAGGAAAATAAAAATTGAAAATGATGGTGATTATAATTTTCTATCAACTAGGTTCTGAATAATGAAATAAGTTTTACTGATATCTTGGAAATAAGCGTGGGATACACACTAGAAAAATAGCGTTAACTGAGTTTTTATTTTTCAGGTCATGGTTACTTTTTATTTTTCTTTCAGTAAAATAATGTATATTTCCTAAATAATGAAAAAATTAAGACATGTAATTAATAATAAGCAAAGTGAGATGAATGTACTCGTAGCCATTCATCCATTACATAAATAGGTTCAAGAACATATTTTATAAGTCAAAACGCTTTCAATTTGTCATCCATAGATGGCCAGCACCAAATTTCTCAGGTGTACCGTCACCAATATCAAGTAAGGGGCTTTCAAGTTTTATCTGAGAGGTGAACTGTTGTAAAAAAAAAAACTTTCCACGGTTCACTCAGGTGGAGGTGGAGGAGGTGAACGGTAGGAAAGAACTGCCTAGAACGAATAACCGATAGAGCCGTGAAGTTATAAAGTGGATAGCACGTCCTCGCAACAATAACCTCGCAAGCGCAGCGAAGGACGACATACGAGTGTGAGATAGTCATAATTCAACAAGATATGACATACGTTTTGAAAGCTGAGATGATAATGATGTATAGTCAATTTTAGTTGGCCGTATGTCGGACAATTGCTTATCGGGTTGACAACCAAACATTAAAACTAATACCGCCCTAATCACAACGCAATCTCTGTGACACTTCCGTATACGCACGACCATGTGACCACACTAAGAAGGCTAACATCGTTCATCGAGAAAGATTCGAAATAAGCTTTTGCCAAGTCAGAGCCCAGAAACGCGTCCGCTTGTCACCTGGACTAGCATGTCTACTCAACGGGAGCACCGCCAAATTAACATTAAAGCGGAAATCCTACGACGCTATGCCTGTGTGCGAGGCAGGCGGCCACCAATTCCGACTTGTGAGATCGAAGAACAAAACGATTGCACTAGTCGAGTGGGCCGCCCAGTCACCTTTCGCGCAAGCTAGTGCATTGCTTGAACATCTCAGTAAGAAAGTGGACAGCACTCCCCGGGTGATAAGCGTGGACGCGATGGTGGTTGAACGGTTGAGGGCGGAAGCCGCGGACCGGCTGGGTTGTATTAAAGCCTCGGAATACCATGAGGTTATCGTGTATGAGGACAGAGGAGAAAACCTGAGTTTTCTGAAGAGTCCCTGTAACGATCCTGGTAATGCAACAGACAGCTGGGGCCGCCCCATCCCGAATTCAGCCGTTCAATCTGGTTCTGAAAGAGCAGAACTAATAGCAGCATCTGAGGAACCCGTTTCCCGTCCAAGCAGCAGCGATGGTGCCTTATCGGGTCTCTTCAGTATCGCAATGCAGAGCTTGTTCCGTTTCATGCCTAAAACACCACCTCCACGGACAACGGTGACCTCGAGAGTAGTTTCACCACCTCAGGCAACCCGAACGAGAGCCGACATGGGACAGGTCGATGCGCCCCGTTATATCTTGGCCTCGGCGCCACGAGACCACGCGAGAAATGCCTTTATCGAATACCTAGCCTTATTGAGAGCGACGAAAAATGTCAATCTTAAGATTTGTGATAACATCCTGGAATTCTTTAGGCTGGGTGGTCCGGTAAGTGAGAGTCTACTAAAATCAAGACTCGAGGAGGCAGAAGCAGCCATATACAATAACGTCACCTCCCAAGTCATCAGAGGGACCATGAAAGGACAGTATATGGCAGCTTACAGCGCAGCAAGTGGTTTTGTGGAGCTGAATGAGACAGAGACGGAGCGAATAGGAAGACCAAAATACGCGATACCATCGAACGACCCAATTGTAGTCACCGCTAAGTGCACCAAGATAATGCTAGACGATAGAATCCTCGAGATGGCTAAAACCATCGAACGGAGTTCAGACGTTGAGGCAGGCTGGGGAAACTGGGCGGTACCAAAAATACAATGGGTCAACGGAGTACCAGGATGTGGCAAGACAACATGGGTGATTAGACACTTTGATGTGGACAGAGACGCTATCATCACAACAACAACAGAGGCAGCAAAAGACCTGAGAGAGAAGTTATCGCACCGAATAGGAGATCTGGTAAAATCCAGAGTGCGAACCATGGCTTCATCTCTCGTCAATGGTTTCGGAAAAGAAAGCTTCTGTCGCCTTCTGGTGGACGAAGCTTTAATGAACCATTTTGGAGCCATAATAATGGCTGCCCGGCTGTCTGGTGCTAGCGAACTTGTCCTCATTGGAGACGTCAATCAGTTGCCTTATATCGACAGAGAAAATCTCTTCGAGATGAGGTACCATCGTCCAACGCTGGTTGCAAATATCACCCAGGAGTTGCTCTGCACACACAGAAATCCAATGGATGTCGCGTATGCGTTGAGGGAAATATACTCAGGTATATATTCCTCAGCCCCTCGTGTTAGGTCTCTTGAGCAGAAAAGGTTCAAGTGTGCTCAAATATCCAAAACCCTCCCCAATACCCTTTTCTTAGTGCATACGCAGGAAGAAAAGGAGACCCTCTTAAGCCAAGGTTATGGGGGAGGCTCAGGATCACGCACCCTTACCATTCACGAAGCTCAGGGACTAACATACGAATCGGTAATCGTTATAAAAACAAAGCCAAAAATGAGACTACACGAGAGCGTCTCACACGCGGTCGTTGCACTATCGCGGCACACTGGAACCTTCATCTACTACGCCGACGACATCGAAAATGATGCCATCAGTCGATTCGTACGGCGAGCGTCGTCTGTGTCATCGGAAACCATCAGAGAATACAACCTGCAGATGGCCGTCAGGGATCGGAACGAGGCGGTGATGGAGGCTCTGGGCCGGGAGAAGGCAAAAAAAAAAATAAAGCCATAGGACGTGAAAATGTGTATTTGTAATTTATAAAAAATAAGCATTGCGCGCATGCCCCAAGCATTCATGCTCGCCATCGAGGGCTCCTTCTTGCGGCGGCATCATGTGCCGGGTCGCTCTCTTCCCTCAAATATGGTCGAGGAGAGCGATGGCTGGCACATGTGTCACACTCGTGATCGGGTGCTGCTTGCGGGTCGCCGGTCTGCTCGTGGCATTCACGCATTGCACCAACTAACTAACTTAGGCTAAAATTTCAAGTACCTACTAACTCTCTTTGTACAGTATAATCTACCAATTGTAATTTTAGTTAACAAAGGGCACAGACCCTGGAGTCTGTGGTTTGTAAAAATTTTCAAGAAAAAAAAAAAAAAAAAAAAAAACATCGTTCTTTTCGTCAACTTTGTTTGGTCTTAGAGATCCTGAGACAGGACATATTACGCGACCCTGAATGAGGCCCTCAGTAAAAAGACTCAGTCCAACAACGCCATGACGGCCCACAAAGCCGTGACGGCCAACAGGCTGTGAGAGGCTTGAGGTACCAATCGCCCTCGCGGACGTGTCGGAAGCTCGCCTCTCCCACAAAGCCAACCCACCCTCTCCTTCGTTCCCAAGATAGTCCCCCGTTTTTCCTTTCCCCCTCCCCACTTCTGCTAACCATTGTTCCAGGCTCATCAAAGCCTAGAAGGCCACCAGCCAATCGGCTGAGAGGGTGCTGGATGCTCGCCCTCGCGGGAGAGTCGGACGCTCGCACCCTCCGACAAATGCCCTGCGGGCAGTGTTCCCGCAGCGTCCAGCCGCAGTAAAGAGGGATTCCTTGGGGCTGCAACCTCGCTCCCAACAACAAGGAGCAAGATGATCCCACGATTATGGACATATTACGGTATTAATGCCACATGTAGAGGACCTGACAAAGACTGCTGGACATAGTTACAATTGCAACCTGGATTTTAAAAATATGCATAATTATTATGTTATACGCATGCTATTGACAAAGGAATATGTATCTAATGGCTTATAGGCTTTATTCCTATTGACCTGATGACATTACGGCCTACCCACTATCCCCACAATACTCATGGAAGACGGAAATTTTATTTTAGTAGATCTATACATATATCTATAACATAGAAATCTATAATCTGAATTATAAAGAGAAGTTGTTTGTCTTTTGTTTGTTACCAACAGGCTTCATAATTACTAAGCTGATTTCAAAAATTAGTTTACCAACTGAAATATGGTAAGAGAAGATGTTATTTGTGAGTAACCTGAGTGACGTTTGCTCAAAACAGGTCAGCGCTTTCCTATGCAGAACAGCACTGTTCAAGCTCTATTTGTCTTGAAAATTCACTGGAACTATACCGTTGCACACTAATGTTTGCACACTGGTATCACAATTTCAAAAAAGGGAAGCGTAAGAGCAGAGGCCAGTTTCTCAGATATAAAGATGTCCTCAAGAGGCATATGAAGGGGTGTGGGATCGAACCCTCATCATGGGAATCTCAGGCTATCGACCGTGCGTCATGGAGACAACAAATACATACCAACGTATACGCATTTGAGAACCAAAGGAGGCGTGATTTAGACCTAAAAAGAGACCATCCTAAACTGACCTAAAATTGGGTACATCAGCCATGTGCGGAAGACCCCTCAGTAACCTTACCCATATACGGAAAATGGTCGCCGTAGCCAAAATCGACGTGGAAAACATCATCATCATCAGCTCCGGCAAAGATTTGGTACTTTTTCAAGAGAGCTCTACACAAGAACTCTACTTCTTTTTTTATTCGATGCGGGGGCGATAAGTCCTGCATGCACGTCCCGCATGGGGCGTTTTTTGAATTTCCTCTTCCAGTGCCGAACGAGCCCAGCTCCTTAAAATAACGAAGCGTGGCTCTGGGCCGCTGGTATAACTGCTCCAGTGGCTCTGCCTCTTCAACAAAGTTGATAATATGATGCAGATACCCTCACCCAGGTTTACCAACACAGATTGCTGCTTGATTTAGTAATTTTGGCTTCTGTAATTGGTCAAACGCTAAACTGCAGTCGCAGGCCACAACAGTCTGTAGAACCCTTTATTCTTACTTTATTTTTCAAACGGATTAAGACAACAGTAAATTTACAGTGCATGCCAAATCCAGCTGTCCTCCACGTTGTTTGCCAACCTCCTTTCGATATCTATCATCCGTCACGCCGGTGGTCCATGTTAGGATTTGGTTATCATCAGATTATTTCAGTATTCTAACCTTATCGACTAATCAAAATCATTTACGAATGCCGTGGCGCAATTTACTCGTCCAAATTATCTATTCGATACCTTGTTGTTAGTCGCTATAGTGAATTAGGAATTTTGCTATCCGACTGCCTATTAACAGTCATAATTTCACTCATTGTTTCTTTATAATATATGCTTATGACTGTTACTTATTTAAAAAAAATAGTCTGATGTAAATAATTCTGTAACAGATTAATGAAGTTTTTTTAAAGATAGCTTTATAGAAAGTTGTTAGGAATGATTTATAAAATTTTGCTCTAGATTTTTTAATGGTAACTTTTATGAATATAATTAAACTTAAAGTTATTATCTCTGTACAAATATCATTGTCATGCATCGTTCTGTCATGACCCGGTAATTTTTATACTGCCGCGCACCAATTAGATCACGACTCTCCAACAGGAGTCATTGCGCTCAAAAGAAAATTTTGCAATACTTCGTCACAGAAATGGTCTAAATGTTTCCAAAACCGCCAATGACAACAGCCATCTCCCATTTGTAAAAAAAAATGTACAATGTAAATGTACTGTACGAACTTTTTATAATCACGACTGATTTCAATATTATCATTGAACCCGTAGGCAAAAACTAACGAGTATGCAAAACAATATATACATCTTTACAGTGCGATTCCGCAGTTGACTACACGCAACAACAGAAGATTACTATGTCACTGTGCGGTTACAGTCACTCTGTAGATAGCGATGCGTAGTCTGTCGTAGTGCTGCTGTCTTAGCATACGGCCCATAAAATAATACTATCGACGTGTCAGAACGTGACAGAGTTATGATAAAGCATATATCTGTCACCTTTGCACACGTCGGTAAACTCTTGTCGTGGTCTTGTATGCTAAGCTAGCTGGTCTACAAGTCGCTTAACGCCTGCCGCATGTAGTCGGATACGGAATTGTACCTTTACTGATTAGGTAGGTACACAACCTCAAAACCAGATCTATAAGTATGATAACAGGTATTTCGCCAAGCCTACGCCTAATACCGCCACGTCATCATTATACCACCGATTTGTCATGTTGCTGCGATTGATGCTTATGGCCCAAACTCTACAAAAGAGAAGCGGAGCGGAAATGTGCAGAGGTGAGCTGAGATGGCTTGCCTCCAGCTGTCTAGCAAATTACGCAGCGAAGGACGTCCACTAAAAGGTGTTCACCGTTCTGCGTCTCATAATATGTGGGGCGTGGTCTGCATTCGAAAATGTACGACCTCATCTGCCATCCGTTCTACCACTATGTGCTATACCTAGGTACATTATTATGTGTGAACATATGTATAGGCACATAGGTACATGGACCATCGTCTGCATAAAACACAACATAATCTGAGGTAGAGCTTGATTTGTCTTTTATTTTTCACTAAGCAACTGAAATAATTTCTGCAATGGGTTTACGGATTACGACGTTCTGTCGGCTTTGCACATCTCCACTCTACTTTGGTGGAGTTTGGATCTAACTTCGACGATATTGATGCGTCACTATTCCCACAATACGAGAGTAGGTGTGTCGCGTCTCGCAACTAGGTAAAAAGATGGCAAAAAGTTTTGTTATGACATAATAAATTCAGTAGAACAAGAAATCGGAAATCGAATATCGCTAGACAAAACTTAAGTAGCGTTTCATTCTGAAGTTAACTGTTGAGTTTAAGACAAAATACATAACTACAAAATAATATCTATTGAACAAAAAGGCGCTAAAAATTTAAATTAAGTATTTGTGGAAAGGTGCTAAAACGAATTCTCAATGAGTGCTTCCACTCTGCCCCACCAAAGCGCCCCACTGGTGGGGCAGATTCCACTCCTTCATTTTTTGTAGTGGAATCTGCCCCACTCATCCCATCTTGGTGGGGCAGATTCCACTCACTTTTTAGACCAGTGGAATCTGCCCCACCAGGGGTGTCGCATGATTTTAAATTAAATTATTAGTGCCATGAAGTGCGAAATTCGACTTCAAAATTTTAATCATTATAACGCCCCACCAAAAGAACAGATAAGTGACGACATTAAATCCAAAATATTAAGAAGATTGTAAACTAATAGCACAATTATCTGAAGTCAAAAATTACGGATTGTATGTAGTTATAGTATTTATGTTGCAAATATTTTCGAAGTCATCGTAAAGTATAAGAAAATTATAAACTTAATATAGTCATATAGTCATTTATTCATAACACCATTTGTTACAAGTCAATGAGTAAACATTACATTAGGGCACTATACAATGTAGCACAAAAATTAAAAAAATAAAAGAAGTTGACAATTACCAAATTAGTCACAAAATCTTAAAACAATTCAGGTAATTTCAAAAAGTCATATTTACGTCATAAAATAGTTGCTCATGTAGCCAACATTTTAATTTATCCCTAAACGACCCAGCGGAAGGTGCATCCCGGACTTCTATGGGTATTCGGTTGTATATAGCGGGCCCACCACAATATACAGACCTCTCCGATTTCGCCAGCCTATGAGAAGGAGTCACCAGTTGATTTTTTCTAGCATTGCTTCTTAATTGCATTGCTCACACAGCCCGTTTTTGCATAGAGAAAGCTCTCTTGTACTCCGATGCGCGGCCCCACAATTCTAATCCGTACGTAATATTACTATGGACTGTGGCAAAGTAACAAGAGCGCACAACGTCCCGCGTGGCCGTGCTTGCGAGCCGCCTGAGCGCGAAGCACGAGCGGCTCAGCTTCCCACATAGCTCCTGTATATGTGACTCCCACGTGAGGGCGCTATCTATGTGGAACCCTAGTAATTTCGTTGAGTTGACCTGCTGAAGCGCGGTGTTTCCAATCGTTACCGAGTACTTAGCATCCGATCTCCCATTCAGATTGAAAGTCAAAAAGCAGGTTTCATCTTTGTTCAATGCTAGGCCATTGGACTTAAACCACTCATTGAGTTTACTAACGGCAGAGTTTATCTTACAATGCAACTGAGTAGATGATGGCACAGTAATCACTGCGGCCACATCGTCAGCATACATGTATATCTCAGCGTCTTCGATGGCACCCGGCAAGTCGTTCAAAAGAACATTGAACAAAGTGTTCGAGAAACAGGATCCTTGGGGCACGCCTATTTCGTTCTCCAGCTCGTCGGATGAGACGCGACCTTTGTCCCCTACCACGACTTGCGTTCTTCCTGACGTAAAGGAGATTATCAATGACCCGGAAGGGCCGCGCATTCCGTGGAAACCTAGTTTCTGGGCAATAAGTCGATGGTCCGCCGTGTCAAAGGCGCGCGATAGGTCGCAGCAGACCAAAGCGACCTGCAATCCTGCCTCGCGAGCTTTCAGAATTTGCCACACTACTTCTATTAATATTATCATTCTATTCAGCTACAAAAAACAGTGAGGACAAAGAAGTCATCGTGTTGCCTGATGACAGTGCTGTTACAATTTACGCACTCAGAAGACCTGTAACAAGTTCTAGAGATGTTGCTTAATGTCATGCGACACTTCAAACTCTTTCAACTTAACACAGAACAATCGTGCGCTGGATAAAAAGTCACAGAACATGTTCAGGCAACAACAAAGCCGACACCCTGGCCAAAGAGGGCACGAGAAAACAGGTAGGGGACGAGGCAACTAAACACTGTAAGTCAATAGCGGCGGAAGAGCACGTGTTGCTGTGTTGTCTTACCAAAAAGAATATCAGAATATGTGGAACAAAAGGGAGGATTGCAAACACTCTAAGGTTGCTTTCCCTAATTTAAATAAAAACATCACAAACGACCTATTGAAGTTGCAGTGGCAAGACCTCCGACTTCTGGTACGAGTAGGACTCATACCTGGTCACTGCAACTTAAATAGTCGCTTGTATAAACTAGAAACCACTGACAATCCACACCAGTAGTGGATTGTCAGTGGCTTTTAGTTTATACTAGTACTACGTGTGGGTCAAATTAATGTCAGCGTCAGCTCTCCAACCCGTATAGTACATGCATAAGTTATGATTAACGTATTAATTCAGAAAATTTAGGGTTATTTCTAATCAACTAGCATCCTTCTAGGGGCTTATTCTGTACTTTAAAACTAACCACTTTTGTTCTTCGACATTTGTGAAAACTCGAAAAAAAACATCTGTTCCATACATTTTGTCAAGGGTGAACGATATTTTTCTATGGAACAACATTTTTTTTTGAGATTTGACAAAAGTCGTTGAACAAATATACAGAATTTGATATACAGAATAAGCTCCTAAAAGCATGGTAATTGATTAGAAATAACCCTGTATAATTAATTCACATAATAAAGGTTGCAATTAAGATGGAAACGTTTATCATTTGTAAAAGGTGCAAATTTTAATTAAGTACATACTATTCAGGTAACTTGCTGTTTGAGATAAAATCTCGAATAGATTATTAAAGATCATTACAATGAATGGATTATTATAAATGGATAATATGCAATTTTTAATTTTCTTTTACTTTACGTTGACTTCGAAAATATTTGCGACATAAATACTATAACTACATACAAAATGAAATTTTTGAATTCAGATAATTGTGCTTTTAGTTTGCAATCTTCTTAATATTTTGGATTCAATGTCGTCACTTATCTGTTCTTTTGGTGGGGTTTGAAGTCGAATTTCGCTCTTCATGGCTCTAATAATTTAATTTAAAATTATGCGACACCCCTGGTGGGGCAGATTCCACTGGTCTAAAAAGTGAGTGGAATCTGCCCCACCAAGATGGGATGAGTGGGGCAGATTCCACTCCAAAAAATGAAGGAGTGGAATCTGCCCCACCAGTGGGGCGCTTTGGTGGGGCAAAGTGGAAGCACTCATTCTCAATACTAAGTGAAATAGAATCAAAACCTATCCTAATATAATATATAAACATATCTTATATTCTAGATCTGTACTGTACCAGCCTTTTTTTTTAATAGTCCATTGCAGTATGCTTGAGGGGTATTCTAGATCAACACCTAGAATCATAAAAAGTATGAAACAAGTCTACGGACACTATCATACGCATAACGCTCGTGGCTTATATTTGCAACTCTTTTACATCCTATCCTACTATAATATAATAAACGTGAAAGTTTGTGAGGATGGATGGATGGATGGATGGATGGATGGATGGATGGATGGATGTATGGATGTTTGTTACTCTTTCACGCAAAAACTACTGAACGGATTGAGATGAAACTTTGCGATAATATAGCTTATATATCAGAATAACACATAAAATTATAAACGTGAAAGTTTGTGAGGATGGATGGATGGATGGATGGATGGATGGATGGATGGATGGATGGATGGATGGATGTATGGATGTTTGTTACTCTTTCACGCAAAAACTACTGAACGGATTGAGATGAAACTTTGCGATAATATAGCTTATATATCAGAATAACACATAGGCTATAAATTATAATGATATATTGCGTATGCGGGCGAAGCCGCGGGTAAAAACTAGTAACAACATAAATATTTATTAGCATCGACTTGGCTTTTTTTTTTAAATTAAATAGTGGTGTGCGTAAAATCCCGAAAGTTCACCACGATGGTTCGCTGCTCTATTAACAAAATTAGTAAAAACATTTTTCGTCTTTGATTTGATTAGTGTTTTTTTTTTTATTTATTTTGTCCGTGATTAAGAAATGTGTTTTGTTATAATTTATTTTTACATCACCAGCCTTTTAGATACTCTGCTGGAGGACAGTAACCTATCATGTTTTGAGTTTACGATAGAAAAATAGAACGTGACAGCTGTCACTTTGAGACCTGTCATTTTTTAAACTAAAAACGTTCTCCTGAAAAAATAATGAATGAATTCAACATTTTAGGATTCAACATGCAGCAAATTCAACAATCTATAAATTCAACATTTAAGGATTTGACATACTGCAAATTCAACATTCTGCTAATTCAACTATTTGTACCAAAAGGAATTAAGACTCATTTTAAACTCCAATGATTTTTTTTATTTATTTATTTTATACATAGTCAAATTATTTTCGACTATCCACATTTCCGGTGGGTGTGACATTTTACCCCATCCCGCCCGATGAAGTGACACTTCAATATCTGTTATCGCGAGATAGTAGCTTGAATAAAAGCAAGTTCCCTCTGCGAGTGACTCACATTGCTCGCTTCGTTCAAACGGAGCACACGTATAGCAACTTTTCCTACAAATTCACGTATTAATTTTCGTATTTATATAAATTTCATTAGTTAATAGTGAAATGGCGAAGGACGAGGTGTCGATACATATATTGAGGAAGGTGGTCATCGATGGATTTATACTAGCAGGACGTGAGTAAAATTTATTTCTTGCAGGAAAATATTTTTCGCACGTTTTTCATAACATGAATATTGTTTATTGAATTGTTACAAGTGATTTGTCACCAGTTATGTTGTATATTTATAAAGATATCTTGGATATTATAACATAACTTATAATAACATACATACATATAATATTACCTAATTTACATTGCTTCATGACAAGCATTATTTAAAATGTAAATATAATATAATTGCACTCTCATTGCCGTAATGGCCCTTCATGTGTAGGCCTATGTTCAAATGTGGACTGTGTATTAAAAAGGCCGGTACTGAACAACAATTCGCAATAAATTTCGTTTCGTCTTCCAGTGCATAGAATATTAAATGTAATTTTTTTAATAATTGTAATCTATTATTTATAATACTTATTTAATAACCTTTCTCGTTAAATTAAAATTTCTGTTAATATTGCTAACCTGCCCAATCTATAAATTAGTTCGATAATGTCGTGACTCAAGCAACGCACTTCTTAGATAAGGTTTTCTAATAACAACCATTATTAATTTTCATTGAAATTTGCACGATAATGAATTGTAATTACTTTTCAAGTGCTAGATATAGATTCTTACCGACTTGCCACAAAAGATTTAAACACACTGCTTAACCGTGAATTTGTACTGTAGAACATTGTCTAAAGCGTGCGTAAAACTTTGTGGTAAGACGGCTAGTGATTTTAACTTACACATACATATCAGTAGCGCACAGTTGTAAATGCCACTCGCAGTTACCCATTCTAAGACTGGCCGTATCGAACGTTGCTTAACATCGATTATCACTAATAAACATCTGATTAAGCTACGCCAAAGAAAATATTTACTCCTAGCGGAGAGCAACGCTATAAATGCTATAACTTTTTCATATTGTTAGTTACAATAAACTCTACTACTAATGTGGTAAAGTACAAAATTTACAATACAACGTAAAATTAAAGAAATATTTACATAAATAATAGTAAAAAATTACTTGTTGTCATCATCGTTGCAATGTTAACTACGTGCATACTTGCATGGTGTCAATGCTTGGCTCTTCGCGGTTACAATTGATGTCATTTTCTCTTTTCCACATTTGAATAGCTAGAAAGAGACGGGTAGGATTAATGACAGTGACAGCTGAATAACGTCACATTCAAAATTAAACTGTGCCTCATTTTGTTTCTAATTCGCACGCCTATTATTCTGCAATGACAAAAACAGCAATTTAAGCAGTGATTAAAATTTTTCAGCAAAACTGATCGATTTAAATTGTATTTTTGGACTTCAATTATTTACGCCATGGGAATCTACTAGAACGTACGTAGCAATAGCAACGTATGGCAACAAATTACTAATAATGTGAACTAAACAGCTGTGATAGTAGCAGCAGTACTTGAATATTATAATAATAAAAAGGACAGCGCCGATTTTATGTTAGGTTGTTAATATATTTTTTCGGATAATCTCTGAAAACTCTGCACCTTTTTGAAAAATATATTTCTACTTGCACGAATTTGTTCCAAAAATATTAATGATATATATACCAAATATATTAAGGATTATTAATATGTATTATAAATCCGAAAATATGTATCTTCCTCATTCACGCGGCAACGGAGCAACGGATTGTCTTGATTTTTGTAATGGACCTAGTTTGAAAGAAGGAAAACGACATAGGATACTTTTTATCTCGGAAAATTAAAGGCTCCTATGGGATGGCATAAAGACCAAAAAACGCGGCGAAAGCCGTGGGAAAAAGCTATTAATATTATAAATTGAAAGTTTTTTTTGTAGGTTTGTTACTTTATCACGTAGCAACATAGGGATGGACTTATTGCATGAATAAAGTTCGGAGAGTGTTATATTAACTAGTTTTTTTTTTCTGGAAAAATAAGAGGTAGCACATAAATCAAAATCTTACGTGGGTGAAACCACGGGCCACAGCTAGTCTATGTAAACTCTATGGCGTAAATGTTGTTCAAGTCAATTTTAGAGTAGCCGTATGTCAACCCAAAATAGCGGTATTTTAGGGACAAATAGGAGATTAAAATGTCATATCTTTAAAATCGCGCAATTTTCATACAAAATACTCAAACTAAATACTTCTTACTTGGTCTGAGACAAAATATTTGTATTAAACTACGTACGGCTTTAAAAAGGTAGCCGTAAGCCGTATTTTGGGATATGGCTCGAAAACCGTATAATACGGCAAATGCTGTACCAAGAACATCATTGTCCTGAAACCATGAATTTCATTGTTCCAGTGGGAGTCAGCCTGACGCTTGTTAACGTGTTCTGGGAGCCGTTCCAGCGAGGGTTCTTCTGCGGTGACGAGAGCCTCATGTTCCCCTTCAAGAACGACACCGTCACCGTCCCCATGCTGAGGGCTGTCGGCATTGTGCTACCTTTTATTATTGTAAGTACCTAACCATAATAATTTATTTCAAAATTGTTAATTACAGTCATGTCAAGTTATGTTTTATCAATCCTACTAATATTACAAACGCGAAAGTTTGTTAGTATGTAATGTGTGTTACTCTTGGCTGAACCGATATGGATCAAATTCGGTATACTGTACCAGCTTTTTTTAATAGTCCACTGTAGGACGTAGGCCTACACACCAAAGCTGATTGGGCCATATCCACCACGCTGGCCCAGAGCGGGTGAGGATTCACATACGCCATTGAATTTCTTCTACGGACGTATGCTGGTTGCCTCACGATGTTTTCCTTCACCGAAAAGCCAGGGATGTTAAATTCCGTACATACATTCCAAAGAACTCATTGGTACGGGACCGGGATTTGAACCCACGACCTCACGATTGCTAGGCGGGTGTCACTACCTTCAGGCCACCACGGCTTAAAAAGGTACAGTTATATACTTTCTTATAAACAATATTGGTATTGCTTTATTAATTCGACCTGCTTTTACAACTGAAAAAATGCCAAGTTAATGTATGGAGATGTCTATGCTACTCTTGCTTTCTATTGCCTCTCGAGGTCGAAATATATAAGAGGAGACCCGTAGATGAAACAAAGTTACCGACATAGCGAATTAGCAAGTTTGAATGGCAGTGGGCAGGGCTTAGAGTGCGTATAACGGATGGATGATGTGCTCGTGCGTGATGTTCTCAAATGGAGACCACGCTCCACGCAAGGATTAAATCCAAAATTACAAAAAGTCTGCTATTGCGTACTACAAGTTTATTGATTTTTGACATAATCTGTCCCTACACTCAGAGCAAATAAAAAAATCAAGAGAGAACGTCGTTGAACAGTCAAGTGAAGCCGGTTTTCTATACATGTGTGAGTGCGTCGGTGTTGCGCCGCCATAGTTCGACTGACAAGCCAAGGCGTAGTTTCGTTGTATGTGGATGTGTGTGTAATTGTCTGTACACGGCGAGGTGTAGTTTTGATTGGCTTCACTTGTTTGTTCACAACATTCTCTCTTGATTTTTTTATTTGCTCTGAGTCCCTACAGTATTATGTCATAATATATTGAATGGTGAGTTTTGTAGAACAGATGATTTAATCAACAATTCAAGGTCGTTCCCATAGTAAAAGCCGTTAGTAATGAAGAGGTTATTGATATCCTTGAGTAATATGTAAATATGCAACCGGTATTTTCACATCAAACTCAATACCACCCGCACCCGGATCATAACTTGAAAAGTTACGTCATTTAAGCTATGACGAGACTTAATCGATTTTTGGGTCTACTTAAGTTCTATAGAAAACGAGCGTTTGACACAGCCACTAACGCCAATACAGACGTTTTTCTGATCGATATACTTTGTTCAGATACAGAATCAGGTCTTTATCGGAGTCATGTACAAAAAAACACAAGTCAAAAAATTACACATAGTTATACGTCGTACATTCGTTACGTTACGTAAATACTAGATACTAACGTACTCCTTCAGGGAATGGTAGATTCTCATGTTGCCTCTTATTCAAACATAAGCACGACGTTTTAAAAGTCGTTCTAGAGGCGTTTCGCGTTGTCAAATAAATCGGTATTGGTTTCGTGTAAGTTTGTATACTTGGTAATTTTGTATTAGCCGGATGGTTAGCTCTAGTTTTAAAGTTTATTAGCCGCTTGGAGGCCAATCCTAATAAATGGTTACAACAACCGGAGACTACATTTTAAAGTGTCATCCGAGCCACGGTAGATTATCATTATCTCAGTACCTAAAGACGTCGTCCGCGATGATCGCCTCGTGCCTTTAAACGTCAGTGTTTGTAGCTGACACACCACTATAGGTACGCTCGTCTGCGCTAGCACTTAATGAGAACTACGCACTTTGCACGCGCCAATTTTTTCTCTACAACATTTTTTGCTTCAGCTTCCTACGGCATCGATTTTTTGCATATAAGTGTCTTGCATATAAAATAAGTATAGGTACATACTTATTTATAGTTGTTATAGTTATGAGTTGTTATAGTTATCTTATAGTTGTTATGAGATGTAGTAACTAAGTATACCTAGTTATTTAGTAATATATACATTTATAATACACCTAACTTTATTTCACATCAAAAGTAAAAGATAACTAATATACTAAGAATTGACAACTGACTTATAATCAAATGTTTGTAATTAATACCACTCTCATCATTATTTCATCACATCATGTTACATAAATATCCTCAAGAGAGCTGAAATACACTGAAGAGTTATTCGAGTCAAAAATTTGAAGTTGAACTTCCGCAAAGTAGCGTCTGATTCAATCACCACTACAGCTAGTTAATAAATGGGTACCTATGTATTGTATCCTATTTATTCTACTTACATACGCCATTTTATACATTGTACGATAATTATACTGCCTACATATATACTGTGGTAGGTATGTAGGCAGTATAAATATCGGTGTGTGGTATTTTTATCTAAATACAATATCTAACTATACAAATAAGGAAAATAAATCCTTCTTGGAACAGTTTTGGCTAAGTACTCGTATTTTACTATTTACATTGACATTCAAACAAAATAATAATCCTAGTTATAATATTAATTTGGTAAGATAAATTAAATTATTGGTTTGGAAATATTTACATTACTAACCATATGCATATATTTTATGTATTTATTATATAATTATGTACTTCAGTCACGTCCAAGACTTGAGACTAGATGAGAGCTAAGCAACGATCGACGTAGTCAGTCTTCGGATGGGTTCTATTGTTTAACTGTTTGAAAATGACAGAAGTAACCAATATATAATATTATTATTGATTAGTATAATGGTCAACTTCCTTCAGACGGCTTACAATACAATCTGTGACACCTGCTGGCCTATCGCGTTAATTTGAAACAGCTGCATTCTGTCTGTAATTCAGTTAAAGTTCGGTTGCAATTGTAGTTAAGTTTCGATTTAGCTTCAAGGAATTAGGTATTGCGCTAAACTTCATACACCAACCGTTCGTTTGACAGCGGTTACGTTCTAACTCCGATCGAGTTGCGTTTCAACTTTTGTCAAAATCATTTGCGCGATACAAAATAGACAAAAATTCGGTTAAAGTTCAATTGTGGTTCAGCTGTAATTATTAGTGCTATTGTCCTGCTGGGCACTAGCCCTTGACTAATTTGAACTTACTTTTACTCACGTAGGCACATTTCACAAAATTAAATTAAATCATCTTACTTCAGTACGTTTAGAAACAAGTTGAATCATCTGTTATAGTTAGTTCACATAAAATGAATTAAATTTATAGGTTACGTTAGTTTGATCATTTATTTTCCTGTTTCTGAATAGTGAATTTATTCTACTCTGTATACGCTTTGAAATACGGGATATCTAGTGTCCCTATCTATCATTATTATTTCTTCTACCATAGCAATACTCCCGTTAAACACCTATTAGTGTATTATATAATCATAAAAATCATCATTATCATGATGATCAACACAGTCATAAGAAATCCACTAGGTATTATATACAGGGTTATTTCTAATCAAATGGCATCCTTTCAGGGGCTTATTCTGTACATCAAAACTAACAACCTTTGTTCTGCAACTTTTGTCAAAACTCAAAAAGAAATCAGCTGTTCCATATTTTTTTGAGGGTGAACGATATTTTTCTATGGAACAAAAACTTTTTTTTTGAGAATTAAGAAGAACAAATGTTGTTAGTTTTGATGTACAGAATAAGCCGCTGAAAGGATGCTAATTGATTAGAAATAACCCTGTATATAACATAAGCCACACCTATAGATCTCCAGGAGAATGGGTTGGAAACATCAATATTCTCGCCCGTATCGAACAATACAGTTATATAGGTCTATAGGCTATAGGTATATATAACATTGGTGTGTCTACTGTCTAACTCATACGAGTACATAAGCCGATTTAACGTAAATAACGAACCATTTGTTCTTGCCGCTTGATGAGATTCCTGAGCGAATCGTCAGTGGATCAATTAAATTTTTCGCTCACTGTTAGAGTTTCTACAAATATGTGGAAAATTGTTTTCGATGGAACTGCGCCTTTATGAGTGCTCTCTACGTCGTAGACACTTCCGGATTCCGTGCAATTGTGAAATATCCGCTCGGTTAATCTATTGCAGTTTACGCCAGTTCACTTGACATTGCACGTATATGAGTATTTTCAAGCTGAATGTCAAGGGAATAGACATAAATGTTACACACGAAGTCATAGCGAAACATAGTTAGTCTTGAGAACGTCTCTACAATTCTTTCATTACCATTATTATTTTTAACTTGATCTGTGGCGCTGCTAGTCCAAACCATTTCGGCAACATTATGTTTTAATGTAATTGGGGTTTACCAGTCGTACATACTCGTATAGGAGTCGAAACAATCTAAACTGGGTAAAGGCCATAAACTTAAGCTAAGCACAGATTTATTTTTCAAAAATAATAAATTTTAGCAACCCTAAAAATCTTAGCTGTTCATTCCCCAGTGAAAGCATCTTATTTAGTGCGAGTTGGTCAGACGCATATTGATTCCGAGAAATATTCATTCGTCAGCCGGAAACTCTTAGCGTCTCCACAACGAATCCAAAGGAGTATTTCCGATCTTTTGTAAGCTTTTTATTGGCCTTTGTTAAGATGTAATCATTGGTAATCTGTGTAGGTATTTATGAACTTCATTGTAGTTGCCGTGGTACACAAATTACACTACCACAGTAATCAGCATTTATTGGCATTCACAGAGATGAGTAGGCAATGGTTTATATTACAGCATACTACCAAACGAAGTGAAATTCAGTATTGGCGTTATAATATCTCTAAACCTACATTACTACATTAGTCTCTAGATAATCCCATTGCATTTAATGTAGTAGATTATATAAATGATATATTTATTAATAGCTTTTACCCGCGGCTCCGCCCTCGTGGAATTTGACTTTGTGCGATCCTATCTCACAGAAACCTTTCGTTTTTTCGGGATAAAAAGTAGCGTATGTCACTTTCCGGCCCTCCAACTATATCTATGCCAAATATCAAATATACGTCTTCTTCTAGTTAAAGGTCTAATACCTTTAATCCGATGTGAAAAATAAACAGAGCTGCATATGATTTTGATTATATCTCTGTAAAAACGAGAAATCTTACTTCATAACACGATTTTGACTAAAAAGTCACTGCGAATATTTTTCTACTCAATAGTTCCACATCAGCTTTCAATGAAAAAGCAGATGTTTGTGATCATTGACTCCGAAATACCTACAAGTTGACGGCAAAGTACTAGGTCAACATGATAACAGAAAGTGCGATGCTACACGTGCTTCGGAAGGAAAAATACTATAATACTCTGGCAATTGGGTTCCTCTTAATCTAAACAAATGGTCGTACATTTTACAAAACAAAAAAAAAGTTTTTTTCTATAATTTATTACACGGTGCTGTTATGTAACATGTTATGTCGTTTGGTATTTGATGATAAGCCTGTTTTATTTTTGTATAAAGTTATTATGCACAATTGATTTGACCTTTAACTCTTAATGTAAAACTTTGTTTTTATTACATGGTATACAATATTGTTTAATTCACTGACTTTCAAAATGAAAGAGGTTCTTAATCCGCAAGCGGTTGCATTTTTGTTATTACCTGGGATACTCCGTTTCGTATATACTGATTTATTTATTCAATTTCTTTGTCTGAAAATGGTTCCGAAACGGAGGTATGGAAAAAATGTTTGCTTAAGTATATATCTATCGATGTTATGCAAATCAGTCCCACGCGCGTGACCACTAAAGTCACTCAAGTAATTTAGTTGAGGTTGGCCGCACCCATACTCTCCCTTGCACTTTAGAAACTTTAGACAAGCATATAAACTTACATATTTTAATCTTGATGATTCTTTAATTTCAATTTCTTTCTTTCCAGGTCTTATTTTGCGAATGGCTCCTTCTACGTAAAGAGAGGGCAGACAACGACATTCGAGTGTTTGGCATCCGGCTCCCCGCGTGGGTGCGCGGCTTCTACTGCGTGTGCGTCTCCTTTGGTATAGGCCTATGTTTCTCTGAGCTCGCCACTGAGATCGCCAAGAACACTATTGGAAGAAACCGGCCGCATTTCTTTGCTGTAAGTTGACGTGATTTTTTGAGACAGGGTTGTGAATTGTGAGGGTTAGAATTGAACCTGCATTACTTTACGAGTTTTCGTCTCAATGATTTACAAATGACGATTTAGTAATGGTTTCAACGATAGGTATATTATTAACAGGTATTGATATACAAGCTTCAAATCAGATGCGCATATTACTTTTCTCGCTATTTCAACTCAGTCATATAAAAAAATCTTGCACATCGGTCAACCACAATCTAATCTTTGGCAGAAAAACAGCCTAAAATGTATTTCAAGATTTTTCTTGTATTTTTATTTTTAGTATGAGTACGAGTACAATACAATACATTACTTAACTACAATTTTAAATTATGTAGTTTCAACCCCATTGGCAGTCTTTTACAAGTTCTATTAGTTCTAGCCCGCGTTCTCGTAGTACTAAAACGCGGGTTCATTTCACTTAGCACGTAATATACGATAGGTACTCGTAACAAAAAAAAATTATAACAATTATAAAAACTAGACCTGAAAAAAAATAGTGTGTAGAGTCCCTCCGCGCGGAAGAAGTGAAACTTCGCCGCAACAGTGCTTTCATACCCCCTCCATGGTAGCGTTAAACGTTTGACGCAACCTTGTTGGAAGTCGCATTATAAGTTTTACTTCAATATTCTTTCCACTTCAACGTCGCATTCTTACTTCCAGGTATGCCAACCGTCAGTGAACTGCAGTTCAACAGAATGGCAGGGGCGCTATATCGAGTCACACGAGTACCGGTGCAACGGCCCGCTGGAGCATCTCTTCGGCAACATGAGGAAATCATTCCTGAGTGGACACTCTTCGTGGGCTGCTTTCAGTATGATCTACACAGCTGTAAGTAGCACATAGAATAAAAATAACTATGGCTGCTAAAAGAACAAGCTATGCCTAATTTGTCCTAGTATGTCCTATGATGATGATGTTTGAGGCCTATGTCCAGCAACTGGCGTCCTATGGCTGATAGATGCATGGATGGATGACATGACATAGAAAGTTTTTAAGCGAAGGCATAACAACAACAGGTCCCGTACAAATGAGTTCTTTGGAATTTATTTACGGATTTACATACCATGACAACTCTGGCTTTATGGTGAAGGAAAACATCGTGAAAAAATCTTCGTATGTCCGCAGAACAAATTCAATAGTGTACAAGTATATGAATATATCAAACTACACTGAGCCAACGCGATGAACATGGCCAATTCCACTTCGTGGGTAGGCCTATTTTCAGCATTTTCAGCATTGGACTATTAAAAGGCCTGTACATACAGCATATTAGCGTAGCCAGAAGCACGGAGAGTAATATGAAGAAACTTTTCTTGAACGAACAAAGTCTCTCACAACGAAGCGACTCTTAACCAAAAAGCAATCAAAAAAACACTAAATCGCAAGTATAAATCAGTCTTACCAGTGTTAAATATGTGAACATTTTTTTAAACTGAGGTTGCGTTTATTTTCCAGCTGTACCTAGAAAAGCGCATGATCTGGCGCGGCTCCCGCACCCTGCGCCACTTGCTGCAGTTCGGCTTGCTGATGCTGAGCTGGTACACGGCTCTCTCCCGCGTGTCGGACTACAGGCACCACTGGAGCGACGTGCTCGCTGGCTACGCGCTAGGAACCGCTATTGCTGTGCTTATGGTCAGTACCACTTGGATCTATATTAATAGAGTCGTACTTAATATCTCGTATCCTGCACCGCTTACTTCAGTTAGTCACTCAGTTCAGCCTGCTGATGCTGTATTAGTAAACGGCTCTCTTCCACGTGTAGGATAGACACCACTATAGAGTGACGTGCTGGCGGGATACTCGCTGGTAACTACTATCGCTGTGCTTATGGTCAGTCAGCTACTTGGATCTAGACAAGATATGTATGTCTGTCGTATCCTGCGCAATTGGCTACAGTTCTCACCTGGTACAAAACCTTCTATGGTAATCACTGGAACAACGTGCTCGCTGGCTATCACTATCGCTGTAATTAGCATCAGATATTAACTAAACAAAGATCCTTAAAAGTTCATCGGGACCCTTACAGCGCCAGTACAGCATCAATCACAACACAACCCTTGCAATGGTTTGAGACCCCACAACAGTCCCGAAATACCCAATAACTTCGTTTCTTTGTCAGAATACTCGTACATACACTTATTTTACACGCGAGATCGATAAATTGTTTAGGCAGAATAATTTTAATTTCAAGACGCTGTCACAAAAAAAAACACCATTGTACTCCGACATGGTTATGGCTTTGGGTCGGGGACAGTTCAAATGTAGCTCAAAACACCCATGAAACCTAGGTCATTATTTATTTATTTATTCATTTAATTCATACAGAGTCCATACATTTCCAATACAATTAAGAATTAAATACAAATCAAAAACAAACATCCATTAGTCTAAATAATACATAATATAAACAAATCAATCCTACAAAATGTCAATCCAAATAAAAAAAAATAAAAAAATTGATTATATACTATGTCATGAATACAAATTAAAACAGAGCTGAAATATTTTTATGTACATGCTGCTGGACTGCATGGTTGACAAAAGGGCAGTCAAAACGATCGGCTACAACGCGTATAATGCTGCTGGTGCTGCTACGGATGCGGCTTAGCAGTGATGCAGCTCGTTTGCGCATTATGGCATGAAAACTATCCACTCGAGCATCCGCGAACATGCCAGATGCACTGCAGCGCCAAGGCAGACCCAGCAGCATCCTAAACGCATTGTTATACTGCACGCGTAGTGCACCGATCGTCTTTTGCGTATAGTTGACCCACAATTACTCACATTATTACTCACATAAATGTGTAAAATGAGAAAGTTATCGTGCTGCATAGAAACATCAATGGATGTGACGACACACTCATATCTCATATCAAAGGTCTTCAACCTGATAGCTGAGAGTCATTGATTGATCCCATGTTGCTATAAATATATTTTGTTTACACTTTTTCGGCAGAAAATACTACGATATAGCAATTTATCGGTTCGTGAGAAGTAATTAACGAGTATTTTTGTAAGCCATTATGTTTAATGAAGCGTACTTAATCTTTCGGGTCGCCGCATATTACTCATGTTCTTATTGAATGAACTTCAGCTCTCTCGTGCTCCAAAAAACAGTTTGTAGATGATAATAAATATGATTGAGTAGTTACGGATCAATTTCAAAAACAACAATGGAAAAGATTCTGAAATAATAATTATTTTTTGCAAAAAATAGCATGACCGACTTCACCCGTGTACAGAATTCGCGAATATCGCACGGATCAATGTAGCATTTTGATGTTATTGTTGTTTTACCAAAAATAGCTCAGCTGATTTCGATAAAATTTAAATGAGACCAATTTCGAAGTATACTCTTTCTGTGTTATGATGTTTATTTTAAGTGCTTTCCACACTAGATTTTTATCTCAAAGAGTTATCTTTGTGATAAGCATTTCAAAAATCTGAAGCGAACGCAGGATTTGAACCTTGCCCCTTCGGATCACTAGCCCGACGCTCTAACCAACTGAGCTAGCTCGCCTCCTACGCAAGCTTCAAATTTCTGAAGTGCTTACATTTCCCAACTTATAGCGTTGGTGGCGCCACCTGTGATACCCGTATTAGACAGGTTATCACTCAACTAGAAGTTATTAGAACTTCTAAAGATTGTCGAGAGATGACGCACTGCTAAATCAATGTTATGATGTTTATTTTAAGTGCTTTCCACACTAGATTTTTATCTCAAAGAGTTATCTTTGTGATAAGCATTTCAAAAATCTGAAGCGAACGCAGGATTTGAACCTTTCCCCTTCGGATCACTAGCCCGACGCTCTAACCAACTGAGCTAGCTCGCCTCCTACGCAAGCTTCAAATTTCTGAAGTGCTTACATTTCCTAACTTATAGCGTTGGTGGCGCCACCTGTGATACCCGTATTAGACAGGTTATCACTCAACTAGAAGTTATTAGAACTTCTAAAGATTGACGAGATCTAATAAAAAAATAATTATTGAAATCGGACTACTATGAAAAAAGTTATGCGTGGTTAAAAAAATATATATACGCGTCGAATTGAGTGCCTCATCCGGTTCCTGTAAAAATTAGTTAAGTTGGCCACACAGAGGCTGATCATCATCCCAAACTAGTCGAGCACAACCGTAAGCATACTTTTCCCGAAGCCATTTAGGCCATTTCCAACCTCCTTTAACTTCGTTCTGGATAAAACTAGACGTCTGAATAATTTATAAACGAGAGAACGTCATATACTCGTAACTAAGCTAAATGAATTACTTTTCACAACTTTTTACTGAAGAATTGAACTTTTTATTTGTCATGATTTTGTTGGGATTTTTATAAATAAAGGTGCGTCATGTAAATATTTTTGTCCGTCTTCACCGAGATAAACACTTGTAATCAACAGTCAACAACACAGAAAGCCACAGTTGTTAACTATAGTGAAACTACGTCTTACGAGCTTAATTTCAGTTCTAACTAGGTATCTTTAGCAGATCAGATATCTATAGGTACTTAACCGCGAAACCTGCTAATATTTATGTTCATAAATTTTCTCTTTCTTCCACAGTTCTTGGGCACAGATTTCGTAAAGAGGCGGAAGGACCACGTCACCATCCCCCAGTTTGAAGTGAATCTCCAAAATCAAGCTTCGTGCTGTTCTCGAATCTAACTAGTTAAGACACTTTCATAGTCATATTCAGAAATCGCTTCATTAAAACTCGCGTGAGAATTCATTATACTAAAGAAAACACCGGTTTTTACTCACCTATAATATCGCGGCCGGGCCGCTGGGAACCCAACCGGTTTCGGAGTAATTAGTACTCCTTCGTCAGGGAATATACGCGCTCCCGTCGACTGGTGCACGAGCACTCAAGTGCGATAATATTATTGTATTATATATTCAGAAATAACAGGTATATTCGGCTTTATAAACAATGCTACTTGATATTTAACATAGCACTAAAAACTGCTGAGCAATGATAATGACCTGTCTACATTGCTGATTAAAACAAAATTATGAATTTTCAAAAAATAAACTCAAAAAAATTAAACAAAAGAAGTGTGTTCTTAATTTTTGAGGAAGCAAAAGAGAAATTAAGTCCTTTAAAGGGATAAAATTTAAAAAATGCTATCTTATTGTGCACACGAATTGTAGTTTAAAAATAACTCTTTTGCAATATCACAAAATACCATTTCATAGTCTTGAATCCACCAGAGGCATTAACTCGCATTTTAGTCTCATTATTTTACATTGCCGAGAATTTAATATCACTAAAAATAAAATCAGCAGGTTTGATACAAATTATGCCTAAAGCTTATGCCCTCAGTTAGCCCCGACTTTTTTCTTTTTGGGAATTACAGATAAACTTTATGTAATCTATTTAGTAATGCTAACAAGATACATACGATACATACGAGTACTTCTAAAAACAAAAACAGTGATCAGTCTATGCAGAAAAGTGCATCAACCGATTTCAACTTAGTTTTTAGTTGATGCACCATTGAGCAAAGTGGTCACACTATTTTGGTTTTCGTGCATTTTGTAGACATTGCCTATTCATGGCCGCAAAATTAGTTTTTGTAAACTTACGATGAGTAGTAAAGTTTATCTGTAAATCGCAAAAAAGACAAGAAATCTTTAATTTCGCGCGCTGGCTAGCTGGAGGTGATAAGGCACTTGTAACAGACTGGCTTATCTAATAATAGATAATACACATGCCAGATTTGCTAGTCCAACACGTTGTATCAACGTGTATTAGATAAAATTGTACGAATATAATTTCATCATATATTGATCCTTGCTCTTTAAGTTACAGATAAGGCTAGTGATAATGTTTTTCTTTTATTTCACGTAAGTGTTACAACTGAAAATTCTGTAGGTAATCAATATCAAAGAAACAATCTCATCTTTAAAGAAGTATTTTTAAATGTTTGCCTATTTTAATTAGTAGTTATCGATGCATATAGCAAACTTAAATAGGTAAAAGTACATTATGATAAAAGTGTAAGTTGAAAACTACAGCCGAGGCGATATTGCTAGCCCGAGCCGTAGGCGAGGGCTATAAGGAAGCAGAGGCTGTAATTTTCAAAGCGCACGTATGTCATACAACGTTTTATAACATATTTGCGAGAAAATTAATAATACGTTGCCAGTTGGCATTTTTAATGTTGTCAAGTTATTATTATCATTTACAATTTCCCCAGTCTCTCTCTGACTCTCTTGAGTGAAAGTAAATTCATCACTACTAGACGACATTTTCAAATACAACGAAAAGAAAAAGCGCGCGAAATAATTTTTATCTCCCAAAGTTAATTTTATTCATAAAATATTGACCACTTTTCTGACATAAAAACTCTTTGCTAAGATTTTAAAAAGTTTCGTTAATTTTTAGACAGAGCATCTTAAAAAACCGTGCATTTTACTTTATTAAAAAAAAATCGTGCGTTTTACATTTCAATTACGCACAAGTGCGTAATGAAACACATTACGATATTGAAATTGTTGTAATTACATCCACTTTACGAGCAAATATGTTATAAAATATTTATTATACGGTTCAGAACTTCATAAATTATCTACCAATTGTTATATGTACCATATAAGAACATTATCGCAGTTTCTTGTACTTTATTAAATCACTGGTGCATTTATGAAAAATGTTACCATGTAAGTAGTTTTAAAATTTTGAATAATATCAAAATAAATAAAAGTCATTGACCTTCTTTATTACACTACACTGTTGAAAAATGTACTCATACGTTATTTTTTTCATTGTACTTTATATTGATTACTTAGGATGTAAAATTTGCATCTATCATAAAGAGTTTATAAATAAATGATGAAATTATGGACGTACTATTAGAATAAGTAGATATTTTTTAGTTTAATATAGATTTAAGTTCAATCCTACAATCAATAAAAATGTTGCTCTAAATAATTAAACATTTAAATGTTCCTACTAAAAATGTTGCCGCAATCATCACAAATGCGAAATATACTGTTGCGGATAAATTTTAACCAAACTCTTTCCGCCTTACCATAAAAGATTTAAACACTGTTTAACCGTGCAATTTGTACTGTCAAACATTGTCTAAAGCGTGCGTATTTGTTGATTTGATTGATTGTAATTGTAATAAATACCTACTTACCTAAGTAATTTTAACAAAGGCAGCTCTCAAATAAGTAATTAAAAATAAGTTTAAACACAGTTTTTGTTTTTTTCTATTTAAATCCTCGCCTATAAATTAACAAAAAAATATATAGTAATAATAAAAATACCCCTCTTGTTGTATGACTCCATTATGTCCTCGTATATACGACTATTTTCAATGGGTTTCATTTCATTTTTATACAAACTTGCATAATGGACACGAAAAGAAGGATGCGCGAGCCCATACATACCAGGACCTGTTATATACGAACAGACTAATTTTTCCTCACTTATTTTCTAAGAATGATATGTTCACCAATGTGATTTATGACGCTTCTAAAACTGTTCAAATATGTACAATTTGGCTAAAATTGAATATAAAATAAGAAAAAACGAAAACAATTTTCAAGCTATAAGTACCTATTTATGGACATGTATACACACTAAAGATTATGGATTGCCAGGTTTGTTATGTTCAGAGTGCTAAAATGGTGCTCGATTTTAAAAACTTGATGTCATGTATTTTTAGTCAATATTGTCTCAATGATATTTATATTGATTTTTAAAACAGTGCATGTCATCTTGTCTGTATTATCAGATTACTTTTTGGAGTTCATCGATTTATAAGACTTTGTCACGTCAAAAAAATCAATGTCTAGGACTGATATAAAAAGAAAATGAAAAATGGAATGATAAAGAAAATTCGGTATTCATCCATTTCATTAGCAAAAGTACAAGAACCGCAACTATAAGTTAAGAATATAAGTAAAGCAGCTATTCGAACCTCGGCTGCAGCCTGCGGATGCAGGTTGCGAATGGAGGTAGCACACACATGAGCCGCTGCTTGTATCCGCAGTCGGGAATGATTCCGATGCTGGTTGCCTACGTCATACATCGCAGGTACGTTGGACTTGTTTAAACAGGCTAGTGCAGCTGCTGCATGTGTAGTAAAGCAAGTGAAAGATTCGAATAGCACCCTTAAGGATTACGAGTAATATTAAAATTGCCACGAATTTCTCGGATAACTTCAACTACTGCTTTTTGTTTTTAGTAGTAAAGTATATGATAAAAAGTACATATAAAAATAATAAGAATATTCTTTCTTTTTGATAATCTTTTAGTATACAAAAATGTATGTTTCTATAAAAAAGTATAATAACACCTCAGTTTGTAAACATTACGGGCTAAAACGAGTTAACGCAGGATTATGTGCCAATAGTTAAAAAAGAAAATAATTATTACATCAACACGTCAACATTTCCAAAATTGCTAAGTCTGGATACCGGAACGAAGTCTGGCAACACTAAATACGTCATCTGATTGACTGAATTTGACATTTCCTTTTTTTTGACAGCAATAGTAATAAAAGATTTTTTTTTTTCAAATAATTCGCCCATTTTTGGACACTAAAGCCTTTAAGACCATACCGCCACTTCTTATGTATGTAATCCGTAATGTAAAAACAATAAAAAAATCATTGTAATTTTTCTGGTGGGTTAATTTTAATTTTAATTAGTGATATGAAAACAGCAAAAAATCCCTATATTTTTGAAGCACATATCATTTTTAGAAAATATGTTTGGTTTTTTACTAACAAAAAAAAAATAAAAAATATTGACAGGTTAATTCCGTGCATCCTTCTTTGTGTACCTCCTTACAAATGTGGGTTTATTGCCTGATATACTTATTATAATATGGTTTGTTTCTTAGTACCGTGTGCCGAGAAATCTGAATGATGCTAAACATTGTAATTATTAGTTTATACGATACTTTAGCCTTAATTGCCGTATGCTTCCTCTATAAACTCTATTCGATAACGGAGGCAAATTTTAGGGGCGCGTTTAATTCTTTTTTATGGATGTTGGTACATAAGACATCACGCGTAACCTAGAATATCTGAGTAGGTATATCATGCCAACGTCACATTTTTTACCTCCAAAGGCTTCAAAAATACTTACTTGAATTAATAACAAAATTTGAACAAAAGTGGTGTTGTTTTTTAAATATTATTTTAAATATACCTTCGAACTTCTTCTACGTCCGTAGAATAAATTTGAAGGCATATGTGAATTCACCGACTAACAAAATTTAATAAGAATTTATATTTGAGCGTATTTTTTGAAACGACAGTAACATCATTGATGTGTACCATTGATGGTACAACTCACTTATTTACGTAATAAAGTATAACACCATCAATGGTACCTACAAATCAATGGCACTAGTTACGTTTAATCGTATTTCTACTACCATTTTATTTTACAGATCCAATAAATTTTTGATTCAATTAAATTTTACACATCCTTGAGATGTTTGCAGAATCTGCAACTTTATTTTAATACCATACAGGCGAGATCAGTTGGAGCATTTGTAAACTTAGCTGCATCATACATACTTAAAATAGAAATAAGGTCTCTATCCCAACGGCATAGAGTATGATGTCGAACATAGAATAAGAACTAAATTAATAGAAACCGTACTGAAATAGCAAGAGATATACATCACTTTTTTATATTCCGTATAGGCTTGCGTTTGACTACATACTGCCTGATGTTGAGCAGATATGCGGTCTAGGATGTAGCACGCTTACCTAGAAGATACCTATTTACTCGGGATTTGAAGACACCCACGTTGTACTTAAGCAGGAAGACAGACCCAGGCAAAGCGTTCCACATTCTGGCTATTCGTTTGAGGAATGAGGATTTGAAACGCTTAGTTCTAACGCGCGGAATGTCCACCATAAAAGGGTGGCGCTTTGGTCGCGTCTGTCTAGCCGTACGATAGAAAAAAGGGGCAGGTGGGACCAGATTGTGCAAATCCTGAGCGCACCCTCCGAAGTGTATCCGATAAAAGGCCGACAAACACGAAACCTTTCGTCGATGCTCGAGACTTTGCACCTGCGACTTAGTTAAGATTTACTTTATCCTTTATCACTTTATCCCATTCGAATTATGTAGGTAATGTAAAAGGTGTTAGAAAAAGATGAACATGCACTCGAACTTACTTAATTTCGAAGGGTTTCACAAACTAGCATTAAACTATCTCGGGTGTCCAAATTCGAAGGAGGAAGTTAAAATGATCAGAGATTTGAACCTTCTTACTAGAACTAGAGAGTTAAAATTTCCGAAAAAGACAAAAGCCCAAGTGGAACCACATTTCAACTATTTTGACATTCCAACTGGTGATTTTGACGTATGCGACAGACATTCCCGTATTAATTGTTCTATGCAGACATATATGTTTTTTTTTGTTCCACTCACACTCGCGTATGCTGTTATAACCAGATATGAATGAGACAGCTGTAAAGTAGTTTTTATTTGAGTAAAATTTAGCAATACTTCTATCATTTGTTATTCTTCTGAGCGTGCGTACATTCCCATCGCGCTGAAGTTTACTTTCCCCGGTGGACGATTGCGCTCGGAATGCCCGACGTGCGGACTGGACACGCTGCCTCGTCTACCGGCGCGGCAAAGACCAGTTGGCGCAGTAGAGAAACTGAGTAAGTAGGTACTTACGATAGTATTGTGCAGTGGCGGATTTAACAGCAAGCTGAAGCCTAGCGCGCCAGATTTTAGGGGACGGCAAATTTCGGACCATTAATTATTGACAAAAATACGAGATTAATTTGTATACTTACCTAAACATTATAAAGTCTACAGAGAAATACAACATACATTGTACGATTAGTTTTAGCTTACTATGAAATTCGGGACGATAGCAAAATTCAACAGCCTACTTGCGGCAAATACGTAAATACGCAAAAGCCCCGAATTTAATTTTGTTATACAATGTTTAACCAGAAAATAAGTGCAAATAGGGGAGGGTGCTGGGCGCTGTAAGCTGAAATACAGGCCTAGTTCGGCAACAGATACAATTTTGTGTTGTTTTGATAGCCTAATTAAGATGTGTTTTACAAACATGGTTTTATTTTAATAAAATTTATTTATTTAAGGCCTAGTTGTTACCCGCGGCTACGTCCGCGTGTATTTTGATATTTGTGCTATTGCAATAGGTACCTTTTGTTTTTCCGGGATAAAAAGTAGTCTGTGTTTGACTCCGACCCTTGAACTAATCCGCGCCAAAAATCATCAAATTACAGGTCCATTCATAAAAGTAAATTAAAGCTGCGCAATATCCAAATATCGCGCACGTCGGAGTTTTATGTGAGCTTCAGTCAGGATTGAATAGCTTATGCTCACTACACATCCGCAGACTTGTACGATTCAGCCTATACTGCAATCATTGTCCTCACAGAGGCTTTCAGCACCTGTCCGTCGCAGCCTTCCACACCATCTCTCCACCGAATCTTTGCCTTGTTTCTCGCACCGTAAACAACCATGGCCAGTATTCGCCCGGCCCCCGCGAGCGCCGACCGTGTGACGACGCAAACCTCAATCGCGAAACCTTCTTTCGTGTTTCTAAAAAAAGTAATTTCTTTTTTTCTTGTGTCAATGTCAAAAGTTTTTCTTTTCTCGCATTCGTTTTGTGCCAGTGCCGTGCCTTTGGATTTGAAATAGGAATGTAACAGTTGACTGTCTACGCTTAAATAAGTGGCACAGTCTGTGTACATTTTATTTGAACAGGTAGATCTGACTTTTACTTAGCCTGAGAATGGTCTGATATAACATAACGCTACTTTGCAGAATTCATGTTGACTGGAATAAAAAGTTTGTTATAACCCGTTTGGGTAGATACTCTATTCTCTAACATTGTTCTGAGCTACAAGATGTAGTGGTATGTTGAAGATGGCATAGCAGAGCAATTCCGTTATGGTTTTTTACCGTGCAAAGCAGTGATGTGTGAGTAGTTTTTACGGTATAATTGTTATCTCTATGCCATTTAAAGCACGGATGGTAAATACTAGTGATAGCGTAGTTAGCAATGCAGAGAATTTTAATATTCGAGGAGACCACTTAAGTTGATTTGTTAATAAAACTTTAATAAGTAGTAGGTAGGTATCTCTCTAGTGTTATAATGGTAGTAATAGTAGTTAGTACCAAACGTTTTTAGTCCACATTCCTCATACGAACAGCCAGAATGATGATCGCTTTGCCCGAGTCCGTCTTCCCGCTAAAGTACAATGTAGGTGTCTTCAAATCTTGGGTAAATAGGTATCTTCTAGGTGCGTGTTACATCCTAGACCGCATATCTGCTTAACATCAGGCAGTGTGTAGTCATACGCAAACCTATTTAAAATAAAAAATAAAAGTAATAGATTAAGATAGATAGTGCAACTGTTTGTATGTTATTAACATAATTTGGATAAACTTTAAAACCAATGAAATTATTTGAAAAGATCTCATATACTGAGAAAAAATGTTACTCCAGATGGCCACAAGCCAATTTTTAAACTGTAATTTTATTGTTTAATTCAGTCCATTATCACAATACTGACTGGTTTGATTTATTGCAAACCAGTCAATAATCAATATTATGTAATGAAGACATGGTATTGTAATTTTAATTCTTCAAGCAAGTAAAGTTAGATCTTGGATTACATAAATATCATTTAGATATATCATACTAATATTATAAATCCGAAAAGTTTTTCGGTTTGTTCCTCTTTCACGCAGCAATGGAGCAACTGATTGACTTGATTTTTGGCATGGATACAGTTTAAGGGCCGAAAAGTGACATAGGCTATTTTTTATCCCAAAAAAAATAAATAGCACAAAATAAATAGTGGGATAGCACAAAAAACAAAATACCGCGCGGGCGGAGCCGCGGGCAAAAGCTAGTAATCTATAAATTAACAATGCTTACAACTATATCCGGTTGTATGTCTATTATGTACTTAAATGACATTTATATAACCAAACATTTAGTTGTAGGTACACAATCGCTCTTATATATGTAGTACGGTAGTAGGTTGGTACGCTATATTTTCACGCATCAATGGTTTGTAATGAACTGTTTAATTCAAGTAGGTATGTACCAGCATTGCGGTAAAACCCGCATCGTTATAAGGTCACTAAGTCGCAGAATGACGTAAGTAAAGACAAAAACAAAAAATCAAGAAATTAAACGTAAGTTCGAATAGGAAGCATCTTCTTTTACTCACTCAGTAAAAAAAAACAAATATAAATATAATAAGATAATTTAGGAGTAAAAACTATTAAAAGTAGCATTTTTCACATTATTGTTGATTTATCAAAATGCACTGAGAAAAAAATGGCCACTAAATATTACAAAAGTCCTTAGTATTTGGCGAAAACACTAAGTTTTAGTATAATTTACCAAAGTTTTGCTGTATTTGCAATTTTTATTATTTTTTACTAACAGTTTTGTTTTTGTAATTGTAATTCCTAAAATACGATTTTAGTAAATGCAGATATTGCAAAAGTTTAATATTTATTACAAATTTATAGTAAATATTGTTAGAGTTTTGTAAATTCCGCAAATTCGATTACTATTTTCAAGAAAAGGTAGTTGTGTTTCTAACAGTTTATCTATTTTGTAATTCTAAGTAATACTTTTAATCAATTTTAAAAAACGTTTGTAATTTTAAGAATTAACTATAGTTGACACAACAAAAACATTTAGTTTTACCTTTTTGTAATTCTAATCAACACGCTTTATTTATTTCAACACGGGTTTGTAATTTTTAGAAAATATAAAAATATTGGTACAAGAAAAGATTTAGTTTTTACCTTTTGTAATTCCAAGCATCTCGTTTTATTAATTTCAACACGCATTAGTAATTGTTAGAAAGAACTATAATTGGTACAACAAAAATATTTTGTTTTACCCTTTTTGTAATTCCAAGTAACATGCTTTTTTAATTTCAACACGTGTTTGTAAATATTAGAAATAACTCTAATTGGTACAACAAAAATATTTAGTTTTTCCCTTTTTGTAATTCCAAGTAACACGCTTATTAATTTCAACACTCGTTTGTAATTATTAGAAATAATTTTAATTGGTACAACAATAATATTTAGTTTTCCCCTTTTTGTAATTCCAAAGAGCATGATTTATTAATTTCAATACACGTTTGTGATTTTTAGAAAGAACTTTTATTGGTACAACAAAAATATTTTGTTTTACCCTTTTTGTAATTCCCAGCAACATGCTTTATTAATTTCAACACCCGTTTGTAAATATTAAAAATAACTTTAATTGGTACAACAAAAATATCTAATATTTCCCTTTTTGCAATAACAAGCAACACGCTTTATTAATTTCAACACTAGTTTGTAATTATTAGAAATAGCTTTAACTGGTACAAGAATAATATTTAGTGTTTCCGTTATTGTAATTCCAAGCAACATGCTTTATTTATTTCAACACACGTTTGTAAAATTTAGCAAGAACTTTATTTGGTACAACAAATATAATTAATTTATCCCTTGGCTTTTTTGTAATTCCAAGGAACACGCTTTAGTTATTATAAGCTTTTAGCGGGGTTCGCCCGCGTGGCCTACAGGAATCAAAATATGACGTACTGTTTTTTCAGAAACAAACATTATAAGCGCTCTTACGATAATAATCTCAATTGAAATTACAAGATGACAAAATTCCCAAACAAAGCATTATTGCTTTTCAAAAACAAACAATTGACAAAACAATAAAATTGTCAAAATTAGCCGTAAAACGTAAACTTATCGCCTATAACAATAGCAAATATTAGATCATAAGTAGTAGTAAGTAACAATATTTTTCCCAGAACAAATTATAATAAAATGATTTTACGCTATGGTCTTGAGTCAAGAGTAAAAAAATGAAGAATAAGCATAGCTGCTGGATTCTAAACGCTTACAAATAAAAAGCAAATTTTTAGCTTTAAAATTTAATAAGGTTAAATAATTATATGAAGCTATTACGTTATTTACGTTTACTATAAAAAGTCATGGTAAGGGCACTGAAGTTACTGGAATAATATACGAGATAAGTTTACACTTTAATACATACTCGAAAAATCTCAAATTAATACTTATGCATTAATTCTAATTGCATTAATTGGCATTAAGATTTTTTCTGATGCCGCGTTTTCTGTTCCCGCCAACGTCGTTGAAATATTCTTATTTGACGGCTTTGACTTTGGTTTCAGTAGTTCAGTACACTAAGTATCTTACTCTTACTTACTTACTTACTCTTTATTAATAACAACTAGTTATAGGTCATTTGTAGTGCATGCTAACATATTTCATCAAACGTTACCTATAGTATGATTCCTTATTACTAACATAAAAAGGTGCATTTAACAAAATCCAGTAAAAATTGTATCATACGAGTACTTCGTAGGGTTTGACATGCTCTTAGGCGATTAGTACTATGTACTTACAAAAAAAATCCACCGCGTTGGTACCTAGATAGGTACTGGTATAGACAAGTATTGGTATCTGATATACCACTGGTTTGATAGATGAAAAAAAATTGATTTACCTTGTTTTGTAATTACAAGCGTGGGTTTAATCATTTTCAAAACACGATTGTCATTTGTATTGAAAAGAAGAATAATTTCAAGCATGAGGCTTTATTAATTTCAAGATACTATTGTAATTTTACTACAATACTTTAGTTAATGCAACAAAAACATTTAGTTTTTGGTCTATTTTGTAAATCCAGCAATAAGCTAAGTAATTTCCACGAAATGTTTTGTTATTTCCAGTAAAGTGTCCGGTGTGTTTTGCTTTATGAATACGATCCCGCCTTTCCAGCAGCCATTTCGTCGTTGCTTGCAGTAGAGTAAACATGTAAAGGAGAGTGAAGTTCAGTACCAACAAACTGTGTTTTACCAACAGATTTAAACACTCTGAGTGACAATTGACAATCTTACCCAGGAGTCAGTGTTATAACAGCTATACAGTCATACTGAGTAACTGGGGTCTCAGTGAATACGATCCCGTCTTTCCAGCAGCCATTTCGTCGTTGCGTGCAGTAGAGTAAACATGGAGGATGAAGTTCAGTGCGTACCAACTAACTGTGTTTAATTAAGTGTCATAAGTACAGATTTAACCAGTGTAAGTGAAAATTGACAATTTTACCCAGAATATACGGAGTAACTGGGTTTCTCCGTGAATACATTATACTCGCCGGCAATGTAAATTATGTTTTATTGTAAATGTGGCTGTTTCGTGTGTTATATTATACATGTGTAATATTTAATAAACATGACTTCACTTGAATCTTTATTTTTATGTCTACAATTATTATTCACCTTGTAACTTACATTTAGTATTAGTTTATAACCTTAGATTCGTTTTGTAAGATATGTAACTCAAGTAGTTTCAATAGCTTAATTTTGTATTATTTAGTTGGTTTTTGTAATGTCTAGTTTAGTTCTGTGATATCTACTTAATAAACCCTATCCATAAAAAAGTTATAAAACACTTCAAATTGAAATATTGAAAACTGTATACTTATAGGTCATTGTTATAAGCAGGTATACAGTTTTTAATATTTCGATTTGAAGTGTTTTATAACTTTTACATTGATAGGGTTTACTAAATTGATAATACAGAAATTATACTAGAAATTACAAAAATCAACTAGATAATACAAAATTAAGCTATTGAAACTACTAGACTTTTACTAGATAATACTGAACTAAACTTTTGAAAGTACTAATGCTTACTAGATATTACAAAACTGATCTATCAAAATTACTAGGTGATTAGCAGATAATACAGAACCAAACTTTCGAAAGTACTAAGGCTTACTAGATATTACAAAACGAATTCATCAAAATTACTAGGTGTTTACTAGATGATACAGAACTAAAATTTCGAAAAAACTAGGACTTTACTAGATATTACATAACTAATCTATTGGATCTACTGGGGCCTTACTACATGTAACAAGGCAGGTATTAATAATTCCTATTAAATATCAATTTGTATTTTTTACAGGGCATTTGTTGTCCTCGGGATTAGTAAAATTTTAGTAATGAGTACTAAGGAGTTTGCTAGATATAACAAAACAGGTATTAGTAATACCTACTAAATATCGATTTGTATTTTTAACAGGGCATTTGTTGTCCTCGGGATTAGTAACATTTTAGTAAAGAGTACTATGGACTTTACTAGATATTACAAAGCTAATCTATTGAAACTACTGGGGCCTTACTACATATAACAGAACTGATATTGTAATACCTACGAATCGCATTTACAAAAATCGATTTGTATTTATTACAGGTCATTTGTTGTCCTCGGATTTAGTAAAATTTTAGTAAAGATTACTATATTTTTGTTAGTTTTTCTCTCAGTGTGAATCAGCCGATTTCAATGAAATTTAAATGGAACCAATTTCGAAGTAAAATATCTTTCCAATAAAAAAAGAATTATTGAAATCGGACTACTGTGTAAAAAAGTTATGCGTGGTTATACATAAAAAAATATTGGTACGCGTCGAATCGAGTACCTCCTCCGTAGCGTCAGTTAAAAATTACAATTCATGAACATTCATAGACTAAAATATCTAGAACTAAAGGATAGGATTATATTTTAAAGGCCGTGCGTAAATTCTATTTCCAATTATTTTAGGTACCTACTCTAATCTCTAATACATCTATGGCGTATTTTATCTTGTCCTTCCGTGTCTTATTTATTTAGGATAGCCTACAGCAGGAATTTCACATGCGATCGCGAATCATTTACACACACTACGTACGTTATAGACAAACAAAATGTTAAGGATGCGTAGACATAGACACACTAGTTCTGCACAAAAAGTAAGTTGCCAAACACAAACTTATCGACAAAATAGTAAAATTAATTTGTTATATAATGATACTAATAGTGTAAGGAAAAAACCATCTTGACAGACATGGTTAATATTATGCTACTTGTTGAGAGTACAAAAAAAGTGTACCTACTAAGCCGAAAGGGGTTGATTCGGACCATCATTTTGAACAATTTTTACTACGGGGCCAACACAGAATTCGATAAATAATATTAGTTATTCTAAACAAAATTTCCACGAACAATCGAAAAATCTATATAACGCTGATATTTCTTGATTTCTGTGTTGGTCTCATAATAAAAGTTGTTCATAATGATGGTGTGAATCACCCAATTTGAAACTAATACTCTTTATCAATAACTTTGTATAACTTTATTTCATTATTCCGGATAATTTAATACAAGCATAATATTTGTAAAAGTTTGAACAGATTTATAGATTTACAGCAAATAAAATGTCAGGGTCTAACAAACATAATTTGTCAATTGAATCTGCCGGAAACTGTCAAATAATTCTCGCGGAAAGTATAACTTACATGATTATCGTAGTAGGTAGGTACTTAATTATGTTATATAATCTAAATAAGGATTACAGCACAAATCAAGGACTACTTATAATAAATGCGAATGTTCTTATTTGTGTTAGAAATATAATTAATTTCCTGAAACATTCCAAGTTTTGTAAGCTAATAGAAGTCTAAGATTTCAAAAGGCACATAGTCATATGGATCCGTCATAGCAGTGAAGGATCCATATGTTTATGTAACTTTTTGAAATCTTAGACAGGCTTGTTGTTATTTAGATAATCTATGTAAAAGTTTCCTGCGGTTTGCATTTTTTGCTACTTCTAATACTTGATACGTCTAAATTGTACACACTACTATATTTGTTTTGTTTCTTTGCTTTTACCAACTAAGATTTGATTTTTTCATAACTAATCAAGCCAAGTGGTAAGTACATATTGCAAGTCGAAAAGTTCCCAAATATCATGCACTGGCAAGTGCAGCGCAGTGCGTTTTTACCAAATTTAAAATTACTTAACTCGAAGATTATGACAGTTACATATCATGCAATATTTGGTAGCGCCCTTTGCAAGCATTGCTTTACTTAGTGTTTATTCTGTTTACTTGTTATACAAGTTATTTAAATTGCAGTAGAGTCAATGAATAGAACAAAAGAAGAAGAATACCTTCTTGGGTTAGACTTAAGAACAAGGTTACAATTTTTATTTTTGCTACCAATTTGTGGAGGCCTGTCCATCAGTAGGTAAATAGTCAACAGCTGACATAATGACAACAATGAAGCGTTCTAAGCTATCTATAACGCATCCAGTACAACCATATATCTACCTGCCTTTATTTCCTTTACAAGTACAGTTAATGAATATGGTAATGCCCCGCTTGCCTTCGTTGCATTGTGGGCAAACTACATACCGCGCAATGCTAGCATAGATAGCATACTTCGGTATGCTAATTTTGCAGAATAACTAGGAACTAAGGGGGAGATAAGATTTTGAGTTCGCGGTAACTGCAGTTAGGAAAGCTGGTTGATGGCAAGCTCGTTGGATTTTGATGGGGAATATTTCTTATTTGAGAGATTTAAATCTGTTTTAAGATGATACTCGAATAAATCTACCTATTTTTGAATTAAAATCCAAAGTTAAGTAACTAATTTACTGAAAATGTGCCTAAAAACGTAATTTTTACACGATTTCCAGACACTATTTTAGTTTTCTGTAAAAAATAAATTTATGTTTAACTTAATTTACGCGATTTCCCGACATAATTTTAGTTTTCTGTAATAATATATTTTATATTGTCATATGAAATTGTTGCAAGTGCAAGTACTCTACAAAAATTGATATAGAACGACAATGGACAACTTGACTCAGATTAAAAACATAATCTGGGTTTAACATATTTTATTTTACTTACTCTCCGTTTAGTTTTTCTTGCTAAAAATTGATCATACGTTAAGCAGCTTGATCATACTTACTTACTTACTTAACTTTCTATTATTGACAAAACTTTAAAAAGTGCAATATAAATAAACAATGTATAAAGACAATGGCATGCTCTTGCACTTGCTTGTTGCCATATTGTCATATCGAGCGATCAAGAATTTCATTGAGCAATAAGTAAAAGTAGTTTGGATCAGCCCTGTGGCCCACGCCGGCCCACACTTGCCTACGCGCTCCATATACTACGGATTCTCATTGACCACCGCTGCCCATAATCCTCTCCTACTGATTTTAACAGTATTGTAACATTACGAAAAATCTTTCAAAGCTATTTGGAAATCTCCCATCTTCTACTGATTTAAACATTAACATTACGAAAACCAGTTGAATGAGACTAGCCATCGGCTTGGCATTTTTTTTAAAACTAGCACAGGACAGAGATCACTGAAATTAAGCAACGTTCCGCACGGTCAGTATTTGGATGGGTGATCGCTGTTGGTATTTTCCAACTGAGATTTCCGTGGCTCAGACACGTTAAATTGTAGGTTCCGGTTGTTTTAACTGTATAGCCATGTCAGAAGTTACTCCGGAAAAAATTAAGAATTTAGGCTACGGATACTAGGCAAGGAAACTTGAAAAAACCTTTGTTATCTTTTCTCCATGGTCTAATTGATCATCAGCATTAAGTACCTTACATTAGATACTTATACATTTTTGGAATTTTCGTCAATATATTCTCACACTAAAAATACACTTAAAGATAAATGATATTACTTATCTCTTTGTGAATTCAATTATACATCTTAATTTTATCGATTTCGTATTCAAGTTACTCGATTCGAATAATTTTGGCAGATTTTTATGTCCGTTTTATAGCCGTCTCTAGGTGTAAAATGTCCTTATATGATCGCGTTCGTCTGTTTGTAGCTCGGGTGATGTCATTTTGTATTACCTACTAACGAAGCGCGAAAACAATATATATAGTTTTGAGAACAAAGTATATAATATTAATTTGTATTGTGACACAAAGCCTTGTGATACCCCGTAGCTACACTAAACTTATAGCTTGCCAAAAATCAGCACCTCTGGATTCTGAATCAATCATAAACGGGTAAAGGTCGCGGTATTTAAGTGTAGTGCTGAGCAAAGTGTGAAGGGGTTTTTTTTAATGACTTAAAGCTGTTGGCCTCTTAGGCCTCTAGAGTTTACTGGACTTGGGCGAGCGCAGAAGGCGGCTGAGCCCTAAGATTAGGTTATAGGGTGACTAGCGCAAAGGTACCTGAGAAGGTACGGACCTCGGCTTGGGCCTTGAGCCGTCACCCGCCGGGGGAGATCAGACTTGCCCGGGCACCCCAGAAGGGGTGTGCCCTGTGGCCCTAATGGGTTGAGCTGTTTGACTATTTGCGTGAAGGGGATGACTGCGCATGGGTTTAGTATAGCGGTCACCATGCGCAGCCATCCCCTCCACACTACCCTCAGCGCTAGACTTAGGTGCCGCTTGTAGTTACGATAAAAGGTTAATGGATATGCAATACTATGACCGATATGATGATGATCTACACAATACGCAAAAATAATTTGTCAAAAACTAGGGCGAGAGAAATAAGGAGAAAAAATAGGATGTCTTAATGATAGTTTGAAAAAACCACGAAAAATAGCAGCCTTCCTACAGGAAGTATATTGTAAAGACTAATATGACTCCCGTTAAAATGTAGATTTCGGGAAAACACCCTGAGAGTCCTGAGATCCTAACTCGGGTATTACCGATCGAGTTATGTCTTACCGACCTAAGATTATAATGTAGGTAGAACACGCCTACAGCCTATTATCACTGTTTGGTTTGGTGCCTGTTAACACTTAAAGACAACTTGGTATTGATTTAATTATCAAAAACAGTAATTTAAGTCACAAGGCTCAAAACATCTCAAGCTCTTGAAAAAAGTTGAAAGAAATATGTGGTATATTACTTTCAAATTTTTTCAAATTTCAAATGTCAAAAAAGGTATACTCGTAATTGGTAACTTTTTTCTGACATACAAGTCTTCTCTGGCACGTAGAAGTTGTATTTTATTTCTATCTCTTTCTATTGTACGTCGTGTCTGTAAAATGTACTCGTACAATATTACTTGATGTACTCGTATCATTATTTGGACACGTTCCAATAGGCGCGGCATTCTTTCAAGTGTGGTTTAAGTTATAAGTGAAAGAAAGCAAAAATAAGGTATTACTTCTATTAGCTTTTTTATAAATTACTAGCGGACCCGGCGAACTTCGTTTCGCTTTCCGTAAGAACATTGTACAGAGTATTAGAAAACTACAAAAAAAATAAGCCAAATCGGTCAAGCCGTTTTCGTGTTATGTCGTGACAACGGAAAACGGGTTTCATTTTTATATATATAGACTAGCACTTGACTGGGGCTTCACTCGTGTTTTTTGTTTTGTTTTTGTGCCACCATAAGAATTTTTTACTTTTTCGGGATAAAAATCTTATGACATTTTCCAATCTTTAGAGCAAAAAATCAAGTCAAATCAGAGATGATTGTCGTTGCTGCGTTATATACCTATATATAATATTAATAAGGATATACTTACTCATTTTTTATTATGCTAAAACAACGCTATTTTCTTAGATACAAAACTTTTAAGTTTAATACAAATAATATTGTTACGAGATGGGCTCTTGGATAGTCAGTTAAAACGCCGATTATTCACTTTGCACTTTATTGCACACAATCACTTCACAAAAATCACAAAAATACACGACAAAACTGGTTCGCACAAACACTTTACACTGGCACTGATATTCACACAAGCTAGTCACTTTACAATCACTGGTATCGCACACTAACCCGAGTAGTTATCGCTTCGACGGTAAACGAACAACAACCGATCCCCAAGGGTCGGTCGGCGTATTTATATCCGTTATTTCCTACAGTCTCGAACCTACGAGATATTTCGCAACATTACTCGATCTCAATAAACGCTATTGTGTTAACAAGTAAACAACTTGAAAGTTCGAGAATCCCTATTGTTTTTCATTTACGTAAACACCCAAAAAAAATAAACAATAGACGAGATACAAAGACTGATCCCGCTCGAGTTATAAAGCCATAAAACCGAATACAAAAGGCACCAATAAAAACACTATAAAGCTTCACAGAACAATAGGGCTTCCCAGGACCGGATCACGTAAACACCGCACTCCATACCTACAACGGGCGTCTACTGCGTTACACTACCCCCTCCTAAGACATGCTCGTCCCGAGCATCGTTGCACCCGTAATATCGCGCCAATCGATCCACATGAACTATCTTGGGAGCACCTCGATGTCCCTTCTGTATGCGGAACGTCACGTCGTTGATCTTGGTCACCACTCGGTATGGTCCATCCCATTTGGCTTGTAGCTTTGGAGATTTCCCTTTTTTGCGTATAGGGTTGTGTAGCCATACTAGCGAGCCTTCCTCGATCCCAGGGTTGTTAGTCCTTCTGTCGTATCTAGTCTTCATTCTTTCTGATGTTTGCTGGCCATACTCTCTAATGTGCTCATAGATGTCGTTTATCTTGTTCCGGAGGTCACTGGCGTACTCAGTTATGGGTTGTGGAGAATCCGGTGGGACACCAGTTATTAAGTCGGCGGGTAGCCGTAATTCACGTCCAAAATTGGCAAAAGCAGGAGTAACATTGGTGCTCTCATGAACAGCACTTCTGTATGACAGCAAAAATGGCTGGATATGCTTGTCCCAATCCCGTTGTTTGCTTTCGACTACTTTTGCCAGGTATCTCTCCAGAGTTTGGTTGAATCGCTCCACCATTCCATCTGATTGCGGGTGGTAAGATGTTGTCCTTGTTTTGTGTGCACCCATTAGCCGACACGTCTCTTGAAACAGTTGAGATTCAAAATTTCTTCCTTGGTCACTATGGATTTCCAATGGTACTCCAAAACGACAGAATACGTCATGGACCAATTTGTCTGCTATCGTCGATGCCTCTTGGTTTGGAATTGCGAAGACTTCCGGCCACTTGGTGAAGTAATCCATGACGACAAGGAAGTACTTGTTGCCACTTTCGCTCACAGGAAATGGTCCGGCCACATCCAGTGCGATTCGCTCCCATGGTGCTCCAACATTATACAGCTTTAGTGCTCCTCTGCTGCGGGTATGCGGACCTTTCACTGATGCACAGCTCGTGCATTTCCGTACCCAGTCTTCTACGTCATCTCTGCAGTTGATCCAGTAAAACCTTTCTCGAATCTTCAAGAGTGTCCGTTTCACACCCAGATGTCCTCCCGAAAACCCTTCGTGGTACAGCTTCAAAACTTCGGGAACTTTTGCTCTGGGTACAACCATTTGGAGATGGCACTGGTTGCCTCGAGCATTTTCCCATTTTCGGCACAGCACTCCCTCTTGAAGTACCAGGCTATCCCATTGCGCCCAATAGCTCTTTGTCGTAACACTCAGTGAAGCAATAGCACTCCAGTCAGGCTTACGGGCATCTGATTCCATCCATTCAAGAATCGGTTTGATGTCGACGTCTTCTTTTTGTGCAGCTTGAAGGGTTTCTTTCCATTCGTCGCCGATGTCAGCTTTGAGCATTCTGACAGGTACTGGATCTTTCGACTCTTGTCTTGAGCAATGCTTGCAGTCCTCTGAGCATGGCCTTCTTGACAGTGCATCTGCGTTGCCATGAGATTTTCCACTGCGATGCTCCGTGGTGAAGTCGAACTCTTGTAGTTGCTCAATCCATCTTGCCACTTGGCCTTCGGGATCCTTAAACTGCAGTAGCCACTTTAGAGCAGCGTGGTCGGTCCTCAGATGGAATTTTCGCCCGAGCAGGTATTTGCTAAAATGACGCAATGTCTTCACCACTGCAAGTAGCTCCTTTCTTGTCACACAGTAGTTCCTTTCTGGCTTGGACAGGGATTTGCTGAAATACGCAATCACCACTTCTTGGTCTCCTTTTCTTTGCGACAATACTCCTCCAATGCCGGTGTTGCTGGCGTCAGTGTCCACGATGAACTCGTGCTCGGTGTCCGGAAAGCCAAGAATAGGCGTATTACAAAGTCGCTCCTTTAGTCCTCGAAAAGCTGCGTCGCAATTTTCATCCCAGAGGAAAGGCCGTTTTTCCTCAGTCAGTCTATGCAACGGCTTAGCGATGTCAGCAAAGTTCTTCACGAATCGCCTGTAATAGGAGCATATTCCCAAGAATGCTCTGACTTCCGTCTTGTCTTTTGGCACAGGCCAATCCTTCACAGCACTGACTTTACCTGGATCCGTCTGTACACCAGCTTCGGAAATCACATGTCCCAAGAAATTCACTTGCCTCTTGAAGAAGGAACATTTCTTCGGACTCAGCTTAAGATTGGCAGCACGTATTTTTGTTAGGACTCGTTCCAGGTTTTGCAGGTGATCTTCGAAGGTTTTTCCCACAATTATGATGTCGTCTAAGTAGACAAGGCATGCGTCACCAATTAGTCCCGCAAGAACTAACTCCATTAACCTTTCGAACGTGGCGGGGGCGTTGCACAACCCAAACGGCATCACTTTAAATTGCCACAGGCCTTTTCCCGTAGAAAATGCGGTCTTCTCCTTATCTTTAGGGTCAATTTCCACTTGCCAGTACCCGCTCTTCAAGTCCAGCGTAGTGAACCACTTCATGCCCGTCAGTGTATCCAACGTGTCATCAATCCTCGGCAAAGGGTAGCTGTCCTTCTTCGTTACGTCGTTGAGTCGTCGATAATCAACACAAAACCGCATACTGCCGTCCTTCTTTTTCACTAGAACCACTGGCGAACACCACGGACTGGATGAAGGTTCTATCACACCATTTAGCGCCATGTCTTCAATCATTGACTCAACTTCTTTTTCTCGAGCCACTGGTATCCTTCTTGGCCGCTGTCGTATCGGTGGAACGTTTCCTGTATTTATCGTGTGTTTCACTAAGCCAGTCTTCCCGTTGACAGCATCATCGAGGGCAAATATGTCGGTAAAGTGCTGTAGCATCTTTTTCGCCATCAGAAATTCTTTTTCAGAGAGATCTTTACGGGAATCTTCCAATAGTGTTGACACGTTGCAACTCCCAGCACAGTTGTATTTCTCCTTTGGTTGTTCTTGGCATCTGCGCATCCAGTCTACTTCTTCGCATGTACCAATCGGGGTTCCTCCTTTGATGAGTTGTGCCTCGTTACTTGTGTTGAGCACACGTACCACAGCAGTATTAGTAGTCCTCACCAAAGTTCGGGCCACTAACCATGGTTGATCACCTTCCGATTGTTCTATTAGCACACTTCGTTGTTGATGTCCCAACTTTGACGGTAATCTAATTGCCACAATGGTTTCCGATCTAGGTGGAAGGACTGTTCTCTGCAGACAATAAACCTTTCCTAATATGGCGCCTTCCATGAAGATTTCTTCTCTTCCACACTTCAAGATTCCTTGGTTGACGTCAATCTCACAATGATGTTCTCGCATGAAGTCAAGACCCAGAATGCAATCGTCAACTATATCAGCCACAATGACTTTGTGTTCGAATGTTTTCTCACCCAACTTTAACTCCACCAGCTTCTCTCCTCGGACGCATATGTGCTGGCCGGTCGCTGTCAGAAGTTCAACTGTTTAGCTTTCGAAGTTCGGAAGAAAACGCGTAGCCAATCGAGAACTGACGACAGTGCGAGAAGCTCCAGTATCCAATGTCAGCTTGCAAGAAGTTCCGTTGATGGCACCATTGATGATCAGGCTGTTCCCATCATGAGCTTGCGAGATCAAAATCTTTGGGGCCTTTATTAGACCGGCCAGCACCTGCCCCTTGGTCCTGGCGCTTACTCGTTTCCCTGCTGCTGTGTGGTGTCACGGTGCGGCCGTTCTTCCCGTTCTTCTAATGGTCGATCCTCCCTCGTTCGACGTGGCTTTGGGCAAGTCCGCCATAAATGGCCTCTTTCGTCGCAGTTGTAGCATCTGGGGCCAAACCTTGTACGAAATGATGCGCCCTTTACCTCCCTTATATGTTGGATATCCTTCGCTGGATTTCGTACAGCCTCGACTTCTAAGGCTTGAGCCAACGCTTCCTTTAGCGTTTTATGATGCCCTAGTTTTACTGCAGTTCTTACTTCGAAGTCAGCTATCCCGTTAGCAAACGCTTCCACTAGATGTTCGTCGTTGGGTAAGGGCGCGGACTGATATGCCTTCCGGAATAGTTTCTCCACCTCGACGGCCCACTGTTGAAGACTTTCATTACGACGTTGCACCCTGTTCTTCAACTGCGCTCGGTACACACGTTCCAGGTGCTCATCACCATAGCGACTCTCCAGCGTTTCCATTAATTTATCGTAGGTCACTTCCTTACCCAAGGCATCCAGAATACTCAGGGCTTCGTCACGAAGGCTCATGATGAGGGCGTTCTTGGCTTGGTCCTTGTTCCATCCATTGGTTTGAACGGCGGCGTCAAATTGAATTTTGTAAGCTGACCATGATGATGTCCCGTCGTAAGGCGTCACTTTGATCTTCTGTGAGGCTTGCGAGAAGGCAGATGCGGCGGTTTCGCCTCCAGACTTGATAACGTTCAAGGTCCTCCTGACATCAGCAATTTGTGTTTCCGCCTCGAAGATGCGAGATTCATGCTCCTTCATCTTTTCATTGTGCTCTTTTATGCTGGCGTCGTGCTGATCGACCGTGTCCTTGACCTCTTTTATCTCTTTGCCCAAAGTAATCTGCAAGCTTGAAAGCAGATCTTCTTTTTGTCGGGCCTGTTCTTCTCTGTTGCGGTCCAATTTTTCTTCAAGCTGGCGAGCCTGTTCTCTGTTACGGTCCAATTTTTCTTCTAGCTGGCGAGTCTGTCTTTCGTTGTTGCGGGCCTGTTCTTCCATTAGACGAGCCTGGTCTTCTTTGTTGCGATCGAACATTGACTGCATCATGGACATTATTGCAGCCATATCAAATGCCACAGGGATGGCTGGTGCTGCAGCAGGTGTCGCAGCAGGTGCCACAGTAGGTGCTGCAGAAAGTGCCGCAGCAGGCGCTCCCGGGTTCCTGGAGTCGTCTTTGGTTGCCTCGGACTCGCTGGCTTCCATTAACAGCGAATTGTGTCCGAAGCGCCTTTGGTCAATCTCTTCCTGGCGGCGCTCCTGCTCTTCTTGTCGGCGCGCTTCCTCCTGTCGGCGCTGACTCCTTGTGCGCGGCGTTTCTTCGTCGTATGGTGTTACCGGCATTTTCAATTATCCACCCTTCTGACACCAAATGTTACGAGATGGGCTCTTGGATAGTCAGTTAAAACGCCGATTATTCACTTTGCACTTTATTGCACACAATCACTTCACAAAAATCACAAAAATACACGACAAAACTGGTTCGCACAAACACTTTACACTGGCACTGATATTCACACAAGCTAGTCACTTTACAATCACTGGTATCGCACACTAACCCGAGTAGTTATCGCTTCGACGGTAAACGAACAACAACCGATCCCCAAGGGTCGGTCGGCGTATTTATATCCGTTATTTCCTACAGTCTCGAACCTACGAGATATTTCGCAACATTACTCGATCTCAATAAACGCTATTGTGTTAACAAGTAAACAACTTGAAAGTTCGAGAATCCCTATTGTTTTTCATTTACGTAAACACCCAAAAAAAATAAACAATAGACGAGATACAAAGACTGATCCCGCTCGAGTTATAAAGCCATAAAACCGAATACAAAAGGCACCAATAAAAACACTATAAAGCTTCACAGAACAATAGGGCTTCCCAGGACCGGATCACGTAAACACCGCACTCCATACCTACAACGGGCGTCTACTGCGTTACAATATATTATTGTCATTACAAGCCTATCATTGCTAGAAATATATTTTTTTTATCATACATAAAATCATGTTTTTTTTGGGGACACATTTCAAATTCTAACCAGTTGCCAGCGAGCGTTGCTAGCTACCAGCATTAACATTTTAGGAATTAAAGTACATGTAGTTTCACGTTTCAAAATACACGTTACTTGTGTAATTTATGACCAATATATGAGGACTTTCTAAGTAAGTTTTATCTAACTTAGCCCACACATCCCCTGCAGCAAGCAGAACGTATTGTTAATAAAGCATGCGAGTGAGATTACTTACTAAGTAACTGTTCGCGAGGAAACCTGTGGAACGATGCACAATACGTGATGCTCTAATATTTTTTCTCAGAAATTAATCCAAAAAAAAAAGGTTTTTTCATTTTATATTATTTTAAAACATTTCTGTACAATAATTTTAAATGTTTGTTTTTTTTTTGTTTTAATTTAACTAGAAATCCGCAGACTTCGTCCTTTCGTCGACAGGTTACTTTGAATTCTATGTAGTCTAGAATAGTATACCATTTAAGTAATTAACGTAAGTGAATTGTAGATAAAAAAAACTTATATTCTGATTGGTATTCAAAATTATGCTCAAATAAAATAATAACTCAAAAGTTTACAAATTGAAAATGTAAAAAAGTTGTTTTTTTTTTTTGGTTTTTTAACTTTCGCGATTTGAACAAATTATTATTACGCGATTAGTCCCGTAGTATAGAATTATAAATTGTTTTTTTTTCGGAATATTTACTGGATTCCGAAAAGTAGAGGGAACGCTATCACGCATATACTTAAGACTTAATAGCTATAGGTCCCGGCACGTAAGTTGAACAAAAAAATATCACTCTCCCTTTCGTTAGCAGAGAAAACAAAAGAGAGGTAGCTATGGTTTAACGTTCAAGTTGTTTGCCGGCTACTATACCTACCAAAAAGATTTAATATATGTAGGTAGGAACATAGCTCCGTATTAAAAAAATACTTGACAGGTTTAATAGGATAAAGCGATATTACAATATTGTTTAACAATTAAGGGAAATAAAGTGGCGCGAAGGGGTTGTTTCGAATCAGAACAAGGGTGAAATGGGTCGATACCCTTGCGTGGTCACCTGTGCCGCAGACTTCGGTCATCCATTATTCATGCTCGAACATTGACCCTTCTTTAATTTTTTTTATTAATTAAAATACTGGAAGATTTTTTTAAGCGGTCTATACCCAGAAGGAGATGGAAATAGGCTAAGTATATCTACTAAAAAGTTGTAGCTTTTTTAACATTTTGAGAGTTTTTGGTTTGAAATTGTTTATTTAATGTTTTCGTCAACATACGTTTCATGTAGTAAAAAAATACAATTGAGTTTTAAAATACTCTAAAATAAATATAATCTGCTAGTTTTTTAGTCAAAGATTACGACAGTACCTATTAGGAGTAATGCAGCAATATTTGGTGTTTATGTTGAATTCGACCTCTCAGGCTAGATTTGCATTTTAGATACTGAACTAGTCAATAAGAAACACGAAAGAAAGATATTTTAATAACGAATTTTCAGATATTCTATTCAACTAAGTGAAAGTTCAAGTGACAGAATGAAAAATGCAGTGACTAAACAAGTGAAGTGACAGTGATAACGCAGTGCAGTGGATAATGACTTGACGACATACTCTAGAGTTGCCTAGTCTGTGACTCTAAAGTAGTCTATGACTTGACTTGCCAAGCTCGTGACTTGAAGTGTCAAGTCTATGATTCGAGTTGTCAAGGAGTGTCAAATCCATGATTTGAGTTGTAAAGAAGTGTCAAGTCTATGATTTGACTCGCCAAAAAGTCTATGACTTGACTTGCCAGGTGCCAAGAGCCATGTATCGCCCAAACTTCTACGAAAGCACGTGCTTTCGTTGCAATGAAATCGTTTACCAAGTGGACAGAGTTGGACCACTCAAAGACTTTACGTTCTTCCATAGTGGGTGCTTCAAATGTGCTGTGTGTGGAACAAAGCTGACTTTGAAGGTGAGTGCTTTCAATTATAGTTATATTATTTGTCGAATTTTAATTCTATAACCACCCAAAAAAAATGGAGAAATTACTCATTGGATAGGTTCTCAAAACTCGACTGTCACTGATAGTAACTAGCGACTCTTTTTTTGACTGATATTGGCGTTATGAAGGAATGTTTAGCAATACGCATCAATGTAAAGCTCCAACTCCTAAATCTCAGCATATTACAAAGCAACAACCAACATCTCACTTCATTAAAACTAGCGTGAGGATTCATTATTAAAATTTATATGCGCACCGGATACAACTCACGATACGTCGGGGGCGCGCGTATTCCCTGAAGAAGGAGTACTAACTACTCTGAAACCGTTCAAATTTGAACCGCTCGACCGTTCAAATAATCGTAAGTTGTATCCGGTGTTCATATAAATTTTAACCAACATCTCTACAGCGTTTTTTCTTAACAATGATTAAAACAAGCCGCAGGCGCAAGACTTTCAAGATATTACTTAGCTAAGTCCAGATATGACACCCATAACCGGACCGAATTCCTTAGCTAACATATGCAACACCCATTAACATTTTATAGGTCACTGCATTATCATACCCGCCTACCTAATGAGCATCTATTATATTTCTGTTAATACTAAGATATGATCTTCTGAGCTGGCGACCAATATAGGGGCCTACCATTATTTCACAATCATTTGTTGTGTAATATTGAGATGTTTTTTTGATAAACATTTATCAAATACTAGTTGACCCCGAGAACTTCGTATCACGCAATATCTTTATAAATCATATATAGCCTATGTGTTATTCTGATGTATAAACATTAATTATTGCAAAGTTTTATCTCAATCTGTTCAGTAGTGTTTGCGTTAAAGAGTAACAAACATATGGATGTTATTTATTTTTTATTTTTAACCTGCAGTTTTAAATTTATTTACCACTTATCCTACTTCCTACTAATATTATAAGCGCGAAAGTGTGTGAGTATGTATGGACATACTCACACACTTTCGCGCTTATACATACTCACACACTTTCGCGCTTATAATATTAGTAGGAAGTAGGATAAGTGGTAAATAAATTTAAAACTGCAGGTTAAAAATAAACATTTACACAACATGTGTATCGAGTCCCTAAAATAGTCACCTTCAAGCCTCCCCAAAAAGGATAAAATATTATTATTACCTACCTATATCTTTTTGGTTAATTATAATTTTAGTAGATTTAGAAAAACACGAACAGAATTATCTTTCTGAAGAATAAGTAGCGTAATAACAAAGTCTGCTGCAATTGTACATAACTGGCGGCAACAATCAGGATGCCACTTTTAGATGTAAAAAAAATTAATACAGAAAGAATTAGACGTAAATTATAAGCTATCAATGATTCCAATCATCACTATACAGGGTTATTGGTAATTAATTAGCGTCCTTTTAATAAATATTCTGTACATCAAAACAAACACCTTTTGTTCTACAACTTCTAAAATTTGGTATTTATTTTCTCCATACGAAATTTAAAAAATAATTTGACCGGTCGAAACATAATTAACTCTATGTAACGAATAACCAATACGAATAGTAAAACTTTATTTAAAATGAAATGGTCGAAACAAAGAATTACTTTCGAAACAGGATTTTAGTAGCCCTCTGGTCTTTCGGATCCTCGGTCCCCGATAAGAAGCGGCAAGGTCACCAAAATGCCACTCTCAAAACAATCAAGGCCGACGGGTCACAGCTATCGAGGAAACGCCGGCTTACTATTGTTACATAAATAGATTAAATAAATTAAACATTTTGGAAGGTTAAGCTTCGCGATGTACGCTACTCGAGAATGTGACATTCGTTTCGCTCTGTTATGTATTTTTCCTGAAAAAAACTGATGAAAATATAGGTAATTTATACAAGTGGTATTAAAAGTGATGTAGAGAGGATGTCAGAAAAGAGCCTTGAGATAAAACGGACAAGAAAAACTAAAATAGATTTACTGATATAATTGGTTGCAAAAATAAACTTATTAGGCTAGGAGATTTATAAACTACTAGTTTTTACCCGCGGCTTCGCCCGCATACGCAATATATCATTATAATTTATAGCCTATGTGTTATTCTGATATATAAGCTATATTATTGCAAAGTTTCATCTCAATCCGTTCAGTGGTTTTTGCGTGAAAGAATAACAAACATCCATACATCCATCCATGCATCTATCCATCCATCCATCCATCCATCCTCACAAACTTTCGCGTTTATAATATTAGTAGGAAGGATAGTAGGATATATATATACAATAATTTTAAACAAATATTTAGATGTTGTTTTTAAACTTTCGCGATTTGAACACATTATTATTATGTACTACGGGACTAATCGCGCACTAAAATTACGAGATAAATAAATACCTGTAGGCATTGGATAGGTAAATCGTCTAAGTTGATCACTAATTACAAATTTTAAATTCTTAGATAATTTAAAAAAACGTGAATTTACATTCTATAGTAAAAGTACTATGTATATAAATTTAGATTATTATTTGTAAAATAAGCCAGTTCTGTAGTATTGTACAGCAAATTATATATATTTTTGGCAAAAAAATAATATTATATTTCGCCAAAAATATCACAACTGACTTCAACATTGCAATCCACGTATAAATTCGAATACTTCGCTGGAATCGATGCACCTATGCCATTTTTAGATTATTGTTGATTTTTCGAAAACAAACTCAACAATTTGAATAATATGTAGTTATACATAACCAATTTCGAAATATGCATACCCTTTTCAATATATTTTTTATTAATCGGACAACTCGGTTAAAAGTTATTCGTACCTACTCAGTACTCATACATAAAAAATATACGCGATGATTTGAGTACCTCCTCCGTTTGTCAGTTAAAGCCTAAAAACGAATGTAACTATAAAATATGCCTCTTACTGTATGTCGGTACAAACGTCAAAAGCATATTACATAATAATTTACATAATTTAATTTTCTTTTCACTGTTGCACTGACTCACATATTCGTATCATACAAAAAAATAAGTCTCAGTCCAAGTTCTGCAATGAGTCACAAGAAATCCATTATTAGCAAACCACTGTATTCACTAAATCAATACTTTTAAACCAATAGCTTTATTATGAAATTTCTCCTTTGCAATAATTTACAAAAATATCGCTTGGTAAATATTTTCTCGTAATTCAAATATTTGAACACATGGTTCGCGCTACCCTACTGTAGGTACTACGGTATGTAGTATATTGTATTTCGTATAGTTTGTTTTGAGTCACAGTACATCGATACAGATCAGATGTTCTGAGTCATATAGTGTAGTGCTTATTTCACTGGTAAAGGTAGACTGCTTGTTTATTATACCACATACTGCAATCCCTGCATTGATGTAGTTTTTTATCATTTTACATTATTGTCTTTACTAATATTACTAATCTGAAAGCGGTTTGTCTTTTATTCTTTCACACAGCACAGGAACAACGCGACGGATCGACTTGATTTTTACCTGAATATAGTTTTAACATCTGATAGCTATATAGATAGAGATAGGTTAATATGACGCGGGCAAAGCTGAAGGCAAAGGGTAGTTTTTAGGGTTTCGTACTCTAAGGGTAATAACGGGATCCTATTACTAAGACTCCGCTGTCCGTCCGTCTATCGGTTTGTTGTCACCAGGCTGTATCTGACCTAAACCGTGTTCAAACCGTGAAAGCTGGACAGTTGAAATTTTCACATATGATGTATTTTGAAGCCGTGGTGGTCTAGTGGTAGTGACACCCGCCTTACAATCGTGAGATCGTGGGTTCAAATCTCAGCCACCAATGAGTTCTTTGGAATTTATGTACGGAATTTAACACCGCTGGCTTTTCGGTGAAGGAAAAAATCGTGTGGCAACCAGCAATGTCAGTAGAAGAAATTCGATGGCGTATGTGAATCCACCAACCCGTAATGGGCCAGCGTGGTGAATATGGCCCAAACACCCTTCGTGGGTAGGCCTACGTCCTGCAGTGCACTATTAAAAAAAGGCTGATACAGTACAGTACAGATGTATTTTTGCTGCCGCTACAACAACGAATACTAAAAACAGAATAAAAGAAACATTATCAATGATAGGGGCTCCCATACAACCAATGCTTTTGAGCCATTTTCTACTCGATATTAATTACGGCAACATATAGATGCTTGAGACGGGGTTAAGGGGGTTCCATACGGTGCGGAACTGTTTATGCGTGAGTTCAACTCGAACTTAGCCAATTTATAATTAATAGACAAAAAGCTATATGCGTTCGCCTTACGCTAAATTTTACCCTTTACCCTTGGCAGGTAGTACTCGTATTTGAAGGGCATGTTTCGTTAAAAACAGTATAACTATCACAAAAAACGTATTCCGCCGAAATTTAGAAAGGTAAGTAACGTACCTAAGTAATTTTGAGGAAACTCCTGTACGTTTTAATACTGTAGGTTTTAATAAATACGCAGAATTAAACTACACTAAAAATTACACAAACAAGTTACAAAGCAACATTTACAAAGGTTATGTAAAAACAAATAATAAAAACTAACACGCCGTTACACAATAAAATCATAATCACCATATCGGCATCAATTTCTGGCTTTTGTCGTAAAACCAGCTAATACTGACCCTTAATGCAATCCGATTACACACTATTTTGTAAATAATTGTAAATTGTGATCATGTTCACCATGGGTGGGTTTATATTGGTGTATTGTTAGAATAAAATGTTATGGGCACAAATTAAATTTGATGTGTTTATTTTGATATTTATTAATATACTAGCTTTTGCCCACGGCTCCGCCCGGGTGGTATTTTGACTTTTGTGCTATCCCACAGGAACCTTTTATTTTGTCGGGATAAAAACCTATGTCACTTTCCGGCCCTCAAACTATTTCCATGCCAAAAATCAAGTCAATCCGTCGTTCCGTTGCTGCGTCAAAGAGGAACAAACCAACAAACTTTTCGGATTTATAATATTAAAGTCATATGATCATTGTTTTATACCTGATATCTTCAATGACACCTTATTAGTTAATTTCAAAAATATATTCAAAAGCCACCTACTGACATAAAACAAGGTAGTCTAGGCAAACTTAGGTCAGATTTAGAGACAATTTAGTGTTGATATAAAATAAAAACTCGATAAATTAAATAGGTACGTAGACAGCAATAATTTTAAATATTCCGAGTCTGTTTCTCGTCTAGTACAATATATTGAACTATTGTAATTAACAAAAAGAAATCTTATTAGCCATTTCCACGAAATTATGCTGTGCTGATGTAAGCTTCAATTTATAACGAAGACCAAAACAATTTTACCGTGTTTGGGCTCCTTTAATTTGATGAATTATTATTTATTTTAGGCCATCACAAACGGGTGCGCTCAAACACTGCTATAGATACTGTTCTTATTCGGTGTGGGAACGATAAGTCCTGCGCTATTACACAAATAAATACCTATATGTCATTTATTTTTAACCGACTTCCAAAAATATCTCCTCATTTTAATTTTCTATGTTCGTCTGTATGTTTTTTTACACAACAAACACAAGTATGTTATTGATATCTTCGCCAATTATGAACCGAATCAAAAAATATTTTTTTCGAAAATATTTTTTGATTCGGTTCATGAGGTGAGGTTCTCCCGAGGTCACATTTAAATTTTATCTGCATCGGCTGAGCCGTTTTGGAAAAATCAACAATAACGTAAAAATTGTATGCATCCATTCGAGCGAACTATTCGAATTTTGTAGGTACACGATGGAAGTCGGTTTTTATCAATAAGGAAAATTACATTATTTTAATCTAACTAACGGACTAATTACAGTAATGATTTTTATGTCCAGTAAACATGCGTATTTAAAAGTTGAAATAAATAAATTAAAATTAGTATACAATATAGTACCTATATTGCAAAACCCTACGAATACTGTTCATTACAATAAAAATAGCTTAATAGTACCTACTCTGAAGTCACTGACATCCCGCATTAGCTATTTCGACTCATAATTACCTAAGAAAATTTGATTCAGATACTGCGTTCATACATTCCATAGTCAACAGTGGTCGCTCCTTTTAGAGTCATCGCTTGTATCTGTGGCGACATACTCTAGACTAAAATAGCTTAAACACATTAAAACAAAAACCTTTCATCTCATCAACAGACATACTACAACAACCAGCACTGGACGGAAGACAAGGAAGTGTACTGCTCGAGCCACGTGCCGAAGATCGGGCCTGGGCACCTGGACAACTCCTCGGTGGGCATCCGCAGCGCGCTCAACGTCCCCAAGAGCAACAACTATGTGAACGAGCAGATCCGCGGTCTGGCCAGAAACAGTCATGATACTGAACGTAAGTAATCATAGTCTTGCCCTTATCCCGATAAATCGAGTCGGCACAGCACATTTCCTTTCGCCACTAATTCACTCTATCATGCGTCATCTCATCATCAACTTCTTTCTTACGCATGCTTCGTTCAAATATCTACAGAGCCACAGTCCCTAAGTGAAAGTAGTAAAAAATATCCGAGCGCCGTCATACATACCGATTTAGATATATACATTACTAGTTTTTATACATTACTAGTTTTTACCCGCGGCTTCGCCCGCAATATATCATTATAATTTATAGCCTATGTGTTATTCTGATATATAACGTATATATTGCAAAGTTTCATCTCAATCCGTTCAGTAGCGTGAAAGAGTAACAAACATCCATACATCCATCCATCCATCCATTCATCCATCCATCCATCCATCCATCCATCCATCCATCCATCCATCCATCCATCCATCCATCCATCCTCACAAACTTTCGCGTTTATAATAATAGTAGGATTTATTATTATTCAATTGAAATCACAGGCTTAGCCTGGTCCTTTATTAGGCATCAATGGAGCCTAAGCCAACATTGAGAGGCCCCTTTTACAATTTTATTATGAAATATAAATACAGTGGTAGGTATAAAAAAGATAGCGTGAAATGGAAACTATGGCATATAAAATGACTTGAAATATTATAACTGGGCTATTTTGGTGAAATTTTAAATGTTTTGTAAAATTAGACTACGGAATGAGGTACGGCACCCGCTAAATATGCCCCATTTCAAAATTTCGTAGCGGGTGGTGACTTGCCGTTCACTAAATGGACCCCCCATAAAGGCTACCGTAAGTTGGCACCGGAGGGGCAACATTGGTGTGGACGGCTTAGGGTGTCGAGAGGTGTGCTGCGCTTTCACTAGACGCTACTCGCGGCGTTATGCCCTTTAACACTTCCACCCTGGAGCTTAGGTTCTTAGCTCTTGCGGTTTCCACTCCAAACCGGCCGATTTTTATTATTATTATTATTCTAGTAAGTCAACGTTATGTCACCTAATTAGTGCTTGTAACGGAGCACTTTGGCATCGCGCGGCGTTGTAGTCGGCTTGCGATTGCCTTACGACTAACCAAAAAGCCTGCCCACTACGAAGCTTGGGCAGAGTTTTGGCTTGGACTTTTTTTTGCACGATTATGACTCTATACAGGGTTATTTCTAATCAATTAGCATCCTTTCAGGGGCTTATTCTGTACATCAAAACTAACAACTTTTATTCCATGACTTTTATTAATTCTCAAAAAAAAAGTTGATAATTGATATTATGCCCAAATACATTGTCTGTATTTTTGAGCTATGAAAACGAACAGAGCAGACACTCAGCGTCCGTACCTAGCTTATAACTCTTCTTGAGACTCCGATTAGGGCTAGGGTGGTTGCCGATACAGCTGAACAGCACAATCGGCGCAAAGCTTTTAGGTAGGCATACTTGGGTTACTTGTGCAGTGGTATTGGTTCCGTGAAGGCAGATTTCAACTAGTGGACTAGTGGTTTGACCGAAATTATTATTATTCATTTGGCTCATCTCAACTTGATGATTTGATTGGCACAAATGCACCAAGTTTATTTTATTTAATTTGCAGAACGTCTACTCCATTAAACTAACCTTCACAAAGATACAGACTAAAAACCAATCATATAAAGTGAGTCATAAGTTTTACTCAGTTTACCGTTGCAAAATAAAGAGCTTGTAACTTCTCTTTCATAAAAAGCAAATGTATTTACGAGGCACTCCTCTCAAACATAAATCATGTATGCTCTTCAAGATTTAATATAAATACGTACTTATTAATACCCACTTTCCAGCAAAAAGCTATTAATACCCTGTGTTATATTATTAAGTAGTACGTAATTATACCTAGCGGAAACATCTGAAGTTTTTTGGGTATAGCACCTTACGACTGACATCTTGTTTGATAGATTTACCTTCCTAATGTTTGCGGAATCATTTATAGAAAATAATATTTTGATTTGGATTCATATCTAACTGCATATTTGGTGTCTCCAAAACATCATTGAAAAAAATATTTGAATGAAAATGAGTTTGGACCTCAGACTAAATAAAAAATTAAGACAGAACGTCGTAAACACATAAGCGAGGCCGGTTTTTTATACATGTGGTGAGTGCGTCGGTGTTGCGCCGCTATAGTTCGACTGAAGAGCCAAGGCGTAGTTTCCTTGTACGTGTATGTGTGTGTAATTGTATCTGTACACGGCGAGGCGTAATTTTGCCTTACTTGTTTTGTTCACAACATTTTGTCTCGGTTTTTTTATTTGGTCTGAGGTTTGGACGTGTCCGATTATCTTTCTTTCTTAACGTTAAGTACCAAGCCATTTTTTGTGTAAATATTCTTAAACTTTTTCTTTCGTTACCACAAATGATCCATAGAAAAGTTTTAAAAGCTTTTTCACAAAGTTATACGTCATGTTTCACAATTTAAATTTAGAAGCGACATAATAGATTTTTAGAAATTCCGAAAATCTACGATAACTTGCAAATAGACACGACGTCAGGCCCTTAGCGCGTTTCATAGAAATACGTAAGCACCGTCCATAAATAAACTTGCCAGAATCTCGGCGGATTTCCGAAGAAGGTTCGTGCAAAAGCTTCGGCTCACTTCGGGTAAGTTCGGTAAGAAGGGAGGGAGAGGGGAGAACTTGTTGCAAAACAACCGGTCACATTCTTGCCGGCAGCCCACTGACCCAAAGGTACCTGTGAAGGTGTAATCAAATAATGGACTTTTCTTTATAGTTCTTGGCTGACGCTTCTATTGCTTGGCTTGTAAGTCTTAAAAAGTAAAAAAATGTTCTTTGCAAGGTTAAGGTGCAAATATTGTGGTTGAAACAAGACTTAGAGTAATAATAAATGTAATTTTAAACTCTTTTAAGCTGTGTTGCACCTAGGCACAGGCCGAATTAAACTTCTTAGCGGCTGCAAAATTAGCTATGAGTTGCGCACATCCCCTTTTTGCGCCGCTAACTAATACATTCATGAGCGTATTGCTATACTTCGCAACCACTAGTCTCGTGTTCATAGACGACAATTAGTTTGATTTGATCTATAATTTGGTTTCTAATTATTGGAATTAAACAGATACATAGTTATAACAGAGGCCAGTGCCGGATTAACCCCATCAGGGGCCCCTAGACAGTGCCATTTTCGGGGTGATATTACAAGAATTACAGAACCTTTACTGCCATAGAGCGGGGGGTTGTGTGTTTCAATAGTTTTTCAATACCTTTATGTTGAGTATGAGTTTTGTCGTAAACATGACGCGCTCTTCGGCGAGCGCGTAAGCATGTAATTTGTATGAAGAAATGTACAGCGCCACTAGCGGCGCCTATTTGAAACATTTTGTACGAGTGCAAGTTCATACAAATTACATGCTTATGCGCTCGTCGAAGAGCGCGTCATGTTTACGGCAAAAGTCACACTCAGCATACAGGCATCTCACTGATTTGTACGGGAATCTTGGTAGGCGAGTTTGAGTCACACTTCTATAGTTCTTTTTGCGCCTTGTGCCCGTGCTAGGGCTAGGGGCCTCTAGTCGATGCGGGGCCCATAGACTGCCCGATCCTAATTCTTAAGGAAGCAAGGTATTTTGTTCTGATTGTACCAAGTCTGTTACACTGTCTGAACTAAATTTTATAAAATTCGGTAATAATTAGGATGTTGTCGATGCAAATAAAGGCAATCAAAGCGTCATATAATGCAGTTCTAAAATTCCACACGATTGTATCGTGTATCTTCACAAACTCTTTTTTTTTTGGTTACCTCATAAAAAGTTGGCCAGTCTAAACAATATTGGATTTTAAATCCAAAAGGCTTTACATCTTTTTTAACTTTGAAATTTATGACATAATCCCATTTATTCTGAACTAACTTTTGCCCGCGGCTCCGCTCGCATGGTATTTTGACTTTTATGCTATCCCACAGGAATCTCTTACTTTTTCGGGATAAAAAGGAGCCTATGTCACTTTCCGGCCCTTGAAATATATCCATGCGAAAAATCAAGTCAATCCGTTGCTCCGTTGCTGCGTGAAAGAGGAACAAACCAACAAACTTTTCGGATTTATAATATTAGTATGATACATATGTATGAGATATTATTATAATTTGTATATCGAAGTCATGCAGTTTAACGATATTTTTACGCGCGTTGAAGTCTTTTGTTGGCAACATTCTGAAAACGTTATTAAATATTTTTTATTGAGATAGTGTCATAATATTTATGCAATATTTACCGATAAAATGTATTATATTAGTCTAATTTCTGGTGTAATTGGTATAATGTTCGAGTTATAGCATGTTTTTTCTTTCATTTTCTTGTTATTCGACTCTATTATGAAAATCGTTTACTGGTTCAGTAAAAACTAACAACCTGCCCTCACTTCAGTTATCCGTAATATTATAATAAATATTGTTCATAAATCCTATAAACGCCTGTATTAATCTACTTTTTAAAATATTATTTACTAACTTCATAAACAACATACATAGGGATAGACTAAATTGGCATTCTTTATAATATAAGTATTTTTTTGACGCTGACAAATTATATGACTTGTATTATACATCTTTTAGTATGATTTAGTATAGTACAAAAAAGCTACATCTACAGTCCTACTTTTCACCGCGTTCATTAAAGCTATTCTAGGCGTTGCTACTTAGCAAACTTAGATAAATATATTTATAACCCCAATAAAATCTAGACTATATTTCCTCAACCATTATATAACGATCGATACTTATATGCAATACCGACTTATGTAGCAAGTGGCTCTATTAAAAATACGACTAAACATATATTATCTGCAAACATAACTATTACTTAATAGTAGCATAATTTATTAACATTACTTCATTTATAGGTATTTCTGTAATCTAACTAACTTTGTGATGCAAGTTTCTATTTCTAAGTAGTGTTGAATGTAACTTGGTTTCTAAATAAGGCGCAGAATCCACTAATGCGGAGTGGGGATTTGACGAGATAGGCAGAACATTGTAGAAAATAATTCTACTGTATAAATATGACTTACTTGTTTCTAAGAAACAAAACATAATTGTGGGCGATGGAATATTCATTTTATTCTTTATTGATCAAATCCGGATCGCCAAAACTAAATACCAGGTCGCAGCAATCCTGCTTTGTTTAAAAAAACGGACAAGTGCGAGTCAGGCTCGCACTTCGAGGGTTCCGTACAAACACGTTGTTAAAATAATTAAAAACCTGTTTTAGCATGTGCTAATGAAGTTCTTTTATGTGATACCTCAGATGATACGATTTACTCACTGTGAATTTTGAACCCATATTTTGTTGATTTTGAGGCCCTATTTTTGTGATCTAAATATAAATGTACTGTTTTCAGATTTATTCTTATATGTGTACTTTAAGACAATGCTTCTCGTCAAATTTCATAGTTCTACGTCAACGGGAAGTACCCTATAGGTTTTGATTTTTGTGAGTGCGAAATATGCTGTTTTTTACGACATAAACGGTTCTAACTTTTTTAAACGATAATTGAGAAGTTTTTCTTTTACACAACTGCAAGAAATCATAGATATACGTAGACCGTTTAAATTTCAACTTGATATCTTTATGCGTTCCCGAGATAAAGAGTCTTGACATACACACAGACGGACAGACGGACAACAAAGTGATCCTATAAGGGGTTCCGTTTTTTCCGTTTGAGGTACGGAACCCTAAAAAACAACGGGTTGACTCCGGGAGTGCCGGCAGAACTGTAAACTTGAACATATAAAGTACTATCATTTATGTGGTAATATACATTGTCATACACGCTCACTCGCGCAAGCGCCTTGCGCCGTCTTACCAATTTTCGATCATGTCACGTGTGATGCCCAAAAAGTGCGCAACGCCGCTAAACAAGTTTTCACTTCAATAATGTTATCGACCGACGTACCTATCGTAAGTAATGCTAAGGCCGAAACAAACTTCTTGACATCACTCTGTCGGTCGTACTAGAACAATAATATCCGGGTATCACGGACACTGTGCTTACTCCGTACATTTTCACTGTCCGCTTTGGTAGAGTCTGAGCCTACGTTAAAAGGATGTTGGGTAAGGACCCGAATTCCTTATGAAGCTTGCAGGTTGCCACTGGTCCCATATTTAGGTTTAAAATGACGCTCTACTTTGGCAAGCCTCGGTTGTCGCAGTTGCAAGAAATGCTTTAGGTTTCGAGACACAGTTACATAGATGGTGATCAAAGCATTCGTTGCCATCATCATCATTACAATTGTGGAATGTCTATACACATAATTGTAGATAGAAAAAGAACAAACTTCTTTCAAAAAACCCTTTTGAAAGAAGTTTGTCCTTTTTCCTCTGTCGTAGTATAATATGCAGAGTCAACGTACAATCAATCATTAAGCTCTAAACTAAACGTTAGCGACATGTATTTGTATTTTTTCCGCATGAAAATAATGCTCTTATATCAATAATAGTTTAGCCATGTCAGAGGCCTTCAGGCGGCCTAAAAACTCTGACACCAGGGCTAGCCACCCGGCCTATACGAACTTACTTACTTAATAAATGCTCTATATAAGCCAATCTTATATAGTATAGGTAGAGCATCTATAGAAATAATAGCATTAGACTTTCAAAAAAGAGACATATTTATGTACTTGGTCTCTTTTTTTGAACGTCTAATACCATCCTCAGTATTTTTCGCACATAGCACTATGTATTTATGTTCCGATATGTGAGTCAGATCAATTATAGGCTGAATCATAAAAGTCGGCGGATGTGAAATTAGGTACAAGCTATTGGATATTGCGCAGAACAAATATGGTTGTGATGGTTGGGGCATATAGGACGAATCATACAAGATAATACAACAATCATACATCATATATATTGCGCATCTTGTAGCTAACTTCACATCCGCGGACTTATATGATTCAGCCTATAGGTATACCTACTCGCAATGTTGTATGCACTTAAGCATGCAGGAAGGCTTATGTCGCAACTTTTATGCAATCTCTACTTATGGTGTTGATTTGGGTGCGGTGTTCTAAATCAAACAGGTTTCAGTTAGTTTTCTGCTTACTGCTTGGTTATTTTTTTTTATTATGCGTAATGTAACAAGATAAGAAGAGTATTGACGGGAAAATCTAACGAAGTATCTATTTATTAAAACGTAGGTACATTAATGTCTACTTCTTATATAATGTAGGATTATGTATTAACGTTTTAAGTACCGTAACGTATCGACTTTTTAATAGAAGGAACTATTACATTATAGATAGATAGATATACTTTATTGTACACCAAACAAAACGAAATACAAACATTCTTAGGACTAAGTAAATTCACAGTGTACAAGGGCGACCTTATCGCTCGTAGCGATTTCTTCCAGGTAACCCGTGGAGAGAAAAAAAAACCTCAAGGATTGACAGAATAGTCGGTGGTGCATTAATAATAAATATTATAAAACATTATACTAATACGCATGGCAATAATAACAAATATACTAAATACATAGACTTAATATATACATACACAAATACATAAGTACCTAAATAATTAACATAAAGATAGATAGTGATGATAAATAAGATTTTTGAAAATAGGTAGTGACTTGGCCTGCCTGATGGCAACAGGCAGCTCATTCCAGAGACAGACAGCTTGTACAGTGAACGATTTAGTGTAGAACAGATTGACGTGGGAAGAGTTTTAGTACGAGCTTTGGTCGAAATTCTGAAATATGATCATATTTTCGTAAGCCAAATATGAATCTAATGCAGAAATTTTGTAGACGTTCAAGCTTGTCGAGTTGCTCTTCGGTTAATTCTAGAAGATTAATCTAGCAAGCGTCAGCATAGTCTAATATTGGGAATAGGAGAGATTTTACAAGCGCAGTTATGGTAGCAATCGGCAGGAAGTTACGCAACCGTTTAAGTGATGCTGCAGAACGAAAAAAATTCCGGCTAACCTCAGATATTTAGGGATTCCAAGAAAACTGGCGGTCCATGATGATTCCTAGGTTTTTTACAGTTTCGCTAAATGGTATTGGTATTCCCTCGAAAACTACCTACATTACTGAAGGTATATACCTCGTCTCAAGGGCTGATTATGTGATACACAACGCTGGCGCTGTTTACGTTAGTGGTTCTTTATACATCTGGAATACCTTGTTCGAACGTTTTTAAATGGTTTTATTTAACTTCACTTGCCTGTTTTTAGGTCAAATCTGGTAATTCAAATTTGACCCACTTCCCGTGGACATATTGATATGATATTTGATACACAGGATTAGTTTCGATGACATAATTTTTTTTTTGTATTCAGTATTGACGTAAATACAAGATGGCCACCGCCACAACATGGCGGATTACATTTTTATACACAATCCCCTCAATATGGGTATCAAATGAAAGGACTTTTCATGTAAAACTCAGTATTTAGTAACAAAATAAAAACTAAAAACAAAATTAGCAAGAAACTTTTTTTAGCTAAACTGTTTTATGTACTAAAACTAAAAAAATTATAACTCAAAAATAAAATCGTGAGGTGCAACGTACATAATGAAATCTTCCAGGCAACGGCCGCAGGATTTTATTTTTGAGTTATTATTTTTTTAGCTTTTAGTACATAAAACCATCTAACTAAAAAAGTTTTTTACCAATTTTATTTCACAATTTATATTTTACTGGAAAGCTCAAATACTACGTAGGTAGTAGGTACATACTTGAGAAAATCTGTACGTACTGGGTAGATAGATACATTTATAGAAAAGCATATTAAATACCTTATCTAAAGGCGCGTGAGCCAACCACTGTCTCCTTTCGCAACGCAACTGTTTCTTGTGGCACAAAAAACGATTTTGCCTACATTAGTCAAGCACGAGGTTACCCAGTGAAACAGTGTGTAACTTATGGTAGCTGCTGACATAGTTAAGACCCCATATTGAATAGCTCCATCTCGCTTGCGCATTCTAACATTTTACACATAATAAGACAATCAGCAAACCGATTAGTGATCGGTAGATATAGTATAAAATATGTAAATAGACACTTATGTATTTAATATTCACATTGCACATGAAAAAGTTTATTTAGATACGAGTATATTTTTCAAAGTCTTCATGGGTTCTTCATATTTATATATCCGAGCTTCCTGTTTTAAAATGTATAAAAACAATATTAATGCACTGTAATATTTTTTTTAAATATCTTTTTTTATTTTTAATTTGATTTTTTTAACGTGCTAAAGTGCCTTTATTAACTACAATAAAATACAATACTACTTTATATGCAAAAACTACATACGCCACTACATAAAAAGCAATTGGTTATGTGGTCGGTTCATATTTAAAATGTAACTCGAACCCATTCAAAAAGAAGCTGTAGTTCGAATTATCTATTTGATAATTCACGTAGATTCCATTTACTCATTTTTAACTTATCGAACATTCAAGTTTCATTGTCTACTTGAAAAAATATGTCTCAAATAAAAAAAAAACTGCTCTACATTGACACTTGCTATTAAACATTAAAGCTTAGTCATTATATCTGATATTTTTTATTTTTAAAATTTAAAGCTTAGTCATTATATTCGATACTTTTTAAAACCAATTGTATTGAGCGAATGAAATACGCTCGCACCATGAGCTCTTAAATAAATAGTCACTACACCAATAGGTCGATGGCACCATTCCTATCACCATGCGGTCTTTCACACAATTTTTCACTCTATCACAACCAATTTAAGTATAATTTTATAACATTTATCTTACGAGAGTAAAGCGTATAACAATGGGCTAATTAATATTTATTTTGTCGTATTTGATAGGTTTTAAATAGGAGAATGTGGGTGTGGGAAGCGTTAACTTTATGTTGTTACGGTTATTTCGATACTATTACATTAAATTTTGTATTTTATTGCTAGAATGCTGAAATAAAAAGCCAGCATGTTAGAGGTGTCGCATGTCATTCGAAAAAACTACTGTAGAGATGAAATAAGTATGTAGGTATTTGGTTTGGTTTCTACGCGATTAGTATTTTTTGAACTATAGATACAGAAAATATTGCAATTATAATTATTAGCATATTGTTTTTTTTTGACATTATATTTGCTTCTATGAATTGTGATTAATTATTTTTATTTTACTTTGCAATTTTTATTACTATTGACCTGATTTAATTATTTTTGTTATTGTATGTTCGATTTTATTCTTTGAATTATTTAATGTGTTTTAAATTGTAAAATATCATTGTTGTAGTAATAGCTATAATAGCTTGTTGCATGCCATGTCGTACGTTGTTGGTGCGGCAAGCAATGGATTTAAATAATAAATAAATAATAATATAATATGTATAAGCAACTTGTACCATAGATATAATCCTGCAATCGCAAAAATAGCAGCTATAGTATACAGGGTTATTCCTAATCAATTAGCATCCTTTTAGGGGCTTATTCTGAACATCAAAAACTTATGTTATGCTACTTTTATCAAAACTCAAAAAAAAATATCGTTCATCCGCGACAAAATGTATGAAACAGCAGATTTTTTTTATTGTTAGTTTTAATTGATTAGGAATAACCATCGACTTGGCATTTTTCTGTTATTGATGGGAATAAGCCTGTATACACAAAAAGTTCCATGAACTTTGACAAAATGAGACTGTTTGTAACTTTGACTGATTTTATCTATAGAAGCTTTGTGATTTGTGTTGAATCTAATTGCATTCTGTTTATTGCAACTATTTATTAATACAGGCATATTCTATAAAAAAAAAATTGGTCGTAATCCTGAGTACAGTGATGTTCTAGAAGACAAAATAGATTTGACGTTTCATATTCATATTTCATTCGTTTCATATTCATATTTGTCGTTTAATTTTCATCAAACAAATATCTATGTAATTACATAAATGCGTGGTTTCTAGTTCACCTTGGATGTAGGTTTAAATATAATTGCGTTTAATTGTGAATGAAGCAAGTAATCAACAGGGAATTAACATTTAAATTGGTGTTGACTTGATCTCTGTCTTGATTGACGGTTATGAAAAGTAGAAGCTTCTTCTTCAAAGCAAGAAATGTGTATTATACCCTAACTACATCTATTAAACACGGAGAGGGGGGGGGGAGGCTAAAAGGCTCAAACACTCTAAAACCATTAGGATCTGACAGTTTATAAATTCCATTCTCAGCTTAGCGCCTCCCATTTTATTTCGTTATCTAGCGGGCGAAACTATTAATGAAACAATCCATGTGTTACTAGTATTATTGAGTCAATTTGACATACTAGTACCTACTTTAAATCGACAATCGCACATGAATGACAATTCATTGATTACCAGTTATTTATATGGATCCGCCAGTTCGTAGCGGAAATCAGTCATTATGTTATAAAATGTATAACTTATAGATTAAAAGCGCGGATGTGCCTACTGCTTAATGGGAATATCATTAACGATTTAACTAATCATTAATTGATTATTAGAGATTTATATCGCGGAAATAAAATGAAAGTGATGGTTGTCTTCCATAGAATAATAGTGTTCTGTATTTGAATTGTGTTCTGTATACCTAAACTTAATGTCATTTTGATGGTGATGGAGTATTATTTTATTCAGATAAAGTAGAATATTAAAGTAACAACGGACTCCAAGTAGCAGGAATATTACAGGTGTGTCTTCATTATTATAACAAACCGCATAATAGTCCAAATATTGTTATTACTTAGCGCGACATTTATATAAGACAACACAATGAACCACGGTCCTAAAAATATTTTAAGCCATGTTGAATCTTAAACACACACTCGTTTAGCCCGCATGACAAAGTAAATACATTTCGAGCCTTTTAAATTTTACAAATTTTCTTTTATCCCCAGTATCTCCGACTCGCACAAATATTTCAAGTCACATGCAATCCTACCTTGCCGTACACTAAGTCTAATTTCTTTTGTTACAGTATCGCCAACCCGCGCTACAAATGGCGGCAGCGTACACGCGTCACCCGCGCGTGAGATTGCGCGGGACACCCCCGACTACCAGTACGGGCGGTTCGACGCGAGCGCTCTACACATCGCACATGCGCTCAAACAAACAGAGCTACAGAAGGCGTACCATCGGCCGAGGGAGAAACCGATCGATTGTTATTTGGTAAGTGATATTATTAAATATTAGGCCTAAGTAGCCAGGGCGGTTCAAACGTCCTCGAAGCTTTTAGCGGACCGTGTCACGCGGAAATTGTGAAACTGTTGTAGACTGTCAAACACACAGGCCAAACATATGTTAAAAATATTTTTCCTTGAAAAATACACCAATTATATTTTTTTCACGCTCGCTGCGGCCGTGCAAAAGGTATTATACGCTGTTATACGCTCCCAGTGAATGATTGAGTAAAGTCATGTTAGTCGTTGAGAGTTAGACTTAGGGTATTGAACATTATAGTAAAAGTTGTCCACGTACAAAGCCAGAGTCACTAGTATCATAATTATATCTTTAAATGCAACCTGCATACCTCTCACCGGACCATCAACGTAAACTAGGGCACATGTACGTATTAACACATAAACATTTACAGCTTGATCATAATAAACCTCGTAATGACCCGTGGACGCAATAAAACCCAGGAAATTAGGTGATATGAACGGCAGTTAGCTCCTAGACTAGCGCAATGACTATATTATGATACAAGTTTATTGCGGCGGTAGTAAGCTCCTAGTCTAGATCAATGTGCCGATTTTCCATGTAGAGAAACTTGGTGATGGTGGAAATAGTCTAAACGTTAGTGTTAATTATCCAACGTCGATGAAAAACCATCTCAAGGAACTTGTACGTCTACGTTTTTCCCTATATGACCCATATACGGGTAGACAGACTTTACGTACATTCATAGTGGATAAATGGAAAAGAATAATTAAAGATGGAGAGAATGAGGATGAAGAGGAAAAAACAAAAAAAATTATTATTGCAAATATTAAAAAAAATTATTACTTCGCATTTTTTTGTTTTTAAATACCTATAAAACGGGTCGTTCCTGTAAGTTCTACTAGTAGAACTACCGGAAAAAATTGTCCCGGTAGTCCTACTGTAGAACATTTCGCTTTCAAGGCTCATAAGGTCGAATTTGTTATAATCTTGAATTTTCATTCCGTTGAATATAACTTACGGTTTTATCAGGACAAACCATTTTTTAGTTTGATTAACTTAATGACAGATGTCATTTTCAGATGTCAAAGTAACAGCTACGGTAAGAGCTGTCTAACTGACAGCTGTCAAACTTCAAAGTGATTTATCTCGGTAATTATCGATTGTAGACCATTGCTGCCTTTACAAAAGTGATAGAGTTCGAAGAGATCTACATTTCAGATGACAGCTGTCAAACTTCAAAGTGATTTATCTGGGTAATAATCGTTTGCAGACCGTTGGTGTCTTCACAAAAGTGTTAGAGCTTGACGAGATCTACATTTCGTTTTTCAGCTGTCAAACTTCAAAGTGATTTATCTTTGTAATTATTGATTGTAGACCATTGCTGTCTAGACAAAAGTGATAGAGCTCAATGAAATCATCTGATATGTAAATCTTGTCGAGTTTTATCACTTTTGTGAATACAGCAATGGTCTACAATGAACAATTACTGAGATAAATCACTCTGAAGTTTGACAGTTGTCATCCAAAATGTAGATTTCGTCGAGCTCTATCACTTTTGTAAAGACAGAGCATTGGTCTCCGATGGATAATTACCGAGATAAATCACTTTGATGTTTGACAGCTGTCATCCGAAATGTAGATTTCGTTGAGCTCTATCACGTTTGTAAAGACAGCAATGGTCTACAATCGATAATTAACACTTTGAAGTTTGACAGTTGTCACTTAGACAGCTGTCTCTTTGTCATCTGAAATTGACATCTGTCAATATTTTTTTCAAACATAAAATGCTTCGTCCTGAAAAGACCCTATGTTACATTCAACGTAATGAAGGTCTCTGACATGGCTACACGGTTAAAACAACCGGCAGGTACGATTTAAAGTGTCATCCGAGCCACGACCCAGTTAGAAAATGCCACTCACGGTCACCCATCCAAATACTGACACTTCAGGGGGCTTAAAAACTGACACCAGGCCTAACCACCCGGCTTATACGAACATAGTTACTTAATGAAAATGTAAGTTTTTAGCAAATTCGACCTTACGAGCCCTAAAAGCGAAATGTTCTACAGTAGAACTACCGGGAACATTTTGTCAACTGAATTTTCCCGGTAGTCCTACCGTAAAACTACCCTACAGTAGGACTACCGGGAACATTTTGTCCCGGTAGTTCTACGAGTAGAACTAATAGTAGAAATTTAACAGTTCAACACGGCATACCAAGAGAAGACAAACCACCCAATTGACAGCGATAGCTAGCGTCAAATTTCTAAGGGCAAATATTTTAAAACCATTTTTGCGATTGGGCTACGATTGCGATACGAATGGTCGATAAGTACAACGGCTGGTTGATTTCAAATCACGGAGTATAAATTATAATAGGCGAATTTGGGTCTCCTAGGAACAAAATTATATTGTACAATAAAAAAAAAAGATTCAATACTTTTGTCCAACTAATTTTAGACCTGTAGAATTATTATTTTCTCGGAGAGAAAAGTTCATACTGCTCACCTATATACTGGAATGATTCTTTTTTTTAATGAATATGAATAAAAAACCAACGGGTTGCACTCCGAGAATCCCGGAAGAAGTGAAAACTTGAACATATAAAGTACTATCATTTATGTGGTAAATAAAATACAATATCACACACGCAACTCGCGCAAGCGCCCTGCGCCGCGCGTCTTCTTGTGAATTTTCAATCAGGTCACGTGTTCTGACGCAATTTTAACATTTTTAACCCATCCTAAAACGTGCAAAACGCCGTTAAAGAAGTATTCACTTCAAAAATAGTGTGGAACTTCTGATAGTAAAAACTAACGTTTCGATTCAAATCCCAATACACATTTACCTACGGAGCCTACAGGGTGAATTGTTATTTTCTCTGAGAGAAACGCATTAGATCTATTGCATAGGTAGCTGCAATATGTCATTCGATACGCATGATAGATCCAATAAAATTTCAACATGGCGCACTGTTTTCCACTTTACAACCGCTTTGTTACAAATACGCAATACAACATTTTGCAACGTGATTTGCTGTTTCCTTGAGACATACCAGTGATTTGAAACCTAGTACTTAGACTATTTTTGGGCAATGCTTTTAGTCGAATTCTTTAGTTTTGTTACAATAATGTCAAACCTGTTGATTTGATGTTTGATACTCTGTAAAAAAAATGTAACAAAGTATCAAAGTACAAATATATATAATTCTTAACTAGCTAATATGCGTAGTGTAACATACAGCAAAAGCAGTTTGAAGCTTAAGTTTAAACGCGATTTCAAATACAATATGAAAATTCAATGTTATGTTAACAACTGACTCCGAAATCGCATCCACTAAAAGACGGCATTTTCAAGATACATTTACTAAGTGCGTACATAAACTGATAATATTATTCCCTAAAACCCTTGGTCGTTGACCTACTTATCTAAATAGTTAGCACGTTACTTTCTTGTAATTTTATAATATTCTATCGTCAAGTTAAAGGTCTAAAGACACCAAACAGAAAGCATACTCTCTTTATTTCTAACAGACATAAAAAATCCCCATAGTCATCAACGCTGCAATGTCGTGAAGGAACGTCCATCAGATTCATCATCACATCTCCATTATAAATGCAAAGCATCTTTCCTTCCTCGCTGAAATGGTGGGCAGTATCGGCGGATCCATCGCATTCCGTTGTCGCGGACTAGAACCGATCGCGTGCGCGCGCGGAATGTCCCTCGTCCTGTGGTCCAAGATACTAATGTTTATTTTTCGCCAAAAATGGTATAACCGACTTTTACTGACGTAATCACCATCTAGACCTCCCCCCATGTCATCAAAAATAAGCTAAGGATAAACCCCTCCGCCTCCCTATAGTGCTTACGTAATACTTAAACGGTAATTTATTGTTGATTTTTCAAAAACGACTCATCCGTTTTTGATATGTTTCACTCGTAAATGCACACTGCGTAATGCAAATGTATCTTTTGAAGTATGATCTACCAAAAAAAAAGAATCATCTAAATCGGTTCATAATCGCATAACATACATACAAAAAAACATATAGTTCAATTAACAACCTTATTTTAAGAAGTCGGTTAAAAATAAGTAAGTTCGTATAAGCTAGGCAGCTAGCTAAGCAGCCTGTTAGCCTTTGACATGGCTAAACGGTTAAAACAATCATGACTTACAATTTCACGTATCTATCAACCGAGCTACGGTAGCACTCAACAGAAAATGGCATCCGCGATCACCAATCCTAAAACTGGCCAAGATACTAAGTAGCAACATTCTCATACTTGTAAAAACCGAATTGTCAATAAGCTTCCTTGTGTAATAAGCTTCCTCAAAAAACTTGAATGGAAATAACTTTGTTTTTATCATATATCTTGTGGACTACTTTTTATTTGCATCCCATGGCATCATAGTTTTAACAGCCATCAGTACTAGATATATGTATAAACCCTTTATTGTTCACACCAATATTAATTACACATATTCAACAGAACATAAATATTTCAATTACATTCGTTGCCAGCGACCTTTCGTAAAATGTCGTTTCACCTAGAAGCAGGTCGCTATACACTACATTTACTCCAGAATCCGCAGGCAATATATACACATTATACACGTACTGTACCTACTATCTCTGTCTTACTAACTCGACTATCACTATCATCCAAAAAACCTACTCATAAATAACATAGCTGCGATTTTCGCTTACCGCTTCTCTCTCAAACCAAAGAAACACATCGGGAGGCATCATTTAGCGCGAGAAATCTGCCGTGACTGTTATTACGTACAGGATGATTCTAACTGTGATAGAGCAAGCTCTGTATTAGGCTTAGAATCCAAAGTAGAAGAAGAGCAATAAGATGATCTTGACATAGCGTCACTGTCTGTCAAAGATTTCATATTTGCTTAAACTTGAAACAAAATACAATCGAGTGGAGGCGTAGAATAAGAACCAAGCGGAGGGGAGCTGTGTTTTGAGTCGTTTCCTAAGCAAATACTGGCACTTCTGCATGGACAATGAACTTAAGCTCTGATTTCCTAGGACAGCAGATTCTGTCATATAGATGACATATTACAGCTGTTAATGACGTCTCTGAAAAGTTATTGCAAATTGCAAACAACATGGCGCAATTTCAATAAAAAAATTAACGTCAATAATTTTACGACCGCTATCCTAGGAAACCAAAGCCTATGTCCATTGCAGGTGTGTCTTAATATGCTTGAACTTGAAACAAAACAATCGTGAGCGAAGGGGAGTTATATTTTGTGTCGTTTTGATAACTTGTTTCGCTGGCATTGTTGCAATAAGTTTGCCACAGTACTCTGCTTCGCTCCGCAAATCTCTCCTGTAGTGGATTCTAAGCCTAACTGTGACGAAGCTGGCTCAGTATTAGGAAGGAAACTGCCGCATTCTTCGCTCAAAAAACATTAACAACTATAATAAACTTGTGAATAGGCGGAAACATGTTGTAAATCTCGTCTACAGATATGCAATCAATTAGTGCTAGAGCAAGTCTGGGCTGTAAACCTCTATCAAAATGTTTGGTGAACTTAATTTGATAATTCTACAGAGTATTTGGTTCTTAAATCATTTTATCGCTTTTTGTCACGGTAGTCAACATTTTGAAAAGGATGCTCTATGATACAAAACAAAACGTGCTATTTTTTAAATACTTTTTTTTATAGATTAACTGGTATTTCCAAACAATAAAACAATTGCATCTAGCACCTGTGTCGACTTCGTGGACATTGAAACTCTCCGTACCTACAACATCAGCTAGAACACTCCGATTTTTTTTAATCACAGGCTTTGTGTTCGAACGTGAACCTATTTCAATAAAAAAAACTTCCCAGAATAGAAATTGAGAATTTATACAGACAGACGGACAAACAAAACTCTTTATTTACAACCACAATATAAAAAATAAACACTATTTACACATTAACGACAAAAAATACGATTATAAAGTGGCGGCCTTATCACGCATGGCGATTTCTTCCAGGCAACCTTGCACGAATATGAACTGACAAGGACAAAAAATAGTGACCTTAAATAGATATTAACATAGAAAACACCTATAAATAATAAACTATACATACTCAATTCAATCTAAGTTTTAAATTTACTTACATATATACGTTATAATATATAAATATAATTATACATATACCTACATACGTTATAAAATAGTAGCGAAAGGAACAAATAGCATTATGATTTCAGATAGTAAGCATTCACAAGTTGTTTGAAAACGTTCAAGGAAGGTGAACGTTTAATTTCTAAAGGTAAGTCATTCCAAAGTCTGATTGCCTCCACAGAGTAAAAATAATCATAGAAAGATGTTTTGTGACGAGGGAAACTAAGTGTGAGATTATCTGAAGATTTAGGCAACGGCTCAATAGAGAGTGAAAACGAAAACGCTCGCGGAGATAGGGTGGGGACGAAGGAATAAACAGGGTGCTATACAAAAGGGAAAGAATATGAACATACCGGCGACGACAAATAGGGAGCCACTTGAGCTTAGCGCGAAACTCTGAAACGTGGTCATATTTGCGCAAGCCAAATATGAACCTGATACAAATATCCTGGAAACGCTCAAGTTTATCCAGCAGGACTTACGTGAGATCTAGGTAACATACGTCGGCATAATCAAGGATTGGAAGTAAAAGGGATTGTGCAAGCGCAATTTTAGTGGCAGTCGGTAAAAAGTTACCCAATCTACGCAAGGAACCGCTAGACGCAAACATTTTGCGGCTAGTCTCGGCAATTTGCGGACCCCAGGACAAACAACGATCGAAGACAATACCAAGGTTCTTAACAGTGTCACTGTAAGGAATGGTGACATCATCAAAAATCACTCGCGATAGCGTGTCCCAGTCTATTTGACATATCATGCGAGAGCTGCCTATTACAACAACTTGCGTTTTCGATGGATTCACTTTGAGCCCAAAAGATTTGCTCCAGTGTAAAATGCTGCGCAAGTCATTATTGATCGCTTCCACGGCTTCTGATAGCCAACCCAGAGGGGCTTGGCAATACAGCTACAGATCATCAGCGTAAAGAAGGTAGGACGTAAAAAGATAATGTGAAATAGAATTAATGAAAATGGCAAAAAGAAGGGGTGATGAGACGCCACCCTGAGGTACGCCGGCCGTAGTATTACACCACGATGAGTAAGATTTTTCAAAATGAATCCTCTGCCGACGCCCATACAGGTAATTATGAAACCAGTCAACCACCGTTGGAGATATGTTTAAAGAGCGAAGTATAGCCAGAAGGATATCAAAATCTACAGAGTTAAAAGCATTGCATTCATATATACACGCTAAAATCAAGTCCTGCAGATTAATTAATTCATTGACTTTATCTCTACCTATGTCTACAACTATTTTAAGCAGACATGCAAAGATACACATTGAACATCTATAAAACTATCCATGGCGTTAAAACATATCTACCACAACGCCTCGGTCGCACCCAGTCTAATTTGTCTTAATAAACCACGCTAATCGTGGCTTAAGTCAAGTAATTAAGCATAATTAAAGCGAATAAATCAATACCAGATGGTTAGTCAAGATACATCTATATCTAAACGAAATACGACTAAAATAAAATGTCCAAATGTTTGAGCCGGTTTGGCCGATTATATTACCATTATTAGATGTCGGGGGCAGAATCATCATTGATTTTATTCAAATATCGTGGACCTACGTGGTCGGTCACTCGGAACCGTTTCAATGATCAAATATTTTGGCTATAGTATTTGGAGACTCAATAAATCACACGGTAATTGAGCATTTTCATTTATATTGAGATTTCGGCCTATAAATGTTTATATTCAGAGGATATTGAAGGTTTTTTAGACGAATTTGTAAAGGAAGTCAGAGCTAAATTTAATAAACAGAAGTTAGGTTAGGATGGTGGAGTTCAGGCGTTCGTCCGGGTATTATTCTAAAAGTAGAAGTGCTTCATCTTTGGGCATACTAAGAATTTTTGCATTGCATTGAGAAGCAATTTTTTGCAGCTAAATTTTAAGGCAACTAAATATTTACTCTACTGAAATTAGTAGTCTAATGTTGTACGAGTATGATGGCAAATTTTTATGAGGTTTTGTGAAGCGGAACTGCTCGTCACTCTCTAAATAAAACTTATACAAGCCAAACACTATATTATTACATACATAGTAAATTGAATGAAGTAATTAAATAAATATAAATAAATATTTTTGGGACATTTTACACACGGTCTCTGACCCCAAACTAAGCAAAGCTTGTGATATGGCTGCCAGAGACTGATATACTACATATACTTATTTTTAAATACATACTTATATAGATAGTAACTAAATAACACCCAGACACAGAGCAAGCACTTACGTTCATCACATAAATAATTGCCCTGGGTGGGGATCGAACCCACGCCTCCTTGATCCAGAAGTTAGGGTCACTAACCACTGAGCCACCGAGGCAGTCAATTTATTTGATTATTTTGACAATTATTTTGATTAGTACTTATGCGGGTTTAAGTCAAAGATCACAGAAATACTCGTATCTGCTTTTATTTCCGCTCTTAGCTCTTAGCCATTCTGACACAATCTTTGTATAAGCTTCTTAAAAGACGTAGTTATTACGGCAGCTTTAATAAAACGAATTTCGTAATGATGAGATCATCTGCTTACTTAATCGCTTATTCAAGATGTGCCATATAATAAATCTATTACTTTATGCTGGTAAAAGTCAATAAATTCCGATTCAATACGTTAACAGAATTAACAGCAGAGAAAGGTATATCGTAGAGAAGAATACAGCATTGATTTGTTACCAACTAAATCCATATTGTCAGCAATATTTCCGTTTCCGTTTTGATGGTTTTAATTTTTTTTAATTTAAATTAGTTTTCATAGCTACAATTTCATCAAAGGTAATTGAATTACTAGACACGTACAGGATTGTCAAAGTATGGAGTTCTGTTTAAACATCTGGGTACTACAAATCTACATAACTGGATGTACTCTTTAGTACAATTGCTATAGTAAATAAATAGCACTTTGAGGGGCAAGGCAAATAACAGGGTACTCACGAAAACAAAGAAAAATAATTTAGTCATTTGAAAGGAGATGAATTAAGTCAGCTATCTACCTCAGCAGACGGGACACAGTACCCCAAAAATTTCCATATACATATAAATATTTCACAGCGACTAAGTCAAACGTCTCCTCGTTCTAGATCATTCGTTTCTTGCTATAAATTACAATGAGTTATACCACGTAAAATTAGATACTAGAACAGCCGAGGCTACTAAGGAAGTAGGGAGCCTATCGTTATCTAAGCGGCTATTGACAACAAAGTATCCATCACACCCAACATCCCGTGACGAGCGCCATTGGATTATCCGTTGTATAACCAAGATAACTCTTCCGTGCCGGAAACCACAACAGTATTATACAAGAAAACCACTCTGACCATAAAAGGCCGGCCGGTCGTAGCCATCTCACGGACATTTCTATCCACACGTCACCCATTACTCCCTGGCCATTGACAGTTATGGCCAAAAACGAATTGAGTGGGCAATGGACAGCTTCCTTTTAAGGTTCCCAACGCAGGAATCTTGCTAAAAAACGGAATCCTGATAAATTAATGTTGGGACAGAGCTTACAGCAGCCATTTTAGTTATTGGACAAAATGATTCTTGATATGGGAAATTCAAGTATAAAAAAGAATGTACTCTGGATATGGTATTTGAAGAAGCTACTTGAAAATGGGCAAGACAACATCTGTATTGGAGGTGAGGAAAAACAGACAAACGCAATTCAGAATAAGAACATCAAAGATGTGGTTACTTCTAGTTTCATATAGGTATTAATCTGATTAGGTAGGTAAGTTTACTCTCTATAAACTGCTATATCTAAAGTAACTACATAATTATTATGATAATATGACGATAGTAAGACGAGATAGTATATATAAGCTAAAGAAAGAAAATTATGAGTACGAAAATTCAGCGTGGTAATACTGCCAGCATGCTGGGCACGCTGCTAACTGGCAGTGGGTTTAGGCATTTGGATTATCTCGCCACCAAGGGTCTGTAGATAATCCAACTAGTTTTTTATAAAGTGTATGCTTTTATCGTTAGTTAATGAAGGCATTTTTGCAATTTAAATTTATTTAAGAAGTGAAAAATTAAAAATGAGAGAAAATTAAACTGTACAAATGAAAACCTTTTAAAACTTACTCAAAAATGGTGCAATTAGCAATCAAAGAATTTTAGTACTCTCTACATGAGTCACATGATTCACATTGACTAAAAAAATAAGTCTCCAATTACAATCGCAATATTTTTGCCCTGACAAGAGCTGTGCCCGTTTCTCCGCCATAACTGTACAATGCAATTGTTACATCACTGAGGAAACTTCCCACCGGTGGGAAAGACATCCCAGAGTGAATTGAACTTGTTAAAAGGTTCTATGGTGTTTGCACTTATGTACCTACTAACTAGGTATTAGACGAATATCAAATTAGTTGGTACGAGTATTAGATTGTTTTAGTGTCAAGACAAGTAAGACGCTCGTCTGACGTAAATTAATGTAGGTATACATACTCTCAGCATATCAGCGTAACGTACTATTTGGGATTGGTGTAGCTACCCAATTTAAACTTTCGCGATTTGAACACATTAACATATATTACGGGACTAATCGCACACTCAAAATACGGGATAAATAAATATACCTCAATAACAGACGTCGCGATATTAATATATTTAGTTTTCATATTTTAAGTGCGCGATTATAGTATTGTAAATTCGTAATATAAGAATAATATAGTGTAAAGAGTTTTGAACTGGTACCTACAGTTCAAAACTCTTTACAGTACATCACTGTGAACGTCACTCTGGGACATTTTCCTGCTATCGTAAATTTTAACTGAAAACATTGTCTTTCAAACTTGGTATAATAATCTCCAAGATTATCTGTATCTAGCTCGAAAGTACAATTTGGATTGTGAACTAAAGATGATAGGTACTTATTGACTTATCTTAGGAGAATAACACTAAACATTACATTTCAACAACCAAGTTCTTAAAGCCTATCAGAATAACAACATAATGAGAATTACAAGTAAAAGTGACATCAGTAACTGCGCAGTTTCGAAATTCCTCCAGCGCAAGCCAGCAGAGGCACAGAGAGACCGGCGCGGCGCGGGCGCAATGCACATTGAATTATACATGATTATGACCCACTATGGACGTCGGATGAGCAGAGGCCAAAGAATATAAACAAAAGTCCACAGTGATCGCGGATAGCGTGATTACCAAGGAGACTAAAACTAAATGAAACAGTTAAAATAATATTATGTTTTAGAGACAGTAGGGAAATGTGGCTTATTTTTTTGAAGTATAGGTTTTTTTTTTGAAGTGTAAACACACGTTATTTTTAGGTTGTAGCTTCGATGCTAGAATATTACTGATTAGCTACACTGACATTAGGCAGAATATCGTATAACTACTATGCAAAACCGATAATGTACGATGTAATTATGTTAATACTACGAGTAGGTACGTAGAAGATTCGGATAGTTCGCTAGAACAAATAAATGCAATTTATAGTTTATCGATGATTTTTAAAAAACAACTGTAGACCTGTATAACACTAAAACAAAAACCTCTGAAAATTGTACAAAAAAAACTTAAAAATCAGTTTTCAGTCAAATTGCCGGTATAATCAAAGAAAAAAAAAATATTAAATATGAATGCCATTAAATTGAGAACCTCCTTTTTGTCGGTTGATAAAAAAGCTTTTTTTTTTGAGGCTTATGCTATATTTTTAACAGATTAGAAGCGTTTTAACGTAAAATACATTTAACTATTAAAAGCATCAATATGTTTTTCCGCTAATCGTTCAAACATGGACCAAACTTTTAGCGTCCTTTCCTCGCCAGTGAAAACCGGATCTGCCTATTGATACGTACGGAACATGCATTTCTAGAAAGGGATACCAGTATCTAAAGTAAAATTAATCCAGCCAAGTAAATGATTAAAGAAACTAGTATTTATACAGGGTCATAGGTATCAAACGCAAACCCTTTTAAGGGCTGGTCTAGTACATATAGACTTATGTACTACGACAACAACTTTTGTACCTGCTACGAATTCTCCTTATAATTTAATACCTATGACCCTGTAGATATTACCCTGAATATCTATGTATATGTATTTCTTTCATAGTTGGAAAGATTAGTAGATGTATCACAGTACCTATGGGCGATATTAAACTTTTTGGCGGTTTTGAACACAGCGAGTAGTTGTGCAGTAGCAATTTACCCATTCATATAATAGCGGCGTAAGAGAGGGGTCATCCCCTCTTTTGCACCGCTATCCGTAGTGAGTCATAATCATATCATCTTTTAGCTAACTTCATAACTGCCAAGAAGTTTGCTTCGGCCTATCCAATAGGCAGAACTGAGTAACGCTTACACTGTAAGGTTTTCGAATAGAATCTAACCGCCTTACCACAAAAGATTTAAACTCGCTTTAGATACAGTTTAACCGTGCAATTTGTACTGATTCAAATTCATAATTCTTTATTCGTATAAATTGTGGTGACAGGATCTTATTTTTAGCAACGACACAATTAGCCAATATGGCATACGAAAGTATGTTTATATCATTATAATTATGTATAAAAGCAATAGTAAAAATATTATTTTTACAGACATTTACTCATTTTATATGTCTGAGTAATTATTATTAAACATTGTCCAAAGCGTGCTTAAAACTTTTGTGGTAAGACGGTTAGGGATTGCGTTAGGAGCTGTAGACGTGTTCATAAATGACAAATGTCCTAAAGAAGTATATTTGATTATTGGAAACATACGCTGCTTTCTAATACTCCTTCTGGAATTCGGAAATGTATTCAGCGAAGTCGATGACAATGATGATAATGATGGACATTTTCTCTCCAGAAAAATCTACATTTTACTTCGACAATAATGTTTTTACATCAATCATATAAATCTTTATGCATGCCAGTTGAAATCAGTGAATGAAAACATTCGTGATGGACCATGTTAATGGCAGTCGCGTGTCGATTCAATGATATATTGCGTGTTTTTGCTAAATATGCGTTAAACTGGGTGAAAATAAATGTGTTAATTGAACAAAAACATTACCTAGATAGCAATAATAGGTGCGTAGTTGCCATGAATGTAAAGGAGAGAATCTGGAATAAAGTCACTCGATTAAAATTAAACCTGACCCTGAAATGGCGTCAACCACGCCCACAACGCACAGGTACTACCTAAAAACCTAAATATGGAAGAACACTGGCGCTGATGCCAAGTATCGCCAAGGCAATAGAATGCTTACGGTATCGGTATATAAGAGCCTAAATACTAAAGGGGGACTTGTGAGTTCGTGGATGGTTGGAACTAGGGTTCTTGCTATCCTCTCAAACGGGTCCGGGGAGGACGACAACGGTGTGTGGCCACATTGGCATAGAGGACTAAAAAACCTAGATAAGCTCGAGCAGTTAAGGCGCCATAGTATCAGCGTAATTTTTCATATGAGCGGGTGAAGACCAATACGCCCCCGGTTTCGCCTGATTTTTGCATTCAAAAATCAATATAAAATTGATATTACCACTTTTCCCAAATTTTATGGATGAAAGCTATAGTTCAATTCATGTGCATAAATAACAGATTCAAAAAACATTGTAAACGCGTAGAAAAGTGTCCAAAAATGCAATAAATTTTCTTAGAAATTATGAATTTGTTCTAAAAAGCGGTATCTTCGCATTTAATTTCTATCGAGCGAAGTTTTTTGAATTGTGTTTTGAGTTATTGAATCCCCTACCATATAGTTTTGAGAATATTGTGTATTTTATTTGACAACTTCAAGGTTTGATGGAGAAAAGTCAGTTTAACTAGGGCTCTATACAGGTATTTTGAGATTGGATAGCGGCTTAAGCAAAAAGTGCTGGGACCTCCGGTACGTTCCCCTGGAGATTCCGGAGCTCCCATGCAAGAATGCACAAAAGATGGCGACCGAGGAGGTGTAGTGTGTACAATCGCACATAACCCGGCTGCCTCCCAAAGCAGTCGAGTATCTTGCGAAGATTACTACTCCTTGTAAAAAAGTATGGAAAAAAATAGCAGGAGTCTCTAAATGCATTTGAATGGAATGCACTGTATTCATACTTGACACGGATGACGCTCTTCACACCGCCTTCATTTTTTTTTGATCGCAAAAGTCCAGGTTTTTCTTGTTCAAATCTCAGGAATAATATATAGCACAGAAATTAGTCGCATAAAACTCAATTTACAAAGTTTTTCCTACAAAATTTTCGAATGCACCGCGAAAAAACCCAAACAAAAGGAAACAAATGTACAAAGACTTGCAATTTCCTCAAACTAAGATGAATAATATTGACTATCGACTAACCAGACAATACAATTCATAAGTGTAGCAAAACCGAAAGTTTCGACACTACACCCACGACTAATTTTTCAAAGACGTTTTTTTCAAGTGTATAAGTATATGATCTATTATCTAACTGTGATTTGAGTAAGCTGGTGTTGTATTACGAGTACGTGCACTAGAAACGTAGGCGCAAGGTCGCGTCCTGCCATTTAACTTACCATTCATGATATGAATATTTATTTTATCAATGTTAAACTTAAGACTTTCTAGATTTTCACTGGCATCTTCTGGCTTGCTTTCGTCTGCTCTTTTTATGAACTAACATCATCTATCCATAGTTTCATACCCGTAAACATGGCGCTTGTAACAGTCTAAAATATTGGAATTTCGATAACAATTAAAATGTCAGTGAATTGGCCAGGGTTACCTGGTCTATACGCACTTATTTACTTCAGCTTAGCTACTATACTCCTCTTACCAGCTTTCATTACTCCACTGCTAGTATCTTTATCTTTATGTTTGTGATCTACTATAATAATTATCTAAACTGTATTTGACTGAGCTAGTCTTGTATTAGGTGCACTAGATACGTAGGCGTAAGGTCGCATCCTGAGACTCGACAACCCATTCATGGCACGACAATTTGTTATAGTTTCTTGTCGGAAAGTCTAGTCTCACCATATCATAACCTTTAATAGTTGTATCTTTTAGGCCAAATGAAACTTCTTGATGTTAGCTACAAGCTGCAGTTAAACCAGTCCTCGCAGCTGTTAGTGAGCTTCAGCCAGGATTGGGCTATCCGCAGTACGAGTATATAGGTACCTACTATTCCCAAACTACATCATGCTACACGATCAGCTAGAATGATTATATCGGTAATTTTGGTTCGTCTACGGACCTTCTCGGAGTGGCTTGTTTTTCTATAGGTACACATAAATGAAGTATGAAAAGTGAACGTTATCTATCAACTGAATCTGAATTTTCCCGATACATTTCTCAACCGACGCCATTTTCATTCACATCTCCATAAAAAATACATCAAAATCTCAATTGCATTATGAACCTGTTCAGGTCCTGTCAGTTTATAGTCATGTAACTTCATCCACATAACAAATAATCATAGTTGACATGAACAAGTTGACAGTAATCTCAATATTGCAATGTTACTATGATAAATAATAATCGCAGAGCTGCGTAGGCGCAAGGTCGGTCGCTCGTGCAAGTTTGTCGACCCATTCGCTGTCATTGTTCGTAGGTTCGTACGGCCGGTGCATTGGCTACGGTGGGCTGTATTGTCTAATGTTACTTTCGCTTATCTACTATCTATTTTCCTTTTGTTTAGTGACGTTTCTTTATAATCTTGACTGTTATACAATAGGTTAAATTTTGTTTGAGTTGGACTCTACTCTGTTAGCATTTAGCAAACTATACCTACTAGAACAGTCTAATAATTTAGTATCTTTATGTATAATATAATAATATAATTCTACTGTACGTTTGTATGTCACTGAACTATCCTAAACGGCAGGACCGATTTGAATGATTTTTTTTTTGTATGCGTTTGGGTGGCGCCTTGGAGGGGAGGGTATAGATTCACAAATCAGCCCGGAGGATGGCGCTGCAGTGGGTCCGCTAGTAATTTTATCAAAAAGTAAATTAAAGTATTAGTATATAAGGAAATACTTAATTCGTTATTTTAAAAAAATATGCCCTCGCTGTCTGCTCTTTTTGCTTTTTATTCAATTAGACACTTTATTTAAGTAATACCTACTTACTTACTTGCGATGTAGTTAGGTACGTTACATTGCATAGGAATATAAGCATAAAATAGAAATCAAATTATTCAAATAATCTAATCGCTAGAAAAAATAAATAGTGAAATGAAAATGAAAATGATTTCACAATCTGTACTTTACTACAATGTAAGAATTTTCTTAGTAAACCTGTGTTCATTGATACATAGGTGTCATATTGCAAGTCACGTAGATGCACTTTGTGCAACTTGTTCGGCTAGGTCGAGCCATTCATGGGCCGTCATGTGGAGAAACACTGGCCAGTAGTGGCCGTTCTATTTTTAAATTCTATATTCTATTTTTTGTGCGATAAGTTTGCTTTGGAACATTATTTAATTTCTAATTTAGCATAGAAAAAATCAACAGCGACCAGCACTGGCAGTTCTATTTTTTTAAATATACAAGGTTATTTCTAATCAATTAGCATCCTTCTAGGGGCTTATTCTGTACATCAAAACTAACAACTTTTGTTCTACGACTTTCGTCATAACTCAAAAAATAAATTGTTGTTCCATAGAAAAATATAGTTCACCCGCGACAAAATGTATGTATCCATACATTTTGTCATTTGTCATACATTGACTGCCTCGGTGGCTCAGTGGTTAGAGACCCTAATTTCTGGATCAAAGAGGCGTGGGTTCGATCCCCACCTGGGCAAATATTTGTGTGATGAACATAAGTGTTTGCTGGGTGTCATTTAGTTACTATCTATATAAGTATGTATTTAAAAATCGCGGGTGAACTATATTTTTCTATGGAACAACAATTTATTTTTTGAGTTATGACGAAAGTCGTAGAACTAAAGTTGTTAGTTTTGATGTACAGAATAAGCCCCTAGAAGAATGCTAATTGATTAGAAATAACCCTGTAGAATTCGAATTTTTACAACCAACCTGATTTAGAAATACATTTCTATTTAGATTTAGTCTTTTTTCTAATTTAAGCCAACACTGACCTACAATAGCAGTTATATTTATAAAACACAGTTTTTTTTCTGGCTGTGCTAACAATACTGCCAATTTATCCTTTATTTTAATTTTACTGGCAAGTACAAATTGCCTTGGATATTTTTGTGTTACCGGCCAGTACGATTTGATGCAGTTGCTCAGATGTATTGTTTGACTCATTCTTGGCCAGTCGCTGAGGTCAGCTGTAATGTTGACGTCACTTTGACCTTACGTTACTGCAGCAAATGCCAATTACAGCGACAAAGAATGTTTTTGTTGGTCGCCGATGCAATCGGTGATGTCAGCAGGTTTAAGAAGCACTGAGGTTTTAAGCTCTTTTTCGTGACCTCCCCGCGACTCTTTAACTGGCTGACTAGTTAAATTATTTACAGACTATACTATACTCGTATACATACTAGAGCAATGGTTCAGACTCAGAATTGGGATATTTGCTTAGAGTTACCAGAGGGATAATGTGGTCGATCGAGAAATGAAAGAAATAGAAGCATTTATCTAATATGGCATGATTTAGAAAGAGACATGAAAAATATCTCGATTCAGTGGCTAGTTGTCGTGTTTTTGTCCCGATAGTGTCAAATTCTTGTCAAATTCCAATACATATATTTGACAGTCGACAACTAGTGATAGTGATTCTACGGTTCAAACATTTTACATTACATACATACATTTTTGGGTGAGAGAATTGACTCAAGCGACAACAGCGCTATCTTTCTTGTTGTCTTGTTTATCTGTGGATATTTGGGAGTTTTTATATCTAGCAGTTTTTATATTTAGCAAACAGGTCTGTGAACTGAGTCTCACTTAGGATCAGTACCTATGCTGAGTGTGAGTTTTGTCGTAAGCATGACGCGCTGTTCGGCGATCGCGTAAGCATGTAATTTGTATGAACTTGTTGTTTCAAAAACGCGCTGTACATTTCTTCATACAAATTACATGCTTACGCGCTCGCCGAAGAGCGCGTCATGTTTACGACAAAACTCACACTCGGCATACTGGCATAGTGAGGTGAAGCGCGAATCTAGAAAAGAAAAGTAATAATAGGATGTTAATGTAGGAGCGTATTAACATCACAGACAACTTATACTCTTTAAAATTTAACTTGATATCTGCGACAGTGACATTGACATAGAAGATTGACATTTTTAGAGTTGCGATAGTGGTGAAAAAAATCGATTTTCAAAGAATGTTGTACTTAATGAAATCGAATGAGTAGTTGAAGGTGAGAAATTGGATTTTATTTACTTACTATTATTTAAGATCAAGTATGTACGTACACATGTAAATTATGTTATGATATTAATTAAATACTCATAATGTAACGATAGTATTTATCGACTTTTTTACTATTATCGATGCTAATGTAACATATAATTGGGTTTAATTAAATTACAAATGTAAAAATGTTATGATATTAAAATAAACAATAAAATTAATGATATATTAAGTTTTATTTAAAATATCCTTAGTATAAACTATCGATATTTTAAATAAAACTCTATCTAAAACTCTGTGGTCACGATCATTCGTCGCCTATCACTAATCGGCATGCCCATAAAGTATGACATTGACAGGTACTGTCTGTACTATTAAGAAATTAAGGACTTCATAGGCGTGATTTTTCTGACAGAATTCTTCTTCAAATTTCTGATCAAATTAAATTTTATAGAGTATAGTAAAATTTTCATTGACTAGGTAGGCAGGTACATCCGTGAAACTTGTTTTTTTTTTACTTATTGGTTGAAATGAACACAGGGACAATTTTGCTACCTACGCTGCACATGCAAAAAAATTCTTTAACTAAGAATATTCGATTAATTTCTCGTCCGAATACCTATCAGTTATCTAAAAAGAAAAGTGGAAAGTGCAATGCAAACGAGGGTTATTTGCTATGAATGTTTGGGCATCAAACCGTACAGTCATCTTCATTACCATGTGAGGCCCATACTGGTGAAATATTAGTGAGGGTAACATAAACTGTATATTAGTCGGTAAACTTCATACACAGCTTAGAACGTACTTGAATACGAAGTATATGTATATATGGTTATATAGAACTGGTGTACTGAGCCGAAAGGAGGTGATTCAGACCAACGTTATGAACAAGTTATACTATTCAACTTTTTTGGGGTTAACCCAGAATTCGAGAAAAAAACAGCTGATTCATACATTTTGTCGATTCCGAGTTGCAGTTCTGTATGGAATAACAGATTATTCTTGAATTTTGAGTTGGCCCCATAGTAAAATATGTTTATAATGATGTTCTTAATCACCCACCTTTATGGCTTAGTTCAGGGTAAGCAGATAGCCCTGTATTTTAGGATATCATTGTATATTGTCATTGTATTTATCATTATTTTGTTCTTATCATTAATCATCATATTATAGGTATTATCAGCCATGTCTCGACGTCCACTCCTGCACACCTAGGTCCTAGGTCTGTCTTGGCTTCCCCTATACTTATATCTTAAAATGGACCAGTACAGGCCGTTCGGAATCGGCTTGCAGATAACCAAGGTGCCATTTTATTAGTGGACTACACACCACTGGCTTTTCGGTGAAGGAAAACATCGTGAGGCAACCTGCGTACGTCCTTAGAAGAAATTCGATGGCGTATGTGAATGCACCAACCAGCACTGGGCCAGCGTGGTGGATATGGCCCAATCAGCCTTCGTGGGTAGGCCTACATCCTGCAGTGGACTATTAAAAAGTCTGGTACAGTACAGTACAGTACTTATCAGGCTTACCTAATTACGCGCGCATTCACTAGCAGAAGTTGAATTACCTAGTTTACAAGAAGTGTCATAGCATCGACATGAAATATTGTTGCTTACATTCCTAGTGATAGTTTATTTAAGTTATGGATTTCAAGACTTTCCCAATTATTTTATTTATTTCATACTTACCATTATTTAATTTTATACCCTATAAACTTAGTCATCTAATAAATATAATAATAGTAGGTATCATAAAAGCGCAAAAGAGATAATAACATCGTTTATACGTTCCATAATTAATTTTCTCCTCGGTAGAGTTTAGAGTCGCCATCAAAGCAGTTTTAGATTGTCCTCGCTTCAATTATTCTGTCTACCAACTTTTACTTTCCATCACATTTGCACCATCATTTAACCATCTTCGTCTCTTTCACTCTACCTAACTATACGATTGTGAGATAGTGACAGAAGATCCGGAAGACATTTTATCATGAGGAAGATGTAACAATAGCTAGAGCGCATTGTGAGAACAACTATTACGTGTGTTGGTACTGTATGAGCGGATGATTGGCGAATTTTGTAAACATACCTACTTCAAAAGACACTCGCTCATTTCTATTTACAGTTGTACCTAAGATAGGTTTGACAAACTTAAAAAATCTAGCTTCACGCGCTGCTTCTCACAGGAACCTAGATTTTTCCCAAATAAAAAGTTGCCTTTGACACTCCACAACCTTCGAACTATAACCAATACCTACAATCAAGTCGATCCGTTGCTTGGTTGCTGCTGCGTGAAAGAGTAACAAGTAAACCAATAAAACAACCAACAAAAATAATTTCGGATAGAAACAAATACGAATGGTACAATACCTACTACTAATACTTTCAGTTTGGAAAATACCCAGTAGCACATTGTTTAAACCGATAGAAATAATTTCATGTACATAGCTTTCGTTAAGTATGTTAAAAACTATCCTTCAAAACATTTTTGTAAGCGATGCCAATGGATTCCTAACTTTGTTCGGCCAATTTCTATTTAATGAGAAAACACGAAAAAACCTACGAGTGGTTGATTAATCCACAGCAATGTGCGCAACATCCATCACTAATTAAAAACCTATAAACACAAATATGTTAACTAGCAAAAATCTCTTATTTATTTCAAACGTCATGTGATCATAATATATCATTCATAGTTGACTAGAAAAATAATGCGTAGGTATATCATCAATCTTTTAAATTATTGGCTTCAGATCACGCGACTGAAAGCAAAAATAGCAATGAAGCGAAAGTTCAAGTAAGATCATAAACATTCATACATATTTATGTTAACATAAATGTCTGGGCTTGCGTGTTAGATTTGACATGTTACTTGTTTGGATACACTACTAATGAAGCACTAAATTGAAATTGCAAAATCATTGACATGGCATGATTAATGACAACACTACACTACTACTACATAGAAAGCAATTGGATCATCCACAGACCCTTGAAGGTCATGATTAATTAAGACTATACAGTATTAGTTGATTATGCAACAAGGAGACAAAGTACTGTTTGTGTTGCAGGCGATATATTGGACCCTGAGCGTAGCGAGGGACCCTAGAATTAAGTGGAGTTTATAAGAAGTAAAAGTAACTTAAGTTGGTTGTGTATGGGTACCTGCTCGTTTAGATTTTATTCGTCCTGGTTTTAATACGAAGATGTTATGGCTGGAAAAGTGCATATAGGGGGGAGGGCATTGTAAGCTGTAACACAGGCTTCGGCCTAGTTCGGCAACAGAAACCTGTTATATTTTTTTTGATCAATTGTTCTAGCTTATTTAAGATAAAATATGTAAACTTTGTTTTGGTCGAATAAAAGAATTTATTTATTTATAACTTAGTAAGAATTATTTAGAGTCCTTAGCGAAACGAGGGGTTCAAACTACCCAAGACAAAGACAGACTTTGTTCCAGCGGTGCATGCTCTACTTTTCATACCTCCTGCGAGAAAATAAAAGCCCAGGAATTTAAATAATGCTAAACACTGTAATAACCTCACTAAGTGTAGGTACTACTTCCTAAGCAACTCGGTATTGTTGACAATAAAATCAAAGAAAATTAGAACATACCTAAAAAATTTCGTGGAAATACAAACCAAATACGAAATAAAAAATAGAGAATGTAAATACGACGTGACAATCATGGCCTACTCGATTATCATGAACTACTCGATTGTAGTGGCCAGCTTGATTATCGAATAAAAGTCCGCATTTGTTCTAAGTAAAGAAGTTTCTATACGAATTATGAGGTTCCAAATTACTCCCCTACTTTACTCCCGTTACACACTTCACTCCCTAGGGGATTCCATACAACATGAGTGTCCTGCCAATCCTGCCATAGCCATGGGTATTGTGTTAAGGTTTATCTTGTTTTACGTTGAGATTGTGTGACATACAAGTATATTTGGTAATTTTGGAGCAGGTGGTATGAAAAACATAGTATTCGTTTTGAGTTACCAACGTTGGAGGTATTACCTATAACTTCACTATGGAAACTAGCGTGGTTTTCGCACATTTTTAATAAATATTTATGCGTGAGTAACACCTGTGCTTTACTTATTTAAAATACCTATAACTTGTTTACCAATGAGTAAACTAAATTCAGATATGACGGATGATGATCCCACATAAATAAGTGGGATAACGGTTAGTAGATGATGGTGTACCTGTAACACTAGCTCATGATTACAGCAGCTCTGTCTTTCAGTTAAAATACTCGTAATTTTGTATAGACCGGGTGGCTAGCCCTGGTGTCAGAGTTTTAGGCTGCCTGAAGGCCTCTGACATGGTTAAACAGTTAAAACAACCGGGACCTACAATTTAATGTGTCATCCGAACCACGGTAGCGCTCAGTTGGAAAATGCCACCCGCGGCCACCCATCCAAATATTGACCGTGCGGAACGTTACTTAATTTTGGTGATCAGTGAGAAACAAACCTAGTCAAACTACGCTACGAGCGCTACTTAACTACTACTTTCAGTTGAAAACATAATCACAGAGAATCACTTTTCTTAATAAGTATGTTCTTTCTGAGCGTCTGGTGGATGCGACGCGTGACCAAAATGTTGGTGTTTATTTGGCTCAACGTATAAGCATTGTCATTCAGAGTGGCAATGCTGCCAGCATGATGGGCACGCTGCCAACTGGCAGTGGGCTTGAGCATTTGGATTATCTTTAGACCTTCATGGGTCTGTGGATAATCCAATTGCTTTCTATGTAGTAGATACGAGTAGTAGTGTTTTAGTTTTAGTTTTAGCATATAAAGTAGTATTGTATATTATTGTAGTTAATAAAGGCACTTTTGCCCGTTGAAGATAAAATGTTATTTCTACCCTTTATCTAAATAAGCCATGAAAAATGTTCGCCCTCGCTACTCTTGCTCATTATTTATAATATGCCCTTAACTTCGCCCTTGCATCACAGTTTTACAGCTTCCCTGTTCGTTTTATACATTCTCGTTGGTACAAAAAACATACATATATCTCATTTCTGGCCGAAACCCACCTTGCGAGCTCTCTATCAAATTTAAGAGCACCTAGTATAAGCTAAACTAAATAAATATGCGCTCATTCATCGCACTTTGCGTTAGTTATTACTTTTTCTGTCGCTCGTTTTTAGTTCGTTACATTCCAACTATGACCTAATGACCTTTCTCTTTTGAAAAAGCGATTCCCACGTCTGGGTAAAATGTACAGTTATATGTACACAATAATGCACATTTTGGGACGCGGAGATAACATTCACGGCGAGAAAATGAATTAAAAACACCTTTCCATTTCTGATTTGCATGTTTTATGATGATTTTTACACTGGCGGTAACATTGCCATATTTTTTATTTCAGTGATTTTGGGTTTTATCGTAAGAGTTGTACTCGTAAGTGCTATTACTTACGCTGTGATTTTTGTGAGTTCTTATTGCTATGAAAGTTATGATAATAGTTAGAAGTACAATTATTAGTGAAATATATCCGTACTATTATTTTATTTTAGAGCGAGTAATGAGTAAGTTAGGTTGTAAAGTATTTCAACAGAATAATAGTCCTACTAAGTACAGGTTCATACTAAGTACACTATGTATTGAATTTAGCTTTATACACATTTAATTAACATCGGAAAATGCTGGGTTTAAAAAAGATGGCAACTCTCATACTAAACTCGCTGGAAGCTGCTTGCATCCAACGACTTCCAACAGGACAAATCACTTTTGTCGGTGGAAGTCTTGCACTGCCTTCGATGGAAACGAGAAAGGAAGATTTATTCCATTTATACAGGGTTATTGGTAATGAAATAACATCCTCTAAGGGAATTATTCTATAAATCAAAACAAAACTAAAAACTTTTATTCTGCGACTTATATCAGAGCTAAAAAAACAGCTGTTCCATACATTTTAGTCGACGGTGAACAATATTTTTCTATGGAGCATTTTTTTTTTTGGAGAGTTTTGACTAAAGTTGTCAAATATAGTTTTGATGTACAGATTAAGCCCCTAAAAGGATATTAATTGGTTACCAATAACCCTGGTGCACAAATCTGTACACTAAAATACTAAAAACAACTAAATAACAGATAACGTCGTGATTTTTAATCAGCACACAGATATTATTCTAAAGTCTGTAAGCGCCATTAATACAACCATACCGTACCTACCGAGCAAGGCGGTTCCGATCGTAAATTACCTAACACTTATCCTACGCGGTTCCCACACGTTGCCATAAACTCCAAAATACCGAAAGCTAAAGGTTACAAGGCGCCGGCAAGCATTACACTGAATTTTAAGTAACCTGAAGGCAGGGCCGGATTATCACATTACAGAGTGTGGGTCTAGGGGCCCTATATTAGTTTGAGGCCCATCGCCCAAAGGAAGACATATTTTTTTGAAAAGAATCACATAAAAATTTTATATAACATAATATGTTATCACTTAGGATAAATTTAATTTAAAAATAATTTCTATAGAAAATAGGTATAATTAATTCGAATTAAAATTAGTATCGATTGAATTGAATAACGATTTCGACAAAAATTCAATACTTACGTTGTAAAATATTTCCATGCAGTGGTTGCAGTTTATCCACACCGATTGTTAACTAGATAATATTTGCTCTATGAATAGTTGATCTTTGTATTTTATTATAGTTTTCGGTATTATTTCCTTTTTTTTTCGTTTGAAAGGCCCTTAAAGGTACTGGGGGCCCCTACATAATTAATCCGGCCCTTCCGAAGACCTATAACTTAGATAACGTAATGGATTTGGTAACTTTATGGCAGATTGGTTTTGGGTGTGTTAAATTAAAAATATCAAAGACTAATAAGTACTTACTCAATATTTACCGTCTTACCACAAAAGATTTAAACACGCACTGTTTAATTTGTAAGTACTGTTAACATTGTCTGAAACGTGCGTAACACTTTTGTGGTAAGACGGTTTTTTTTTTTAAACACCTGCACCAGTAGTCGACTGAGCTTTGCTAAGAAGGTACAAATAAAACAACATTGCACTACTCACTGCACACAAAATATTGCAACTAAGCGCTGCCGTAATTCGGATGACTCGTTAAATTTACATTTTACCTATGTAGACTCTAATATTTAAAATAATAAATGATTCGTATTTGATACTATAATTTACCTAAACGTTCAAACTGAAGTCAGCCAAACGCATGTAAGCTATTAAGGAATACAACCAAACCCATTATTATTCTAATACAGTACATAACATAACCAGTTATAATTAATACTGCCGTATGAATTTACTAATTACACTTGCATCGAGCAACAAGCAATAAAGGCCGCCATACACGTGCAACGATGTGTACGCATAGTGTAAAAATCATACCTACAGTAATCAAACCCTCGTTGTTTTCAAATACTAAAAATTTAAGTAAACTAAAATACGTTACTGAATGTTTTCAAACAAAGAGTTAAATTGCATTACCTGTCTTCTTAGGTACATTATTGTTTCTGCTCGCTTTATATATTTATTTATTTAAGTAAGTATATGTATTAATAGAATGTAATTATATAAGTAAGTTTATTTTTGTATTATGTAATACATGTATGTTTATGTGTCTAAGTAGGCATATATATTTATTTCAATAAATATTATTTATTTATTGGTTAGGTGTTAGTATTGCTTATTTTTTGTTTGTTTTAAGTGTTCATTGTTTATTTTTTAAAATCTTTTTTGCTAAGGCCGCTGTTTTAGTTAATGTGCTATTTCCTGTCCGTGCATGGTTGCCTGGAAGAAATCGCTTGAAGCGATAAGGCCGCCATTTAGTATAACTAATTTTTAATGTTTTTTATTTTTCATGTGTTTGTATTGTATTTGGTTAAGCTAATAAAGAATTATCTATCTATCTATCTATCTACGTGGTCCCGTATGGGATTATTTTACCTACAAGGCTTAGGATTCTCCTGTAAGTATAACGTTTAATAACTTGCAATCTTTTAATGCTAAAAATTAATAAAATCTCGTGACTCATGTTTTTTTCTCATGATACATAATCATATTTTAGCCATACGGGACTCCACTGTTAAATATGGGCTTTCTCAAAATAATCATAATTGGGATGATGACTGGGCAAAAAAATCATTATTATAATTAGTCCGTGAGTTAGGTTATCAAAAAATATTAGACACGTATTTTTTATTTTGTCATTCAAACCACAAATGACAAAGATAAACCTTATCAAAGTTTGGGAGTGGGGTCGTGACGTCACCTCTCTTACATTTGTGTGGCACTTGTGACGTCACGCGGAACTTTGACAGACTATATCTTCAGTTTTTGTTTATTCAACAAAAGAAAAAAAACGTGTCTAAAATTATTTGATAGTCTATCTGACGGATTACCTAATTATATTTTTTAGTCATCATGCCTATTATAAAGATTGTATACCTAATACCTACATGAATTAGAAATTTTATTTCCATCTCTAAGGTTCCTTAGAGAAGGATCCTTAAAGATGGAATCAATGTAGACTTGAAAACCCTCATGGTCATTTTTACGCTGCCAATGGTTTTATTAGTTGCCAAAGACATGTATCGAATCATATGAATCATAGGAAGGTACATACGAACTATACAACATTGACTATGAATGAAATTCACATAGCTATTCCAAACGGATTTTTGAAAGGATAGCAGCTTGGTTGGACGACTGTATGTTTGTATACTGTGGCGCTAACGTACAATAAGGGCCATACACGGTAATGTGGTAGGAAACGCTGGCGGACCATGTCGGGACCGTTGCTGGGTGGACTCTGAACCACCTACGTCAGCGATTGTAGCCAGCCTATTATTTAGGGCTAACCATTGTTGTTTAATTCTCATACATGTTGGGTTTTTCATTTATTTCTAATTATATCGTTGCAGTTCTGCCATTAAGTTAGACATCTACTGCGGGACGTAGGTTTATCCTATCGATTCTCATTTAAGCCCAAACTGTCAAGGTACGAGATGGAGCTGTGTAGAGTCAGACCATTAAAATGAATGCTAATGTAATAAATCCAATTAGATCCTCGTTTTTAAACTGATCTTAAGGTGGGCACACACGGTCAGTTAAACTGATCAGTTTTTCGCGTCACTCCAACTGGGAGCTCATTCAGTTAATAAAAAGGTGGGAATTGGTGGTTCCATATTTGAAGACAGTGGAGCCATGATATTTCTTCGATAACTTGTGTAAAGTGTGTAATTTTTCATGAGAAATTATTGGAACCAAAGTTGTTAGAAATTTGATTTTCCATAACTTTGATTCCTATCAACTTTTTCTAGGATCGATATTTTTTAATAAGCCGGTGATGCCATGATGTTTCTTCGATAACTTGTGTTATTTCAATTTTTCATGAGTAATTATCAGAACCCAAGTTGTTTGAAATTTGATTTCCTATAACTTTGATTCCTATCAACTTTTTCCAGGATCGATATTTTTTTAATAAGACAGTGGTGCCATTTTGTTTTTTCTATAACTTGTGTTATTTCAATTTTTTATGAGAAATTATCGGAACCAAAGTTGGTTGAAACTCGATTTTCTACAACTGTGATTTATCAACTTTTTCTAGGATCGTTATTTTTTTAATAAGCCGGTGGTGCCATGATGTTTCTTCGATAACTTGTTATTTCAATTTTTCATGAGAAATTATTGGAACCAAAGATGTTTGAAATTTGATTTCCTACAACTTTGATCCTTATCAACTTTTTATAGGATCGATATTTTTTTAAATAAGACAGTGGTGCCGTTTTGTTTCTTCTATAACTTGTGTTATTTCAATATTTCATGATAAATTATCGGAACCAAAAATGTTTTAAATTTGATTTCCTACAACTTTGATTCCCATCAACTTTTTCTAGGATCTATATTTTTTTAATAAGCCGGTGGTGCCATGATGTTTCTTCGATAACTTGTGTTATTTCAATTTTTCATGAGAAATTATCGAAGCCAAAGTTGCTTGAAATTTTATTTTCTACAACTTTGATTCCCATCAACTTTTTCCAGGATCGATATTTTTTTTACAACTTAGTGGTTTCATTTTGTTTCTTCCATACTTGTGTTATTTCAATATTTCATGAGAAATTATCGGAACCAAAAATGTTTAAAATTTATTTTCCCACATCTTTGATTCTCATTAACTTTTTCTAGGATCGATATTTTTTTTAATAAGACAGTGGTGCCGTTTTGTTTCTTCTATAACTTGTGTTATTTCAATATTTCATGATAAATTATCACAACCAAAAATGTTTTAAATTTGATTTCCTACAACTTTGATTCCCATCAACTTTTTATAGGATCGATAATTTTTTTAATAAAGCAGTGGTGCCATTTTGCTTCTTCCATAACTTGAGTTATTTCAATTTTTCATGAGAAATTTTGGAAATCAAAAATGTTTGAAATTTAATTTCCTACAACTTTGATTCCCATCAAATTTTTCTAGGATCGATATTTTTTTTGATAAGACGGTGGTGCCATGTTGTTTACAATGGTACCACTGTGATATTCGAATAATATCGATCCTACAAAAGTTGATGTGAAATAAAGTTGTAGTAAATCAAATTCCAAACAACTTTGGTTCTGATATTTTTTTATAAAAAATTGAAATTACTTGAGTTACTGAAGATTCAGTTAATCATCGAAGTGGTAAAAACATGCAAACCATCGCAGTACCTATCGGCAATAGTTGACTACATTAGGACCCCGCTGCAATTATTTGATGAACTGATGCAATCATTTCATCATGTGTGCCCAGCTTCTGGTAGTGGTTTATACATGGAACCACCAATTCCCACCTTTTAATTTACTGAATGAGCCCCAATTGGAGTGACGCGAAAAACTGATCAGTTGAACTGACCGTGTATGCCCACCTTTAGACTAGCATTAAAGCATTGCAGTCCGACAACCTATTATATAAATGCCATACCTGTTTAGCGAAGAACAAAACACAACTTCGTGCTCACGACTGTTTTATTTTGGCCAAACAAATTGTGACATTTTTACAGCGAACTCAAAAACTAAAAAGCATGGAGTCTGCGGGCGTAAGACTGATTTGATAGTGAATCTATACTTATTCATATTTATCACACTCAAATCACACTTTTGGGTTAGGCGTCTGAGTTGACGCATGAAATCGTGCGTCCCGACACGATTTTCGAATATTCTACGCAACCAACTTATTTGACAAGATAGTCGAATAAATGAACTAGAGATTTCTTGGAAAAGAACTCTGCTTTTTCGGTAGTGGCTCCCCAATCAAATTCACAAATAATATTATGTATAAGTTATGGCCATAGAAGTCTAGGGAGAGGCCTTCTACTTACTGCCAAGTACGAGTATGTGCGCGAGACATTTATGTGCAGCAAAAAATCATACCACAAAATGCAAGTTTACTAAAAATACATTTAACAGGAGGCAGTGATGATAGATCGCATATGAATAAATGATTTATTGTGTAGTAGTGATTGGCGTGATATAGCAAGGCGTCGTATAGGCCGGATGGCCTAGCCCTGGTGTCAGTTTTTTAACCGCCTGCAGGTCTTTGACATGGCTAACGGTTGGAACAACCGGGACCAACAATTTGACCTGTCCAAGCCATGATAGCGCTCACTTGGAAATGCCCCCCGTGGTCACCCATCCCAAAACTAAGCCATACTATGCGTAATAGTGATTCTAAGCAAAGAGTTTCATACGAAATTAGGTCCTCGCATGTCCCATCTCACCAGATCTGTAGTTGTGCCATGTTCTACTACAGAAAGTCTACAAGGTTCCTAGTAGGTGACGTAACCATCTGAATTTGGTCATATGGACTAGCCACGATTATGTCAACCGTACATGTACATTTCGATGCTGGCCAAAGTGGCCAAGAAACGGTGAGTTACCTTACATGTTCATTTTGTAGTGAAATGGCTGATGTGGTCATCGCGCTTCTTTTGGTGCCTGAAACTGTTAGTATGACGTCATTGAGGTAGGAGTAAGGTTTCTTCGTTTGTTACCGGTGGTATACTACCAGACGTAGGTACAACTACATAGGTACTACATTTGACATGTAACAATGGTGTTATTAGTAAAAATATTGTATTGTACTATTACTATATCGGGCAATAGATTTCTTCCCGTCGGCGTTGTCATACTACTAGAGTGCCTGGTAGGACTTCGGGAAGAAAATGTGTGCCCATGGTACTATTTATATTGCAGTGATATACGAGTATTTTCAGGTTTTAGCCCCATTTGAATGAATATAAAGTAGCCTTACAAAACTTCAATATTCGTAAAAAACAAGTATTCTGAAAAACTAATTAATAATAATAATAATAATAAATTCTTTATTGCATGATATAATAGCCACTTATTAATATAGTTGGTATAAATAATATTCACATTTATATTATCGGCTAGCAGTTACATATCTAGTTAGTACACAGTACCTACACTAAGCAAAAGCTTGTATTGTAGATACTGTTTACCTTCAGGGAACAAAAGGGAACTTTTTAGCAGAATAAGATAATATAATAATAACAAAAAATAAAATAATATATAGTATATACATGTTCCGGAGAGTATTGACTGCATTATCCGCAGAAATGTATAGTTTGTGTGTGTGTACCTACGTGTGTATAGCACTGCAATACACGAGATCTCATGAGAGTCAAGGTTTGCAGTGCTACTTTTGTGTGTGTGTGTGTTTGTATGTGTGTGTTGTGCATGTATGTGTGTGTATGTGTGTTGTGCATGTGTTTGTATTGGTGGGTGTGCGCTTAAGTGATTTATATGCCAGTCTGTTGCTATCGCGTGACTACTAGCAGATTTTCTGTTTCGAAGTAATCTAGATTTGAAATCCATTCAAATAAGGCGTTTTTTGCCTCATATATATTTAATGATGCGAAGTTATGAATGTGTTTGTTAATTATATTGTAAATAAATGGGCCAAGAAACACTTTATGCCTTTGTGCCGACCATGTCCTGCAAAACGGTTCTGATAACACTCTGTCCTTACGCCTCTTAGGCATGTTAACCTCAGAATTGAGTGCTTTTGCATTGTTGTGTTGGGCTAGCGTGAGATTCATGATGTATAACTGTCTTACCGTGAGGACATTACAGTCTTTGTATAGTTGATAAGTAGGATGGAGAAAATGTTTACGCATTGCCACCTTTAGTACTGCCCTTTGTGCTCTTTCCAGTGTCAGCATATGTGTTTTAGATGCACCGCCCCAGATCCTAATGCAATATGTTATAATAGATCTACATATCGCATCATAGATTTTAAATATAAGCTTATTATCAGCCACATCTCGCAAACACTTAAATACAAATATAAGCTTCCGTACTCGCTTGCTCAAAGAGTCTATATGCGCTTTCCAGGTTAACGTATTATCTATTGTAAGACCGAGGTATTTTATGCTATTAGCTTTCTGTAACTTGGCACAGGTACATTTTTTATCTGTGTGGCAATTTGTGTGAGCTATTAAATCAACGTTAGGTTTCTTACTATGAGGATGAGTAAAAGTCATGTACATGGTTTTGTCGACATTTAGAGAAAGAAGATTATTCTTAAGCCAATCTATCACTCTCTTTAACCCTTCTTCAGCACGAGCTTTAGCCTCACTCCAGCTATTTCCCACAAACACCAACGCTGTGTCGTCGGCATATGAAAAAATTTTACCGCATTTTAAGTCTAAATTACACAAATCGTTAACGTAAGCAAGAAACAATGTAGGGCCCAAGACACTGCCTTGCGGTACACCATGATCTACCCGAACAGGACGACTCAATGCAGTGCCTACCTTTGTTTTGTGCGTTCGTCCCGTCAAATAGTCCTGGATAAGCATATGAGCGACGCCTCGCATGCCCATGAGATGTAACTTTTTCAATAGAATAGGAATAGAGACAGTATCGAAAGCTTTGGCTAGGTCTAAAAATACTGCAATTACTTTTTTCTTTTTATCTAAACTTTCGACAATATGATTAGTTAATCCCGATATAGCATTTTCAGTCGACTTTGATTTTCTGAAACCAAACTGATTTGGAGAGAGTATATTATGTGATTCTAAATAATTTACTAAACGTTTATTTATTATTTTTTCCAAAACTTTCGACAAAACTGTTAAAATAGATATTGGTCTGTAATTGCCTACATTGTCCCTATTCCCACCCTTGTGAAGAGGCGTTATTATCGAAGTTTTAAAAACTCTCGGAAATACCCCCGTTGACAAGCTCAGATTGCAGATGTGCGTAATCAGAGGTAATAGTACCGGTGCAGATTTTTTTATTATTTTGGTGGAGATTTTGTCATACCCAACAGCACATTCATTTTTAAGACCATTTATTATGCCTAATACTTCTGCGTCATCAGTGGATAGAATACCCATAGAATTTACTTGAGAAGATATGTTTGCAGTAGCAGTTAACATCTGTTGTACATAGTCAAAATTGTTAGTATCATTAATAATTTTGTCTGCAAGGTTACCCCCAATATTTTGTTTAAATTATGTATTTTTAATTTTAATTTATTTAATTTAAATTATGTATTTTTGTACCTTTTTGGTGATGTCCCATTGAGAGCTCTGCATGATAAACCGTGGGTCTAAAACTCTACAGGAAAGTATTTTTTTAACATCTCAAAATACTAGGTCTGTTTTTTTTTTAAAAGAGCAGGTGCCTTTATTAATTACAACAAAATACTTACTCCATACTATCGAACGCGGCTTACGGACGCGACTTATAGGTATCTAGACTATGAAAGTACACTGAGCCGTGCACACTATCGGACAGAAGTCGCGGACGTCACCTTCGGACGACCTTGAGCGTTCGGACGTCCGAGAGTGATCTGGCACACCGGATGTTTTAAGACTGTGCACATTGCTAAGTCGCAGCTGTCAGTCGCGTCCGTCAGCCGCGTCCGATAGTATGTTTCCGGCTTTAAGCAAAACCTACATACATAAACTACTATTACATAAAAAAAAACAGTTGGATCATCAGTAGACCCTCGAAGGTCTCAAGAATTATATCTGTTGTCTATGAATACAGCCGATAAACTACTTAGCTACACTAAAATTAGTCTGGGTTGTGTCTACAGACATTTTATTTACATTATGTATCATATTACGGAATGTAGAGCATTACAGACTATATTGGAATTTATGAGAAATCCAATATTGCTCAATTGGCGATGACAGGCGTTACATTATACGTCCTTGCGAATCAACCCGAGACGATTCCGCGTTTTTGCTACACTTCCTCGTGTCTGGAAACTTGGATTATAAACACAGAGCTATTACAACCAGAAGGATAATGTGGTCGATCGAGATAATCAGAAGGAGATGCATTGATTTAATACCTAGTGCATGAGTTAGAAAGAGACTTGAAAAATATATAAAAGGATAATGTGGTCGACCGAGATAATCCGAAGGAGATGCATTGATTTAATACCTAGTGCATGAGTTAGAAAGAGACTTGAAAAATATATAAAAGGATAATGTGGTCGACCGAGATAATCCGAAGGAGATGCATTGATTTAATAGTGCATGAGTTAGAAAGAGACTTGAAAAATATATAAAAATATACAAAAATATTTAGTATCTCGATATCAAAAAACAAGCCCAGTGCCCAACTGGTCACTGAATCGAGATATTTTTGCCGTGTTTTCTTCCGATAGTGCCAAATTCTTGTCAAATTCCAATTGACAAATTTGACAAATTTGACAGTTTTGACAACTCTGGGCAAGATTTTCCATACATTTTTGTTGAGAATAGCCTCAAGCGACAATCGCTATTTCTCTGGTTGTAGTAACTCTGTGGTTATTAATATTAGACTTTTGTTTTACGAAACATTATTATCATCATTAAAGTCGTAGGACATCCACTGTAGGACATACTCGTATACCTATAAGGTAAGCTTCTCCTACGGATTTCCAATATATTGCATCCAGCCTGTTCCTGCGGTTAGATCATCGATCCTGCACCTTGATGTGAACGTCCTACGCTATGCTTGACGGTACGAACAGTTGAGTTTTTTCTCGATTTCTCGTCTCAGAGTGAAAATTGGTCATTATGATATGTGAGACATGCGGGTACAAAGATAACCTAGAATATGTCCATCGTCTACAATAGTAAGAACGGTAATGCATTTACCGTTCTTAATACTACTGGTAATAAGATCCCAAGCTCTAATTAAAGTGATCGTGAAAAAAAACAGCATTTTGTCGCTGGAGTATGAATTATTTCTATGGAACAGCTGACTTTTATGTGATTTCAGAGTTGGTCCCATAATAAAAGTCGTTCGTCCAGATGTACTATAGATGTTGTGCGAAGTTATAGGCCGAATCAAACTTCTTGGCGTCTGTGAAATTAGCTACAAGCTGCTGCAAATCCCCTCTGGTCGCGCAGATTACATAAAGATACTATTGCTACTGCGCAATGACTCGTGTTCGACGCCAAGAAGGTAAATTCGGCCTATATCAAGTTAACCCAGTACCTACCTATATGCTGAAGGTTCCGTTCCCTACAGACTTGTCTCGTTCCCCATTCAGCAAGATGGCGATCCGTTGCGTTCAGTTACACAATCCGACTCGATCACCCGCACTCGTAATTAACAACTTTCTATCGAGTCAACGAACGCCGGGCGAACACCATTGCCATTAAAAAATAAATTAAAAACTTGGTTACGAGAACGCATTGTTTGCGATGAGCGGTACTTGACTATTTTTAATTAGTTTGGGAGTTGGCGTGAAATGTAATTTATTTACTTTGACGTATTAGTACTTCTCTCTCTGCCTACTTACGCGAGAGGAAATGCCTGGCAACACAGATTATAGTCTCAAGTACGTACATTTTAATTTTGTTGTAGACCTCGCATTTGTTTAACTGAATCTTCATATTATGCCTTTATCTCGTCTCCCTCTTGACGGATTTCGTTAAATCTTGTTAGAAATTGTATAAACCATTTTGACAAATATGGAAATCGATTGATAAACAGCGCTACTGCAAATTGTCTTCCATTTTGAGGGAAATACGCTGGCCAATCAAAAACCGCTAACAAAAAAAAAATACAGGGTTATTCTAATCAATTAGCATCCTTTTAGGGGCTTATTCTGTAGGTACATCAAAACTAACAACTTTTGTTCTGTAACTATTGTCAAACCTTAAAAAAAAAGTTCTTGTTCCATAGAAAAATATCGTTCATCCTCGACAAAATGTATGGAACAGCTGATTTTTTTTGAGTTTTGACAAAAGTCGCAGAACAAAAGTTGTTAGTTTTGATGTACCTATAGAGTAAGCCCCTAAAAGGATGCTAATTGATTAGAAATAATCATGTATAGAGCCCGTGTATTGTGTCAAGATTTGTTGAAAAATGCGATTTTGAGAGGGGAATGAACATCCGTACAAACCAAAGCAAAATCGTCGAGTCAAAACTGAGACTCTCTCGCTTCGCTTGTTCGGTCAATCAAAACTATGTAGAAAAAGCTGTATTCCAACCATTGTTGAAGCTAAAACAGGCCACCATCGTACTAGCCGTACAGATCGGTAATTAACTCTGATAATAGACTTGTCGGTTCGCGGATCAATTTTCTTGTATGGAATGCTGGGTGGAAAAAACAAAACGCGGGACCGTTGCGGCTTGCGGCGAGGAAAGCGTAAAATGGCGCGAATCGAACAAACCCGCGCAGTGCACGGCAGACATGTTGGTTTTTCATTTTTTTATTTCTTTTTCTTAAATCTTACGACACCGCTCGTGTTATGCAAAATGTCTGTGACATTTACATTTCTGAATGGTGAAACTCGATGATGTTGCATTTTTGTTACATTAGTCAGTTATTAGGTCCACGGTCAGAGGTTGAAGATCTTAATTATGCAAGCTAGCTATTAATATTCCTATGTAAGATAATAATGTTTTGGTGTCACCACAGATTAAATAGTAATACGAAACTTTACTAGACCACATCGTGGGTCAATAACTTATTATTATTGTAATAAATCTGTTTACTTAATACTTGAACGGCCCCATCCCATGGGTAAAAATGTTAACTCGCGACAGGACAATTTGTAAGCTGATCGAAACATCGTAAGACGGTGAAGAGAAAACTTGCTTGCGCGAGTGTTCATATGTTGTATTTTACCACATAAATGATTAAAAATATTTTTTATCATTATAAAAATACGTTTACAATGATAAAAAAAACAATTCGTGCGAAGTTATTCCCTAATCATTCAAAATTTTTCAAAAATGCACAACGTCACATAATGTTCAAGTTTTTACTTCTGTCGACACTCCCGGATCCGTTGTTTTTATTTTCTACTATGTGATGACTTGTATTTTGCCGCATCATATTTTCGGCTGTTCAATAGACTTGATTTTATTTTATTTCAAAGTGTGTCCTCAATTAAAAATGTGTCTTTATACTTAAAAATCTAAAGGTCTCTATAGAACATTTAAAACTGGACAAACATCACAATAAATCATTCTTTAATCAACGATTAAATGCAAAAACCACTTTCGTTCTTTTTTTAAATACCACGGCCGTTAAAGTCATACGCGAATGAAGAGCCACTGGCAAGTCAATTTGTGTCAAAAGATTAAAAATAAAAACAGTGATTTAACTGGCCTTGATTTTAGTCAAGTGTAAAAGTGAGTGGGTGGCAGAGATCCTTTGTTAAACTTGAACTTTAGGCGCCGGGTCACCGGCGACCATTTACATATTAATAGATCAACTGTTAATAGTGCCATTGTATTCATTCTAATTATGACGAATAGTTCACATTCACATGGCTCAGTCACATCAGTGAACTGTCAGGTGAACTGTGTCAAATCACAGAGCGTTTTTTTGTAAAATTTTAAATCAGTAATCTAACAAAGTAGAATTAATAGGAAAACTTTTGTCAATACACAGTTTAGCACAATCGAGTTTTAATCATTAGGAACGCGGGGAGATCATCTTTGCATTTATGTCTATAGTGCATAGCAACACTATAGCATTTATCTATTGTTTTTCTTATTACTTATCGTATTGCAATGAGAGATTTAGTTCCGTTTCATGACTTTTTTGCCGAGCTATATCTACAAGGTCAGCTAAACAAAGACCGGTAAATAGGCTAAATGCAAATAAGTCTATTTAGAAACTTAATATGTCTTTTATTCTCACTCATGATAGTAAAATTTGAAACCACCCAAAGCAGCTAATCGGGTAAATGTATCTTGAATAAGCTGTTTTGAATTACAATTACTTATATAAATACATCAGGTAAAAAACGTAAAAGTCCGTGAAAAATATAATCGGCAACACACGTAACATTTTATCAAACATGTAGGTATTTACAAATGACGTCCACTCCTAGGGGCCTAATTGTGATTTCATCGCGCGATAAGATGAAATTAACTTTAGCAACAGCATATCTCACCACTGATAAGATAAACAATTTGACAACAAATCTGAATACACTCGAACACTTAACGATAATGACTATTGATAACAATCATACCAAAAATAACACTATTTTTAATTATCTCTACATTCTGAATATGCCAAATTTACTTTCTCTAAACGGAGCATTCAAAGCAGCTGATAAACTAAGTCCAACCACTCTCCTAGTGTCTTTTGGCGCGAGGATGCCGTCATCCCAAAGTCGTGCTGTGCTGTAGTAAGGCCGACCTTCCCTTTCGAATTGTTCTTCCAACGGTGCACGCACTTTTTTATCATCCTCCGGCGTCCATTGCTTTCCTTCTCTTTTAGCTTTTTCTTGAGCAATTACTGATAGCACGGTACCAGCTTGAGGGCCACCCATTACAGATATTCTTGCATTTGGCCACATGTAAAGGAAACTGGGAGAGTATGCTCGCCCACACATGCCGTAGTTACCAGCGCCAAAACTTCCTCCAACAAGGACAGTTATTTTCGGACCCTTGAAACAACTGACAGCAGTCACCATTTTAGCACCGTTCTTAGCAATTCCTCCAGCTTCAGCCTCTCTGCCGACCATGAATCCACTGATGTTCTGCAAAAATAGCAAAGGAATCTTCCTGGCTGCACAGAGCTGTATAAAATGAGACCCTTTCAATGCACCTTCAGATTGCAATACACCATTGTTTCCAATGACACCAACGGCGTGACCATATAGAGATGCAAATCCACACACAAGTGATTCACCATATAATTGTTTGAATTCGTGGAATCTGCTTCCATCTACAATTCGTGCAATGACTTCTCTAATATCGAACGGCCTTTGCAAATTTGCACCAACAATACCATGCAGATCGTTAACATCATGGACTGGATCATCCACCTTGGATGTGTAAGCTCTTGTTCTTTGCTCGTTATTCCAGTTCAAATTAGAAACTACATTTCTACAAAGATGTAACGCATGTTCATCATCTTGAGCATAGTGATCGGTGACTCCAGATTGACGGCAATGCAAATCTGCTCCTCCTAAATCTTCAGCGGATACGGTCTCGCCAGTAGCCGCTTTCAGCAAAGGCGGTCCAGCCAAGAAAATAGTCCCCTGGTTCTTGATTATTATACTCTCGTCTGACATACTAGGAATGTATGCTCCACCAGCTGTACAAGAACCCATTACGACAGATATCTGCGGAATGCCTTCCGCGGACATGTTGGCTTGATTGTAGAAAATTCTTCCAAAATGCTCTCTGTCGGGGAATACGTCGGCTTGATCAGGGAGATGCGCGCCACCCGAGTCGACGAGGTAAATGCACGGCAGCCTGCATTCTTGCGCAATCGCTTGCGCCCGCAAATGTTTCTTGACGGTGATGGGAAAGTAAGTTCCGCCTTTAACAGTCGAGTCGTTAGCGACGATCATGCAATCGCGACCGTGAACTTTGCCGACGGCGGTGACGATGCCGGCGCTCGGGACCTGACCCTTGTACAGCTCGGTGGCGGCCAACGTGCTCAATTCCAAAACGTCGCTGCCTTCGTCCACCAACCGGTTAATCCTGTCCCTTACGAGCAGTTTTCCTCTCGCCGTATGCCTCTTTACCGATTCTTCAGGCCCGCCTTTGACGGCCTCGCCAGTTTTCTGACAGAGCTCCTCGACTAGCTCGTCCATTTTGCTCTTATTCTCTTGATAATAGGGGTCGGCGCGGTTGATTTCCGTGCCGATGACGGTGGCATGACTGTTGTGCCGGCATTGGGCGCTCAGCCGACGAACTCCTCTGACTAGTTTCAACATTTTAATGCGTATTGAGTGCAAAGCGATACACGACCGGTCCGCGGGCCGCAGTCGCGCTACTGACGATAATGTAAACCGTTATCTGTACGATTAAGTTGTACAAAAACAAATTCCTCGCTTGGCGACCCGCGTTGCGATAAAAACTCGCATTATGGATGTGTGTAATGATAATATGTCCTATTGTATGAGTGTCTGGCTCGCGTAATATTTACATACAGTTATGTATCGGTTTCGAGAATCCATTCAGGCGCTGACTGCTCGTCGCACAGCTTGTTGGGTTAAAATAAACGGTGCTTTGTATTCCATGAGTGACTTGTCTCTCCTTGTACGGGTATTCAATCATGAGCATGACCTACATAATACATAACATGTTAAGATTCAAGATGCAAATTGTTATTGACCGCATAAAATTTTATATCCTTGGTATAATGAAATATATTGATTCCGAAACATAAACAAACGTATCAAGAGATAAATATTAACTGCAATGCAAGATGGCCGTTAGGTCGCGACTACAGATGTGGGATAACATCATCGCCAGGCAATTTAAAATTAACAATTCTAATGAATTTAATTTACCGTCAAGTCTGTTATTCTTGAAACATTTTACGATTTTAAATGGATACCTACTTGTTTCACTTGTAACTTTATAAAGACCTTGAGAGTGTAATAATTATAATACAGCAAAATATTATACACTTACAGTTTGCATATAAATAAACTAGGTAAGTATATGTTTTCCACGATTCCGAACACGCGTGGAACCCCTCTGTCCCGCCGCAATGTGAATCTTTGCGTATTTTCTTTGCATAAGTATATCTAATCTAATCTAACAGTTAATCTAAGATAACTAAAATGTTACCCTCCAGTAGAGTCAGTGACAGAAAGAGTCGTATTTACAATTTCTTTAAATAAATAGTGTAACAACTAACAACTAACTATGTTAGCTCGTGTCATAACATTTTAAGCTAGTTACGCTACAATCGTTTTTGTGCACGCATAGTAAAAAGAAAACAATTGAAACAAAAACGACAAGACAATAGGCCTGGCCTTCATCTATGATATTAGATTTATAAAAAAAAAACGAATAGCAATCTAGCAAAGGCTACCGACCGGGTGTGGGTGAACGACACAACCAAAGATCTCCCGAGATAGGGCATATCGTCTTGATCTATAGGTTGCTACAAGCTGTGGATAGCCCAATCTGACTGAAGCTCACTTAACGTCTGCGCGAAGATTGGGTTATCCACAGCTTTTAGCTAACATCACAGCCGCTAAATTGTATGATTCGACCTATACCTACCAGGAATATAATTTCGTACGAAATTTTCCGCTTAAAATCACAACAACGCTGACTACGCTTAACTCCAATAATTAATCACACAATTATTCATCGCAGAGCACAAAAATCACTTACTTAAGAATACGCTGACACAACATTGCATTCTGCTATGTATAAGGATGCACCGGTTGTGGCTACTGTCCCGGTTTTGGCCAATTCATGTCAAAATTATTGCATAATTGATTATAAGCCATAAATATTGTTTGATTGAATGTCAAAGTTTATAAATTACTTTAAAAATTTGGGTTTAACATTATAATTGTTTACACAAATATTATTTAATGTGGCTAAAACGGCCACAACCAAATCTACTACCTGCTTCATGCATTTTACAGTATATAAATATTTTCAACATGTGTTTTGCCCGCCGTGTAAAGAGAAGGTCCAAAGAACATACATACCTATTTACTCCTGAAGGGGTCTCTATGGATCTCTATGGACAACGCACCATTTCACTTTCTTCGGCTAACTTCGGTAACCTCGGAGTTTAGACGGCAGGTGGCGCCACTTGTCGCGATTATGGGTAAACGGTTGATTAACTCAAGCGCCATGATTCAACCGGGCGGTTAAACGATATGAGTAAATGTGGGCAATTGTGCAAAAATCGATTTTGAAGGATTAGCTGCCGATCTCGTAAATATTTATAAGTTTAGAATGTTGAAATATGACGAAGATATAAACCTTCGATTTCACAATACATCATTAACAACATAATGTTACTAGCTTGTTAGCAGACTCAGATTTACTTATAGCTTTAGTTTGACTAGGTCACCCTGTGAGGTCACCTATCAATCACCGAAGTTAAGCAGCGGCTGGCATGGTTAATCTTTGGATGGGTGACTGCCGATGATCTTAACTATTGCCGGCTACCATGGATCGGATGGCACGTTACACGTCAGACCTTCTGACGGCTTAAAAACTCTAACAGATACTTAGCCACCCAGCCGATAAAAACACAAATTCTTTATTACCTAAACGATACGCCATACGTACCACTAATTCTTAATTAAACTCACACTAATTAACATTATTAACAATTTGTCACGCTCTTCCTACGGTTGAGAGAGTGAGTTGAGCTTGCTAGCCCGTTTTGCCCAAGATATTGCAAGAGGAAGTGAGTGATAACTCTTATTCTCATAAAATTTTCTTATTTGTTCCAGGATCGAGATGAACAAACAAAACTGGAAATGAAACACCGCCAGGAAGAAGACGATTTGTACAGAAAATTCTCCAAGCACCGCGAAGAAGAGAACAGAAGAATACGAGAAGAAATACAGGTAGGTAGCTACAGAAAAAAGAAAGTACTGACAGTTCTTCATCTTTAATTTGGTATTTTATTGTAGGTACAAATCGACGTGCCTAATACAAGTTTTCTTAACTTTTCGATGAGTGTCCTAAGAAGAATATTTGATATAGAAGTTATAAATTAAAACTAAACTGCTCTTGTGATATGATATGATCCAATCCATGTGAGATATTTGAAAAGTCGTGATCATTGTCTAGCTCATCAATTATTCATAAGTCGCTATTCATTTTCAGGATGAATGGGAACGAGAATTGGAAAGACTCACAAACAGATTCCAGCAAGAGATGCAAGTCAAGAAACGGCGGCCGGACTCAGAGATAGGAGCCCTAACGTTACGGCACCAGCAGGAACGAGCGGACTTGGAGAAGAACATGACCCTGAGAAGGGACAAGAAAAAAGAGAGCTTGACGAGGAAGATGTTGGAGCACGAAAGGTAAGAATTTCAGTAGGCCCAGTACATAAGTCATAACACTCAAGAATTATTAAATCTGCTTCTAAGCAAGAGATGCAGGAAAAACGGAGATGGGACTGCGAGATAAGAGCCCTAAGGTTGCGGCACCAGCAGGAGCGAGCGAACTTGGAGAAGAACATGACCCGAAGAAGGGATAAGTAGAAAAAAAGCTTGACGAGGAAGATGGTGGAGCACGAAAGGTAAGAATTAGAGGCATGATATGCCTCAATGCTCTCAATAATTGTAAAAGCTGACGAATCTTAAAAAAAATTAAAGTCAAAAAGCGTGACTCTGAGATATCTTCTCTGGTTTTGCGGCACTAGCTAGAACGGGCCGTTTTGGATAAGAATTCACTAAAAGCAGTAAACTTTATTAAACATTTCTGCCATATCAAACCAGTCAAAATTCAGAGACTGCCCTACGTGGTACTACAATTTCTAGGTACGAGTATGCCAACATCCAAACACCTGCCTAGAACTGCAAATCAAGTTGGCTTTTATTTAAGGAAGTTTGAGACCGAGGCTAATCATTTTATAGCGCTGGAAACCGAGAACTAACCATTAGGTCTTGCTAGGATGTTGTAATGAGTATCTTCCACCCTTCTACTCCAGTGCGGGATGTATATCCTGCCTCGCTTGGGCACGGGAATCTAGGCCAGAATCATTGTATCTCGCAATTTATTTAATTTTGCAATCGAGGAGCCAATTGACCTAATTGTCTTGTGTAGGTGTAGGTATATTGTTGATTTTGCTAATTGAAGTTCATTAATATTGAAAACACTAAGGAGTAAATTATTTATAGTAGATGTACCGGTTGTGGCCACTGTCCCGGTTTTAGCCATTTGTCGAAATTATTGCATAAATAGAGTAGGTTTAAACTTAACACCATAAAATATTCTTTGTGTGAACGTTAAGTTTAAAAAAAATTTAAAATATTATTTTAATACTAAAATTAGACAATTTAAATAATTGTGTGGACATAAAGCCCGCCAGCGTAAATTTAACAGCAACGTAAAAAGCATTATATCTATCGAATGCCTAAAGTGAAAAAGAAACAGAACTATGCTATTTAGCTAATACAATTACGATGGCGCCTCTGTAATCGGGCTTATACAATCATTAAAATTCAAAGTAGCCAAAAATTACATTAAGATGGCCACAACCGGTGCATCTACCCCCACCTCACAAATAAACAGAAAATACAAATCGCTTCATCATTTGCGATACCACATCTTAGCATCGGGTTGTAAAACAAAATATCCTCACCCATTCCAGGGCAGCAACAGCAGCGTTGGTAGAGAAGCAAAGCCACGAGATGATGGAGCTGATCCAGGAGCGGCGGTCGGAGTACGCGGCAGCCTCATCGCTCTTCGTGGACGGGGAGGAAGCCCCACCGTACCCGGCTCGGGCGCCCGCGCCCATGCCTCCGCTGGTTTCCAAGTTCCACATCTACACGGACCCGGCGGAGTTCGCTGATGTCGATAAAATTGCCATTTCGGTAAGACTCTCCTTCAGTTTATTTTAATGGTTTCACGTTACGATGACTGGGCCCACGGTATTAAGGAAAGTCGATCTTCTTTTTTTTTCTATTGATATCTTGTCTTATCACATACCTACTTTCATAAAATGTGTGGAGTGTGGTCATTCTCGAGAACGGGTAAGTCATCACGATTGACATACGTGGGTGAATATGGACATTTCTCAGATTTCCTCATACTACTGCTTCACCTACGTCTGAACACATAAATTAGAGCGCTAATTAAGCCGTCACTTAACGGTTAAAGTTGATGTGACAAGGTTTTAAAGCATTAGAATAGAAGAAGATATAGAAGCTAATTTACGCAGGTGGGGCAGATGCATCACAATGCTTCCTTACAATTGGAATCAAGCGGGTAAACACACATACCTTCGAAGTGTACCCACCGTGAATTCGAACAGAATCCGAAGAAACCAACTTCAGCGTACTCGTAACTTGAATTCTCTGGGCTGTTAATAGGGCTGTAAAAGATAGCATCCAGCCTCAGACTAGTCTTGGCCCCAAACTCTTACTGTGTAAACTTCAACTGCCGCGTGGTCTTCCGAAAATATAGTTAGCATTTCTATTTTCAGGTGGCACAAGAAGACCAAAAAACCTTCACAGACCTAGTCCGGCAATTAGTGGGTAGATGTGCGAGCGACGTGGAGAAGGCGCGAACTATATTCCGTTGGATCACAGTCAAGAACCTCAACAACATTCACTTTGACGACAACTTGAGAGGCGACTCGCCACTCGGTCTCCTCAGGGGCATCAAGCACGGGACCGAAAGTTACCATGTTCTTTTCAAGAGATTGTGCAGGTGAGCTAAGATTTTTAATTCTCCTTTTTGTAGAACGTCATAGATTTTTTGTATAGGGCCCGTTGGTACTATGGAACCAACTTGAATTCAATGCTACCCTAGGGATGATCCCTTATTTCTGGAGAAATTAGGTTGGTTGTCCACTTTTATGTAGATGACCTATGTACTGCTGTGCTGTGGAGAGTGGGAGTACTAGGGAGCTGTGGGGAGAGCTGTCCAGCAATGGACATTTTGCGACTGAGATGATGTTAACAAATAACATCATACTTTAGAAATGTTATCACACGCATTGAATAACCAGTTCAACCACGAGTTGCATCATTATTAAATCACGGAAGAATTGAACTGATTGAATTGGAACAAAAAATAGCTAGTTGTTTTTAGGCACCACACCTAGTAAAGGCAACATCTAATTTTAGATATTCACACAAGCCGGAATAGTGTTTCAGAAGGGTAAAGTTCTTCCCATAACTCAGTCTTGTTCTGCCGCAACTTTGTTGTGTACAAGATTGCCAATACTAACAGGAGAAACAACTCTGGAACGTGGTCTCTTACTATGAACCTTATTAATAAGGTCCAAGTATCCCAACGAGCTATGGTTGGAGTATCTCTGCGAGATCAAATCAAAAATGATGAGGTCCGTAGAAGAGCCGATGACCGATGGCCCCCATGGGGTTGAAAAGTTCTCGAAACCAATCCGGGCAATCGCAGCTTAAGATCGCAGGATCACGCTGGATGCAAGCTGCTCCCAATCGATTTGGAGATTCATAGTGGTGGCCTATTTTCAACGGTCGACGTTGAACGGCTGCCAATGGATGGATGGAACAACAAAAATGTCTCTATTCCTACAATTCTAAATAATACATCTTTTTCTTCAACAGCTACGCCGGTCTTCACTGCGTAGTCATCAAAGGCTACAGCAAGTCTGCGGGCTACCAGCCAGGAGTGCGCTTCGAAGACAACCGGTTCCGGAACTCCTGGAACGCCGTGTACGTGGCAGGAGCGTGGAGATTCGTGCAATGCAACTGGGGGGCGAGGCATCTCGTCAACGCTAAGGATGCTCCTAAGCCGGGCAACAGGGGGAAGAGTGATAGCTTGAGGTGAGAAGTATGGAAAATGTTTTAAATTATTTAATATCCAAGCATAGACGATAAAGCCAATTGTGTTATAAGTAGGTCCGATAATATAAAAAAACGACAGATACTGAAAGTCTGGTTAAATATCAACAATGTTCTGTTCAGGCTATAGGTAACATTTCTAGTTATTATTCCAGCATCACGTTAGTTAACCAACAAAATAACAATAAATCTATTCAAAAATATTTATACACAGCCATCAACCAGGAAAAGACCGTAAAAGAGCAGAAGATATTAGGGCGTCAACAAGGGTCGAAGATGTATTGAGGAAAATACGGAAATTAAAATGGCGATGGACAGGACACATGACAAGGGATAGCAAGATTAAATGGACAAAGATTATTACGGAATGGCATCCACGCGATGGTAAAAGAAGAAGGGGAAGACAAATAAAAAGATGGATGGATGACATCAAAAATACTGGAGGAGCATTTTGGCTTAGAAAAGCCAACAACAGAACATCCTGGAAACAGCTGGAAGAGGCCTATGTGTCACAAGACACGCCGACCACTAAACCCGAAATTCCGATGTGCTAGATTAGTATTAGGTTAAGTTTCATATTATGTTTAGTTTGGCAATAAAGGCTTAAATAAATAAAAATCAACCAGGAATATCAGGAACTCGTCACCCATCCTAAAATTCGACAAGAATAGTAACAACCCATGCAAAGTATCCGTTTAGTTTTATCCATGTCAAAGGCTTCAAGTGGCTTATAATATCTAACAACAGAACGAGCCACCCGGCCTAGACTAACTTCTTATGCAAAGTTATCTACTTGGTCAATGAATCAATGGTTGAAAATGTGCTGTCTCTTCATTTCAGCAGTACAAAAGCAACATGTGACCATGTTTTGACCAAAAGAAACGGCAGCATAAGCTTGATTATTCAAACGAACGTGTCTTAAATGAGTCCTCGTTTTTATTCTTTCCAGATACGAGTACGACGACCACTACTTCCTAACAGACCCTCGAGAGTTCATCTACGAGTTCTTCCCCCTGCAGGCGGACTGGCAGCTCCTGAAGACGCCCATCACGCTTCACGACTTCGAGGAGCTGCCGTTTGTGAGGTCGCTCTTCTTCAGATACGGGCTGTACTTCAGCGATCCAAATACTAAGGCTGTTATGTTCACTGACTCGACAGGTGAGATTTGAAATCAGAGCTTAGTACTGAAGCAGTTTAGTTTCTTATCCCGCTATGTTTTACACATATGGATTTATTTCATGGAGCGCAATGTCATTCATTACTTTCAAGGTTCTACTGTGTTCTGTCGCATCGCAAGTTGATGTGGGTTAAAATTTTAAAAAGCCGCCAAATTGAAATTGGATTGGGTGGTGATCATTCCATATAGAATTTGGAATGATAATACTTGGGTTAGCATCTCGATGTATTTCGAGAGGGGTGACAAGAAATGGCAATGGAGCCATGGTACAGGGAATAAAATCGAGAAGACTTTTGCCCAATTATGTTGCGTTAGATAAAACATAATTATGTTGCGTTAGATAAATACATACTAAAGAAATTGTTTTCTAAGTGTCCGCGTGTTCGCATCTACAAAATTTTCTGATCATATTTGTTTGTGCGCAGGTGCGGCGACTATGCGTATAGCCATGCCGGCACACATGCAGAGCTCGTTGATATTCCACTACAACCTCAAGTTCTACGACACAGAGGGCGACGGCTTCGACGGCGTCAGCCTCAAAAGATTTGTTATGCAGGTACGCACTCAGTTCTCAAGATATGAGTAACAGGGTAAGAGTAACGTATACAGATTCGAGAGGCTGGTAAAATTCAAGGACAAAAAATAAATATTTGGGGACATCTTACACACGATCTCCGACTCCAAACTAAGCAAAGCTTGTGATGGACGAAAGACGAATAGAACTTTACACTGAGTCGAAAACAATAATGCTAATTTTTGATGATTAAATCGAACTGTGTCGCATTTTTTTGGCAAACATTGAAGAAGATATAAATCAACATAGTCAGGAATTCTTGAGGTGCTATTTTCTACCGGAGATCGAAGGACTTCAGAAGCTGTTGCGTAGAAAAGGGTCGTTTGTTCAGACTGAACCACATCTGAGGTTTTTGAGCCATAAAGTTCGACTTTGAAATGGTTTTTTTGGATTAAAAAAATAGGAAAAATACCTCGATAGGTAAACCCTTTTTTGACCTGCTGGCTGGAAGAAGCTTTTCAAAATCGAAGTGAATAGGTATCTTCCTCAGTCTGCGTGCTGAAGCGACCACAACGATTCAGGCCATAAAGCCTGAATCAAACTTGTTGGCGTCTATCAACACGAGGCAAGTCCTTGTGGAGTAGTAAAATTCATAATATTATGTCAGCGGCGATAAGTTGGCATTTTCCAATAGATAAGTTGGCATTTGCCAATTAGTAAGTTGGCATTAAAGATGTCATTAAATTTGATTTGGCCCTTAGCATCAAACGAGTTGGTGGCCGACCGAGACAGAAGTTCTGCAATACCATTTTGAATTGTGACTGTTTTGATAATTTCTAATTGTTCGTCCACAGTCTGTAGTAAGCAACGTGGTATCGTTCCGGGTGCACGCGCCGTGCAGCGGAGCGTTCCTGCTCGACATATTCGCGAACGCTGTGACGCCGCGCGAGTACCTCACCGGAGAGCCCATGAAATTCAAGAGCGTTTGCAAGTTCAAGGTACGTGGACATGGACGCCACCAGAATTATTTTCAGGGATATGGATCCGCATCTCAGTGACCGCAGGGGGGAGGGTGTTTGTCCTAGGGTGGAGTCTCTAGCATCACCAAAAGTACCTCGCCGTTCTCCGAACTCGTAATCCAGGGCTTCTGGCGTCCACAAATGTACCTCTCACCGTCCACCAAAATCATAATCTTAGGGGAGAGAAGTGTTCCAGCGCCGAGCCAGGGAGATGCAAGTACACCCCCTTGCACCCCCCTCCCGGCGCCCACGGTAACAGCACGCTAAGTGTAGGACGCTCATACACAAAGTGGACATATGAACTGATCGCAAAATCGCGTTGGATGTAAACTGCTTACAGTCGGTTCTATTGGAAAAGGGGAGACCTATGGCAGTGGATGCTCCACGTCTTAAATGATGGTGATACCAAAGTTGATATGATACAGATATTTGCATACGTATCAACGCAGCCTAAACGGATGATTGATTTTAATGTCTTTAAATTTTGAAATTTTGTCTGGAGTAAAACCGGCTTACAATTATGACCACATTATGACACAGATTTTTTTCCATCTTTGAACATTTATTACAAATGTCATTTTTTTAAAGCAAAATCTATTATTCACGGTTGCAATACTAGTTACTACAAAAGGTTTTTGTTTTCGAGTCAGCCAAATAGCGAAGACGATAGATTGAACCCTGGGGACTTATTTTGTAATCGCTCTGACGTTTGGCTTCGCTTTTTCTCCTGCTCGCACCAGTTACTCAGGCCACGAGAGCGAGCGGGAGGATAAGCGAAGTCGAACGTCGACAGTGCTAACACAATTAGGCCCCTGCACCGTGAGAAGAATACGGAAAATTAGAAATGTTTTCCAGAGCTTTCAATGTTTTTTTTTTCAGATCTGCTGCGCCGAGTTGCAGACAGTGATGGTGCCGCTACCGGACTGCGCGAGCGGCGAGTGGGGCCCAACCAAAGCCACCAGGCTCTTCGGACTCGTCCCTATCACTCATCAGGTTCGTTTTAATCTCAATAATCAAAATTAATTAAATAATAGATCGATGATGAGACCTGAATAGGTACTCTATTTAGTCCATGTACAAAGAAGGTTGGTAAGAAGGTTCAGATTGCCTGGAAGAAATCGCTCTAAGCGATAAGGCCGCTGGTTGTCGCACTATTTTAATTATATTGTATTATTTTATTGTTATATTGTAAATTGTGTGAATAATAAAGTGTTTTCTATTCTATTCTAAAGAATCAAGCTTTCCTTATACTCGTAAGTACTGAGGCGGCCAAACCAGTAACTAAACAGGTCTCGATTTAACCATTTCTACTATTTGATTTTATTGGGTCATACAATGTATTATAACGTTATGTAAACATATTATCGGATATATGACAAAAATCTAAAACAAAGAAATAATATAAAATATTTTTATGTTATAGCAATTACTACCTGGTAATCATCTTTTTGTGTTTGATTCCCAGGAGGCCCTAGTATTCGCGGGTAGAGAGCTCGAGATCCAGTTCCGCATGTCGCGCCCGCTCGCGGACTTCATGGCCACACTGCACAAGAACGGAGTGGACGAGAAGAGACTCTCCAAATACGTACAGCAAAACGTATCCGACGACATCGTGTCCTTCTATATCACTTTCCCGGAAGAAGGTAACTTTGTGCTACAAATGTGGCAGTTCTGGTCATACAAGGTTTTTGTAAAAGGAGGCCATCGTTTTCGCGGGTCAAATGTTTGAGATCCAGTTCTTGATTGTCGCACCCTCTCGCGGACTTCATGGCCACACTAGGTACACAAAAACGTAGTGGACGAGAAGAGGCTCTCTAAATACGTGCAACAGAACGAATCCGAAGATATCGTGTCATTTTATATATTTACTGGAAGAACTTGTGCTACAACTGTGGCAGTTCTGGTCGTATAGTTTTTTGTAAAAAGGAGGCCGTAGTAGTTGTGAGTAGAGAGCAAGAGATGTTTGTCCTGCTCCGCCAATATTTCTAATGTAAATATTGAGTTGATATTTTTTTAAAGTTTACACTTTTTACGTTACGTTTCCTTGACTAGAGAGAGAAGAGGGGTTGGGATGTATTTCTGTCTATTTATATATTATTTATTGTGTTATTATTCAGGTATTTATTCAACATCTTAATTTTAAAGTTTTTTATTATATACTGTAAAAATATATATATATATATTGTTATTGTATTATTATTTGTTCCAGGACAATACGGGCTAGATATTTACACCCGAGAGCGCGGCGGCCCCACCGCCATCCACCAGAACGGTTCCACCGAGAAAGAGAAGCACCTCCTCACGCACTGCTGCAAATACCTCATCAACAGCAGCAAACGAAATTAGCACTTATTGTCTTGACACATAAGGTTGAAAATTCGAATGGTGTTGATAATTGTCCTATTGGTGCATACGAATTGAAACTTCGAAAGTAGGTATTGAAGATTGTATTTTATGGGTGAAAATCTAGTATTGAAGGTCTTGCGGTGCTTACAGATTAAGTAACATTTTATGTGTATAACTTGTGTTTTATAACATGTCAACAACATGTTTTATGAAATTCAGTGTCCACATTACTGAAAAATCTTTTATAACATGTTCTTATTCGATGGGGGGCGATAAGTCCTGCACTGATGTCCCGCATGGGTGTTTTGTACATTTTCCCCACCAGGGGCCTTATTGTGTAAGCGCTCTGACGTTCGGCTTCGTTTTTCTCCCGCTCGCTCTCGTGGCTTGAGTAACTGGCGCGAGCAGGAGAAAAAGCGAAGCCGAACGTCAGAACGCTTACAAAATAAGGCCCCAGGTTCTACCCGAGCCAGCTCGATTCCGTAACTTAGAGTGGCTCTGTCCTTCTGGCATAACCGCTCCAGTAACTTGGCTTGGCGTGGCTAACATATTATGTAATAAAATATGTACACACATTTATAAATAGTAAGGCACCTACGAAAAAATAATAGTCAGGAACTTACACTCGACTTCCACACGATACATGGTCCAAACCAAAACAATGTAAGATTCGAAATACGAGTCGTAAGTAAGATTCGAAAGACGAACGTTATCAATAAACATGTCAATAGGTTAAATTTAGAATGCAGCAGTAATTGGTTCGCGCGCGTACTCGCTTGCAAGAAAAATGTCCAAGTAACACACTGGACCAATTTTATGGGCACACATCATATCACTTTAGTTGGGTAATTTTTTTAGCAAAGATACATAGCCTGACTATTATTGTTCCGTAGTAAGGCACAATATTTTTGATCAACGTCTGCTGAGATAATAAAGACGATTTTTGTAAGTCTCGTGTTGATATTTTACTGATTCTCAACATTATTCTATCAACGTTGATGGAAACAAAAGACGAATTGAAACGAAATTCGGACAAGTTTTTTTCTTACGGTGCGTACAGATTACGGTAACATGTTAATTGTGTTTTATAACATGTTAAATAACAACACGTTTTATGACATTCAGTGTCCACATTACCAACTGTAACATGTGTTATGACATGACTTATGTTATATAATACGTACGCACCTTTACTGGTTCCGAGAAAATATCTGATAATTCTAATAAATTTTATGATATTACGTAACAATTATAGCAATTTTACCCAAATGTATAGTTAATCTTAGTATAAAGTTGCTAATAAAAATAAAATCCGTCCATTTTAAGCAAAATGATTTATTTTTAAATTATTCTAACTTTTTATACAATTTTATATTTGTTGTAAATGATTTAATATACGATAAAATATAATTGAATATTATTGGAATTGTTATATTTTTAAGATACTAAGGTTGTGTCGAGGCAATCTAATTGCTTTTTATACATTTTTTATAATTTTGTATAAATTTTTGCACTTAGAATTTAAGATTTTATAACGGCTACCATTGCCAAATAATATTATATTTTGTCGATTGTCAATGCAATATATAATAATAATGATTATAAAGTTATATTCTTAAATAAGTTATATGAATAAATGGAAGCCGATCAAATCATACACAATATAATATGACCGACTATCGTAAAACAACATAAAGCAATGTCCAAGATATACATAATATTTTGACTTTATACATATAACTATCTCACATACGCTTATTTTAAAATTAAATCTTATATAGAATTTTAATATATTTAGACATTGTTTAGATGGTCACGTAAAATAGGTAAACTAACCAGCAGGTTGATTGTTATAGCTGTCACTTCAAAAATTACCAATCAATTTATTCGAGTCAATTTCTTGTGTCATCTTTTTTTACATCGTATTTGAGACGCTCGAATTTTAACGTGGCCACACATTAGTTCATTTCCAACAATCTAACATATTGACGCTAATACACCAATATGTTTATCAGGTTTTGGATATAATGATAAAATTGATAATACGATTGTCAATATGGTTATTTGTAATCGCTGCATAAGACTAATACAATGCAAATTGCAGATTTGGTTACGAGCGATATTTCCCGTAACAGTTATCGTAATCAAGCTGCTGGTTTGGTCTACTACTGACGAAGGTTTTGCTGTGCCACACGCTAAAAAATAAAATAAATATGAAATAGCAAAAATAGTTTTCTATCAAAATTATTTCAAAAATCTTTTTTTACATTTAAATTTCAATTTAGTTTTTAGGAGTAGTAAAACAAAATCGACGTCATTTTCATCTAATCAGTGCTTTATAAGTAATCCAGTTACACGCACAAACGAAGTAGCATTTTAATGACTTAGTTAACAACAATAATTTATACGATTTTTTTATATATTTAAACCACATCAATGTATATGTAAATGTTTAAAAAATATATGGCATGTTACTTTTCTAAAGATTGTTTTCGTTGTAAATCAGATCAAAATTTGAGCACCACTGGACGGCAGTATTCTTAAAACTATTAGTGAATGTGCATTTGACGTTCTGATCTTTATATCTTTTATAAATTACTTATTTATTTTAAATCTAGATATTTCCTTGAATCATCCAACGGAGATGAATTCATATAGATGGTTGTAAATTACGCTACACTTGCTGATACGTGGTCTTCACTCGAGAACTGTTTGACCCCATCAGTACCAGCCATGTGGTTTACCCACTGCCGTTTCGACTTGCTAATACGTTGAGCTGTTGGTTACTTTGGTTCTTTTACATAGCCCCTCATTTCTGATTCAATCTCGCGAAGGGGTTTATCCTTATTTTAGGGGATTACGTCATCTATAGTTATTTATTTCTTTACGCAGGTGTGTGTTAAAGTCCTCTATCCTAAATCTATTTTCTTATTTGTAGAATTAAATCTGCGGCTCATCCTACTAATATTATAAACGTGAAAGTTTGTGAGGATGGATGGATGGATGGATGTTTGTTACTCTTTCACGCAAAAACTACTAAACGGATTGAGATGAAACTTTGCAATAATATAGATTATATATCAGAATAAAAAAAAATTGTTGTTCCATAGATAAATATCGTTCACCCGCGACAAAATATATGGAACAGCTGATTTTTTTTTTTGAGTTTAGACAAAATTCGCAAAACAAAAGTTATTAGTTTTGATGTACAGAATAAGCACGTAAAAGGATGCTAATTGATTAGAAATAACCCTGTATATTTCAGGCAGATAAAGCAATGATTCAAATCTTTAGGCCAGACCGTCAAATGCACTAGCACATTAATAATTCACTTTACACCTAAGACACAAGTTCACAACACATAGCGAGTCTTTTATTTCTGTACCCCAAGTAACAGTTTGGAGCCGAATCAAACTAAATGGCGTCTGATCAAATCCCCACTCTTCGCCAGCGCTGATCATCATATGAATTTACTAAATGCAACGACTCGTCTCGTGTTCACACACGTCATTAAGTTTGATTCGGCTTGTACAAGTTTTTTACTCGATAAAATTGACGTAAACTACAATTTATGAGATAAATTAAATGCAGCGCAGTTTAAATATATTTCATAGTTTAATTTGGCGCCGGCTCAGTTTAATATGCATACAAATTGTTGATTGCGCTTAAAAAACTTGTACAAACTCACACTAGAGGTACAATATTCATTTTGTGGAACACAGACCACTATTATTACGGTATACCTTATTACCATAGGTATAGCAACAAAAATAACAAAAAATAAAGTTCAAAAGTAAAGGAGGGCTCTATACAAAAGCCCTATTTTTAGCGTTTTCTCAACGCAACATTGCATGACATTTATTATGTAAAAGAACGGTGGTACACAAGCCTGATGCAAAATATACTGAAACTGCATCAATTTTTAAACTCCCTGTTATTTTAGCTTCTAATAGCATGCGTGGTCAATTTCCCTAACTATAAATAAAAATTAATTATCTCCAATAATACGCATGTGTCTAAATCGGCGGGCCGTACACGACAAATAAGCGAAAGTAGAAGAAAAAATAAGAATAGAGAAGAAAATACATAGTAGTTTAATTTCGACTTACTTGGACCCTTGGTCTTAAGACTATCCACAACTGTAGTTGAGATAAATGTCAAACTCATGTGCGAGAAAAAATCTACCAAAATAATCACTCCAGACCATCTGTATAACCTTTTACCGGGAAAAATCTATCAATAACATGATGATGGCTAGTATACGCACCACGAAATAATTCATTTGACGTGTCAGAACGAGACAGCGTTATGGTAAATATACAGGGTTATTTCTAATCAATTAGCATCCTTCTAGGGGTTTATTCTGTACATCAAAACTAACAACTGTTGTTCTACGACTTTCGTTAAAACTCAAAAAAAAAATCAGCTGTTCCATAAATTTTGTCGCGGGTGAACTATATTTTTCTATGGAACAACAAAATTGTTTTTTAGTTTTGACAAAAGTCGTAGAACAAAATTTGTTAGTTTTGGTGCACAGAATAAGCCCCTTAAAGGATGCTTATTGATTAGAAATAACCCTGTATATGTCACTTTTTCACACGTCGACCAAACTCTTTTCGTGGTCATATGCTAGCACGTCTCAGGGCCGCTACAAACATAAGTGGGCCGGCACAGTCGGTTCGGCAGAATTTGTTGAACGACAAAGTCGACCCGCAGCAGCTACTACATTTAGTTTAGCATTACTCGGCTTGTGCCGATCGGGTCCAATCGGCACAATTCAGCTGTCACGCGTCTTTGCGCGTCGCGGCAATCCCGAACATTCATCTACATTTAATTTGATTACGTACATTCTAGCTTTGCCGAACGTGCCGGATCGCTGCCCGCCGCGGCCTATAACGAAAGCCGATCGGCCTTTTTTCCCGACTCATCTACACCATACCTATTCGAGTTAAACGGCATCGACGCCGGCCCGCTTATATGTGTAGCAAGGCTCAGATATAGAGTACTAGTAGTCTTATACCAGTCCTTTATTAGCGTTGAGCGTGGCCCGCTGCTCCACGCCGCGAATCAACGTTCCCAGGAGTCCTTCCATCTCGTTCGCGGTCTCTCGGAGCTGAGTGTTGTCGAAACACGATTCTATAAGTCACAGAAAAATATTCATTATCTATCTATATATATAAAAATGAAACCCGTTTTCCGTTGTCACGACATAACATGAAAACGGCTTGACCGATTTGGCTTTTTTTTTTGTAGTTTTCTAATACTCTGTACAAGGTTCTTACGGAAAGCGAAACGAAGTTCGCCGGGTCCGCTAGTACTCTATAAAATTTAACTTGATCTCTTCGACAGCTGTCATAAAAATCACGCCTATGAAGTCCTGAATTTCTTTATAGTACAGACAGTACCTGTCAATGTCATACTTTATGGGCATGCCGATTAGAGATGGGCGACAAATGATCGTGACCACAGAGTTTTAGATAGAGTTTTAACCAAAATATTGATAGTTTATACTGACGATATTTTAAATAAAACTTAATGTAATATTAATTTTATTGATATTTTAATATCATAACATTTTTTACATGTGTAATTAAATTAAACCCAATTATATGTTACATTAGCATCGATAATAGTGAAAAACGTCGATAAATACTATCTTTACATTATTATGAGTATTTAATTAATATCATAACATTATTTACATGTGTACATACTTGATCTTAAATAATAGTAAGTAAAAAAATCCAATTTCTCAACTACTCATTCGATTTCATTACAACATTGTTTGAAAATCGATTTTTTCCACCACTATCTCAACTCTAAAAATGTCAATCTTCTATGTCAATGTCACTATCGCAAAGATCAAGTTAAATTTTATAGAGTATAAGTTTGTCGAGATAATATAGAAGAAATAGACTTATCAATAAAGTTTACATGGTATTTGATACTGATTTGAATTTTGAATCGGTTAATGAGTACAATAAGTAGGCATAAACATAATTCAAACTTGTACTTTTTGTAGATAGAAAAATATCGTTTACCCGCGACAAAATGTATGGAACAGCTGATTGTTTTTTTGAGTTTTGACAAAAATCGCAGAACAAAAGTTGTTAGTTTTGATGTACAGAATAAGTCCCTAAAAGGATGCTAATCGATTAGAAATAACCCTGTATAAGATACGATACGAAATAAACAAGATATTCCCTTACCGTCCATAGCGAAGTTATTGGCCAATATCTGGTGCAGCCTATCCAGCACGGTATCAAGATCTGCATTAAGTTCTTTCATCTTATCGTTGCTAGTTTCCACGCTGTAGTTGTCGGCGGCATATTTCTGTTCGCAGGCCGCGATGTCGGCCGGCTTGGGCCGTGGAATGGCCCTACTGTCAGGACCTTGCACACCAGTTTCTGCAAAGAAAACAACTTCAATAAAATGTTTGTTTTCTAGACTAAATTTGTAACTTCGAGCAAATATCTACAGAGCCACAGTCCCTAAGTAAACAACCAGAATGTGGAACGCTTTGCCTGGGTCTGTCTTCCCGTTATAGTACAACGTGGGTGTCTTCAAATCCCGAGTAAATAGGTATCTTCTAGCTAAGCGTGCTACACCCTAGGCCGCACATCTGCTCAACATCAGGCAGTGTGTAGTCAAACGCGAACCTATTGACATAAAGGAAAAGTAAAAGTAATATAAAAATGTCCGTGCGCTGTCATACATACCGACATACATATTTACATTAAATAATTCACAATGACCCGTTTTCTCGAACCTCGACGTTATGTCACCTAATTAATGCTTGTAACCGAGCACTTTAGCATCGCGCGGCGTTGTAGTCGACTTGCAATCGCCTTACGCCTAACTAAAAAGTCTGCTCAATACATAGATTGGGCAGAGTTTTGGCTCGGACACTTTTTTGCACGATTGTGACTCTATAGATATTTGCTAGAAGATTTGTAAATATGTTTTTTTATCGTGAACATATCTTTGACCTCTGCATTTAAAGATAAAACATACAGACTACTAATTTCTTAAAGCGACATAACAAGTGGAGTAATAGACATTAAACAATAGTACTTTAAAACAATGTATACTGAGCGCAACACAAATTGAAAGATGGGAAGTTAGCCGCAGATGACACTTCACCGTGATTCGCTAATTATTGCGCATGTGTGCACATTGTCTATACAAATGGCGAAGTAGAGCTCGGGCGTAGGGAGCGCGCGGGAGGCACGAGGTTGACGGGCGGGTGTGCGCCGGCGTCTCGTCTCTCTGGCACCCGCTAACGTCTATATTTTGGCGTTTAAAAGAAAGAAAGAAATACCGTTTATTTCGTGACATACATGAACAAATTTCAAGAGAAATGTTTATATGTATAATACACCTGTACGAATCGCTAGAACGCAAATATTACGCACGGAAAGGTGTAGCATTTTTCACATTATTGTTGATTTATCAAAAAAACGTCATAAAGTGATAAATTAACAAAATTTCGAAGTCTACTCTTTCCAATAAAAAAAAATGATTGAAATTGGACTAATATAAAAAAGTTACTCGTGGTTATACATAGAAAAAAACCTATAAATACGCGTCGAATTGTATACCTCCTCCGGTGGTTCGTCCGTCAAAATAGTCAGTTGATTACTAAACCAACAGATATGCAGTACACAGCTATACATACCATTATACCAAGAGCTGATATCATTCACCGAGACAGCGGAGATGCTGTCCGAAGTGGATTGCCCCGCTACAGGTTTTAGCGCATCCCCAGATACAGTAAGCAAATTTTGACTAGCATTCTTCGAAACCACGGAGAAGTTGCCAGAGTCCAGACTGAGTACGCGAGGTTGGTTGCCGTTGTCGTTGATTTTAGACTGCTTGTTGTCTACGATTGGTATCGGGCTGAAGAGGTCGAAGGCTTGAGGGTGCTTCGTTTTATCGGTCGTTTCGGTCGGCAGGTTTACTTGGCTTGCGGAGAGATTGTCCTGCAAATTACGTATCTACGTATAGAACACATTTCCACTGTTCTATCATCTACCTATCTATCAGCCACATGTCATCTACTGCTGAACATATGACACCGCTATTATAGAAAGAGAACTATAATAGCGGTAATAAATTGATGTGATATTATATTATATTGATATTATCATTTCAATTTATTTAATAAAAACATATTTTAGTTAGTATTTTTAATAAGAGTATGAATAAGAAGTATCTAAATAATAAGGGTAGGAAACGGCTTGCATCCAGCGCATATTGCGATCTTAATGAAGAAGTAAATGATTTATTGACAAAATGAATTACAATTTTGCTAACATAAAATATATAGAATTTAACATAATTAATAACTTAAATGAACTTATTTATTAGCTACTATATTCGTGAGCTATGGATTGCCGAACTAAGCTTTAAGCTTGTGTCTTGGAAATCCGAGCCCCCCTTATAAAGTTTGCTTTACATTATTATAATCGATTCGTCAAATTGTGAAAAAAGGAAATTACCTAATTTACTATTAACATAATGTCCTAAAAATTATTTTAATATCGGAAGTCATTGTTTAAGGCTTAATGCAAATAACAATAATCATAAATTATTATCATAATAATCAAAATTCAAAACAAAAATTAATCTATTATTCAGTTAATATCAATTTTAACTATAATAACAATGATATAAAAACCTACCATATACTATGCGTACGTATGTATGTGTATGTGTGTGTGTATGTGTGTGTGTATGTGTGCCTGTGTGTGTGTATGTGTGCCTGAGTGCCTGTATGTGTGTTTATCTGATAGCTCGATTACCTCAATAATGAGCCCATCTGTTCACCTAGCTAGTGGGTGGACTTTCTACGCTGCGCCGGCAAGGTACGTAGTATACATTTGAGAACTTGTCAAGCCAATCCGCAACATCTTACCTATATAATATTGTGAATATCTTGTTCATACCTTCAATATCTTGAGCCTGTTGATCTGTGTAGATATCTGCGTCCAGTGTGCGTCAACCTTTGCCTTTAGTCCCTCGTCGCTACTCTTCTTAATATCTTCGAAGTTACTCGCTAATTCTTGCAAAATTCTATATAAAAAATAAAAATATAATTTTCATCATCATATTATTATAAGCCAGCCAACCCATCCCCAACCGCAGATTTTATAATTACGTTTCGCAAAAAATGGCACCACCAACTTCCATTGTGTACATAATTCGAACGATTTGCACCAATTGATGCGACATCCTTGTTGTTTTTTTTTTGTTTTTTTTTTTGGGACTCCTTACACAAGGCCTCTGACCCCAAACTAAGCAAAGCTTGTGATATGGCTGCCAGAGACTGATATACTACATACACATATTTTTAAATACATACTTATATAGATAGTAACTAAATAACACCCAGACACAGAGCAAACACTTAAGTTCATCACATAACTATTTGCCTGTTGATTTATCAAAAACGGCTCAGCCGATTTCAATAAAATTCCACGGAGAAACCTCGGGAGACTTTTCCGAAATAAAAAATAATTTTTCAAATCGGTTCACAATTAACGAAAATATCGATGAACAAAGAAAAAAATCATACAGACGAAGACAGTACTTCCTCCTTTCAGGAAGACGGTAAAAAGGAATACAATACATACGACATATTTTAAGGTACATTGGTACTCACTTATTCTGAGCCTCTAGCTGAGTAATGATATCCTGCAGCATCAGCGCTGGGCTGTCTTTATGACCAGAAGCCTTCCCCACAGTGGAGGTGAACATGGCTGGCTTCTCTTTCCGTCGCTTCACTGTGTCCATGTCTTTCTCCCGCGCTTTGCTCTTTACAGTTTTCCGCTTTTTGGTCTTAGTGCAAAAGAAGAAACGTTTCATGTTCTTTATGAAGCTCAGGCAAACGGGAGGTTTTGGCTGAAAATAGAAATAGAAATAATTGCCGGGAGCGGAGCGAATGCCTTAGTTTTAACACTGTGATTTTACTTTTGTCAGTACGGATGTTAGTTTTAGTCTGCTGGTTGTACTTTTCAAGGAATCTCTACAAAACGATTTTGTTGTAGTCGGCGATTATTGATCGGGGGCATTTCTAAAGGGGGAATTTTCTGTCGCGTTATTTATAAGCCGATTTTGAGAATACGCGCACGCACGCACGCACGCACGCACGCACACGCACGCACGCACACGCACGCACGCACGCACGCACGCACGCACGCACGCACGCACACGCACGCACGCACACGCACGCACGCACACGCGCACATTGTAACTGTACTAATAACTATTTGTGTATTTATATAACTCTTAATCACGGTTTTTCGGCTATCTGTATTTAAGAACTAAAATCCCACCAAATATTATATGGTAATCGTCACATAAATGTAGTCCCCGCGATACAGGCTTTACTTAGTGCAGGGACTACAAGCATAACATTTTGAAATTTATTTTGTATAGTGCACTTGTTAATGTACTTTTAAGTTCAATGTAAATGTTTTATGATAATAAATTATTTTGTATTTTGTATATGCGAGTATAAACAAAGTCGGTAAAGAGCTAGTCGAGATATAGGATTATGTATCACGAGATTCACGAGTTATGCTATTCGGAGAGCTAAGTCGTCTAGACACGGCTAAGGATCGACGACATTGTGAAAATCGCAAATCCAAAGCAAATCCGTTTTACCTTTTGAGTATCACGCCACTATAGACGACGTTGGCGCCCGCAAGACGTGCTGGTCAAGTACCTATAGGCGAGTTCGGCGCTCAAAAGGTTAAATAATGATTTTGTATTTTTTAAAGAAAACTATTTTTAAACATGTCGTACACGACGACGCGGCTCGTCATGTGAAAGCATTTTCACATTATCCGACCAGATATCAGAGAAAGTAAAATGTATCTGTCTTTCATGTTGTCCGGCCCGACATCGAATATCGGAGCGTGGTATAAGGCTGCGTTGTCACCAGAGATGTGCGAGGATGCGTAGCGAGGGATGCGTTTGTAAAGAACCAATAAAATCGCTTCATTTACCTCGCCTCGGCCAGCACAGCTCTGGTTTACACGGCTGACTCAGCGGAGCTAGATTTTTGCGCATACAAAACAAGCGAGGGATGTGTGCGAGGGATGTGTACGAGGGACGTGTGCGAGAGTTGTGTTGAGAGGAATGTGTGTTGATCAAGGACTTTGTATACTATCTGGACTGCGCACAGACGAAATTTGGCTCAAAGTTAGTTTAGGAAAATTCAACCTTAATGCGTTGCAACAAAACATATATTCCTTTGACATGCCATAAGAGAGACGCTGTGCCGAGTGAGACTTCCCAAACTGATGAAGGTGTCCCGCTCGCACTATTGCCATTTCGAAAAGACACTTATATATGATAGAATTATTAACTGTAAAGCCGCGACTCTCTTAACCATTTCTAAGTTTTTATAAGTTTGATGAGAATTTAGTTAAAATTGCGAATAGATGCTAATAAATCAGAGTTTGATATTTATTTTCTATGAATACCTACGTCTTTATAATTTTTTTTTTTATTATAATTTTTTATAATTTTTATAACTTTTTATTATTTATTTGATCTGATAATCGTATTCCTAGCATACTTCTTTCCATTTCCATTAATGATTATTTTTTAATTTTGACAGGAGTATCACCGTCGATTGCAAATGGCGTACTATGGTGTATACAAAGAAGTGTGGTAGGATGACTATGCTTGACATATTTCTTAAACATGCTGGGTGTACAATAGGAGTATAGTCGTGGGTGTCGTTGTTCATTTTCTTGGGTTGAAGATTTCAAAAGTGACATTCATTTCGAAATTAAATAAAGCGGAAGTCACTTTTTGCAAAAAGTTGTCATTGGTGTCGTTTTTTGCCTTAGTGTCAGTAGTACCATTGATTTGTTCCATTGATGGTACAAGTGACACAACTTTGTAGCCTTAGTAACATTAAAGAAAAATGGGAATATTCCCACATAATTGTTAACTTATGCAATTAGTGATACCTACAATTTTGCATCTCAAGTACCATTAAAGAAAAGTTAAGATTTTCCACGTGATTTCATTTTTGGCATGCATTTATTTTGTAGTGTCACAAAAATTTAAATTTAAAAAAATACATAACTCTTAAAATCAAATAAAATAAAGTAACTCAACTACGGGCGGTTTTTCTAGAAATAGTGGCACATTAATTTTTACATGCTGCAATTTTGAATATGCTGTATATATGCACTTCGCTCAATGACGAGTTTGGACCGTTTTTAAACGGCATTGTTATTATCGCTCTTACAGCGGTGAATGCTGGATCTTCCTTAAGCGTTTTCAAAAGATGGCCTATTGTTGTGGGTCTTAAATTGTCTTAACTTTTGTTGAATTGCCCATTCCACCCTTCGCATACGTTATATTTGTTCTATGTCTTTCGCTAAAACAACACCATATTGCTTTCTTCGGCATTCAATGATTTCGAAAATAACACAAGAATGGTCTGAGGTTTCCGTGAGTACCAATAACTTGACTTTCTGCAAGCACATAATTCCACCCTTCCTCAATATCTCGTTCAGGCAGAAGTGGTAGCACAATGCACAACCCAATAATTTTGTTCAAATTTGTATCATTTGTTTTTGATTGGTTGAATGTTTAGCTTCTTTGCTTTTCCGGTCAATGTATCCTGGAAATGAAAATAACGTTCCACATGCGCTAATTTCCCCTTTCTCCAATACATAAATATTTATGATGGTACTACTGATCCTAAACAATTGTCACTAGTACCATTAATGGTACTAAGGATACAAAGTTGTGTCACTTGTAACATCAATGGAACAAATCAATTGCACTACTGACACTAAGGCCGTTCGTTTTTTAGGTTTTTGGAGGTGTAGATTTCAAAAATGGCATCCATTTTGAAATTAAAGATGGCTGACGTCACTTTTTTGAAAAAGTCGTCATGGGTGTAATTTTCGAGGTTTTCGGGGGTGTAGATTTCAAATATGGCATCTATTTTGAACTTAAAGATGGCGGATGTCACTTTTTGCAAAAAGTCGTCATGGGTGTCGTTTAATAGGTTTTTGGGGGTGTAGATTTCAAAACTAGCATCCATTTTGGAATTAAAGATGGTGGACGTCACATTTTTGAAAAAGTCATCATGGGTGTAGTTTTCAAAGTTTTTAGGGGTGTGAATTTCAAAAATGACATCCATTTTGAACTTAAAGATGGCGGATGTCGCTTTTTTACAAAAAGTCGTCTTGGGCGTCGTTTTTGAGAATTTGGGGGTGTAGATTTCAAAATTAGCATTCATTTTGGAATTAAAGATAGCGAGCATTACTTCAAAATGGATGCCATTTTTGAAATCTACCAAAGACTTCGAAAACTACACCCATGACGACTTTTTCAAAAAAGTAAGTCCGCAATTTTTTATTTCATAACTGCTGCCTTGTTTACAACAGAAGCCTAAAAATGATTGTGACTTATCGTAATAAAGACTATTACATTTTTTCGTGACAAAGTCTTTTCGTGATTAAGATTTTTTGTGATAAAGTTTATTTGTGATAAAGTTTATTTGTGACAAAGTTTTTCGTGGTTAAGTACTGATACGGATTGCGTGATATATGTCAAGATTACATCTATGAAACTTAAACGTTGTTTAACACCGTAAATTTGGATTCCAGACCATTACTGTCACCACAAAAGTGAAGGAACTCATTCAGATGTACATTTTCGATGACAGCTGTCAAACTTAAAAGTGGTTTTGTCTCCTTCATTATCAATTCTAGACCATTGCTGTCTTAAAGGTGAAAGAACTCTTCGACAGCTACATTTCCGATAACAGCTGTCAAACTTGAAACTGAATTATCTCCGTATATATTAATTCTAGACCATTGCTTTCATGGAGATTGGTTTTATAGAGATCTTTAGGGAAGGCCTATGCCCAGCAGTAGGCGTCCTATTGCTAAAACGACGACGATGACGAAAGACGACGATTTAGGGGTAAGATAACTGCGATTCCTGCGTGCACTAACATTCCAAAGAAATATTATATCCCGAGATGATCGAGATGTTTTGGTCATCCTACTTGGAAAAGAAACACAATCATCTGATGTGGTAACCTTGTCGGCACGTTTTTCTTTGCCAGTACTCAATCCTGTTTATATGATAAATCCACGGTGTAGATTAAGATGTGTTGCGAGGTTTGCGCATACTGTACCAGCCAGTCGCATCCTCGCACCACACATTAATGCGCATTTTCACAGCCCCGCTACACATCCTCGTAGGCACATTTTCATCGCGCAGCTTTGGTGAAAACCCCCACACATTTACACAGCATAGCTAGACATCCTCGCTCGACACATTTCCATCGCACGTCTCTGGTGGAAACGCAGCCTTATCCTCGCCACGCAAGTCGGCGGATGAGAAGTTAGCCGCAGATGACACTTCGTCGTGATTCGGTAATTGTTGCGCATGTGTGCACAATGCCGACGCCGCGTGGCGTAGTGGTGACCACGGGCGTAGGGAGCGCGCGGAAGACATGAGGTTGGCGGGCGGGTGTGCCCCGGCATGAGGTTGGCGGGCGGGTGTGCCCCGGCGCGAGTTTCTCTGGCTCCTGAGCATACTTATTTTGTTTTTATTCAAACACTTTCTGTGCTTACAGTTTTTTTTTTGCTATGTTTACATCCCATCCGCCGATTTGTGTGGCACGGACTATACGAGTTGCTAGGCAGTTGTCTTGCAATTGTCTCATCTCAGAATGGTCTAAATTCTAACTTTTGCAGATAATCAACAAGTTAATACTTTCTACATAAGGTGGCTTTACCTTTCCATCCACAATTTCATGAATGGGGTGATTCTTCTTAATATGTCCACTAACAGAAGTTAGATTTTTGTCATACAAGTAACATTTCTCACAGAAATACACCTCGTTACATTTTGTGCACTGAAATATCAGCATCTGCAATAAAACAAACATAAATAAGATAATAATTAGGGTAAAATAACCAATAACCATTGTTTCAAATTAAGATGAGATCAATATTGTTAATATTCACTCACACTGCTTGTCTATTTATCAAAATATCTAAACATAATATCATTATGAATAGAGAAAGTATTTGTTAAGTGAAAAACAGCATAAATTGTATTCAAAAATGAATAACAAACTGAATGTACATTTTTTATCAGGCAATTTGGTCTCCTGAGGTATTAATTTGAAATGTTTAAAGTGAATTTAAAGGGACAAAAACATAAGATTCACTTGATTGAACTCACTAGGAAATAGATAAACTTACATTATTAACACTGGGCTAGCCACCCGGCCTATACAAACTTACTTACTTACTAACACTTATTGTTGATATTGATTCAAGTATCATGTTTATAATTATTTTAATCTAGTGCAACTATAGGGAGAAACCACCGGATTCCGTGACACAGATTTTAACTAGTTGAGAACCGGTGGATTGAATACAATAGCATGTATATTTTATGTCCTAGTAAAAAAATGTAATTTTTATTTGAATTTTCTTGAATATACTGCTTTAGCAAGCAACAAAAGCACACTCCACTGGCATTGGAGCTCTGCCTGTTAGCAACCAATTGCTAGACCATGACAAGCCACTGAGTGCTCTAATGCTCTTACACTCTGTCACACTCCTCATCCCACTTGTCAAATAAATAAATAATATACTTTATGATCAAGTGTTTGCAAGCAACAAGAGCACAGCCACTGGTATTGGAGCCCTGCCTGCTAGCGACCAATCTCTGGGCCACGGCAAGCCACTGAGTGATCTTACACTCAGTTGTACCGCAGTCATCCCACTTATCGAATAAATAATACACTTACATTAACAAGTGTTTGCAAGCAACATGAGCACACTCCACTAGCATTGGAGCCCTGTCTGCTAGCGACCAGTCTCTGGGCCACGGCAAGCCACTGAGTGCTCTTACACTCTGATGCACCCCATTCGGCTACCGTCATTGTCGTCACACCCAGCATCCCAGCATTCTGTAACAATAAATTAAAAAGTTTATGAATAACAGTGCTAGATACAAGGTGTTACATAGCAGGTTGACGAAGCATGCAAAGTGCATGGATTTATTTTTAGAAAAGTATAGTGTGTTATTGTCAACAGTATTTACTATTGGCCAACTTAAAAATTGTGCAAAAAAATCAGCTATTCACTACAAATAGACTCAAACCAAAATATTTATTTCATAGTTTTTTACTGTCTTGGGGTAAACTTTCACATATTGTGAGTTGCTTAAAATAATACGCATTTTTAATTGTATTTGCGAAAGGATCTAACCTTTAACTAAAAAAATATAATTAGTCTGTCAGATACATAGATTATCAAAAAATATTAGATTGTAGAATAAAAATTACCTGAGCAAAACAGGCATCAACATCTGCCTGTATAGAGTCCCCCGCACTGCCCAAGAACTGAGCGAGGACCGTCACATGAGTCAGCAGCGAGGTGAGGCGTCGGGGTGAGACGCAGCCATTGTGATCCGCACAGCAGTTGGCCAGCGCCGCCCACTTGTCAGATATGGACTCCTCACTCAGGCAAATTAAGAGGGTCTTAGCTGCTAGAACTCGAACAGGCTCTTTTCTCTCTCTGAAATATGATGATATTTTTATTGCTATTGCTGCTTTATAATATTGTTCTATTGTTACTTTTCTCATAGATAGTAGTGAATCCAGAATTTTGGTTTAGGGAGAGGCTTGAGCCAGCTGGGGGAAGGTTTAAGAAGTATTAATTATTATCTTCCAGGCATTACCAGAGGGTTCAAGTTTATGGAGTTCCAAATAATAATTTCCAAACAGAAATCTGGCTTGGCCATGTGTTTTATAGTATTATGACTTTACCAATTTTTTTATTTAAAAAGGTGAAATTAAAATATCCAGAGCAATAACTTACTTGTCAAAAACATTGAGTAATAAATTAATTAGAAGGTCAACAACTAAGTCCACATCTCCAGTAAAGTGTCCATCTTTTTCAGCCGCAAAGTAAATATCGCCCAGCACAGCTTCAAGTTCTGCTGTATCCAGGGATAAACTGCTTTCTGAGAGGCTCAACTGGTGTCTAGCAAATACCCCCGAGCATAAGCGTAGTGGAGGCACTGAAAGTTAAATATTTAAACTACATTATTTGTTTTGCACATTAATGTTGCACTAAGTATCAGTATTTTTTTAGAAAATAAATCATATGAGATTCAAATTCAAATTTATTTATTTACAATAAATATAGCGAGATGAAATTTTATAAGACCTTGTGTAGCTAAAACATTGTACCGTATTTTTAAATACACGTAAATGTTTAGTAAAGATTAAAATACTTGTTTGAGTTTACCTTTCAAATGTGTTTGCAGTGCATTAATTTTATAAGCCGTACGGTAGGCAGTGTACTTTATCCCGTTAAATTCTTCAGTCGTTTTCATTATTTTAACAAACTCTGGATGATTAAATTGTTGTTCTCCAGTGGCATCGCTGTAAAAACAAGTTTCACAAGTTCGTAAATAAGCAGAAGTGGCACATTCCACTCACAAGATCCGCAGAGAAAGTAAGGTCGTACTCAATAAACATAGGATATCCAGCTTCATTTTCTATTTTCTTCCAATTACTTGAACTCATTGTAGATATTAATTTAAGCACTCTAAATTATAATTAATTTATCAAAATTCTAATAAAATACAAATATATCAACCGCCACAAAACATTCAAATTTTTTTTTATTTTGACCACAGACTACTAATATAGAATATTTTGACATATAACTTTTTTTTCTCTTTCCCTATTTGGGACATTTAGCTCTGCGCGATCGGCACATTTGCCATATTTGAGTTCACAGACTAAAGGCCAGAGGGCCAGGGGTTCACAGTCTGGCAGCGAAATACTGCGGAGCTGTCTGGAGGACGCTTTAACCATAATAATCAAATACGTAAAATGTCAAAACATTATCTGTTCAACTATGATGTACGATATATATGTTTTTTTAAGCACAATTTTGATTGGTTGATCGGCTTTTATCTGCTATTGAAATTCTGTTATTTGAAATAAAAAAAATTTTTCATCCATTTGAAACTTAGATTATGATTTGAACCACAGAAGAGAGAAGTTCGCTGTTCTGTGATTTGAACAATATCTATTAAGGCTCCATCGAACACAGGCGGTACGAGCGGTAGAGCGGTACGAGCGGTAAAGGGCGGTACGGCAGTACCGCGACCGGACCTGTGTGAGCCTTTCTTATATACCCAGTACAATACAGATGCCCGCCCGTCTGCTATACCGCTCGTACCGCCTGTGTGTAAAGGAGCCTTAAGGTTAGCTGCGGCCGTAGATTAACTCAGTGTGTGGGATTTTTATAATGAAGTTTGTAAAAAATCCAAACTCAATTGGCTTAGATTGTCGGCCTTTGTTGGTGATTGATAGGATGCAGGTTTATGTCATTCTGTTTTTTAATCTATGGTAGCCCAATACAGATTTGTTTTCATTGACGATGTCATATTTCCGACATTTCTACCAATAGGAACGGAGCATTATAAATGTTTAATTTTTGTAGACCAATCAGAGCCGCGTAAAAAATATACATTTATCTGCCATTTTCTCTTTTGTAAAGGAGACGCCATTTTGCAAGCGTCACTTGGCGGCGTGTCGGATATCTGCATTTTGGCCCGATATACATCCACAAACTAAAGCATTGTTTTGTTTTCGTGGACTATGTCGTATTCGTCCAGTGTAGCGCAGGACTCACTAGCAGCTGCTCATTTAGAAATGTCCGGTAACCCTAACGCTTTGGCCCTGCGTCGGCCATTCGACCCCGTCGCGCACGATTTGGAGGCAAGCTTTCGTTTGACACGGTTCGCCGACCTAAAAGGAAGAAGTTGTAAAGTGCCCCAGGATGTGCTCGGTAAACTTGTGGAATCTCTGCAACAGGACTACTCCCAGCAGGATGAGTTTATGCATGTGGCGATCCCGCGCATCGGCATCGGTCTCGATTGTTCGGTGACACCCCTCAGGCACGGCGGCCTGTGTTTGGTGCAAACTACTGACTTTTTCTACCCCCTCGTCGACGACCCTTACATGATGGGCAAGATTGCTTGTGCCAACGTACTTAGCGACTTGTACGCAATGGGAGTGACGGAATGTGACAATATGTTGATGCTGCTCGGTGTTTCTACTAAAATGACTGAAAAGGAACGTGACGTCGTCATTCCTCTTATAATGAGAGGGTTTAAGGACTCCGCCCTGGAAGCAGGCACCTCTGTAACCGGCGGTCAAACTGTCATCAACCCATGGTGCACCATTGGGGGAGCCGCTACTACTATTTGCCAGCCCAATGAATACATAGTACCCGACAATGCCGTGATGGGTGACGTGTTGGTCCTTACGAAACCTCTGGGAACCCAAGTGGCAGTTAATGCCCATCAGTGGCTTGACCAACCTGAGCGTTGGAACCGCATCAAACTCGTAGTGTCTGAAGAAGATGTTCGTAAAGCATACCATCGAGCCATGGACTCTATGAGCAGACTTAACCGTATTGCCGCCCGATTGATGCATAAGTATAATGCCCATGGCTCAACTGATGTCACTGGATTTGGGCTACTTGGACATGCTCAAAACTTGGCATCTCATCAGAAGAATGAAGTTTCATTCGTCATCCACAACCTCCCTGTGATTGCCAAGATGGCAGCCGTGGCTAAGGCTTGTGGAAACATGTTCCAGTTGCTACAAGGCCACGCTTCTGAGACCTCTGGTGGACTCCTCATCTGCCTGCCGCGAGAACAAGCGGCTGCCTACTGTAAGGACATTGAGAAGCAGGAAGGCTACCAGGCCTGGATTATTGGAATTGTGGAGAAGGGCAACCGCACTGCGCGCATTATTGACAAGCCCCGAGTCATTGAAGTGCCTGCCAAGGATTAATTTATCTGAGTTTTGAGACAATGATATATTTTAATTGACGTTAAGAGCTGGATTAATCTTAAAATCTATTTTATGTTTCTATGTTGCATAAATTCATGTCCTCGTACCATTAAGTTGATTGGTACTCTTGTAACATACAGCAATAAATTTGTCAAGAATTTTAACAGCCAGAATACACAAGAATCTTAGGGGAAAGCATTTCAACATTTAACTAGCAATAAATTTACTTAAAAATATAATAATGTTCTGTCCTAGCATACTCCAAAGATCTTGTGTGCTCTGTCTCAGCTTCTAGATGATAAATCTAGTGATTTTGTGTTTATAATTAGATTTGTAAGGAAACTAAAACTTGTAAGAACGATTCCATTAGGTGCATGTTGTAAACCTAACCTTGTTTTACAGCTTGTGGGTGTTTCTGTAAGTTGTGAACTAAGTATAATTAATAATTAGAATAAAGTTATTTTTCAGTCAATATTAAGTAGTTTTATTTATTGACTCCTAATAATAATACTAAATACTCTCATATATTTAATTGTCTTTGTAAATGCTTACACGCAACTGTCCGCGACATCAACCTTAGTATAAAATAGTTTCACTAGTGCTCGCCAGCCGCATCTTTGTCAAATGCCTCTGAAGTTTTGTGGCGCGGACAGGTGTGTGATCATCCTAATGTACTCTGTAAGACTGGAGTTTATCAGATGCAATAAATAATAAAGTAAAAGGCTGTTGGTGAACTCGGGTCTAAGGCTTGTTATACCCATATTCGGGCTGGCCACACAAGTCGGGCGGCAAAGATCGAGACGATCAGATCCAAAGATAACTAAAAACCATAAGTAATTTATTCAATGATTATAACAATGTTACGAGTGGCACGGCGGAGCCTCGCGCCGTGCCGCCTCCAGCAGTCTTTGTGGGCGCTAGCAGTCGCGCGGCGACTGTTAGCGCCCCCACTGACTCGCGGCACGCCGCCGCCAGTCTGTACGTTCGTTTTTACCCCATTTTCCTCTTCTGCTTCAGAAATAAGTAAGTGCTATCATGACCCATTCCATATTTTTCAAAATAGCAAAACACCATGTTCTCTTACCAAAATAAACGTAGACTGGCGCACGCTAGCGCGGCGCGCGCCTAACAGTGCCGATCGCGCGACGCATGAGCCCAGCGGCATGAACACTGTGCCCTGTTTTTAGCGTCGCATCTGAACGCAGCCAATTATGTGTGGCTTGACGCTTGAGCCAAAGCCGACAAGCAGCTACTGCGTATGAACATACGTTCGACATAGGTAACTGGGCTTGTGCCGATCAGGTGGTTCCTGCGGGCCCAATCGGTATAACTGTTATCATTCGGTCGTCACACGTCTCTCCGCGCGTCGCGGCAGTCATATAAATACATCTACAGACCTTAGATTATTTACTTGTCAAGTAAATAATCAAAGCTACAGACTTACTAAGTGAATTTATGTGTATAGAGAGAGTAGCTGCTTCAGATCAAATTATTCCGGCCTGTTTATATGTGTAGCCACCTTGGTGCCATCCAGCATGAAAGTGTTCTGTAGCGGCCTTTATTAGATCACTGCTGAACATAGGTCAATCCACGACGTGCCTTTATAATAATCAAAGAGTCAAAGTTAATACTTGATCATGAGGTGACATAATTTTAACACAAAGATAGCGGCGGGCTGCAGCGCGCGCCTAAAAATAAACCAACAAAAATTGAAATACCTATTCAAGATTAATTTATGAATAAAACGTAAAATTCTCCATAAATTACACTTTATTCACCTTTTCGGGAAATGAAGAAAATTATAACTCTAACATCTGGTCGTAAAGAAATTATAGTTTGTAAATCTAGTTAGATATAAAAATTAGCTAGAAGTGTACCACAATAACAATTGGTTTCTTTTAATATAACCGCTACCACGGCTTTTGTCTTATTTTTGAGTAAGTACATATAGGACAAAAGCTACACCTATGTGGAACACGCCCTGTTAACATAAATAGAAAAATAAAATAACGATTTATTTTATATTTCTAATATCCAAGAATCTTATAACTGAATTACAATTTCAAAAAGAGCACACCTTTTGTAAAAATATCAATGACTTGAATCTACAGAACATAATTATTTCGCAATTTAGGTTTGATTCCATAATAAAAGCTGACGCGAATTGATTATGAATTCCTTGGATAGGTATATAGATATCCGAATAACAATATCGACGAATACCAAATCTTTCATTTAACAGTTAAAATCAAGCAAAACGCACACAATCAATGTGCTAACACAATAAAAATATGTAGGTACCTACAGAGAATTCCGTTTTAGCGACCTAACGCTTATAACGCCGTAAAAGCGCTAAAATGTGTCTTTTCAATTTGCACATGCGTACATAAAACCATAATTCGCTATGTGTATTAACATCCGGATTAGTCCGGATTGTACCACGAAATGGACTTTCTTTGATCGCCGCTATAACCAAATTCTACAGTTAATAAAGTTTCTAAAACCGTAATACATTTGGCTTATATTTTTAATGATATTCAATAATCATCCATATAATATTCATATAGGTATTAGAGTGTTTCCAATCGACCTTTGTACTCCAACGTAAATATTGTATGTACTAAATTGTGTTATTTACACTAATAAAATATAAGCAATGTTAACACACAATTTTAGATTAATTTCATTTCATCGAGAAAATAATCAGCTCAAACATTTTTTATGATACACATGTAGTGACTCAACTCAAAATGTTCAAGGATTGAAAAGCTTAAGACAACTTAGGTATGATGACTCAAAAAGGACGCTCAAAATTGACAATCCTAAAGTTTTTAACACGCTTTTATTAGGTCGACCTGCCCCCTTACCGCCTAAGCAATAGCAATCGTAATAGCAATCGTTTATGACTAAAATGAAGTCATAAACGATTGCTATTGCTTTAGGCGGTAGGGGGGCTGCTGTATGCAACTAATGCAACTATGTATAATGGAATCTAACAGCTGTGTGTAGTTCTGATGACAATACAATAATATGGTACTGTCGAACAGCCCCCCTACCACCTTAAGCAATAGCAATCGTTTATGACTTCATTTTAGTCATTTGGCACCGCCTATGTGACGTTAGCCATCAAAGTTGACTGCAACGATTGCTTTCGCAATCCGCGCAAAACAATTGATTGTTTAATTGTTTATTGAGATATAAACGAATTATACCATTGATGGCTAACGTCACATAGGGGCTGATCTGATGATGGAGCCGGAAGATATGAACTGGAACTTCGTGATGGAAAATCGTATCGTAGCTGTTTTGATTTCTTAGAAAAGTCTTGTAATGAACTTTGACCACAATTAGGTTTCAAGATCTGACGATAAAGTCGGAGGCACTAAAGCGTGTTTTTCTAGTTTTTTAAACAATTTATTTTAAGTTTCTGTGACTATTATTATATTATTACTATATTGCATGAGTCGTATTAAAAGACGAAAGGCCATTGCAATGCAATGGAACCCTTATCGTCTTTCTAGAATCTAGAAGAACAACATAAATATGTTTATCTCAAAGAGTTATCTTTGTGATAAGCATTTCAAAAATCTGAAGCGAACGCAGGATTTGAACCTTGCCCCTTCGGATCACTAGCCCGACGCTCTAACCAACTGAGCTAGCTCGCCTCCTACGCAAGCTTCAAATTTCTGAAGTGCTTACATTTCCCAACTTATAGCGTTGGTGGCGCCACCTGTGATACCCGTATTAGACAGGTTATCACTCAACTAGAAGTTATTAGAACTTCTAAAGATTGACGAGAGATGACGCACTGCTAAATCAATGTTATGATGTTTATTTTAAGTGCTTTCCACACTAGATTTTTATCTCAAAGAGTTATCTTTGTGATAAGCATTTCAAAAATCTGAAGCGAACGCAGGATTTGAACCTTGCCCCTTCGGATCACTAGCCCGACGCTCTAACCAACTGAGCTAGCTCGCCTCCTACGCAAGCTTCAAATTTCTGAAGTGCTTACATTTCCCAACTTATAGCGTTGATAAACATAAATATGTTTATTTGAAGTCCCATTGAATGTAGGTATATTGAACTATTTCGAATTAACATATTATTATTAATTTTTGTACTGTGCTGTACTGGGCATTTAAAGTATAGTGCTGAACTGAGGCCTACGAATGGGTCTTAACCCCGCTATCTTGCTCCTTGAACATTTTGTGCTGATTTTAATGGCGACATCTCACTATAACTTCAGGCTGACTCCACCCATAAAATACCAACATGGTTGCTCAACCATATGCGATGACTTTAGACGAATATAATTACCTAATAGGTATGCTTTAGAAATATCAATCTATTCTGGTAGTTTTTAAAAGACAATAAATGCGTGCTGTAAATAAGTAAACATTATTTATTACTCTTACGACTTGTGCCAAATCTTCAATAGATTTCAACTGATGTAATCTCAGCTGTTATGGTTTATTATTATGTACTACGGGACTAATCGCGCACTAAAATTACGAGATAAATATTTATATGTATATATTATAAATATTGAGTCTACCCGTGACCACGGTCGATGCAACTCGGCCGAAACGTCGGGATGATGAGGTATTTATTTATCTCGTAATTTTAGTGCGCGTTTAGTCCCGTAGTATATAATAATAATGTGTTCAAATCGCGAAAGTTTAAATACAACATCAGCTGTTATGAAACGGACTATAGTCAAAGAAGATATAATAATACTACGCTATAGTGAGATTGCTTGCAGTGTTTGACCCAGTTGTATGTACCACGAATTGATATTATAATCCTCATTAGTCATTACTTTACAATTTAGCACTTCATCATAAAAAGTCAAATAAATAATCCAAATCATTAGACAGAACATTTACAAAACACTTTTAATTAACTGTTCAATAACCTTAACACAATGGAATGAGAACATTACAAACTCAGAATTCATAAGAAAACATTATGAACAATAAAAATAGTGATTAAAATTATTTTACTTTAGATGGCATGGCACTTTTGTGTTGTCGTTCTATAGAACAAAAGTGTTGTTCCACAGTGATATGTAACACAGGAGAATATACACACATTATAAAATGAAAATATAAAACAGACCTAAGATTATTTCGAGGGTTTATGTTTACATTCAAAAAGCTGCGAGCGCCCCAATATAGTCTTATAACTATCTACGTACTGTAGCAAAATTCGATTAAACTTTATGCCCTCGAGGATATACCGCACTCTTTCAACAAAAATATTTCAATAAAAATCTCATGAGAGGGAGTGACCGACGTTCGAGCACTTGTAAAGTATAGGCCACGTCACACAAGATGGCGGAAATGAAGTTAGCTACAAACTGCGCAATATCCAATGCTGACTGATGCTCACACAAAACCGCGCGTTGATTGGATATTGCGCAACTTCATTTTCGCCAATTTGTGTGACTCTGACTATACCTTAGTTTTATCTAAACAAAATATTTGCCATTACACAGATTATGAGATATAACATTTTCACAGAAGTTCCAGAGTGGAACAAGAATCTACAAAGTAAAAATTATACATGTTTTAATGTTCTGTTAGCTTACATTTTCAACCCAAACTTGCTGCGGCCTCACTCGATTCATCCAACAATATAAGGCTCAATTATGAAGCGCCATTGTAAATTTAATAGCAACGTAAAAAGTGTTCTCTTGAAATGAATGTCTAAGGTGAAAAATAAATATAAATATTCTAAATTGTTAATATAACTACGAGGCGCCTTCATAATTGGGCCTATAGTCTTTATTAATTGGTATCTAGGTATATATTATAGCATTTTGTGTCAATTGTTAAACTGTAGATTATGAAATTCCACTCGCCCACTAAAGTATCAAGCTGCCACCTAATTGTGTACAATTGTACATAGAAAGTTCCGCTTAAAATAGGGTTATTTTACTTGATTTTAGTCTAACTATGCTATAGGCCACTGAGCTATTACAACCAGAAGGATAATGTGGTCGAGAGAAAATCTGAAGGAGTTGTATTGATTTAATATGGCATGAGTTAAAAAGAGACATGAAAAATATCTCGATTTTGTGGCTGCTGCCGTGTTTTTCTTCCGATAGTGTCAAATCCCAATTCATATTTGACAGTTTTGACAATTATAGGCAAGATTTTCATACATTTTGTGGTTGAGAATTGACTCAAGCGACAACGACGATATCTACCTGGTTATATTAGCTCTGTGCTATAGGCCAAGTCATGCAAGTCGGCAGATGTTTACGCGCAACTTTACGTGAGCTTCAGTCCAGCCCCCCGACCGCCTAAGCAATATCAATCGTAATAGCAATCGTTTATGACTTCATTTTAGTCATTTGGCACCGCCTATGTAACGTTAGCCATCAAAGTTGTTCATTCAACGATTGCTTTCGCAATCCGCGCAAAGCAATTAATGGCTAACGTCACATAGGCGGTGCCAAATGACTAAAATGAAGTCATAAACGATTGCTATTACGATTGCTATTGCTTAGGCGGTCGAGGGGCGGATTAGATATTGCGCAGCTTGTAGCTAGCTTCACATCCGCCGACTAATGTGTGATTTAGCATATAGCTTATCCCTGTTTCAGAAACGTAAGAGCGACATGAATGCTGAAATTAACACTGGTTGATTAACTAAACAAGTATAAACTAGTATTGCAGCTGTGGCCGAATTCATTTGTTTTGGCTACTAGCTACCACTAGTTTGTACCTATCAGCGTCTGCACGTGCTATCGGCAGAAGCAGTTGGCAGTTCGGTACCAAAAAGCCCCTTAATTCGCAAACAAGCCTTTCGCCACAATCACAAAAGCTAGAAGTAAACAAAGATGATAAAGGAAGAAGAGTTTGTTTAGGCTGGGTAACTAGCCATGGAGTCAGTTTTTAAGCCGCCTAAAGGTTTGACATGAAAGACTTATAAATAGACATGTCATCTGAGTCTTGGTAGTGTTCGATTGTAAACACCACCTGCAGTCGCCATTGGTATATCTAGAGATTGTTTCTAGATGCTTACCCCTAGTTTCGAGTTTTCTGGGGTGAGTAAAGAAATTTTTACAGTGGGCAAGTAACTAAGCCCGTGGCGGTACAAAACGTTACATAACATGCGGTACATTCACAAAATAATATGAAAATATTGACAGCATTTGTGCCTGTGGCGATCATAGTTGCAATGACACAGTTTGGCTTTACTAGACCTCATATAATCATGTTAGGAAACACGAGATGGTGGACGAGTGACTTTCGATATTTTCCGATGCCTCACAAAACTGAGGGTTAAATTACCATGCAACTTAGTAAATACGAATACAAAAATGCCAGTACACTTGAAATGTCTATAACTGAAGCACGAACTAGCGGCGGCCGGTTTCAGTGGAGGGGCGAGCTGGGGCAGGGCCTCTTACGCGGTCGGCTCTCGTCGCCATTTTGCTCGATGCTACTTTGATCCCGCTTCTTGGGGGAGTTGTTCTGAAACAGCCAGTTTGAAGAATCAGAAATGTTTTATAAATTAATATCCTTGAAGTCGGCAGCATGATATCCTACTAATATTATAAACGCGAAAGTTTGTGAGGATGGATGGATGGATGGATGGATGTATGGATGTTTGTTACTCTTTCACGCAAAAACTACTGAACGGATTGAAATGAAACTTTGCAATAATATAGCTTATATATCAGAATAACACATAGGCTATAAATTATAATGATATTGCGTCAAAAATAAAAAAATCATGCGGGCGAAGCCGCGGGTAAAAACTAGTATTTTATATAAGCCTCACCCATATAGGGTACAGGCCGATCAAACGTCTTGGCACCTGCGATGCCATCTGTACAAAACTCAATCCAGTCTGAAGCTCACTTAACAGCTGCACCAGGATTGAGTTTTGCCCAGCTTCTAGCTAACTTCAATGCTGCCAAGAAGTTTGATTCAGTCTATAAAAAAAGTGATGGGGCAGTACAAGCCAAGCTGGCCCGTAGCGAGTTGGTGTATTCACAATTTCACATACACTATTTGATTTGCTATAGGGATTTATACAAGTTGCCTTTAAATCAAACTTAAAGCATATATTGCATTGGCATAATGAGAAAATGATTGCTTTCAACGAGGGCATATGTTAAACTCACGTCAGGACACGTGACCTGATCGGAAATTCGTTAGACAGAGGGAGAGTAGACAGGCCGGCCGATAGGAGAGGAAGTAATATAATTATGTACACTATTTCTGCCGCATGACGAAAATATATGCCTGCTGTGGATGGATTTCGTTTAAGCGGCGCAGGGTGTTTGGGTGAGTGTGCGTGTGAGATATTGTATTCTACCACATAAATGATAGTACTTTATATGTTCAAGTGTTCATTTCTGCCGGCACTCCCAGAGTGCAACAAGTTGTTTGTTTTTTATAATTTTAAATGACAACCATCTTCGCTCGGGTGAAATGTGACTCATATTAAACACACTCATAATAATTTTGCTGTTACTCGATCACCATCTTAACAAAGAGCCCTTTGCTGCATCCATTTTCCACAATTATGACAATGTTTACCAAATGCTGTTAACAAAATGATGTAGGTATCATCAAGCAAAACATTGATGAAAGACCAATGAAAGACATTATAAGTTTTAAGAAATAGGTACTTTATAATCATATTTTTTGTTGTATACGTGTGTAAATAGTATTTATTTTTCATATTGTGGTTGTAAATAAAGAGTTTTGTCTGTCTGTCTGTCTGTACTCACGATTTTGTATGTTTGTGTAGTACAATATCCTAAAGTAAAATGTTTTGCTCAAAATTAAAATTACTCAAAACTAAATGAATAAGTAGGTCCCTACCAACTGAAAATGTACATTCTTATATTACACAAAGAAAGTCAACTTCAACTGTAAAGATTATAACCAGTTGTATTATTTTTGATATGGTTGTCTATCTAGCTAGATAGATCAGCCGTAGGACATCCACTGCTGAACATAGGTCTCTCCCATGGATTTCCAATAAGGCCATTTGGAAGCTGCCTGCATCCATCATGTTCCTGCGATTTTTATTACATCGTTAGTCCACCTAGTTGGTGTATTTTCAATACTATACTCTGATGCTGACATGACATAGTGTCTATGAATGTGGTTAAAAATAAGTAATGGATTTTTTTGAGTTTAAGAACATCACAGATGCCATACTGCATTTTCGATTCATTTTATTCATCTCATGTCAATGGTAATTTTTTTTATCACATTTTAATAAAACTTATTTTAAAAAGTCATTGTACTATTTATGAAATTCTGGATCACGTTTTGAGGGTAATATATGACATTATCATTACCCTTTTATCATTGATTCGAGCCAATTAGAGCATTTTTTCATTGTACCAGTTGTCACAGGTGTCATTTAGCGCTTTTGGCGCGTTTTTGACTTGCTCATAGCGCATTTTTGCCAAAAGAATTTGGCAGCACTGGCGGACAATATGAAGACTGCGATTCGTTTGTCAGCACCATAATAATTAATTAAAATACTCGATCATCCGAAATTTCCGGATATATGTTGTCAACTCAAAATCATTATTTTTTTATGATTTATCATTTAGGAAAGGTTTCAATCGAGTCTGCCGTACCCCTTGACAAAATTATTAAAATAGATTAAAAGAAATTACCTTTTTCTCCCATTGTTGATGAAGATATCTTAATAATATGTTTGTCTTTTCTGTCACTATAACTGAAAATGAAATATTCTATTAGTATAATAGAATTTAGAAAATTAAAGACTAGAAAAGTTTCATTGTAGATTTGTTAATGCTTTACTTAGATATAACACTTCATTTTAATCACTTATTGACTCTTAATGTCATATCAAATAGAGACAAAGATACAGTTAATTAGATATTTATCACATTTTCACAAGTGAAATGAATGTTGTGGTGCATATGCCATGTTGGTAAAGCTTTCCATTAATTAGTAGTATAAAGAAGCTCAACATTTAAATAAAAGAAAAGCATCTATTAGACCCAGGTACCTTACAGTGTAAGCGCTTTGGCATTCGGCTTTGCTTTTCCTCCTGCTCACTCTCTTGGCATGAGTAACTGGTGCAATCAGGAGAAAAAGCGAAGCCGAACATCACAGCTCTTATACAATAAGGCACCAGGTTCCACTATTACTGCGAAAAAAAATTGAATACTGCAGCTGTTGCAATGGCCTTAAAAAAACAATTCAACAAGACAGCTTTTCCAACAGGTTATGCACTTCAAACTAAAAATCCAACAGCATGTATCCATAAATAGAACTGTGAGATTTCTAACAACATTGTAAGAAGTCTAATTAGTAAAACATTGCCAGTAAAACAGGTACTCAACTCTGTTCCGACGGAATTTCCTTAGTAGGTAGGTATATCGAGGGCCTTTTCGAACAATTTCGGATCCCATGGTCCGTATTGAACAGCGTGAAATTGTGTTCGTCGTAGGACGGCAAGTCCTTTAGGAATTCTATCACCGACTGAAAGGAGACAAAAATAATTTTAACCATACAAATTCAAGGACCAAGCGTGATATTTACATTCACTTTTTTCACACACTAGAAGACACTGATGTTCCTTACCATTTTGTTTTTATAGGAATATAATTCAGTTCCGGGTTTCAATAATTTGATAGAGGATACTATTAAAATTAGAGATTATTATAAAAATAAAACTCTCAAAGTTCGGTTTACGAGCAAAGCAACCATTATTTCCAACCATGGGTTGACAGCTGACAATATGGTTATAATTGACATTGACAAAATTGAGTACTGAGTTAAAAAATATCTGTTTTTTTTCCTAAAAATAGATTATTTTTAGGGTTCCGTACCTCAAATGGAAAAAACGGAACCCTTATAGGATCACTTTGTTGTCCGTCTGTGTGTATGTCAAGACTCTTTATCTCGGGAACGCGTAAAGTATCGAGTTGAAATTTAAACTGTATACGTTAGATATACGTATACAGTTTAAAGGTGACGTCCACAAGTGGTATATTATTCAGAGAAAAATCGAACCAAGATGATATATACATCATTTGAAAGCTTGTTATATGGGCTTCCCAAAAATATTCAATTTAAATTTTTTCACCCCTCCAATTTTTTTTAAAATGCGATACCTAAATAAAATGTATGAAAAATAATAATACAGCTTATTATTTTTTCTAGATTTGCAATAACAAAATGCTTCTACCGATATTTTACTTGCATTCGTAGCTGATTCTTCCACATTCATCTCTTAATATGCTATAATTAAAAATTATAACCTACCAGTGTGACCAGTTAGTAGGTACAATGTGACAAAAAATCACTTAAAAAGTGTGTCTAATTGGTAAAAATGCTATTATTTAACAATTTAGATGTTACTTAATCAGGGCTGCTAGAGATAAACTACCTATTGTGCGAAATATATTTATTTTTTCTAATAAATTCAAAATTCATTTTAAAAAAATCGGAGGGCTCATTAAAGTTTTTAACTGTTGTAATAGACTCAGAAAAATATGAGCTTTCTCAAAATGTAACGAGTGTTGTGGTTAGAATTTTTGATTATTATTATACCAGCCTCCATACATTTTGTGGACATGTCTCTCTCAACTCGATGGTCTCTTGCAGTTGTGTAAAAGAAAAACTTCTCAGTAGTCGTTTAAAAAAGTTAGAGCCGTTTATGTCGTAAATAACCGCATATTTCGAACCTCACAAAAAGCCAATCCTACAGGGTACTTCCCGTTGACATAGAGTCTGGCCAACGAAAGCCGTCCACGTATTATTTTCAGAAGTTTTGAAATGGCAATAATTTAAGACTGTCAAAATTGACACTTTGACGTTTCGTACTACTGAAAAGGAACTTGAACCATTCATAATACATGTTGGGGACAGTAGCAGTAGCAGCGAAGAAAGCAATGAAGCTGATTCAATATCAGATGTAGAGTTTTTGGAATCCGATTTTAACTATGACTCATAGCTCCTATATTTGTACGGCTCCTCGGGGTCCTCGACTGTACATAAATAATGGGTAAAATAAAATAATAAAAAGAAAATAATAAAAAGACAGAATTAAAAGTAATCTTTTATTTGATATTCTTCATAATACATTCGAAAATTTCAACAACAGTTGCTAACAAAACAAAATTTTTACAACTCGAAAAAAATGTACTTGCTGAAAAATAAATAGTATCAACTCCGTTTATGCAGTGTAGGTATAGCCAGGGTAAACAACTCTTGATTTTTTTAAAATTCCCGCCTTTTTTCTTGGACAGCTTTCGTTGGCCAGACTCTATGAGGCGAGAAGCATTTTTTCTGAGTACACATATAGGAATAAATCTGAAAACTGTACATATTTATTTATATCACAAATAAATAGGCCCTCAAAATTCACAAAATATGGGTTCAAAATTCAAAGTGAGTAAATCGTATCATGTAAGGTATCATATAAAAGAACTTCATTCAGAACGGTCCGATAGTGTGCACGGCTCAGTGTACTTTCATAGTCTAGATATCTATCAGTCGCGGCTATCAGTCGCGTCCGATAGTATGTAAAGCCGGAAACATACTATCGGACGCGGCTTACGGACGCGACTGACAGCCGCGACTTAGCAATGTGCACAGTCTTAAGACATCCGGTGTGCCAGATCGCTCTCGGACGTCCGAACGCTCAAGGTCGTCCGAAGGTAACGTCCGCGATTATTATGTCCGATAGTGTGCACGGCTCAGTGTACTTTCATAGTCTAGGTCGCGGCTGTCAGTCGCGTCCGTAAGCCGCGTCCGATAGTATGCTTCGAGCTTTATAAGTCGCGGACGTCACCTTCGGACGTCCGAGAGCGTTCGGACGTCCGAGAGCGATCTGGCACACCGGATGTTTTAAGACTGTGCACATTGCTAAGTCGCGGCTGAGAGTCGCGTCCGATAGTATGTTTCCGGCTATAGAGTCTGGCTAACGAAAGTTGATACTCGAATTTTTCGCTAACTTTTTAAATTACAATACACGGTGCTACTACCATCACGGATTTTCCTTTAAATTGGGGTATTTTATCTTGTACTAAAACATTTTTCAAACCAACGTCATGTACTAAACTGAACAAAATGATTCATAATATAGTCTTCATCGTAATGAAGTAGATAGGTACGCGTTGAAATCATTAGGATCATTTGGAGAGCAATGCAAAGCCTCAGTTTTGCATAATAATTACGTCAAAATACAGAAAATAATTAACGTAATGAATATAAAACAACTACACGACAAGTTAAAGCTTGAAAAGAAACATTAGTTTGCGATTTCCCCATAGATTTGGAAGAATCAGAATCGCAGTATGGTAACAATGCTACATCGTGTGAGTGAGAGAAAGTGTTTCCCTCTCAGTTTAGGGCTGCCATACTGATATTTTTTTAAATTTGCCGCGCTTTATCAGTACCAACTTTCGTTAGCCAGACTCTAGAGATTTTAACAACTAACTTTCCAATTTTGTGAAATTTTCTGGATTTGTACGGAACCCTCGGTATACGAGCCTGACTCGCATTTAACCGGTTTTTATTTTTAGTGTTGGGTAAAAAAAAAGTTCTATTTTAACGATTTTTGGTTGACAGCAAACGTGTCCTAGATAGATAGTCGTGAGAGTGGCTGCTCCGCACCGATGCACTCTCCCGCAGCTGTTTGCGGGACGCTTTCCACTTGCAACGGACAAAGTTGCGGCCAATTGTCTGTAAGCTTTAAATAGGCAAGTAAGAAAAAATACTTTTAAAAAGTGAACATGTGAAAAAACCTTAGACAGAAGAGAAAAAACCATGGATTTATCGTTTGGAAAAAACTCAGAGCTAGTTGAAAACAGAACTTGAACAAATTAGCGGGAAATTATTCGCATTCTGAACGCAATTGAGACGTTACATTTGAATTGTTTTGAATCATCGGATTTTAATTTTATGAATAGCTGATATGTTTAGCTTAGTCAATTCTAACTTCAATAGAACTTACAATCCCAGTGGCCGACAAAATGCCCTGTCAGATATAAAACGGCTGCTAACATCCCGAGATACTGCAACTCAAAATAAAGCATGCGGGTACTTAATAGATTTTGCGAGTCGTTACAACAAAAATACGGAAGAAGGAAAACGTGCGATAAAATATTTGCTCGACAATGATATCACCGTTTTTCTGTGTGAAGCGACAGCGAACTTGGACTTTTCACTGTTTCGGTGAGTGCCTATTAGAATATTTCTTTGATTGAAAAGTTTTTTTTTGTAGTCCGCGCCACACAAATCGGCGGATGAGAAGTTAGCCGCAGATGACACTTTGCCGTAATTCGCTAATTATTGCGCATGTGTGCACAATGCTGACGAAATTGGCGTACCTAGTTGTGAGCATGGGCGTAGTTAGCGCGCGGAAGGTATGAGGTTGACAGGCGGGTGTGCCCTGGCGCGAGTCTCCCTGGCTCCCGCGCATACCTTGCGCCTTTTGCGCAGCGTTCTGCGCATAACTTCTCATCCGCCGATTTGTGTGGCGCGTAGTATATGAACCATGATAGAGACATTGCTGGTAGCTTTAAATAAAAAACTTAACTGAAGCTTGGAATTAAATGATGTTGGCAAAGTTTAATAACGGAGAACAACCACCACAGGTTTTTCTAAAATACCTAGGTTCTCGGGTACAACTATGTACTAAAATGCTATATGGAGATAGGTATATTATAATAACCTACTGTCTCATACATAAGACTTAAGATCAGAAATCGGCGCTCAGTTTTAGAGCTAGTAAAGTTATTTATACTAAGCGCCACAAAAATCGACGAATGAGAAGTTAGCCGCAGATGACACTTCACCGTGATTCGCTAATTATTGCGCATGTGTACACAATGCCTATACAAATGGCGAAGTAGTGAGCACGGGCGTAGTTACCGCGGGAGGTATGAGGTTGGCGGGCGGGTGTACCCCGGCGTCTCGTCTCTCTGGCTCCCGCGCGTACCTATATTTCGGCTTTCGCGCAGAACTCTGCGCATAACTTCCCATCCGCCGATTTGTGTGGCGCTTAGTATAACATTTTGATGAGACCGGCTTGTAATTTTTTTTTCAGGAGCCGTTTAGTTACAGTTGTTGGTAGGTTGCTATTGCATCATCTGCATCAATACAACACAATGGCAAAGTAACCTACTTACCTATAATTTAGATACAACTTTTATCTTATTTTACGTTATGCCAGGTCGATAACAACCTGTATGCGCCTCTTATGGGATTCTCCAAGATTTTTCACGGAGGAGCACGGCGCGCACGCGGCAGGAGCCGTGCTGCGCGCGCTCGCTCACTACACGGCCAGCGGCCTACCTGCGGCCATAGACGCTTGCTTGCATTTCCTTTGTGATCTGCTTGATAGGTGAGCACCATGATTATCTAGGCAGAGCACGTCGCGCAGCAAGAGACATGCTACGCGCGCTCGCGCAAATCATACAGCCTGCGGCTGTATACGCTTGCATTTCCTCTGGGTCCTGCTCGATATATAGGTGAGCAACATAATTATCTAGCAAGAGCACGTCGCGCACGCAGCAGGAGACATGCTACGCGCGCTCGCGCAAATCATACAGCCTGCGGCTGTATACGCTTGCATTTCCTCTGGGTCCTGCTCGATATATAGGTGAGCAACATAATTATCTAGCAAGAGCACAGCGCACGCGCGGCAGGAGTCGTGCTACGGGCGCTCGCACATTCTACATCCTGCGGCCATAGACGCTTGCTTGAATTTCCTCTGTGTCCTGCTCGATAGGTGAGCACCATGATTATCTAGCCAGAGCACGTTGCGCACGCAGCAGGAGGCGTGCAGTGCGCGCTCGCAAGTTATACAGCTTGCGGCTATATACCTATGCTTGCATTTCCTCTGTGTCCTGTTCGATAGAGGTGATGGGTGTCATTATTATCTAGCAAAAGCACGGCGTGCACGCGGCATGAGTCGTGCTGCTTGTCTTTCTACACGACCAGCGGCCAGGCTGCGTCTATTGACGCTTGTTTGCATTTTCTCTATGATCTTTTCGATAGGTGAGTGCCACTATTATCTAGCAAGAGCACGGCTCGCGCCAGGCATTACCGTGCTGCACCAGATTGCTCACTACATGAGCGAGTGATTGAGTGAGTAGTAATCTTGCTCAGTTTATCTTGAGTGTGTCTCTACTCTCAACACGTTAACACCCTCTTTCTTCTTCAGGACTAAAAATAACTCTGTTGTATTGAGTTTGACATAATATAAAATGCTACCAATTCACAGATAGTATTTTTTTTAATTACGGTCCTAGAGCAGATTCACTCGATTCACTCGCGACATCTTGTTATAGAGTAAACACGTACAAAGCCACGCCTCCGCTGTCGCACCAAAGCGCGTACAGCGCGGTGCAGCTGCTAGCGTGCCTCAGCGCACTGGCTCCTCAGATCAGCACCAGCCCCGGCGCGGTGCTCGCCAGCGCATTGGTGCTAGAAGCTCTCGTGGGCTACCAGCCAGGTGACCAATTGACCATGATTATTAAAATACACATTTTTTAGACCTCAGACACTCGACGTTGTTCCTTGTCATATTAAGACACAAGATGGCTCTACTTGGATCTGTCCGCATGTTGTGATTTTTTGCTAAGTGATACCTAAACCTAAGAAAAAGATAAATTGGATCGTAAATTTAATGCGAAGTTAAATTCTATTTTACTCGTACTCTAGGACCAACCCGGAAAATACAAAAAACGGATGTTCCTGTTCCATAGACCTGTCGACCTATTTTGTCGAAATTCTTCCTGTGTGGATTAATAGTTTTTTTTTAGATTTCAAGGTTGGTCCCATTATGTTATTCCATTTCATACCGATGATCATGATCAGCAGGTCTACATTTTGATGAAAATTCTTTTCGCTTCTTATTGCTTTTGTTGCGATGCGATCAGTGTTAATGCCTGAGATTCATAGTATGTAATAGCTGTTGATAACTAGAGAACATCTTACACACGATCTTGGACCCCAAACTAAGCAAAGCTTGTCATATGGCCTGCCTACCTAGACCTAGGTACTTCGTCTATGCCTGCCAGAGACTGGTATAAGTACTATACAGGGTTATTTCTAATCAATTAGCATCGTTTTAGAGGCTGATTCTGTACATGAAAACTAACAACTTTTGTTCTACAAATTTCGTCAAAACTAAAAAAAAAAAACAGCTGTTCCATATATATAGTCACGGGTGATCGATGTTTTTCTATGGAACAACAAAATTTTTTTTTAGTTTTGACAAAAGTCGTGGAACAAAAGTTGTTAGTTTTGATGTACAGAATAAGCCCCTAAAAGGATGCTAATTGATTAAAAATAACCCTGTATATTTTTATACATATTTTTAAATCCATACTTAGATAAATACTAATAACAACCAGACAAATATCAAATACCCATGTTCATCACATAAATGCTTGCCATACATGGGTGGGAATCGAACTCAAGCCTCTTTGACCTAGTAGTCAGTCAGGGCCACTAACCACTGATCCACCGAGGCAGTCAAACTATAATTAAGTAGGTACCTATCTGCCTTTGTAAAGTAAAGTATAAATATAACTCGATGATTTCTTATAGATGGGCTATTTATAAACAGTAGTACAGCAAAAGCTCTGGTACCTGTACTAAGTACTTGGCTGTCGCTAACTGAAAGCTCCATGCAACACGCGGCACTGACAGGAGAAGAGCGGAGCGCGGGGCGCGCGGGGACGCTCTATGTCGTCACTTGTACGCTGGGCCTACATTGCATAGGGTAAGAGTATCTATTGTACAAAATTTGTGCTTTTTGAGGGTAGTTTACGAAGTGTATTTAGACGACGGACATATCTAACTCCCAGCTATGAGTGCTATAACTAAGGGAGAAGCGGGGCGTGGGGACTGCAGTGACTCGACATCGTCACTTGTACGCTGGGTCAACATTTCACAGGGCAAGAGTAAGTATTGAACCTTTTTGAGGGTAGTTTACCAGGCATATATTTGTAGACCAACTGAAAGCGCGATGCAGCACGCGGCACTTGCGGGGGAGGAGTGGGACGCGGGGCGCGCGGGGACGCTCTATGTCGTCACTTGTACGTTAGGCCTACATTGCATAGGGTAAGGGTAACTGTTGAATATTTTTGAGGATAGTTTACCAGTAGCATTTGCAGGCCATTTGAATGCATCCTGCAGCACGCAGTACTAGCAGGGGAGGAGCGGGGAGCGGGACTAGTTTTGTAAACGTTTGTGCCGTTTTAAACTCGGATTTGACTTTCTGGAAAGAGCAGGCTTATCGATTGGTAAATGTCTGACAATAAAAATATTCGGCTAAGTGCGAGTCAAACTCGCGCACGAAGAGTTCCGTACTGTATTGGGACCCCCCTTAAGGCGAAATACTAGTGACGAGGAAATTGAGAAATAGGTATTTGGACTAAACTATTGCCGTCGCGATGCGCCCAAACCAGGGAGCTTCAATGTGTGTGGTGATGCAATTGTATTTGTGTGCGTACTGCGCTCGAACTCTCCCCGCACCCTACCTGCGCCCCAACGAGCTCGCTGGCCGACCGATATTTTATTTTGAATTGCAGCAAAATATGATATTACGTAGAGTGCGCGCAAGATAACTCTGCGCGCGAGTCGTGGCGCCACTTACGTTATTTAATTAGTATTCTGTATTCCCTGGCAGAATTGAATTGGTTCCTGATTTTGGTCGTACGTAGAGCTATCTTGCGCGTATTCTACGTATGCTCTGGTTACCTAGTAGGTATGGTGGATAGGCGATAGCAAACAAAAACATAAAAGATAAAAGATTATTTATTATTTATTTTTCTGCCATTAGGAAGCTACAGTATTTGTGACATGGGTTAATTTTTCTTTATAGGCTAATTTATTTTCTTTCAAATAATTATTGTTTGACAAAAACGTAATAGGTATGTACCTAACTACGAACTAACATCATATACAATTGGCTATTTGATATCCGTAGGCGCTGCAGTTTACATAATATATTTTTACTGAAATTACTTCTTTCTAAGTATAAATTAATTATTTTTTTATGGAAATATCTTACATTACGTCGTTCTTCTACGGTCTATAATAAATATGCCAAATGCAAGTGGGACTCGCGCTCGAAAGGTTTCATACCGTATGAGAGCCAATTATTTCGATGCAATTATATATTTTTTAAATTGATACATTTATATAAATGATATATTGATATATTATATTACTCGTACTAAATATTCTGAGAATATTTCAAGCGTCTACCTTTTGTGTATATTAATAAAAATTGTGCAATAAATCACGTCTGTTGTATGGCATGAAAAAATATTTATTTCATTCTATTTTTTGACCGACGTAACGGAGGAGGTACTCAATTTGACGCGTATATTTTTTATGTATAACCAAGCGTAACTTTTTACACAGTAGTCCGATTTTGATAATTCTTTGTTAGAATTTTTTTCATTGGAAAGAATATACTTCGAAATTGATCCCATTGAAATGTTATTGAAATGGGCTGAGCCGTTTTTGATAAATCAATAATAATCGATCCGTGCGAACTATTCGCGAATTCTTACAGAATTCGGTTGAAGGTTGCACTAGATATTTATTTTATTCTATTTTTAGTTTTGTTGTTATAGTGGGAACAAATACATCATCTGTGCAAATTTTAACTGTTTAGCTTTTACGGTTCGTGAGATACAGCCTAGTGACCAACGGACAGACGGACAGAGGAGTCTTAGTAATAGGGTCTCGTTAATCTAAAACTTCTTGCCTTTTATGTTGTAAGTACCTATAGAAAGAAATTAGAATAATAAATTAGTCCCATAGTATAAAAATAATTAAGGATTCAATTAAACAGATGCGAGGTTTACTGTTTAGAGAACAGCTTGTCATACTTTGGTTCTACTTTAAAAACGTTTAAAAAATTGAAACAATTAGCTAATTAAAGCAGCAGTGGGTAGGGCACATATTATAGTAAAACAGGATAGAACATCCACAATTATTATTAGATTAAAGCATTTAAAGCACTTCTAATTGAACTTTTCAGCAAAACTCAGTGGATTAGCAAGTTAAAATGACAGATGGCAAGGCACATAGTTCAATAAACGGATAGCCGATGGGGCTGTTTTCTCAAATAGATCTCACGTACTGGCAAGCATAGAACGTTTTTTGCTTACCTAAGCAAACATATAAATCTATCCTTAGTCCACCTGGACTAAGGATAGATTTATATGTTACAGTTATAATACATATTTAGAGAGCACGTGATTTTCCTAATTAGAAATTTAGAACTATTATTTCGGCTTAGACTAATATAATGTAATGAATGAAGTAGTAAGTATAATGGCACATAGTTCCAAGAATGCTCAATTTTACGAATGCCCAATTCTATGAATGGACAATTCTAAAAATGTTCAATTCTCAAAATGGCAAAATAATTTCAAATGGGAAAATCACATTTTCATATAAAAAATCACCGGTAATTAAAGCACAATCTTTAGGCAAGTTTTACTATTGAAGCAACTAACATATTGTAAGTATTATATAATCATAACTAATTGCGCTAGCTCAATCCCTACTTTTTCCAATTCTCGACTACGCTGATGTTACCTACCTTGATCTTACAGAAGACCAATTAGATAAACTTGAGCGCCTTCAAAATTTCTGTATAAGGTTTATTTTTGGGTTACGAAAGTACGACAACATCTCTCAGTTTCGCACTAGACTCGAGTGGCTTTCTATCAGACTCCGCAGAAATGCTCACATCCTGTCACTTCTCTACAATATCCTTTTTAATCCTTTCTCTCCAGGCTATCTCAAAGAGCGTTTCAAATTCTTTCTTGAGGGCTCTTGTCGTCCTATGAGACCATCATCCTTGCTTTGTCTCTCCACTCCTACCCATCATACCACATTTTATGAAAATGCCTTTTCTGTCACCGCTGTCCGCTTATGGAATACCTTACCTGTCTCTATTAGAGCTTCACAGTCACTGCACATTTTTAAGGAAGGAGTGAAAGATTTTTATCTTGATCAGTGTTCAAAATGATGAAATTGTGTCTTTTCTCTCTCTTCTCTTTTTACTTGTCTGTTTTATATCCTTTGTTTGCTACTTCCATTTTAGCCTTTGTCTCTCTTTTCCTTTTCAATATTATTATTATGTATTATATTATTATGTATGTTTGTTTATTTATATTTTTGTAGTATTTATTTGTTTATTATTTACATTTATATTATTATTAGATTGATACCTCCCATTTATACTCTTGTTTGTGATCTCTTTCCGTTCAGTGGTTGCCTGGAAGAGATCGCTATCAGCGATAAGGCCGCCATTTGTGGCACTAATTTAATTTAAGATAAGTTAAGTATCTACTCTGTACTAAGTGCACACAATAAAGAGTTCTATCTATCTATCTATCTATGACATAAAGACCTATATATACACATGAGATCATAATTATCAGTCAGAATTTGTACATTCATAATATTATTTCATGCTATATAAGGTATTTTCAGCGAGCCATTTTTTAAGCTACTCGTATGTTTAAATTTGTTTGCATATAAAAATTTTATGTGAAGAGGTAGACTATTGTACACTTTTATGGCTGTATTAAATGAACTTCGATGATACAAAGTATTATTTACTTGTACTACACGAATATTGAATTTATGTTGAGGACGTAAAATTTGCGATCTAGCTGATTTATTACCAAAAAAGTAGTTTTGGTTATTTTTAACAAATACACAATCTTCATCTCTTAAAGTAAGATTTTTTTTAGGAAATTTTTAATTGAAATTATGTTGCCATTTTGATAATTGAGCATTCCCAAAACTAACCATTGTGAGAATTGGGCATTCATAGAATTAGGCATTCGCAGAATTGAGCATTCCCGGATTAGTTGGGCATTATGAGAATTGGTCAATATGCACCTAAACTATTTAGATGTCTGCCGTGATACAACACGATATATATATACTGAAAAATTACTACACAGAATTGTGTAGTCGCTGCAATAAGTCGCAGTAACTAAACGCATATATTCCATACATAAGATCTTTTTATTCATAAGTAACAAAGTTACATCGGTAAAATTACAAGATTTAAAAAATTAACTAATATTTTTAATAAACATCGATATCGATGGACATCACTAGAGCATCGACAAAAATATCGTCTATTGCTACATCCCTAGTGCATGTGTACGTATAGGTTTGAACCTCCCTCACCTCAACCCTACCTCCGCATCGTGCGATAGGGACAATTGCAGCTCAGAGCAATTTATACCTACAAAAATCTTGGCAAGACAACGTTTCGTATTACGCTGTTTTCTTCATCAATAACTAAATTAATCAAGTATTTTTTTATATCAAAATTTACAAAAAATATGTGTTCATGATTATGTCATTTCATATTTTGTTAGAAATTAATAAGTCTATTTTGGTGGGTCCTTAAAGATGTCGGTAAAAATGATGAATTTTTTTGAGATTTTGAAGGATCATATTTTGCCTGATAATTAATTTATCAAAAAAATTAAAAGACAGGGTAGTTTAAAAAACTAAATTTAATTTTATGGCAAAAAATTGTAACTCTAAAATTATTTTCCAGAAAGAAAACAGCGTAATACGTTTGTATGGAAAATTACAGACCACCTCAGCTCTTAAATATTTATTTCACATATGTATTTTAATTGAATAATTAATTATTAAAGTAAACATACAATTAAATATTGTGGGAATATTTCAAGCGTCTACCTGTTACCGTTATTAATATCGAGTGAAAAACAGCTAAAAAATCAGGTTGTGTTGTATGGGAGCCATACAACAAACCTGATTTTTTAGCCGTTTTTAAATATTTATTTTATTTTATTTTTAGTATTTGTAGTTATAGCGGCAACAGAAATACAGCATCTGTGAAAATTTCAACTGTTTGACTATCACGGTTAGTGAGATACAGCCTGGTGACAGACAGACAGACGGACGGACAGCGGAGTCTTAGTAATAGGGTCCCGTTTTTACCCTTAGGGTACGGAACCCTAAAAAGTAACATAGTGAAAATATTTGGGTAGACAAACAAATTGCTACTAAAAAAACGAAAGTTAGATAGAAATAAAACTTTTGTTTACATCAATGATACATAATAAATTAATAACATCCTACTAATATTATAAACGCGAAAGTTTGTGAGGATGGATGGATGGATGTATGGATGTTTGTTACTCTTTCACGCAAAAACTACTGAACGGATTGAGATGAAACTTTGCAATAATATAGCTTATATCCTACTAATATTATAAACGCGAAAGTTTGTGAGGATGGATGGATGGATGTATGGATGTTTGTTACTCTTTCACGCAAAAACTACTGAACGGATTGAGATGAAACTTTGCAATAATATAGCTTATATATCAGAATAACACATAGGCTATAAATTATAATGATTTATTGCGTATGCGGGCGAAGCCGCGGGTAAAAACTAGTACACCATATAAAAGGCTTAAAAATGTGTTATAGGCTAATGAAACTATTCCAAGAGGGCAACAAAAATGCTAACTTCGTACAAGCCATATTAGCGGATGAGCAAGAATTGAACGTGCTGAAGCAATGCTCGGCCGAACTAGCGACGTCTGTACAACGAGTGATGGCCGCACTTGTCGTATTTACTAAGGTAAAACTCTGATTACACTATTATCACAGCCCGGACACTCCGCGTTTCTTCTTACAAAATCTGCTGTCTTACGCACACAACACTATATTTATTTACAGACACTACACATACGCACGAACGCTACACGGGTATTTGCAGCGGCCTGTGCAGCCCGCGCGCAGAGTAGTAAATCGTGTCCTGACGCGGGGTGGAAGTGAGGAAGACTCAAACGGGTGGGGGGTAACGAGTAGCCGTTCTATACGTAGTATTATTATATCTTCTTTGCTATTATGCTGTAATATAAATACACTGTAATATTACACAAAAAATATTGCGTGGTCCATCCGCGTAGAATAAGTAAAACTTCGACGCAACAGTGCTTTCATATCCCCTCCATGGTAGCGTTAAACGTTTAACGCAACCTTGTTGGAAGTGGCATTAGAAGTTTCATATTAAAAAAAAAATCTTAGCCATTTCCACGAAATAATGATGATGATACTATACATACACTGTACCTACTTATACTATTACACAGATTACACTATACCATGACCATGATACTGAAGACCATACGTGTAGCACATTTTAATAAGTAATTAATAATAAGTAATTCATCGACATAAGTTGTCGTCCAACGGCTTTTAACAACTTTCTATCCCGACATGTGATATACATAATTATGGTGAGCTTTTAGAATACCGACCAAAATCCTCCTATATGGACTCGACCAATCTGTTTAAAATGACCGTGCTAAACAGGATTATTCAGTAAGTTTGTAGGTACCTACTAATCCGAAAAGATGTGACTCAGACCACCATTACGAAAAACTTTTACAATAGGACCAACCCGGAATTCCAGTAAAATATCTGCCCCATCCATACAAAATTGCAACTCAAAATCAAGAAAATATTGAATCCGTTAATTTTTTATTTGGGATTTTGGGTTGACTTGACTCCATTTTAAAAGGTGCCGAAAAATGATGGTCGGATCACCCTATTTCGGCTTAGTAGGTACACCCTTTCTGAAAAAGAACCCTATTTCGGTTTAGTACTGCCTCTCTGAAAAAAAAAACCTATTTCGGCTTAGTATAACCTTTCTGAAAAATAAACACATATTTCGGCTTGATACACCCTTTCTGAAAAAAAACCCTAGTTAGGCTTAGTACACCCTTTGTAAAGAAACTTATTTCGGCTTAGGTCAAACTTTCTCAAAAAAAAAAACCCTATTTCGGCTTAGTACACCCTTTCTGAAAAAAAAACCCTATTTCGGCTTAGTACACCCATTCTGAAAAATAACCTAATTTTGGCTTAGTATACATCCTTTCTGAAAAAAACACCCTATTTCGGCTTAGTACACCCTTTCTGAAGAAAAACTCTATTTCGGCTTAATACACCCTTTCTGAAAAAAAACCCTATTTCGGCTTAGTACACCCTTCCTGTTGTCAATTTCATCCTTGAATTTCTAGGAGTATCAAAGCCTGATATCCAGCGAAGAGTACGGAGTATTCCTAAAGTTTTTGCTGACTTTCTTCTACGAGAGCAACAAGCAAGTGATGCCAGACTTCTGTGACATGTTGTGTACTAAGGGGTACCTCACGTTGCTGCCACAGGTTCAAATCGCGAGGTAAGTTGATTAACAATCAAAAACTGAACATTAGGCCCAATAGGCATGTTTATTATTATAATATAATTAGTCCCTTAATTAGATTATTAAAAAATATTGGACAGATATTTTTTTTATTAGTCAATCAAATAATAAATTACAAAGATTAACCTTGTCAAAGTTTGGGAGTGGGGGCTCATGACGTCACTAGTGCATTACATTTGCAGTACTCTAGTGACGTCGCGCGGAACTTTGATGGGCTATATCTTCTCATCAATTTTTGTTAGATAGACAAAAGAAAAAATACGTGTTTAATATTTTTTGATAATCAATTTGAAAAATACATAAATTTATTTGCAACAAAAATAAAAGGTACAATACATAAACAACAAAACAAATCATAGAACACAAAAAACAACAGTATTAAAACTAATAGCCTTGTCACAAAACGGATCAATCTGACGGACTACTTAATTATATTTTTTAGTTAGCAAGCCTATTAAGGACCATGGTAATTGTAATAGCTAATTAGACTATTTCTGTTTCTTTTAAGGGTTCCGTACCTCAAAAGGAAAAAAACGCAACCCTTATAGGATCATTTTGTTGTCCGTCTGTCCGTCTGTGTATCGGGAACGCGTAAAGATATCGAGTTGAAATTTAAGCTGTATACGTATATCTATAATGTCACGCGTATAAAAATAGACCTATAAAATAAAAACTAAAGTAACAACGTACAAAGAGATATTACTGGGGCCTTCAAAGAGTCATGGGCGATTCGCCCCGCGGGCGGGCCGAACCGCTTGCGAGTCGAAACGCCGCAATACCGAGCAGTTTGCCCAAGGTGACGAAGGGTGTTTCCTCGTGGTCATACTAGTTTTTCATACCAGTATGACCACGAGGAAACACCCGAATGTAATGCGCTTCCGGCTTTTCCACAAATTATTATAATATGTACAATGAAAAGAATTGATATGGAGGGGAAAAAACTATAAAAATCCTTTCAATTATATGTGTATGTGTAATGTTAGAAACGAGGCTTCAATCCGCAAGGCTAGCACGCTGGTCCTCGGGGAGTTGCTGAAGGTGCTGGCGGACAGACACCTCAACGTCAACAATACTGCCGTAGAAGACACTAGAGCTAATGACATACATGTAAGTCTACACTCTGGATCAGCCACTTCACCTGCTTCTTTACATCTACTGTTGAACATAGCTATAGATCTCCGATGAGACCGATTGGAAGCGTCATTGCATTCAGCAATATTTTGTGTTCTTAGAGATCAAGCGGGCGTCCTAAACTACAATTGCCGCTACGTGAATCCATCTACTTACAGTCCTTCATTCTCGGATTTCTTTAGTCAAGATTTGTTTCCAAAAGAGATAATGCGGAAATATATCGTGATTACGTGAACGTCGCTACGTGAATCCATCTACTTACAGTCCTTCATTCTTGGATTTCTTAAGTCAAGATATGTTTCCAAAAGAGATAATCCGAAAATATATCGCGATTACGTGAACGTCGCTACGTGAATCAACCTACTGACAGTCCTTCATTCTCCGATTTCTTTAATCAAGATTTATTTCCAAAAGAGATAATGCGAAAATATATCGCGATTACGTGAACGTCGCTACGTGAATCCATCTACTTACAGTCCTACATTCTCGGATTTCTTTAGTCAAGATTTAAGGCAGAGATAATGCGAAAATAGCCATTACCTTGTTCAGTATTCAATCATTTGCTTTACTTGAAAAATTATTTTTCTAGTATTTTCTTTAATAACAAGGAATTTCATATTTTTAGATCTCAATTATCTTTTGACGTTGCTTGTAAAATAATTATGGCGGCTTGATGGTGGCCTTGACCAAAAATCAAATTAGAATATATAAAATTCCATTAAAATTAAGCATTCAATGCGGTTGTTTTACTCTGCGCGTTTGTTTACCATATTTTAATGAATTTTTGAGTTACCTACTGGGTCTTCTTTCATGAAAGTCTCTCTTTTCGTTCTCTACTTTACTTTGAAAATTGCATCACCTTCGAAAAGAAAATAGCAAAATCAGTGCAGACACTCGCTCGCTACCTAAGAAGGTTAGAGCTGTATTGTGCATGCTGTTGATTATTGCGGCTTTGTTTCAATTTTTTCACCGTCTAACGACGGCAATGCACCTAAACTACTTGCTTACACTAACTTAGCCTGAGATAAAAATTAGCCCTCTACGGTGTCCTATTTATTCGCCTTATATTGTTTGTCCTAAAGTTGTTCTGCTTACATATCTTGTTATAAAATTGTGTAGTCATAAAATTAGATGCGCATATTTTGTCATACTTTTATGTTGTCATATCAGAATTCTATAGCAAAGTTATACATTAGGTCTGGTCTGACGACGAGCGAAGCGAGGAGGACGGTTAAGTTACTTGCGACCACAATGCCAGAACCAAATCAGCCCCTATTCAGTAGTCTATATTTACCATAAGATCATTTTTTATACGAAAGTATGTTATTATTATAAATTTTATGACTTATGATATAAGGATTAGTGATATTAGGGATACTGACTATTTGGAGGAACGAATATTAGGATGAAAATTTAAATGACTTTCAATATTATAACTAAAAAAAATATGCGAATCAATAGGGAACCCCTCTCTACGCATGTTATAGTTTTTTTAATTAATTGTCAATAGGACACAAAGTCGGTGTCTTTGGTGAAGAAAAATGAATAGTATGTACTTACAAAACAGTCGATTATTTACTTGATTTAGATGGGCCTAGTAGAGCTGCAGCATGTGGAGCGTCCGCAGAGCCTGGGCCTGCAGCTGCTGAAGGGCCAGCCCTACAGCCTGCTCGTCTACATCTACTTCTACAGCCAGTTTACTGACAAGTATTTGCTTATTATTAGTCGACTTGATGCTTTGTATCGCATTGCTCTTATGTTTTTGGACCAGTATTCAGAGAAATCACTCCAGCATCTTTAGTTGTGGCAAAGGGCAGGGCCGGATTTAAGGCATCCTAGAGCTACAGCCCCGGGGCCTCCATAACAGAGGGGCCTCCACCATAGAAACTTCGAGAAAAATCTCTAAACTCGGAAGGTTCCATTCATTAACGCTAAAGTTTGGTTTCAGATAATTCTTGTTTTTGATTATATTTATACAAGGTGTCCAAAAGTAACGAGTAACGGGACACCATGTATAAGTGTACTAAATGCTAACAGAATCTTCTTGATTTCACAGTAAAATGTTTAATGAAAATCTCGACTGAAAGAAAAGGTTTACAAAATTATACAGGGTGTTAGGTATAACAGCGTTGTCCTTTTAATGGGTTGTTCAGTATCATTTATAGATGCCAAAAACGATGTAAAAAATAGGGTTAATTTTCTCAATAATTTTGGAAAAATGTCCCACAAATTTTAAAACGATGGAACGCGCACTTGCAGCTTGCGTGCTAAAAGGTACTAGGTATTAAGCAGACGCGGGTGCGCCTGTCTTCGGGGGGGCGAAGCCGCCGCACACAGCGCCGTATTGTGTATGCATGTATGTGTTGGACGCGACACTAGGGTTACCGTAATTCAATGCTGTATTTGGATAAAATTAATCTTAAAACAACTAAACAACCTGTTATCGGAATTTTACAAAAACTTTAATTCATTCAGAAATTGATTTCATTTTCGACAGCTTTTCTGATGACGCTGTTCAGGCTAACATCCCCTGTACATGGAAAATAATTTGTGGCCAAGTGGCCTTTGTTGTTCTCTAGACCTCTAAATCCAAATTTGATAAAGGGGTAACCATTTATTTAGGTAGGTACTTTTAATGCCAGTTATCAAGTCAATCCATGCTTTGTTTCCTCTTCGTGGGATAAATTGGCGCAAATACCATTTCTCTATTTGCCATGATAGAGACGTAAAATATGAAACAAAGTATGAAATGACATTGAAATCCGACATTAAAATTGGATAAAATTATTGAATCCCTTTGCCATGCTAAAAGGGTGCTGAAAAATAAAACCGCTATTTCCTTCCAGCCCTCAAGAAGCCACCGCTCCGCTGCTGCCGTTCTTGGTGGAGCACATTTTGAAGCTGCCCAAATCATTTAGACCCCCTCCGTACATCATCAAAGCATTATGGCTTGTTTTTGCAGTAAATAACTATTTTGTCTCATACACATAAATAATATATCATCATAGGGACTTATAAAATCTAAATTCTTTTAAATCTGATTAATTTGGAATAAAAAATACACAATTTTTTCATCATAAGATCTCGTGAAAAGTTAGTGCCAAGCTAAATCCCAAAAAAAAAAAAAAATTTCGTGCGCCGGCGCCGAAGAAATCCTTAAATTCGTATAGGCTAGCCCTGGCGTCAGAGTTTTTAAGCCTAGCACCTGGCGGCGTCTGACATGGCTAAACGGTTATATCAATCGGGACCTACAAATTAACGTGTCCTCCGAGCCATGTTAGCGCTCAGTTGGAAATGCCACCTGTGGTCACCCACCCAAAAACTGACCGTTTCAAACGTTGCTTAACTTCGGTGATAGCTGACAAACTACACTATGACCGCTACAAGTATACTGCTCGGTGGTTGAATAAATGGCGAAGGTGTACTTCCCAGGCGGGCTCAAATCTCTCAATAGAGTTCTACAATATAATCAACCTATCCCTAAATCCGTAGATGTCCACAATATCCAACAACTCCCTCACCTCGTTAGAAGAGAGAGTGAACCTAGAGAAGGCGACGGAACGTTTCGTCAACTTGTTGCAACCAGAACCGTTCCTGTACTACACACACAACCCAGCCATACTGCTGTGGGCTTTCACTTCGCAAAGGATTCCCAATTATGTGAAGTCCCTCGTGGTAAGTATGCTCAAGTATGCTGCCAGCATGATGGCCATGCTGCCAATAGGGAGTGAGCTTAAGTATTTCAATCATGTCCTAGATTTTCAGTGATCTCTCCACTTGCTTTTTAAGTAGGCTAAGTTAGATATAAAATTTTGTTCTGTGCTTTGCAGACTGTACGTGTAAATTGTTGTCAGTTTCCTGTATTTGAGTCCAGACATTGACATTAATATTTTCATAAAGGTATCTTTTTTGCGGAGAACGCACAGCCCAGTTTAGGAGGCTTGCATTTAAATTCAAATTAAAATTGTTAATTTTTCTGAAGGTCTCCGAGAATTTTGAGAGAGCGAGAAAAATTACAGACTACTAATTTTATGATTACTTATTTTATTGCTGTGAAGTGACTATTTTAACTCAATTGAGACTTCCTCGGGGTTTATCATTTGACCATATTAACAAAATAAACGTAAAACTATAGGACATATTAGCGTCAAAGGACAACTATGACTTTTCCAGATATCAGAATGGTTCAAACAGGAACCGGTTTTACCACCAGAGGTAACAGCCGACCCATCAGTATGGGAACTGCTTCTAAACGTTCTCGTCCAATCTGGTGACAGAACTGTAGTGGAGCTCTGTATGGAATCTCTCCTAAAAAGTGTGGAAGACGGTGAAGATGACGATAGAGCCGAGTTTATGACATCTTTTTGGACCATGCTACCCAACATCTTATCTAAAGCGTTAATTGATGATGGACGAATTGGTAAGACTTTTAACAAGTGTCTGTAGACCGTAGAAAAGTGGCATCAAATGAAAAATGCTGTCAATTCGTTTGTAATGAGCTCTTTTTGTCAAATGTAAAACTTGATTTTCTATTTTGAATATTCCTTGTAATGATTTTAAGTATCTACCCGCGTGCGGAGTGACGACCTTAGAACATATTTTTTAATCAAGTAGGCATCGGCATAGTACATCGGCTTAAAACAAATTAAGTTTTTGAAAAGATAAATGGAAAAATCAAATAATAATTAGGGTATTATGCTCTTATAATTTTCTTTTTAAAAAAGCCCTATGTCCAGCACTGGAGGTCCTACGGCAGATAATGAGTACGACGATAGCAAAATTTTTCGTTTTTTAAATATTCGGTATTGGCATTTGCCTTGCTTGGGGAGACCGATGTTTATGTGGGAGTTTTCGGTATAATACAGGTGTACCCAATAAAACCTGGGGTGTTTCTGCGGGGTCTGTCGGGGCTAAAGGAACGTTGCCACACTATGCGACCCCAACAGAACTCGTCCCCTGCCGGACCCTCATCGATATTTCCCTGAACAATATTTCAATTCCTCTTGACTTTGGACTTGTGGATTTCTTTTTGACTTCACACACGTGTATTTTATAAACTTTGCAGCTACAAATATATGCTACATATTAGATCTAGCCACGACCCTCCTCCCTTCGGAGTTAGATTCAACCTTGTGCTTTAAGACCGCAGTTCTCATCACGGCCATCTTCTCAAAGAATATCGCAGAGGCAGAAGGCAAAAATCCAAATAAATGTTACTTTGAGTTCGTTTGCTTGAAGATATGCATGTATTTGTTGGGGTTGGCCAGTAATCAGAATGATAATAGAGGTAAGTGTTTCACCATATCCTTGTGATTTTGTTTATTTATTTTAGATTCGATTCTTTATCTCAATAATTATTTTTCGCAAAAAATGTCATGACCTACTTCAACTGTATACATAATTGACTAATATTTCGCACGGATCGATGTTGCATTTTTTACATTTTTGTTGATTTATCAAAAATTGCTCAGCCTATTTCGATAAAATTTAAATGGGTTCAATTTCCAATAAAAAACAATTATCGAATTTGGACTACTATGTAAAAATTTATGCGTGGGTATATTTAAAAAATATATACTTATATACGCGGCAAATTGAGTACCTCCTCCGTTTAGTCGGTCAAAAATAAACGAAACAGGTTCTTATTTTCTTAAAAAAACAACTTTCTATAAATATCTTACTTAATAATTATGAGCGTTTTTATCAAATCTATTTGTTACACCTTCTTTTATCCTTTTTTGACTCTCCTTTGGTTTTCTTTGCCCACAAGATGGCCACTATAACGCAACCAACCATGAACGTAATAGAATCGTAGGACAAAAATTATTCTTTCCATAGTATGAGAAAATGTCCACTAGACAGTTCCGTCATTGAGCAGCACCGTCCTGAATCATGCTCGGAGCGTGTTGGCACCGACAAAATATTCTCGCTGGCTATTGTTGCTGGAACGTTGTAGTGGGCATAGTAGAGCGTGTTGTGTTGTTTTCCGTGTCTTTTACCTTCCTAGCACGTTGGTACGATGCGTTATATTGGACACCTTTATATTCTCAAGTTTATTATTTCTTCATGTTTGTTTTTTATTGTCCAGTACTAATAACCTTCGTGAACCGCGTGGGTTTCCTCCCGAGTGTTCTCTCGTCCTCACACAGCCCGGACGAGAGAGTGGCGTGCTCGGCTCTTCAGCTGCTCTCTTACGTAGTGCATCATTTCACTAAGAACAACTACCAAGTGAGTATATTATAGTTATTAAAGTTCTCTAACCTACACCGGAGTCGTATAAATAACCAGTAGTTGTTCTATGTCCACAGGCGGTAACAAGCTCTTACCGCTTAGAGACCCCCACTTTCGTAAAAACATTGTCTTTTCCATCCAAAATCGGTACTCAAGTCTGAATTCTGTTAATCGAATCGTTCCACGAGACATATCTCTTTTGCAGCTGGTGTACTTGGTTCTTAACTTCGGAGCCAATACCTACACCGCTCACTCTGACCTAGGGCCTTATTTTGTAAGCGCTCTGGCGTTCGGCTTCGCCTTTCCTCCCGCTCGCTCTCGCGGCGTGAGTAACTGGCGCGAGCAGGAGAAAAAGCGAAGCCGAACGTCAGAGCGCTTACAAAATAAGGCCCCTAGTCAGTATCCATAGGCACTATTGGGTCAAAACAGAAAAGATAAGCGAAAAAAGAAGGAAGCTGAAACAAGCTGCCAAAGATGATAATCACAATAATGCTAGTACTGAAAATGACGATAATGATGGTAGTGACCTTTTGCTATCAGTAGACCCATCAACTGGTCAAAAATGTTCTAAAAGAAATGAAATAATGTCTTTTTAGCCAAAATCAGTCCTCCAAATCCAAACCCAGCTTATAATCCAATCGTTCCGCAGAGACAACAACAGCGAGCTTACAGCTGGTGTAATTGGTTCTTAATTCGGGAGTAAATAGCTGGCTGCCATGTTGAGGAAAAATCTTCAGCAGTTTGTAGGCAGCAGTGGCGCAAGATAGGGAAGATTGGCGAAACAAGGAGGAAACTTATGTCCTGCAGCGCTGTTAATGATGATTACCCCAATGATGACATTGATGACAGTGATTTTTTACTATCAAGAGCCATTTTACTGGTTAATAATAAAATGTAATTGTTTTTCCAGTCAAAATCAGTGCTCCAAATCCAAACTAAGCTGATAATCCAATCGTTCCGCCGAGACAGCAACAGCGAGCGAGGGGCGTCTCTCTTACAGCTGGTGTATTTGGTTCTGAACTCGGGACCGAATGCTCCGCTGGCCCTGACCTACGACGTTGAGGAGTCACCAGTGGCCAGCAAGCAATGTAGCGCGCTTAGATGCCTCATGTTTAGGATACAGCTTATGTTGTGCAGCAGGGTCAGTATTCCTCCATATTACAGACATGCCACACGGGCGTTGACGCCGCGTAACTGCACCGCGGCGACCAGTGTTGCCGGTAGCGATTTAGACATTAAATCTAGAATATTCGAGTATTCTATGAATTTTTAGCGGGAAAAAAGGTTTTGACGACCACCGTTCAATCTTAAACTGAAGATGAGAAAAATCCCTCGTACACGTTAGAAATCAGATCGTGTAATTTGTCACGACGAATGTCACAGTAACAGCTTTCCAAGTGACAGCTGTCAAACTTCAAAGTGATTTATCTCGGTCATTATCAATTCTAGACTACTGTTGTTTTCATAAAAGTGATAGAACTCGACAAGATCTACATTTCGGATGACAGTTGTCAAACTTAAAAGTGATTTATCTCGGTTATTATCGATTCTAGACTACTGCTCTCTTCACAAAAGTAATAGAGCTCGACGAGATCTATATTTCGGATGACAGCTGTCAAACTTAAAAGTGATTTATCTCGGTAATTATCGATTCTAGACTACTGTTCTCTTCACAAAAGTAATAAAGCTCGACGAGATCTACATTTCGGATCACTTTGAAGTTTGACAGCTGTCATCCGAAATGTAGAATTCGTTGACCTCTATCACTTTTGTGATGACAGCAGTAGTCTAGAATCGATAATAACCGAGATAAATCACGTTGAAGTTTGACAGCTGTCGTCCGAAATATAGATATCGTTGACCTCTATCACTTTTGTGAAGACAGCAGTAGTGAAGAATCGATAATGACAAAGATAAATTACTTTAAAAATTGACAGCTTTCACTTGAACAGCTGTTACTGTGACACTCGTGAAAAATCACATTATTCCTCTAGTATATCTGTGATTAAACGAAAAATAAAAAATACACTTTCTGATTTATAATATTAGAAAGAGTTAGCGAGGACAAAGTTGGACCGCTGACGCTACACACGATCCGATTTCGCGGTTGGCTCACACAAAATCAGAATGTATATGAGAGATTTTACTTATCTTCAGCTTAAGGTTGAACGGTTATTCCTAAAACCTTTTTTTCCGCTAACTGTCTAGATGTCATCAGTGTCTAAGGCAACACTGGGCGCCGCGGTGTCGCCGCGACGACGCTCAGCACCGCCGCTGCACCGCGGCGGTGACGCCGCGGTGCAATGTCGCGGCAACACCGCCCGTCTGGCATCTCTCTTACTTTACAGTTTAAAGCCGACTATCCGAATTAATTGGGACCGGGGTCGATCCGGATAATCGGACATAAGACTGGTAATAAAGAAAAGCGAACTGTCACACATAGAATAAAAGGCGCCGGACGGCAAGAAGTTGTACACCGTCGCATTCGGGTTGCCGCTCAATCCACTTGAAGGCGTTATCGAAGCACATAAATGAGATGGCATACTTTGGTCTTGTACCTCTTCCCCTTTGGAGGACCGATTTCGATAATTGGCGATTCGGTTATTCGGCATTCGAATAAATCGGCGTTCTGCTATGTCCAAAATTATAGTGACCATAAACAAGTTAACTCTCTTTGTCGGTCTTGTCGATTGTTATTATTAAATATGCAGCTTAGGCTCCTATAAACCATAATAATGAACATCATTTTTCGACATTCATCAACTCATAAACCAAATTCATCTATAAGCACATAAAATTAAAGCATTCCAAAAATATTCAATTACTAAACAATATTTTTAACCATAACCAGGTATCAAAAGACCAATCAGCAGCCGGCTGGAAAACTTTAAGTGCCATTTTCAAACACGCAATCGTAACAAAGAACGATTCAAAATTAGTGGCTACCCTCACTTCACAACCTTGGACATTCACTCTCGTACAGTTTCAAGCGTCCCAGCCAATAACCGATGAGTTCTTGACATTTTTGGACACCTGGCTAAGTCTTTTGAAAATAACGGTGTCGAAAAGTCTAGAGGAGAGTAAGAGGCAGCTGAGCAGGTACAGCTTGGTGAGCAGAACGATGATGATATTGAAGAAGAATTTGAAAGGGGCGGAAGAGCAGAAAGAAATGATACAGAAGAGTGTCGCGATAGTAAAGGAGATTCTAATGGAGTCGACTGTTATGAGACGAATAAAATAGTGATTTCGTGCTATTTAAATATGTACAATTCTTACGTTCATGATATCACTTTTCGTAATAAATTAGATTTGAGACTTAATTTGCATTCGTTGACTACTGTAGTGTAGACGATACTGATCATTGCTTAATATCATCATCGTTTTGATGATGATGTTGGAGAGAAATTTGAAAGGGACCAAGGAATATAAGAGATGATACAGAAGAGTGTCGCGATAGCAGAGAAGATTTCAATGGAATCGACTATAATGAAATAGTGATGATGAATGTATAAAATAGTGATATTATCCAAATATGTACAATACTTACATTCAGGATACCAATTTTCGTAATAATCTACTATCTTAACATTGTTTATAAATAAAATTGATTTGAGACTTAGCTATTTGCATTTATTAACTACTGTAGACGGTGATAAAGATGCTTAGAAAACTATAAAGATAAAATTAGCATCTTCCCATTCTATTCTTTTCTTACTATTATTCTAAAACATTGAGTTGTGCTACAATCCCTGTATGATCATTGCTTATATAACAAGGTTCCATAAAATGTTATAGCCTGTCATTCCCATTGTAACATTACGTGTAAACTAATTAACTTTCTATTTTATCGATTGTCCAAAAATATTCAGGAACCACTTTCCATACTTTCGATGGGACGAGAGAAATTATATCGCTCGGGCACGGGCCCATATGCGCTTGCGCACTCGACTTGAATAAATATAAGGTTGGAAAGCCGCAATAGATATTAATTTATTTATCGATGCAAAACATGGCACCTTTTTCTCATTCATATGCTGAGAGCGGCTTGTATGGAGTTTATCAAGGGTTAGGTTTTCTTTGATAGGTTTCTAAGGTGATGAGTTGTTTTCGTAATAGATTGGAATTTGGAACGTGGAAGTATTGATGATCCAAAATGGCCAGGCGTTTGACCCCAGCTAAGCAGATGTAGAGTGACAGTATGTTTAAAGTTGGTGACAAAGTTGGTGAAGACATTGCCTCCATTGGTAACTTTTAGAAATTGAAGCTTTTCGAGAACATCACAAACAGATCTATAGAACAACAAATTTACTACAGGTAGATATAAATTTTGGACCCATAGCAGCTGCACAGATATGGGTAAGCTAACTAGCCGATTCAATGAAATTAAGTTGATCTAAGTACATCTAGTATCATTAACTTCACAGTAGTAATATAGTAATAAGCATTTCGTCTAAATAACCGTTGATTAACTATGTCGCGGAAGGTTCAGTAAGAACTACTCCATAATTGAGTACTCTTTGAATGACTTAGTCTTAATTTTGAAACCAGTCTAACCTGAGCAGTGTCCGGTCCTGATTCTCACACTTTCGCAGACTTCCTACCTGCCTAGCTTTTGTCGGTTCCCGTTACTGTACCTACAATTCGAGTCTTTAATGACCACTTGCGTTTTATTGGTGGTTACAATATAATAGAGCAATCAACAGTTCATTTTATACGTCAAAGTACCACCCGGTCATGGTGAATATTTTTCGCGTACCTATGCATAGAGAGGCTCAATGCAGTTACGATCAGCATCGGAAACATAGTTACTCTGCAGCAAAGCGCAATGTTTAATTTTAAATGTATTTTATCTGACAAAAAAAAATCGAAACATCGACTCGAAAAGAAGAAGAAAAGAGCAAAAATTCCGATATTTCCGTTACTGATAAAAACATTTAAAAATCCTTTGTGTAACTCCAATTATTTATTTTAATGGTGTAAGCGCGTACGCAGGCCGGCCGGGGGGCTCTGCAGCTTCTAAGCCACCAGAAGGTCACCTAAATGGCTAAACGGTTAAAACGACCGGGACCCAAAATTTAATATGTCGTACGAGCCACGGCAGTGAGCAGAGTTATAAATGCCACCCGCAGTCACCCATCCGAAAACTGACCGTGCCAAACATGGCTTAACTTTGGTGATCGCTAAGAAACAACTAGTTAGTATGAGCGCTACTAGATCTTGATCTACGGCGACTACGGGAATTAACTACATTAGGGAACTCTTTAAGCGAAAATGAAGTATTTATCAACGATAGTGCAGTTGGTAGCTCAAAAAAATAAAATCATTCTCGTACAGTAATAATGCCGTTTTCATTTATTTTTTTACCCGCATACACAACTTTTCTTAGCAACCAAAAAAGGAACTTTTTCTTTATACTAGTTTTCAAATAGGTAATACCTATCTAACAAACCTTCCGCCTTCGTAATCTCTTTCATAACTGGCTATGAAGTTAGAATATTTTTTACTGTTTCATAACTTTTTATATATAAAAATAAATCAAATTGATGATTTATAAATCAAATATGAAATATTCTTTAGACGTTCTATAGGCCTAGAGAAAATGGGTCGGTAAAATCTTCTACATAACCATGCTGCTAGACTGCATCGCTTCGCAAGGAGCACCGACGCAACGTAAATCTATTTTTTCTCCATCATAGAAAAATGACAAGTCGATGATCATAAGGTACCCTTTGAGAAACTGTCAAATATTTCACTAATTTTAAACTTTTCGTTTCTATATGTATTGTAGTATCTGCTGAATCATCAACCAGTTTATTTATCTATCTATTAAAGAATCACGGCAATAGGAGAGCAATCAGTCAGATTAAATTGAACGGCTCTAGTTAAACGAGTTACCCAAGAGTCATGCAAGCCATTGACCCATTGCCAGATTCCTGGTTACAGACCAGTTATGTTTAATAGGAAACACTTATCAAGGGCTTGACCGTTTGATGCCCTGTCTGGCGACTGACATTCTATGTAGATCTATTAAATTGTCGCTCTTATAGCGTAGTTTGACTAGGTGTTCGTTAGCGATCATCGAAGTTAAGTTCAGCACGGTCAGTCTTCGGATGGGTGACCGCGGGTGGTATTTACAACTAAGCGCTACCGTGGCTCAGATGACACGTTAATTTGTAGGTCCCGGTTGTTTTAATCGTTTAGCCATGTCAGAGGCTTGCAGGCGGCTTAAAAACTCTGACACTAGCCACCCGGCCTATACGAACTTAGTTACTTATTATATTATAAGCTTGTATCGTTGACCAGTGTAGGTATTAAATAAAGGAAAATCGTGTGGAAATGTAGTCTGTGTACATAGTACTTACTTATTGCAAGTAGATTAGTTTATTCACCTCCCACTGTCAAGTATACAAATCCTTGCCGACATGGTTTTTGATTTATTTGTTCAACAAATCCAAGAACTACGAGTATATAGGTATAAGTATGTAACTTAAATTCGATGAATTGGTGCCTATAGTTAATCTCGTGCATGTCTAATTTGGTACTGTACTGTACCAGCTTTTAATTGTTCCACTGCAGGACATAAGCCTACCCACGAAGGGTGATTGGGCCATATCCACCACTGCTGGCGGATTGGTGGATTAACATACGCCATCGAATTTCTGCTACGGACGTATGCAGGTTGTCTCACGATATTTTCCTTCACCGAAAAGCCAGTGGTGTGAAATTTCGTACATAAAATTCGAGGGATTCATTGATACGGGATGGGTATTTGAACCCACGACTTCACGATTGTAATTACCTCTCAAGGATATATTGGATTTAGGTAAGTTTCTTGTTACCATGGCTTTTTGTCTAATCTGGTAAATTATGCTATAATATTCACGAATATAATGTAAGTTTTTATAAACGCAATCAAATGATAATAATTATGTTTTTAATTATGCATTTCTTAACTTTTGCTGCGTTATATCGATAGTTATCTTGAAAAAAAGATTGAAACAATGCAGTGTAAAAGTACAGGGTATTTTTAATCAATCTAGAAAGTCAGCTGTTTGTTCTAACGGCTGATTTTTATTCGAATTCAAGTTGGTTACGCAGGAACTGTTGATCGTAATGATGAGTACTATGGATATTATCCTAGAGAATTTCCATCGTCTAAACGAAGCATTTTCTGTTAATTTAAGGTTATTTAGATCATCCATCCATTCATCCATCAGCCACAGGATGTCCACTGCTGGACATAGGCCTCCACTATAGATCTCCAATAAGACCGGTTGGTAGCGGCTTGCATCCAGCGCGATCCTGCGGTCTCAATGAGGTCATCCGTCCATGAGGGTGGACGTCCTACGCTGCGCTTGCCGGTGCGTGGTCTCCACTCGAGGACTTTTCGACCCCATCGGTCATCAGTACTCCGCGCTATGTGCCCTGCCCATTACCACTTCAACTTGCGAATCAGCTGTGGTTATTTAGATAACCACCTTAAATTAATAGAAAATGCTCCGTTTTGTAAAAATGTTTTTGACACACAGATGTTATTTTCTGCTTTCTTTTAGAAAAATGTTCATATTATTAATTAATCACACACACCGCTGAAAAACTTTGTACCTACTGTGCAAAGCCACGGGTTCTATTTATACCTACCAAATTTTAATTTAATCCTAATAAATTACAATGTGCGTGTGTGACTTGTGTACCTATCTATGTTTCAATACCATGTAGGCTACTATGAACGTTATCAAATAATAATGTCCAGCCATTTCTCAACTTTCGCTGTAGAGTCGGTATGGTGTGTTATGCCACCAAGCTGGTAGAGGCTGGTAGAGTCGCGCGCCGACGACAGTCCACCGCGAACTCGCGCGGGCGCCGCTACCACTGTATCTCTAGCGTACCACTGAATCTCAACCAGTGTACCACTGCGCCTCTATCAGTGTTCCACTCCAGCATCGACAGTGAAGTGAAGTGATGAAACAGTGATCAGTTATGCTTATGAGGACTTTTTGTGCTGTCAAAATGAACGGTAAGATCATATTATATGAAATTGTTGGATGGAGACGGATAATGTTGGAAATGGAAATGAAAAAGCGGAACGGACTTTTTTCCAATAGAGCTTCATATTAAGTCTCTATCAAATATTATTTTGCTATTGATTTGATTTACTATTTGTTGTTTTGCAATTACCTAATTTTGACCTAATTTTGCTACTCAAAGTACTTAGGAGGATTCTGATTCGACCAGTGTTTTCGCGTTCTGAAGAACATCGAGAAAATTTGCGGTACATTTTTGATAAAAATTACGTTCCGGAAGAAAACTCTTCACTCCTCAAATTGTAACAAAATGTTACGTTTGTGGTATCGCTTGAGTAAGAAATATAGCACGCTCGTACTTTTTTTTATAAAAGTTTTTAGTTTATGAATACTTTTCAGCCAAAGTTTTACGTAAAAACTTAGGTCATTTAATAAACTATAAAAACTAGGACGTATAAACCTAGCGATTAAAGTGCTGATTACATTAAAAAAATCGTTCAAATCGGATAATATTTAGAAGTAGATAGTTTTGGGTGTAGACAATTTATAAATCGTGGCTAACCGTGGCTTTGATGGATGCTAGAAACCTTAAACATCCCAGTGACTTCATTGAAAGTGATATTAAAATTTTTACATACAAAACTTTCTACGAATTTTTAATATAAGGTATCTAGGCGTGACTGTTTGCATAATTCTTTAGCATAATTGTCATAAAAAATACATAAGCGTAGTAGGGCGGCGTAAACTGTAGAGGCGTTTCTTAAGTTTTTTATGCGGACGTATTATGTGAAAAGCCGTTAAGATGCGCTGTAGCGGAAGCTTGTTGGCCTGATCTTATAAACGAGAGCAAACACGTATAATAGAACAACTCTGGTTTTATAGCAGTTATACTGATTTATAGATCAATTATTGGATCGGTATAGCTCACACGTTCTCTAGTATTGCACACCGTTGTTTGCAGATCCGCTACGCCGTTATTCATGCCTACTTAAGTATTTAAAAGAATGCTGTATAAATATGATTTTTGAACAGTTATCGCGCAAGATAGTTTGCTGGTCTTAGCGTAATTTGCAGATAACAATATCATCATGAGCGACTTTTACTATGAGACCAACCGGGCAACCTAGAAAACGCAAATATATTTTAGCTGTCCCGTAGATACATTTTGCCAAGAGTTAATAAGTCCCGCGAATGCCTATATTTCGGCTTTGGTGCAGTTCTCTGCGCATAACTTCCCATCTGTCGATTGGCGCTCAGTATACTGCGGAGTAGCTCAGTTGGGCAGAGCGTCAGGCTAGTGTTCTGAAGACGCAAGGATCGAGTCCTGCAACCGCGACACATTTTTGAAATGTTTATCACAAAAAAAAACTTTTTGCGTTAATAAACTTTTTGTAGTGTAATTATGTACATCTGATAAGTAGTCTGTATACTATTCGTAGCAATGGTAATGTGTCATATGGTTACTCAAAAGTCCAATCAACATCATCATGGTCATACGCTATTATGTTGACTGTTCTGCTTTCGATAGTTGAAAAGGCGCAACTCTATCTTTTTTGTAATTGATTTACATCAAAGTCAAAGTCAAATTCTCTTTATTTCGTAGACAAATTACATGTTCTTGAAAACGTCCGTTAACAATGCTTTTATAATATGCTTATAGAATTATTACTTAAAATCAAATTTCATTACAAAATACTTAAAACTTATCAAAATACAACTAAAATGTATCAAATACTTACAACAAATTAACAAAAATAAATTAATAATAAAACAAGATTAATACAATAGAAACAAAAATAATAAATGTCAGTGTCATTTGACAACTATATTGTCGTTACATAATTATATTGTCGGACTAAAGAAATAGATACGCATCTACCAGAATACATGCCATTCAATTTAAAATGTAGATGCGAATTCAATTTTCGGGAGCAGTGTTGTATTTCGATTTATATAATTTTTGCCTATTTCAAGATGTCAACATTATTGTAAGAAAAATAGAAAGTAAATCGTGATCGATTATCCAGTTTACTTTTATTGTTCTGTAAAATGCTCCTGCTCATTAAATTCTATCCATTATTGTTTGGCCATTGTGACACGGCATTTTTATTATCATCATCACTATTAAAGAGCAATTTACAACCTAAGACTGCTATTTTCTGCTAGATATATCTGTCAGAAGACTTGGTAAATAAATACTTGGCAAACAATTGTCCTTTAGCCAGGATATTTTGTTAAAATATTATATTTATTAAATCCGTGGATTTAGTCTTGTGGGTTTTTTTAAAGATATACGCAAATTAAACGCTCTCTAGACTGTGTTTTGACTCGATATCCCCTTGATAGAGTTCCATATCGTAGACGACATCGATGATGATCACTGTGATGATTTTTGTGTGGAAAACTTGAGTGTCAAAAATATTGTGAATGACTAAAACAAAAACAAACTAAGTACTTACGAGTATATTTCAGGAAACTGGAAATTTAGTTATTTTTATCAATATCATCTGAACAGACTTAAGTTTACGTGGTAAGGCACTTACGTCACAAATATTGGCAATATGTATTTAAATATGTAACAGATGGAAATAAATCATAATTTTTAACTATTGGAAACTAAGTCACGCGATTTTAATACTACATAAATACATACATATTACATATATTATACAGTCGGAAGTGCAATTCTTATTTACTCACTTCATTGCACTTGTAATGTTGCACAATCGCATTCGTCAATACGTACTGTAGTTGGCACTTCTTTCAACACTTCATGCTGTTGATGTTTCAACCGCGGACGTATATTTATTAGAATAGACAGTAGACAAATTTTAAAATTGAAATTTAAAAACCTTTGGTCTTATAGTAACGATAAACAATGAGATTTTTTTAATCGATTTATTTTAAAGTCTGAATGAGAACTTCCAAAATTCTTTGAATGAAAATTTGCAAAATTCGAATTCACAACGTACTGTATCAGCCTTTTAATAGTCCACTGCAGGACGTAGGCCTACCCACGAAGGGTGATTGGGCCATATCCACCACGCTGGCCCAGTGCGAGTTGGTGGATTCGCATACGCCATCGAATTTCTTCTACGGAAGTATGCAGGTTGCCTCACGATGTTTTCCTTCACCGAAAAGCCAGTGGTGTGAAATTCCGTACATAAATTCCAAAGAACTAATTGGTACGGGACGGGGATTCGAACCCACGATCTCACGATTGCAAGGCGGGTGTCACTACCTCTAGGCCACCACGGTTTTTTTTCTTTCTTTTCACGGCTTTCACAACGTACTTACACCAATTTAGTTTTAAATAGTACAACGAACAATTTTTCGACACACTTTCTCATATGCGTACAACGAAAATTCTCTCGTACAGCTATAATATACATTTTTAGTGTTCTGTAACTGAAGGGTAAATTACTATTACTAAGACTTCGCTGTCCGTCCGTCTGTCTGTCACCAGGCTGTAACTTATGAATCGTAATAGCTAAAACGTTGAAATTTTTACAGGTAATGTATTTCTGTTGCCGCTATACCAACGAATACTACAAACAGAAAAAAATATTCAAGGGGGCTCCCATACAACCAGTCTAATTTAGTAGCTCGATAAAAATAACGGCAACAGGAAGATGCTTGAAATATTAAGTTGTATATCCTCTTCAAAAATAATCAATTAAATTAAAATAAAATACATTAAGGGGGACTTTCATGCGGTGCTGAACCCTTTCATTCGCAACTCCGAGTCGCACTTGGCTGATTATTAATGCTTAAAAAGCTCTGTCCGAGTTTTAAATTTGCATAGCGCAGAAACTTTTTACAATTTAAGTCCAGTGCTTATTACCAGCAAATGATCATAACAAGCGCCGCGTTCGCCTTTTTTGAGATAATTAAGTGGTTATCTTCACAAGTATAGTTATTAATTTAGTTAGGTATACTTCTGAACTCGGCTAAGCTTCCTGGACGTTAACACCAAGACACTAGCTTTCTAAACTAATTACAGTCACATAAACACTTCCGCAACGAACTTCATCCGCCAAGCTTTCAAAACAAGGTATATATTATAACTATATACTATACCTAACCTGTACTGTGTAATAACTCATTACAGTGATTATGTGAAAACTGCTACCAAATTACCCGCGTGTATAAGATAGCTTGAAGCGTATTTTCATTTCTTGCGCATGCTGTTAATTTTTGCATTATTGTATTACTTACTATTAAACTAAGCGTCCCGGCTTCGCCCGGCTACTAAAAAAATAGCTATAAAACTTTCGAAAGAATTACTCTAAAATATATTGAAGACCGCATTTCAAACTGTTGTATAGGTACATCAATATGGAATTTAAAACAAAAAAATGCTAAGTCGATGGATACATGTAGTAAACTACACAACCATCGACTTTGCCATGTTTTATATATAAAGGTCATGGATACACAGACTATAGACTTACAAATAAGACGGTTTTGCTTTATAAATCATCGAGTGTAATCAAGGCGGTGGTGTACTGAAAAATATTGCTACTCGTGTGCGAGTTAGAGATTCCATTTTCAACCGATTTCCAAAAAAGAGGAGGAGAAATTAGTCTGTATGTTTTTAGGGTTCCGTACCTCAAACGGAAAAAACGGAACCCTTATAGGATTACTTTGTTGTCCGTCAGTCCATCTGTCCGTCTGTGTGTATGACAATTAAGACTCTTTATCTCGGGAACGCGTAAAGATATCGAGTTGAAATAAGTATCTATGGTCTCTTGCAGTTGTGTAAAAGAAAAACTTCTCAGTTATCGTTTAAAAAAGTTAGAGCCGTTTATGTCATGAAAAACCACATATTTTTGACACACAAAAATCAAAACCTACAGGGTACTTCTCGTTGACATAGAACTATGAAATTTGGCAAGAAGCATTGCCTCAGAATACACATATAGGAATAAATCTGAAAACTGTACATTTTTATTTAAATCACAAAATATAGGGCCTCAAAATTCACAAAATATGGGTTCGAAATTCGAAGTGAGTAAATCATATCATGTAAGGTATCATACAAAGAACTTCATTAGCACATGCTAAAACAGGTTTTAATTATTTTAACAATGTGTAATTTTCGATGTATGACGAGAAAAGTGAAAAAAAAACTTTTTTGTGATGGTTATAGTATAGAGATTTTAACAACTTACTTCCCAATTTTGTGTAATTTTCTGGATTTGTACGGAACCCTCGATGTGCGAACCTGACTCGCACTTGTCCGGGATTTTTTTGTTCCGATGTTACTTGATGTCTCCGTTGTTTGTGGAACCGTTTTTAAAGTATTTTTAAAATTAGTAGAAAAACCTCGGGATAAGAGGTTCCATAAAATTAAATTTACTAGATATAAATGTTCTTCTTCATTATCGATTTACACGGCTGTATCTTGATTAAATCTCCTTTCAACAACAGAAAAAGTTAATTGAAATCCGTTATGATGCCACAAACAGCTACACAAACACGCACTAAATCTAAAAGATTACAGCTGATGGACAATATTCTTGATTACTTACATAGTCCGGCACTAACACACTATAGGTACAAGCCTTATAAAAATCCACGACCAAACATAATCCTAATAAAAATAATGCCTTACAATAGATGGCTAGATAATTATGGTGAATTCCTAGCTTTCTACCAATATTGTCCCGTTAAGGTAGTGGAGTGGATGTTCGCGCAAAAAGCTTGACGACTGGATAAAAAAATCGATAATATAATTAAGTCCGTGAATTAAATTATCAAAAAATATTGGACACATATTTTTTCTTTTGTCAGTCAAACAACAAATAACAAAGTTAAACCTTGTCAAAGTTTGGAAGTGGGGATCGTGACGTCACCTCTCTTACAGAAAGAAGTCTACACATTTGTGTGGCGCTTATGACGTCACGCGGAACTTTGACGGACTATTATCTTCTTCAATTTTTGTTTAACTAACCAAAGAAAAAATACGTGTCTAATATTTTTTGATAGTCTATCTAACGGCTTAATTATATTTATTTTAGTCATCATGCCTATTAAGTTATGTTTTTTGTTTTTAGGTATAACTAATTATATAAAATGCTCATTGTCAGTTTACAAAATCTTATTTAGCGGCCATGGAGCGGCCTACGTACTAAAGTGCATAAAATAATTTTCTACTTAATTTTTAGTTGATGCAATGACAACAAAGTAGGTAAATATCTTACTCTGTTGCAATTTCTATGAATAAATTATATCCGTCAGAATCTTGAACTACAATCATAACTTTTTTATGATTTTTATTTTGAGTGCTTTCCACACTAGATTTTTATCTCAAAGAGTTATCTTTGTGATAAGCATTTCAAAAATCTGAAGCGAACGCAGGATTTGAACCTGCCCCTTCGGATCACTAGCCCGACGCTCTAACCAACTGAGCCTCCTGAGCCTAACAATCATAACTGATGCTAATCGTGATAATGGAAGAACAGCACCATCTGAGGAGTTAATTGACTTTCGCTAGGCGAGTAGAGCTGCCGTAGTTTTGTAACCATTCCCCATAAGGCGCTAACGATGTGGCGTAACGTGCCATAAAGGAACCATAAAGGACCATGGAACTGTTTCATCTATTTCTCACGGCATACTGAGCCGTGGTGGTCTAGAGGTAGTGACACCCGCCTTACAATCGTGAGGTCGTGGGTTCAAATCCCCGGTCTCGTACCAATGAGTTCTTTGGAATTTATGTACGGAATTTCACACCACTGGCTTTTCGGTGAAGGAAAACATCGTGAGGCAACCTGCATACGTCCGTAGAAGAAATTCGATGGCGTCTGTGAATCCACCAACCCGCACTGGGCCAGCGTGGTGGATATGGCCCAAACACCCTTCGTGGGTAGGCCTACGTCCTGCAGTGGACTATTAAAAAGGCTGGTACAGTACAGTACAGTACTGATTACTACTGTTACTATTTATTTATTTATTTCAAACCTTGCATTAAATTTATAAATATGTAAAAATTTGCTCACTTAGCACTAGTTACATATTCAACCCTGTAAGGGCGTCGCAAGTATAATTATTATACAATTAAGTTTTACACTTACAGAAGCTATAAAACAAAAAGGAACTTATATTATTTAATGACGTAATAATGATTTTGATTTTTTTGTCGTACAACATTGAAGTAGATCTGCTATGTGGTTATGCTGAATAATTTTATGACAATTATTTTTCGCATAAAATGGTAAAACCGCCTTCCATCGTGTACAAAATTCGAATATTTCGCTCGAATTGTTTACATTATTGTTGATTTATCAAAAACGGCTCAGCCAATTTCCTTAAAATTTAAATGAGACCACCTCGGGAGTATACCCTTTTTAATTAAAAAATAATTTTTCGATTCGGTTCACAATTGGCGAATTTATGGATGTACTGTACTGTACCAGCCTTTTTTTAATAGTCCACTGCAGGACGTAGGCCTACCCACGAAGGGTGATTGGGGCCATATCCACCACGCTGGCCCAGTGCGGGTTGGTGGACTCACATACCCCATCGAATTTCTTCTACGGATGTATGCAGGTTGCCTCACGATGTTTTTCCTTCACCGAAAAGCCAATGGTGTCAAATTCCGTACATAAGTTTCAAAGAAACTCATTGGTACGGGATCGGGATTTGAACCCACGACCTCACGATTGCAGGTCGGGTGTTACTACCACTAGACCACCACGGCTTATATGTCGTATCGATGTAAGTAGTGCAAAAAAATACTAACAGACGAACATAGAACCTCCTCTTTTTTGGATGTCGGTTAAAATCGTTTCAATCAATATGTGATGTATACACGAAATGAGATTTTTTTCATGCGATGATTTGCGCAACTATATAGGTAAGTGTATTTATATGACACTACACTGCAAGCAATATTTTCTAGTAACCTCTAAAGCTCTAGTAAATTTTATATTATTATCCAATTAATTTTCATAACAAGCACTAATATACAGCTATAAATTGTATATTTACACAAGTGTTACTTACTTGTGTAGATAAATAGACATTGAGTAATTCTATAACAGCATGAGAGTACAAAAACTGACAACTAAAACCTCGTTAGAAATGAAACTTTCATCGCACAAATAAAAAAGCTCATGTGTCATTTATCACAAGTGATAAAATAATAGTATGATAGCAAATATCAGCGACTGATTTTTAACACCGAGTATTAAACGAGTAGGTGGTACTACTTTTGTCATACAATACATAAATCTCGTTTCTAAGTAGGTAATTTGTTTTATACTAGTTTTTACACGCGGCTTCACCCGCATGATATTTTAATTTTTGACGCAATATCATTATAATTTATAACCTATGTATTATTCTGATATATAAGCTATACTATTGCAAAGTTTCATCTCAATCCTTTCAGTAGTTTTTGCGTGAAAGAGTAACGAACAAACATCCATACATCCATCCATCCATCCTCACAAACTTTCGCGTTTATAATATTAGTAGGATAGGATTAAATTTCTTTATGTAGCGTGGAAACAAGAAAATCAAACTCATTTTAGTTAAAATATGGAGATAATTGAGTCCATCTTTGTGAATTGCTAAAAATTTTGCTGTAGTTTCTGCCTAGTTCATTGGGCTAATTATATCCATATTGATTGTTGTTCGATTTGTTTAATTATAATGCTTTACACTTGCATTTCATAATATTCTACTTAATTTGAGTAGTCATGCGTATGTAACCGCTTGGTAGTTTCCAAGTCACGACTTCGAGTACGACTCGGAAAGCCTAGAAGATCACAATCGATGGGTGAAATGTTACGTTTTTTCGGTCGTATCCACTGAAAATGCAACTAGTTTGACTGCCTCGGTGGCACAGTGGTTAGTGACCCTAACTTCTGGATCAAAGAGGCGAGGGTTCGATCCCCACCCAGGGCAAATATTTATGTGATGAACATAAGTGTTTGCTTTGACTGGGTGTTATTTAGTTACTATCTATATAAGTATGTATTTAAAAATAAGTATATGTAGTATATCAGTCTCTGGCAGCCATATCACAAGCTTTGCTTAGTTTGGGGTCAGAAGCCGTGTGTAAGATGTCCCAAAACATTTATTTTATTTATATCAATAGTAGACCAAAAAATATTAGCAAAAGGTACTATCTAAGTGTTCAAATTCAAATAAATAGGTACCTATCTTACAAGTATGTGTACCACAGCATATCTGCATAACACCAGGAAGAATGTAGTCAAACGCAAGCCTATATTTAAAAAATAAGAACTTATTTAAACGTAGCAGTCTATTTAAAGCTCAATTTCCCAGTAGGATCAAGTACCAAAACAAAAGAAAGTGTAGATACATCCGTAAACAGAGCGCGCGATTCCACCCACGTTGCCATCGAAAGTGGTGACGACACCTGCCGAAGGTCAATGGCGAAGTCCGAAGGCGCAGACCGCGCGGCAGTTACGTGAGCCTCATCTGAATCGGCTAGTCATTAGGGTAATCGATTGTTTATGATCGATTATAATTTATTTTATCGATTATATTTACGTATTTATGATGATCGATGGTTTATTAATGCGAAGCTAACGCACGATGATTTATGAACACGTAATATTTGGATAAAAATTGTAGAGATGTTTTACATTACATTAGTCAGTAAAGTTTTATTTAAAACCAACAATGCGTAATTTGAAACGTGTTTGGTTAGGTAATTTTTTGGTGATTTCTATATTTTTTACCAAAAAAAAACACTAGCATTTGAGAAAAAACGTATTGGAAGCTTTAGGTAAAAAGTAATTAAGTACCTACACTCTTTACTGCGGCAAGTGTGTAGCTTACCAGCTTGAAAAATTGTGACATAGGACTTCTTAGGTTTGATTATATTTATTGACCGACGAAACGGAAGAGATACTCAATTCGACGCGTATATATTTTTACATAATGGTCCAATTTTGATAGTTATTTTATTTATTGGAAAGAATTTTCTGCGGAATCATATCCTATTCAAATGTTATCAAAACCGGTTGAACTATTTTTGATAAATCAACAATAATGTGAAAAATAATAATAATAAATATTTTTGGGACATTTTACACACGGCCTCTAATCCCGAACTAAGCAAAGCTTGTGATATGGCTGCCAGAGACTGATACATACATATACATACTTATTTTTAAATACATACTTATATAGATAGTAACTAACTAAATAACACCCAGACACAGAGCAAACACTTATGTTCATAACATAAATATTTGCCGACATTTTACACACGGCCTCTAATCCCGAACTAAGCAAAGCTTGTGATATGGCTGCCAGAGACTGATACATACATATACATACTTATTTTTAAATACATACTTATATAGATAGTAACTAACTAAATAACACCCAGACACAGAGCAAACACTTATGTTCATAACATAAATATTTGCCCTGGGTGGGGATCGAACCCACGCCTCTTTGATCCAGAAGTTAGGGTCACTAACCACTGAGCCACCGAGGCAGTCTCGAAATGTTACATCGATCCGTGCGAACTATTCGCGAATTCTGTACACAGTTGAAGTCGGTCTCATGCCATTTTTCGCGAATTTTTTTTTTGTCAGATGGAAGTCTGCACATAGCGCAGAGAAATCAGTAATCAAACTACTATAGAGATTACTTAATTCAAAAATAATGTTCCCTGAATATTAAGACTCATTTTGTCCAGTCACTCGTATCACTCACAAATCTCCATTTCACTCATCCAAAATCTATTACTCAAATAGAAGGGAATGACCAACAAAAATCAAACCATGCATTCACTTGCAACCACTGAATACCGCAACTCAGAACATATAAGTAATTAACCTATGCACTTTTGCATAATACTTATGCAACTATTACAGCAACGTCTTTTTCAACCCAACCCCATACAATGCAACTTTCCAGTCTGATGAGCCAAACAAAGTCATACAATAGTGATTCCCAGACGGCGTTTGGAGAGGCTTCCAGCGTTTTTCCTTCGAGCAATGAAAGTGATTCGGCGTCAAATCATTGTGCGATGTGAATATAATCGATTCAAGTTAATCGCCGTGTGAAATTGTCCGCTCTTATTTTGCTGGTCATTGTACCAACAAACCGACTTGATTACAGACATTTGTTGAGGTAGACACCGCGAGTCAATCTAGGTACCTACTAAGTTTGTATAGGATGCGACCAGTGTCAAGTCCACAAAGTCTAAGTTATAAAGCCCAAAGAACATTAGCACGATTAAGCAACTAGAGTCTACAATAGAAGGTGTCTTTTAAGTCAAGGCCCAAGTGAAGTTGTAACTTTTCCTAATTTTACTCCTACAGATCAGGAGCTAATAAGTACAAATTCTTTTTCATTTGATGTTTCTATTGTTGTGAGCAAGCGAATGACAAAAACCTTTTTTTTTTCTATTTATTGTACAAATAAGTGGAACTCTTAATTTTTGTACAAAATCACGCGCTCGCTCTGTCTACTCTTTTATAAATGTCTGCGTTTCAAATAAGTTTTACTTAGTTATTATTATTACTCTCTCCTTTACCAGCACCTCACAGTTTCACCTGTCAATCCCATAAAAACAGTTAAGCTATAAAGGATTTGACACACTGTCTGCGTTCTATAATTAAATCTCTAGAAAAATCTAACCATGGTTGGAGCTAGCTTTTAAGGTAGGACAGCCGTGATTATAGATAGAGTATAAAAATGGACGTAGCCAGGTGTAGTCAGTGTATAAGCCGGGGTGTGCTGTGCTGCCCCCATATCCTCTCTAGTTACTTTGTCCCTAAATCAGATATCAAATTGAACATGGTGTGTTAGCTTCGCTAAGCCAATATAAAGCCCAATTATGAAGGCACCATCGTAAATTTAATAGCAACGTAAAAAATGTTATATCGAATGCCTTAAGTAAAAAAGAAACAGAAATAGTCTAATAAGCTATTATAATTACGATGGTGGCTTCACAATTGGGCCTAATATCAAGCTACGCTATGATAAGCTAGTAGTAAAGTTTTCCAACAAAAGACTTCAACGCGCTCTCACCTCAAAAGTGACACATTATTGTAATTTCATACTTTTGTCCCATTAAGTATTGCCCAAAATTAATTTGCTGTTACTGTTTATTTTAATATATATTTTATTACATTTTAATTATAACGTACACAGTAAGTGTATAATCCTCTTTTTAAGGATTAATCCTCATAAAAGAGTTTCGAATTAAGGTCAAATATTAGCTAAGCTGTTCTGTTCTTACAAGGTATTTCGGAACGATCGAATTTTCGTTGCAGTTCACACACCTAATAATTGAGTAATAAAACCTATTACGATTTCAACAGAACCGTAAAAATGTATGAAATTGTACGAATGTATAAAAGTTGTAAGTAAGCGTGTATAGCTTTACGTGCATCCGTACGCATTATTTTATTACAATCCAGTTCATGTAAACAATTTGCATACATATTTATGAGAGACATTAAAACTTAATCACGAGTACTCACGAGAAATCAATTGATAAAATAACTGGGTTTGTGGGTTTATAGAATAATTCTCGCTACCGACAGCGAAATATGAAATTTAAGCACTGTTGTCACGATATCTTTTAAATTTATTGTGCAATAAACTGTAACAGTAAGAGAAGTTTCGCGTGATAGTTTTGTTTGTATTAATTTGGGGCATTTGAGTAATTTATGGGATGAAAGTAAGAAATTGTGAAAATGTGTCACTTTTTATGGTGAGAGCGCGTTGAAGTCTTTTGTATGGTAAACTTTGCTACGCGTTCAAATGTTTTTATATGTGGAGAGTTTGATTAGGAGTGTTCCTTGAAAACCAGTACAGGTGAACCAACGGACAGTGCTGTAACTGTTTGGATGTGTGATCGCGGATGGCATATACTATAGAGCGCTACCGTGAATCGGGTGACAAGTTAAATTGTAGGCCTCGGTCTATAGACTTTAATCTAGAAGCTTGCATCCAGTGCGTTTCTGCTGATGATTCCCTTTGAATGGACCTCCTATACTAAGGTTGCCAGATTTATAGTCTCCATTCGACCACTTTATAGTAAACCAGATACAGCTCAAATTATTTTTAACAATCTACCTAAGCATTAGTATTCTATAAAAACGCTAGCAGAAAAGATTATAAATAAAAAAACTGATCTCATTGAAAAAGAAAAACCTAAAGAAAACTGTGGAGCTTACCGGAACTGATTGGCGGCAAACAGCTCATTTTCCATTCAATAATAAAGTTAAGTAGTACCCACTGCTTCTTTTTGGGCTATTTAGTTAAAACAGAAAGTCTATAACTATAGTTTTGCTGCTGTAGTTGGAACTTTATAGAAATGAAATGCATTAAAAGCTACGTTTATTTTTATATGCGGTTGGGTAAAATCAAATGTCATTAATCCTAATCTTGAAAATGTTGTTAAAAAGTTATTACTAAATTAAATATAATGTATAGGTTAGTAATGGCGTAATTAACATTTTTGACCGATGAATCGGAGGAGGTACTCAATTCGACGCGTATATCTTTTATTTATTTTTTATGTACCCTTTACTACTTACTTTTACCACGCCTAATTTTTTACACAGTGATCCGATTTTGATGATTTATTTTATCAAAAAGAGTATGCTTTGAAATAGGTCCAATTTTATTGAAATCGGCTGAACCATTTTAGATAAATCAACAATAATGTGAAAAATGCCACATCGATCCACGCAAAATATTCGCGAATTCTGTACACGGTTGAAGTCGGTCATTGACAGTTTTTGCGAAAAATAATTATTAGCGAAAAAAATCGTATACTCCTTACACTATTATATATATGAACGCTACTATTCCAGTGCATAATTTTAAGAACTGCCAAGTTAATAAAACCAAAAAGCACTACATAATATCATAACTAGAGTCATCACAAAATAAAAGGCCCGTTTTGACAGTTGATTTTCTATTTTTTACCCATCGAAATTTTCAATGTAATTACATTTTTCATTGAGTCCTGCGTCGTTTCGCCCCGCAAGCGGTTGGTCCCGCGGGGCAAATCGACCAAGACTCTTTTTGAAGGTCCCCATTCGGCCCGCTCCAATTGATGGGTACCGCGCACTCGGCTAACTGCTGTATTTTTTCATACTATCTATGGTTTGGTTACACCACTAGTTACGTCGCGAAGACAAATGTCAACGGGCCTTTTATTTTGTGAGGACTTACGAGTATAATCAAACGCAAACCTATACGAAATAAAAAAATCTAAACTACTACAACAGGTTGAATGAACGCTAATCGTAAGCAGTCTCTACAAAGAGATCCTAGAGCGTGTTTGTGTATAATCATCACGTTATTTCGTGTATGAATTGCAATTAAAAATTTAACAGGTACTTCTTTCGCTTCTTTAATTAGACAACACGTCGCATTTGAATACGAAATTACTGTCTTTTAATTGCTTTATTTAGCTCGAGTGTCTATGTAAAATACTACTTTTCTGACAAAATTAGATACTGAATAACGATACACGCGATTTCAAGTGCTATTGTGGTCAGGTGTGATTGTGTATTGTGATTTATTGTCATCTGTTTCATCTGCTTTAACTTTAAATCTGTACGATATGTTTTTGTGCTAGTTTATCTATTCACTTATTTTCATACCTGTCAGCCTAGCCAGGAAATCTGTATTGTTCTCAAGTGTAACTTTGAAACCTGCGCTTACATTATTTTTTGACCGACAAACCGGAGGAGGCACTCAATTCGACGCGTATATTTTTTTTTTAATGTATAACCACGTAACATTACTTTTATCATAGTGGTCTGTTTTTTTTTATTGGGAACAGTAGGCCTTAGCCATTTTTGGTAAATCAATAATATTGTGAAAAATGCTACATCGATCCGTGTAAAATATTCGCGAATACTGTTCATGGATGAAGTCGGTCATGCTATTTTTTGCAAAAAAATAATCTTGTTTATACAGGACTTATTTTTTATCTTAACTATTTCATATATATAAGTTGAAATGATACATCATAATGTATCATTTCAACATTATATCATATTTTATTGTTTTATCATCAGAAGAAAACGATAATCATGACTCAAAGAATCTGAGGTGTACTAAGTGCTGAGCTATAATTGCCAATATACATTGTAAAACTATTATAAAGTAGTCGTCATTTGCAGAATCTTACACAAATAAAAACCTGTTAATTAGTAATTAATTATCACGTGCCATTGAACTGTGCTCAAACACAGCGATTAATAAATCGGCTATTTGCAAATTGGATTCCATGAAATCCAGAGTGCATGATCCGCCCAGCTTATCAGAAAACACTTTTATTTTCAGACAGGTAAAGATTACTTTGATCTGCCGGTGCGATGTGGTGTGTGTGCTCTGTGGAGCGAGATAAAAGCATAAAAATGTGGTTGGTAGTGTTTTCTCGATGCGAATAGCTGTAGTGAAACGTGCCACGGTCTGCGGAGCAGCACGAACAGGGACCGTTCAACTGCCGCTTCTGTCATCTATGAACACCACTTAGTCTTGGGACTATGATATTCATAGAGCATGAGATGAGTCGCTGAATTATATTGGTTCAATTTATGAGAACGACATTAGATATAGCAATTTTTTCGAAGATCATGGAATAAGTCTATCTTATAGTAAAGTAAATTGTGACTTAATAAAAGTTCGTAGATAAGCAGAAATGTGTAGTCGTGATCCGAGTCATTCTCATGGTGAAAACCTCATGAAACATATCAATAAAAAATTGCCACTAAGCTATTCAAATATCTACTAAATTGTATTAAGCTATCTTATTTTTAACCGACTTCCAATAAGGACCACCTCCTTATTGGAAGTCGGTTAAAAATAAGATAGCTTAATACAATTTAGTAGATATTCTACGATTCTACGCTCGTCTGTATATATTTTTTTGGTGTATGTTCATCGATATTTTCGCCAGTTGTGAACCGAATCTAAAAAATCTTTTTTAGTTCTAAAGGATATCCGAGGTCGTCCCATTTAAATTTTATCGAAATCAGCTGATCCGTTTTTGAGAAACCAACAATAGTGTTAAAATTGTACACATCAATTAGAGCGAACTATTCGTATTTTGTATACGATGGAAGTCAGTTTTGCCTTTTTTTGCGGAAAATAATTACCTATCGAGAAAAGTCGCGATTTCTTTAAATAAATAAATAAAAAATAAATAAATATTAGGGGACATCTTACACACGGTCTCTGACCCCAAACTAAGCAAAGCTTGTGATATGGCAGCCACAGACTGATATACTACATATACATACTTATACAGGGCTATTTCTAATCAATTAGCATCCTTTTAGGGGCTTATTCTGTACATCAAAACTAACAACGTTTGTTATACAACTTTCGTCAAAACTCAAAAAAAAATCAACTGTTCCATACATTTTGTCGCGGATGAACTAAATTTTTCTATAAAACAACAAAAAAAAGTTGAGTTTTGACGAAAGTCGTAGAACAAAAGTTGTTAGTTTTGATGTAGGTACAGAATAAGCCCCTAGAATTAGCTAATTGATTAGAAATAACCCTGTACAGATGATATCTTAAATAACACCCAGACACAGAGCAAACACCTATGTTCATCACATAAATGCTTGCCCTGGGTGGGGATCGAACCCACGCCTCTTTGATCCAGAAGTCAGGGGTCACTAACCACTGAGCCACCGAGGCAGTCCAGTCCAGTCTTTGTGGCAAATGATAAAAATTGGCTATAATGATGACATCCTAGAATACTAACGTCCGTCGTCTTGAGACTACTATTGCGAAATATGGTCGTAACCTTGCCCATCACCGCGCAACTCCCCGAGACGGTACATTTCCATCGTCGGAAGCAGGCGGTGGGCACCAGCCGTGACTCCACAGAAGCCGATGCTCCATTGTTCGCCGCTAGATTGCTCTGATTGCTATCGACGCGGAAAAGCAATGTCGCCATGTAAATTGAGTTCTTTGGCTTTACAACTTGTTCATTGTTAGGAACCACTTTGAATAACATGATATCAAATGCTCATATCGTATGGAGTAAATGGCGTTAAAAATCCTATGGGCCTATGTTAGTCTGTATAATTTGACGCTTAGGTACATTAAAACATTTGCGTCTTTTCATGTTGTTTTCCTATAATCTGAGTTTGACTGATAGTTTTAAACATGCCAGTCTCGGAAACTCTATAACGTATTAAAGCGACTTATTCGTGTAAAACAGACTAGACTAGTATACGAGTACTATACATACTCTAATAACATTTATTGACCAGAATGTTTTCTAATCATGCTTCTGTTTTAATCAACGTGTCCAAGTCTTCTCATGTGTACGAGTATCTATGGAAATAATGGAAATAAATGTGTATCTATGTCTATGACTATTTTAAACTGAACCACTTCAGTGTAATCTCGAGAATCGAATAAATTAGTAAATTGTACTGTACTGTACTGTACTAGCCTTTTTAATAGTCCTCTGCAGGACGTAGGCCTGCCCACGAAAGGTGATTAGGCCATATCTACCGCGCTGGCTCAGTGCGGGTTGATGAATTCACATACGCCATCGAATTTCTTCTACGGACATATGCAGGATGCCTCACGATGTTTTCCTTCACCAAAAAGCCAGTGGTGTGAAATTCCGTACATAAATTCCGAAGAACTCATTGGTACGGGGCGGGATTTGAACCCAGGACCTAACGATTGTAAGGCCGGTGTCATTACCACTAGACCACCACGGCTTATTTAGTATATTAAGTCGTGGTAATTTATGAGTAGGCAAAAAACGGCCAAATATGAGTGTTTCCTCGTGGTCATACTAGTTTGTCATACTAGTATGACCACGAGGATATACATGTCCTCGTGGTCATAATATACAATATGACACTAATTGATCAAACAAGCGTAGTTATGTAGGTATATTTATTTTTGTCTTCGACGCCGATTCCGGCTACGGCGACCATTTTCTGTACATGGGTATGGTTACTAATGGGTCCTCACATGGCTGATGTACCCAATTTTAGCGGTAAATGTCCTAGGACAGTGGCTACATGTGAGGACTCCATTTATGTAATTATATGAAATGTTGGACGGCGGTTTGTTTTTGAGTTGGTCTTTGTTTTAGGTCTAGATCACGTCTTCTTTGGTCCTCAAATGCGTATACGTTGGTACGAGTATGTACTTGTTGTCTCCACGACGTACGGTCGGCAGCCGGAGATTCCCATGATGATGAATTGTGAATGGTGAATTTTGAATTAAATTATATTATATCATCAAATCATACCAACAATATTTATGCAACAGACAATATGATTCGGCTGCACTTTCACTCTCGATTCCCATTAACAATAATAGGTTTATGATGTCACATAACAGTCGTAAAATATTTATGGCACGCCATAAGTCTTAAGAGTCACGGAAAATAATATAAACTAGGGCTTGATTGGCTTGTGTAATATCACAAGGTAAGATTATATCATTGTTTATATCGGCGGTTAACTGTATCAGGTTTCATCACAATAATAGAGTTTAGTCCGTATATGTCTTCTCATAATACAGCTCTGACACTATTTTTATATTTGTTTACAATTGCAGTTATAGTAAAAGGGAGAAAATGGCCTTTTAAAATATTTTTTTGTGCTAAATGAAAGAAGAACATATAGTTTATATATATATATAGGTTTCCATAAAAAATATTTTTTTTATTCAAATATCCTTATAATTATAAAGTTAATACTACTTTGAAAATTGATTCGAACGAGAATGTGACGTCACAATGTTAAACTTTACTGTAGGAAGGTCAATTTTAAATGTGGTATAACATTATAAATATTGAATAAACAGGAAAATAGACCTAATCTTGATGTTTTTTGATTGCTAGCGACTTGATTGGCGTCTGAGCACGAGGAGAGTCATAGCGCAGTAGCAAATTCGTACAATATGTCAGCTGGGATGTGCGCAGCTTGTTCTTCATTTCACAGACGCCAAGAAGTTTGGTTTGGCCCATACAAATCATAAAACATACATGCAACATAAAATGGAGTGTCAAGCCAAGTGAAACTGGAGTAGAATTTAAACTGATTAGTATTTACATATGCTCTGTTACTTCGCAAGGAGCAAGGACGTTTAGAGACGGACGGTTTAGGACGGTACAACTATTTTATGTACCTATATAAATACACGTCGATTTTTTTAGGGTTCCGTACCTCAACCGGAAAAAACGGTACCCTTATAGGATCACTTTGTTGTCTGTCTGTCAGTCTGTCTGTATGTCAAGACTCTTTCTCTTGAACGGAATGCGTAAAGATATCTATAGTATCTTGCAGTTGTGTAAAAAGAAAAACTTCTCAGTTATCGTTTATGTCGTAATAAACCGCATATTTTGACACACAAAAATCAAAACCTACAGGGTACTTCCCGTTGGCATAGAACTATGAAATTTGGCACAAAGCATTGTCTCAGAGTACATATATAGGAATAAATCTGAAAACTGTACGTTTTTATTTAAATCACAAAGAAATAGGGCCTCAAAATTCACAAAACATGGGTTCAAAATTCAAAGTAAATACATCGTATTATGTAAGGTATCATAGTTCTTTTATTAATAAAAGAACTTCATTAGCACATGCTAAAATAGGTTTTTAATTATTTTAACAATGTGTAATTTTCAATGTATGACGAGAAAACTGAATAAAATAACTTTTTTGTCGATGGTTATAGTACAGAGATTTTAACAACTAAAGCTGGAAACATACTATGGGACGCGGCTTACGGACGCGACTGACAGCCGCGACTTAGCAGTGTGCACAGTCTTATGTGCCAGATCGCTCTCGGACGTCCGAACGCTCAAGGTCGTCCGAAGGTGACGTCCACGACTTATGTCCGATAGTGTGCACGGCTCAGTGTACTTTCATAGTCTAGATACCTATCAGTCGCGGCTGTCAGTCGCGTCCGTCAGCCGCGTCCGAATAGTATGTCTCCGGCTTTACTTCCCAATTTTGTGAAATTTTCTGGATTTGTACGGAACCCTCGATGTGCAAGCCTGACTCGCACTTGTCCGGTTTTTTACTATGGGGCTACCTCCGTAATTGCGAAAACAAATCAGCTGTACCATAAATGTTGAAAGTCGGTGAACTTTTCGTGTGGAAAGTAACTATATTTTCGCACTTTTTTTTCGCTCAAACTATAAGTTGGTTCATAACAATAAGTAGAAGTATGTTTATAATAACTGCAAATATGTATGCAATTTGTAAAGGAACAACTTATGTTTAAAAATGACTTTCCATCCTGTTTGTATAACACACAATCGTACAGCTTTTCAACTTTTCTACCGCACAACTATGGGAAAATGACAACAGTAAGACACGCAATACTATTACGATTCATGTCATGACAACCGGACACCATTACAAATATAATGCAAAGTGTAAGTGACCATGCGTTATAGAAATCCGTACGTGATGGCGTAATGAAAGTTGTAACTTGTGACGAAACCATACGTTTTTACTGGTGACTCAGCTGAACCATTTGATATATGCTGCCAAGGATTCTTTTCAAATGAAAGTAACTTTAGACCCTCGTTTATAAGTATTGCTTTAATTGAATAAAATATGCTAGATTGTTCAAAGCAGGCCATGAAAGAATTAAAATCTTTTCGTATTTCTCTGACATCAAAATAAACTCACATTCAAAATATATTTTTTTATTGTAAAAATTGCGGTATCAAATATTTTTACTACTAAAACAAGTAACAGTCAAATTAAGTTAAAACAAATTAAATAACCCGCCTGGTTCCTGCTAGTCAAGCATACGAATCGCCACGAAAAGAACTCATTTCGACGTGTCAAAAAGTGATAGATATATACTTTGCCATAACGCTGTCTCGTTCTGACACTACGAACGAAATAATACGTGGCGCGCATATTAGCCCGGCTGGTGCAAAGGTAATCCTGTAAATCGGTTTTTCAAATATTATAGTTGTCTACAACTGGAATAGGTTGCCTGAGAATGTAATCTCAGCAAGAACTATAAACACATTTAAGAATAGACTGGACCTTTGGATAAAGAAGGAAAAAATTTCTTTAACAGATAAATACTAATTTTATTTGATTCTGCTTGATATAGGTACATCAGTATACACTGCTCGCCTATAAACAAATAAATAAATTATATTTAAAAAAATGTTCATACATTATAACGCAAAAGAATTGCAAGTTTAATTAAAAATATGCAATTATACAAAAGTTAATTTAAATGCATACTTTGTATTGTAACAGTTTCAACGATAATATGATATAACTACAATTCACGTCCATTTAACGTAAATTAAGTTTAGCAGATTATGTCGAACTACCTATATAAATATTCGGTACGTTATAATTAGCGAATCTGATAAATAATATATGATAGACCGGGGATCAATCCAGGGATTGATTATCCACGTTGAATATCAATATTTCTGAAAACAATAGCATTTAGTAACGGCTTAATTAGCACCCTAAATTACTCGTTAAGACGCAATTAGAGCAGCAACATAAAAGACTGAAGATTAAAAATCTTTCACCTTAGGCAGGTACCACAAAAGATTTAACACCGTTTAACCGTGCAATTTGTACTGTTAAACATTGTCTAAAACGTGCGTAAAACTTTTGTGGACGACGGCTTGAGTTTAGTGGTTACCTACCATTAGCCGTATTACTGACAAGTGACCACCCTAGAAAGTGACACCAAGCAAGCACCATAATGGGCCACCGTTTCTACTAGTTTTCCCAGTTTCGCAGCTTTGACAAAACGTGTAGTTCATGCGAGGAGAAAACTCGGTATAGTAACACCGATACCTACTGGAACGTTCATAAAAACTGTCTAGGTTTTAAACCTGACCAATTTTGAAAAATACGGAGCGATCACAGTCACAAAACAAAAAAAAAACAGATGTTCCATACAAAATTGCAACTAGGAATCAACAAAATGTATGAAACAATCGATTTTTTTTTGGAATTCCCGGTTGGCCCCATAGTAATAGTTGTAATATAAAATACATAGAACCACCTCCTCTTTATATCTTCATTGTCTTCGGTTATTACACCGGTTCTGGAACCTTGTATAGGTACCTATAGAGTCACAATCGTGCAAAAAAGTGTCCGAGCCAAAACCCTGCCCAAGCCACGTAAGGCAGGCTATTTAGTTAGTCGTAAAGCAATTGCAAGCCGACTACAACGCCGCGCGATGTATTGATGATTTAGGTGACATAACGTCAAGATTCGAGAAAACGGGTCATTGTGAATAATTTTAATGTAAGTAAATAATATCTAAGTCGGTTTGTATGACATTGTTTTACTACTTTCAATTAGGGACTGTGGCTCTGAAGATATTTGCTCGAAGTACGCGACCTTATTTTTTTAGGGGCAAAATAGGTAAAATCATACAAATAAGTTACACAGCTATCTCATCACATTATCCTGCCCTTATCCCACTAGATGGGGTTTATTTTTAATTAATTAATTTACACTGTTTTCTTATTAATAAAAAACGCGTCAAATCATTGTGTTTCTACAAATTTATTTCATGTTATGTTGATTACGTAGGTATTTATATCGGTTTCAGTCGTTAATTATGTAATATGTATATATTGCATAAAAGTAAGGGCTATCCCTTTGTAGTGATGCAACCATCGGCATAACATTATTTTTAATTATTAGGTGCTAATTACATTTTAAGCATAAAGTCTCAAATCTCAATTAATAAGGAAAATAATGTATAAATAAAAGTTATCTCTGAATCTCTCACAAATAATTTCTTTGTTTATTTTTTCACCAAAGATGTAGGTATATCCTATCTTAATTCTTATGCAAACCTAGATGTAGTTATAAATCTATCTTATGCATGTGTTGTTTTTAAACTATCGCGATTTTAACACATTATTATTATATACTACGGGACTAATCGCGCACTAAAATTACGAGATAAAGTTCAAGTTGAATTGGCGGTACCAGCTTTTTCATATTCCAGTCTGCCCGTGACCACGGTCGATGCAACTCGGCCGAAACGTCGGAATGATGAGGTATTTATTTATCTCGTAATTTTAGTGCGCGATTAGTCCCGTAGTATATAATAATAACTATCTTATGCAAATAGTAAGTATTCAGTAGGTATGTCAAGTAAAGGAAGTTATTCAGACTATCATTACGAGCAACTTTTACTATGGGGCCAACACAGTATTCGAGAAAAAAAATGCATAGGTATTTCATACATTTTGTTCATTCTAAGCTTTGCGATTTTATATGGAACATCTGTTTTTTTTCCTCGAATTCCGGTTTGGCCCCATTGTAAAAGTTGTCCATACGTAAATTGCCTTAATCAATCCCTTTCGGCATAGTATAGCTTAAATTATACAACTTGGCGGCTGTGATGTTAGCTACAAGTAAGTAATGAACTTTAAAAAAATATGATAGTCGGTACCAAATTGCTAGTCACCCTGGTAAGGCAGGTGATATACCGGTGCTCGAGGCGTACCGTGGGAACGGTTGTTGGCGTCGCGTCGCCCGGCGGTTCCGCTCTACATCCCTGATGCCCGTAGCCATTTAGATTTGCCTCTGCTACTCTCCTAAAAAGAAAACTTGCGGATCACAATAGCGTAGCGTGACATTTGTCTAAAACATCTATGAATGAACATGTTGTGTGATTATTCTGTATCAGCCTTTTTTTTAGCCCACTGCAGGACGTAAGCCTACCCACGAAGGATGATTGGGCCATATCCACCACACTGGCTTAGTGAGGGTTGATGGATTAACACACGCCATCGAGTTTCTTTACGGACGTATGCAAGTTGCCTTACGATGTTTTCTTTCACCGAAAAACCAATGGCGTGAAATTCCGTACATAAATTCCAATACAAGGAATTCATTGATATGGGACTGGAATTTGAACCCATACGAGTGGAAGGCGGGTGTCATTACCTCTAGGCTTATGCGACTTACGGTATGATTATTAATTCAATTTATTTATGTAGATTTTTCGCTTCTATGTTAGAAGCTTAATTTATGCTTGATGTTGACTAATGGTGATCTACACTGGAACGAGCCTATCCTCCTAAACAGGTTCACAGTTTCAGTATAGAGAGTATAAGTACCTCCCAAGTTCGGTTGATATTTTAATACTATAGGCCCAAATATCAACCGGACCCCTATAGTATAGTGTATTCTATGAAATCTAAGTCCATTTCGTTCACGTTCCTCCTAAGAACAATAAAATGCGACCCGTTAAAACCCAATAGGTGGACAAATGTGCATATACCCATAGCATAGGCCTGCATAGCCCAAATTCTATGGCTATAAAAATATTCTATAAATTGCCAAATTGCTAAATAAACAAGATATCGAAAGAGAAAACTGTTTTATAAAACAACTAAAAATAATCCTTTCATCGAAATGCTATAACACATCAGACGATTTTTAACGATAATCTAGAAAACATAATAATTAATTGTTCCAATACAAATAATAAAATTGCCATACCCTTATAGGGTCATATGTATCACTATACAAAACATGTTAACTAAGAACCGCATGTTTTCATAAGTTGCAACAAATGATTTGACTTTGACTTTAGGCCCATATGCAGGCTGTGGATTCATGAACCTAATGACTTGCAGCGCATATAGGTACGGTGGATTGGAACCTGTGAAAAGGTTTTTGCAGACACCTAAATAATTGCACAGTGCTCCCAATATCCAAAATGCGAGACTCGGGAAAAAATGCGCATCAGCCAGGTATAAATTAATAAGGTACCTGAATTAAAAAAAATTGCTGCGCGCGCCGGTTCAACTATCGGGGGCAGTAGAATTCTTGGTGCGATATATTATAAGCCTTAAATGATACCTATAAATTCTCCTTAGTAGCAGAATTTATAGTTTAATATCTCAAAGCGATTGCGTAGAAAGAAATTATGAGCACTATTGCGATATTGCAACAAGGAAGACTTTCTCACCACAACTCGCAGTAATAGCATATAATTCCGCCTCAGCCTCGTGAGACAACTTTCCTATCTACAATTTGAACCTGTAATAAGCCGAAATAAGAAGAAAGTATGACCCCAGTCGCGCGCGGCGCTGCATAGCGAGTGCACGTATCTATTTATATCCGTATCGAGTTATCAATTTTATTGCGGATCGGGAGGGATTAGGACATTAACAATGGACGAGGTCCATCCAGGACCTCGGCCCAGTAGTGACATGAGTGAAGACAATATTTCTGTGAATTGCGAAATTGCGCGACCGAGCGGGCAGGCATCGAACGATTCCATGCCAGCCGGCGCGGCAGCTTTTATCAACCAGCCGAAGACGCTTAAGCGCCCGATGCAGATGGGAGATAACGAGAACGACTTCACCTTGGTTACCGGGAGAAAGCTAGCCAGTAGAAATAACCGAAATAGAGGAACTGATGACAAATATGAGGTTAGTGTATCATCATACAACTTGTTGCCTAAGCAAGTAGGACTAGCGAAGCTTCTTAAGGCCGAGAATATAAATGATGCCACACAAATAAAATATAAAAATCCATATCGCGTTTTAATAACCTTTGAAAAGAGAGAAGAAGCTGATAGATTGATCCAGAATAATAATTTATCAGAGATGGGTTTCCGTTGTCATTTAACAAGCGAGGTCGGAATATCGTATGGGCTAGTGAAGTACGTGGAATTAGAAATTGAGGAAGAAGAGATGATGAAGGCATTTCAGTGCGAACAACGAATTGTGTCTGTTAGAAGATTGAAGCGCATAGGCATATCGGGCGAATGGGTTAAGAGTGAAACTGTCCGCTTTGGATTTAAGGGGCCTACCCTCCCTGAATACATTGTTGGATACGATTGTAGATTCAAGGTTGAGCCTTACACGTTCCCCGTAACACAATGCTCGTCATGCTGGAAGTTTGGACACACAACCCGTATTTGTCCGTCAAAAAATGTTATTTGTCCTAAATGTGCGGAAGCGCATGCTAACTGCGATACTAAACATTACCGGTGCGTGAACTGTAAGGGTAAACATATGGCGCTAGACAGGTCATGCCCGACATATGCTAAAGAAAGGAATATACGCTCAATGATGAGCCATCATAATTGCACTTATAAAATGGCACTGCTGAAGATGACTAACAATAGGCGTGAGGAACAGTACGAACGCACTATAAATGTAGCTCAACAACAAAGAATGTTATATGAAGAAAGAGGACGTGACTCATTATTATATAGCCAGAGCTTAGGAGCGAAGATTACACAAACTGTAGCTGGTGAACATCTGGAGCAATATATTAGCGAAGAAGATAGTAGTGAGCCATCTGTTGAGAGTGTGTTGAATATAGGGCAGACAAAACGCAGGAAAATCAAAAAGAAAAATAAAAAGAAAAAAGTCGCGCATCAAGAACAGAAAGAAAATATGACGGAAGAAACAAACACAGAAAATAACGGAGAAAACACTAGCAAAAATAATTTATATAGAATTTTGAAAAAGTCGAAAGAAATCATATTATCCGAGAACAGCTTTGAAGAAAAAGTGCAGTTAATGGTGAAGTTTTTGGTACAGGAATTAATTTCATTTGCTGTTAAGTATATTAGTCACGGGGAAGTGCTTACCAAGGTAGTAGGCCTCTTCAATAATAATGGATAGCCACAACCTAAATCGTAACGATATGACGGCGTCGGGCCCTGCGGGCTCCGCTGAGCAATGCATACGTATTGCTCAGTGGAATGCGCAGAGCTTGACGCCGCAAAAGAGGCTGGACTTGGAACTTCTTTTGACTCAAGAAAAGATAAGCATTTGTATCGTTAGTGAGACATGGTTTGACGACAGGGACACAAATATTAGAATAAGTAATTATAATATATTTAGACATGACAGACAGGACTCGTGGGGGGGAGTAGCTATAATTACACATAAATCTATAAAAATACAGAGGTGTTCGATTAAAGTGAATAATACTGGAATAGAAGTCCTGTGTGTCAGGGTTCTAAATTGCAAAAATCTAGAATATGTGTTATCGATCTATTGTCCCTCTTCTGTAAGAACTACTCAATGCGACTGGGAAGATATATTTTCAAAATTTTCTTCAAAAACGATACTTGCGGGTGATTTTAACGCACACCATACTAATTGGTCATGTAAAAATGATAGTAGGGGGCAAGCTTTGCTTGACGCTTCGCTGGAACATAATTTCATATCAATAAATAGCGGAGAAGTTACTAGAGCTAAATTAGTTAATGGAATCTTGCAGGAAACATCACCGGATATAACTTTTGTGAGCTCAGACATCGCTGTGTACTTTAATTGGCAAGTAACTCGAGAAAATTTAGGTAGCGATCATCTTATTATTAAATATTCTATGCAATTTCGGAGCGCCCGGAGCTTTGTAAAACGTCGTAATTTCAGGTTAGCTAACTGGAAGCTATACGCAGACACACTGAGAAACAATTTTGATAATGTAGAGGTACATAAAGATAATATCCAGCTGAACTATGATTTGTTTATAAATAAATTAGATAATGCAGCAGCTAATAGTATACCAATAATTAAAAATTGTACAGACCCAACACAAAACTTTCAACCTAAACCTTATTGGTCTCCAGTGTTATCGAAAGTTATTGCTGAACGGCGGTTGGCGTTAAAATGTTTCAGACACAATCCTACGCCACATAATTTAGAAATATATAGTAAAAAACTTCCTGAAGCACAAAGAATTCATAGACAAGCGCGCTGCAGTAGTTGGCAACAATTTTGTACTACCATAGATGAAACCGTCAGCTCTTCAGACATGTGGCAACGCATGCGCTGGATGAAGGGCTTAAAAAGAGACCCAACCAGTGCCCCGGCAGATAAAATAGAAGAATTATTACGTAATTTAGCTCCGGATTTTGTTCCTACCCAAAAGCCTTCCTTTAGTTCTAAAAATAATCGCATTGAACGAGAATTTTCCATGCAAGAACTACTTAACTGTCTCAAAAAGAAGGACACTGCACCAGGAGAAGATCAAATTACATATTCAATGATATATTATTTGCCTCCGGACTCCTTTGACTCAAGCTATTTTTGCTTGAATTGTTCAACGCTATTTTTAAGAATTCAGTAGTACCTGATCAATGGCGTAATATAAAAGTGGTGCCTATACCGAAACCTAATCAGCCATCTAAATTTAGACCTATTTCGCTAATATCCTGCATATGTAAAATATTTCACACCATGATATGTAAGCGCATTGAATGGTTTGTCGAATCGAATAAAATTATACCGTCGACAACAAGTGGTTTTAGGAAACGTCAATCGTGTTTAGACTGCATAGTGCGCTTCGTATCGAAAGTCCAAATAGGTTTCTCTCACAAAATGACAACGCTGGCTGTATTCTTAGATGTACAAAACGCTTATAATGAAGTACTTGTTGATGTCGTAGTATCAATATTAGATAACCTAAATATAGGAGCACTATTCTGCAACTATTTGTGGTCCTTTTTAAGTAGAAGATGTCTAAAAATCGAAAATCACTTGAAGGATGAGGCACTGGTAAGATGGACTGGAAGAGGCTTAGCACAGGGAGATCCTATGTCTGCTATACTTTTTAATATATTAACGCATTTGTTAGGAAGAGGTCTTCATAATGTATCAGTACTTCAATACGCCGATGACTTTGTATTTTATACTCAAAATAAAAACGTAGAACGCGGTGCATTATACCTACAAAATACATTGGATTCAATGGTGCGCAGATTGAATTTATTAGGACTACAAGCTTCACCAACAAAAATTAAATGGTGTGGTTTTCAAAGAGGAAGAGGAGTACTCCCAATTAGTTTAAATATTAATAACTGCCAAATTAAGTCCGTCGATACCATTAAATATTTAGGCGTTTGGTTAGATAAATGTCTGTTATGGAATGCTCATATTAACGAAACCAGATCTAAAGCTACGAAAATGTTGAACATCCTTAAAATATTAGCTGGCGCTTCGTGGGGAATACATCCCAAGCATTTAAGGCGTTTATACATTGCTTTAGTTCGCAGTAGAATAGACTATAGTTGCTTTATTTATGATAGCGCTGCAAAAACACATCTAGTTAAACTTGATAGAGTTCAAAATGCTGCAATGAGAGTTATAGGAGGATTCGTTAGAACTACACCCATACATGTTATGGAGTGTGAGCTATGTATTCAGCCGTTACATCTAAGGCGTCAATACCTAGCTACTAAATACTGTTTAAAAATACAATCCCTATCCGATAAATTGACCACTTCTACATTAGATAAACTTTCTGAACTTTGTGAACTACGATATTGGCAGAAGAGAAAACAACCTCTGCTTATATTAGTCCGTAGTGAAACAAAACTAGAAGTAATGCAAGCAAGTGAGCTTTTGACAATGTTTAGTTTAGATACATGGATGTCAGATATTAATATCGATTTTATCGAAACTAAAATAGAAGGAATTGAAGAAGCAAAAGATAAATATGACTCCACAGTTCTAAAAACACATACGCTACATATGCTAAATTCAAAATATAAAGATTTTCACAAATTATATTCGGATGGATCTAAATCACATAATGGTTGCGGGGCAGCATACTACTTTCCCAGTCGCAATGTGGAAGAGAAATATAAAATTGTATCTTATAATAATTGTATAATGTCTGTAGAGCTATTTGCAGTCTCAGAGGCCTTATCTTATATAATAACACAATCAGATAACATTAGAAAGGTTGTCATTCTAACGGACAGCCGAAGTGCTCTACAGCATATAGTTCGATGCGCTTCTGGTGCCAAAAGTGCTACCGTAGCATATGCAATAATAAGGAAGGCGTTGCATATCATAAATAAGGGTGTAAATCTGAGACTGCAATGGATTCCCTCGCACACCGGTATTCGGGGAAATGAGGTCGCAGACCAATTAGCCAAGGAGGCCAGCTCAAATGGGACGGAAGTATTTATTTTGCCAGAAGATACGGACATTTTAGTTAAATTCAAATCTAGGTTGCACCAAAAATGGAAACATAGCTTCATTGATATTTGTTCTGAGAAGGGAGCCTGGTACAGAACCTTGCAGCCTGAACCTCCTCGAATACCGTGGTGCGCAAACATCCGCATAAAAAGATGTCATATTGTGATAGCGCATAGACTTCGCTCCGGCCACATGCCACTTAACAACTTTGAACATCTAATGGGTAGGGCTGAATCTTCGGCTTGCTCGCTCTGTGGAAGCCATGAGGATGTTTCCCATCTTCTCGATGCATGTGGCCGGAGCAAGGATATGAGAGCATTTATGATGCGGGAGTACGGAGTTAATCCTCGAGACGTTGGCATGTTTCAAGGTATCCTAGCTGCACCCATGAGCGATGCAGCGAGGACCTTGTATGCCATGGTCTCGGACATACTCACTCAGCGTAGGGACTCAGATCCCTTTTGAATGTACCTTATCATTAGTAAAACGGGGCTGGCATAATCGCTTCGCGACTAAAGCCCCAGTATAATAAATCAGATTAAAAAAAAAAAAAAAAAAAGTATGACCCTAGGCCTATCATTTCCGAAAATTATTTATTATCAGCCTATTGTTTCAAACAATTTTTATGATTGAGTGATTATCAAATCAATTGAGATGACGATAATGTATCTCGCTGTAATAAAATCTGATTGCACTTTAAGAGTCTAATGACAGTAATCTAATATCACGAAGTAATTTATACTTTGGACTTCTGCATTTTGGAGAATTTTGTTTTTATTTATCCGTCTGGCTAAGATAGACGTGTATAGCTGGAAACATACTATCGGACGCGGCTTAAGGACGCGACTGACAGCCGCGACTGATAGGTATCTAGACTATGAAAGTACACTGAGTCGTGCACACTATCGGACTTAAGTCGCGGATGTCACCTTCGGACGACCTTGAGCGTTCGGACGTCCGAGAGCGATCTGGCACACCGGATGTTTTAAGACTGTGCACATTGCTAAGTCGCGACTGTCAGTCGCGTCCGATAGTATGTTTCCGGCTTATATCATAATATAAATATGTGACAACGACTCTATAGCTGTTTATGATTGAGGGCCTGTATTTATCTCATATTTGCCTAACAAATACACAACACATTTAAAAGTCAAGTTTTGGGTTCAGAGCCGTGGCGACAGGCATTGAGAGAGGTGATTGAAATATCAATTTAAATACAGGGTTATCTGCTGACTCTGCACTAAGCCGAAGGCGGGTAATTAAGACCATCATTATGATCAACTTTTACTATGGGGCCAACCAGGAATTCGCGAGATTCGAGAGAAAAAAATCGGACAAGTGCGAGTCAGGCTCGCACACCGAGGGTTCTGTACAAATCCAGAAAATGTCACAAAATTGGGAAGTAAATTGTTAAAATCTCTATACTATAATAATCGATAATATTTATTTTTACATTTCTCGTCATACATCAAAAATTACATATTGTCAAATTAATTAAAAACCTGTTTTGGCGTGTACTAATTAAGCTTTTTTATATACCTTATATATACCTATACTCTCTATGATACCTTACATGATACGATTTACTCACTTTGAATTTTCAACTCATATTGTGTGAATCTATGCCCTATTTTTTGTGATACAAATAAAAATGTTCGGTTTTCAGATTTATCCCTATATGTGTACCTACTCTGAGACAATGCTTCTCGCCAAATTTCATAGTACTATGTCAACGGGAATTACCCTGGTTTTGATTTTTGTGAGTGTCGAAATATACGGCTTTTTACGACATAAACGGCTATAACTCTTTTATACGATAACTGAGAAGTTTTTCTTTCATACAACTGCAAGAGACCATAGATATACGTATACTGTTTAAATTTCAACTCGATATCTTTACGCGTTCCCGAGTTAAAGAGTCTTGACATACACACAGACGGACAGACGGACAACAAAGTGATCCTATAAGGGTTCCGTTTTTTTCCTTTTGAGGTACGGAACCCTAAAAATCACCCATTTCATTCTAAATTACAACTAGAAATCGACAAAATGTATTTAATAGCTGATTATTTTTTCCTCGAATTCCGAGTTGGCCCTATAGTAAAAGTTGTTCATAATGGTGGTTTGAATCACCCCCTTTCGGCTTAGTAAGTATGTCATTTCTGAATAGCCCTGTATTCTGAAATAGCACGAGCGAGATGAACTTTGGCGTATGACGTATAATCCCCTTAACAGCAGCGCCGGAGCCTTCGAGCAATTATTTAATTTTCTTCCAGAAACCAAAACATCAGTAACTTTTCGTATGTATTATATGAAAGCTAGCGTCTACATTGCGGAAGCATGACACATGAACAGAAAGATAGTTCCTAATAATATAAAAGTGTTTAGCCGGTAACGTCTTCGCCCACTTTCGAATCTAAAATATAAATGTAGAATTAACAAGCGAAACGCCTTGATGACTTGCACGTGTATTATCAGATTAAATAAAATATTGCTCTAATGAGCATCTCGTCGTATAGAAAACTATATTTTAATAGAAAAAAGTAAGACTACGCTTACTTGTGTGCTTACTTCACTGGCAAATTTTGCTATTGTTCACTGTCATGTTGAATGAGAGTTTGTAAAATAGATGTTATCCATTTATAATACCTATCTATAAATACCTATTTTTTTGAATCGTTCTATTGAAATCTGCTCGATAACTTCAACAAATAAAAATAAATGTACACATCATAAGGGATTTCTTATACGCAGTTCAAGGCCGCAAACTTTATTTGTTTCAACGTTTCAAAAGGTCGGTCGACTATAAAAGAAACAAAAGATAACCTTTGATAGATACTGGAAAAGTATTTATTTAATATTTATTTATTTATTTACAATAAATATAGCTTGACAGACTTACATCCAGTATGACATCCTTAAGAAATACACTTACGTGGTTGCTGTGCCACGTTCACGTGTATTTCATAGAAGTCAATTAAGTGAAGAGCAATAGTGAATGCGTAGATTTTCCATTCATTTATTCAGAGGATTCCATCTACTTATTAGAAAAATATCTCAATAATCTTCTTAGTCTCACAAAATTAAAAGCACACACATAAGAAGGAAAATTAATTTAATAGATTCCTTACATTTTGCTCTGAAGCTAAAGTGGCGATGGGCAGGGCATTTAGCAAGATACAAACATAAAAGATGGACTTCGGAGACGACGAAATGGGAAGGACCATTCGGAAAAAGAAGAGGTCGTCCAATAAAAAGGTGGATAGATGACATTCTAAACACAGCGGGAATCGATTGGATGATATTGGATGACCAAGGCTAAAGATAAAGATACTTGGAATAAGCTGGAGGAGGCCTATACCCTAACAGGGGTTCCAATACCAGAGGAATAAAATTACTAAAAAGTCTAAATAGTTAATACTAAATATTATTTGTTATTTACGACTCTCTATCTAAGCTTTGTAACATTTATGATGTATTGGAAATAAATGGTTTATTATTATTATACACACATATTCATTTATTATCTTAAATTTAAGTTTTTTACAATATTTATACAAATAGGCCTTATTACTCGTATTATTATTTTATAATCTTCTTAGTTGGAGCAGCGGCCCGAAATATGTCTTGCCTAGTCTGATACTAAGAGCCGCCATCTTATCTCTGAGTTAATTTGTTCCTGTCTGTCACCATAATTTCAAGCATTATTCAATAGCATAGCAAGGGTTCTATAACCGCATGAATAGAACGGCTAAACGTATGCGTAAATGGTCGCAAATGGTCGAGCATTGAAAATCTATGCTTCTGCGACAGAGCGAGACCATAACATGCGATGCTCTGCGTACGTTACATCTTTGACGATGCTTTTGCAGATATTTTTTATTTCTATTTCTGTCATCTTAATTTTGATATAACTTTTTATTTTTTAATTGTAATGTAATGTACCGAATTTTTAATTTATTGTAATATTGTGCCTAATTTATTAAGATTTGTTGTCGTGCATTTTGACATTCATAAGTGTGCATTACTGTACCTATTTGAAATAAATGAATTGATTTGATTCTAATGTTACATAAATTGGGCGCCAGGTCTTCAGCCACTTCATCTAAGCTTGGGACGTCGAAAAGCCATTGAGTCTCTGCCATGTCCAAGAAAATTAAAAATTCAATATTATTTTCCAGGACCACGGCTGTGGTTGGCTGCGGCCCTGCTGCAAGCGCTGCTGCTGGCGGCGCACGGCGGTAACCACCGGCGATCCATGGCTACACAGGCGGTCAGTACCTATTGCCTTACCTTCTACATTTATACCCACAACCATACTAGACTTAGACATAGTTTTGGTAAATGATAACCGTATAACCATAGTATAGATATTTTAGAGATTTTTTACAACGGAAAATTTCTATGTTCCTAAAACCTAGAATATATCTAACGTCGGAAGATTAAAAAAATATCCCCTATAGCAGATAAGTAAATAAATTAAACTTCATGTTGTCGTTTCAGACATTGCCCTCGAAAGGCGGCTGGCGTCCAGTGGTGGGATCTAACGGGCTCATATACGGGTCTTTCGGCACCGCGCCGCTCCACACCCCCGTCCACAACTACAAGATCCCGGTGCCTGTGCTCGACCTCCAGCAGTACGTGACGCCGTCGTCCGCACGTCCACTCGTCTCGAGGGACGGCGCCAAACTGACCTCCATCGCGCAGTCCTACCGCCCCACCACAATTAGGAACACGCAGCATCAGCCGCTCAACCAACCAATCAGCTCCTACCACAACCCATTCGCGCTACAAAATAACGCTCTATTTCCCAGTAATGCGCTAAACTACTACAAGCAGGTCCAGCAGTACCCTCTGGACAGTGTCCTCATTCGGAACCCACACAACCCCTACGCCGCAAGACCGGTATTCCAAAAATACCCGCAAAAGTTCAAGCAGCAGTTACAGAACAACGTATTCCAGCAGCTGACGAGCATACAGCCGATTCAATTTGGTCAGTACCAGACTGCCAAACCGTTGGATATATTCGGAAAGCCTGTCGACAATTATTCGAAGAAGCAGCAACAGTCTAATGGCATAGAGACGTTCAAGCCGGAGGTGTTCAAGCTGCCTGACAGCGACACGGCGTCTCAGTCCGTCAGTCAGCAGGTGAAAACGGCGCAGCAACAGCATTTTGGACAGAATCAAGTCTACAACACTTTCCCGCAGTATTCGTTCCAAGATGCCGTTTTCCAAGATGCTGTTTTAGGTAAGAATCTAGGAGAAATCATAAATATTAATAGTGTAGAGTAGTAATTGTTTAAATAATTCGTTATTTCTTTTTTCAGGTTCGCTAGGTAGCTTTGGAGTGCAGTCAGTGAAAGGGCGGGACCCGATATACGCACCAACGAAAGCTACGTTCCTTCCGCATCAGCCTGCGAAAACTACTGTCTTCAACTCATTCAACTACTCTCCCACCTACCAGTCTACGCCGACAATCTACAGCGTACCGAGCACTACCCCTAGACTTCCGACCACTCCAAACCAAATCCAATACAGTTCAACGTTCAGCGATTTTAAAATTTCGCCCACTCCCCACCCCAAGGTGTCTACGCCACCTAAAATAGACCCCAACGCGAACGTAAAAGACTCCTTCAAGCCGAGCCCCTATGATCCCTTTTCAAAGAACTACCACAACGATTTCAACAAAGTCACAACTTACAATCCAATACAAACGACATCAAATACCGTATACGAATACAATTACCAGTCACAATACAATGATCCGAATTATTACAGTCCACAACAAACCCAACAGAACTCAAAATACACGAACGAATTCAAGAAACAAAAGATACATGACAGCATCCCAGCGGGCGGTAACCAACAGCTGACCAAGCAGTACGTCAGTCCGCCCCGACCGGAGAAGGATTCCACATTCCACTCACAAATCCGACCGACTTACGAAGTGACCGAAACCACGGATTCTGACATCATAACTCAATCTTCCCCTGCCCCGTGGCAGTTGACGTCACAGCCGTACGACAGCTTCAAACCATCCGAAGAGTCTGTGAAGAACCAAGATTATTCCGATTACGGCCGACCGAACCACACGCCGGTAACTGATATTCCAGAAGAGTACGCCATCGTGACCGAAGTCGACAAGGGGTACCCGAACTCTTTGGGCTACGACGGTCAAGTCGAATCTCAAAGCAGACGGCCTCTTGGCGACGATTTCGAACCGATCGGCAAACATAAGCTCAAGGACTATTATTACAAGGTGTCTACGCCAGCTAATGACGATTACAGTGTACCGAGACGAACGAAGAAACCGACTGAGTCATCCAAGATCACTACCACATCGGAGGTCACGACGGTAAGCACCGTAAGCGATCCTCCACTCGATACTTTACCGACGCTGCCTCCAAGCCAGCATTTCAAGCGACCAATCCCGAGCACCACCGAACTCCCAGGCCCAGACAAGGACAGAATCCGCAAGCGAAACAAGATACGCAGACGTCGTCCTCCTCTAGCCAATTTAAATCGCAACAGAGACGACAGCAGCACTCGCCTGCCTGTCACCAAAACAACAGAACTTACCCAAACTGAAACCGACGAAGTGCACACGATCAAACCTAGAATTAGACCAACAACACACGCAAAGCTACAGACACAATCTACAACACCCAGTGTCACCACTGACTTAACTACCAGCGCTTTGCCCACCGTTTCACCGACTGCACCAACGATTGTTAAGAAGAAACTGATTCGACGTCCGCTGACAACTACTCCTGCTGATAAAATCGAGGCTACAACGATCACAACCTTCAAAATATATGAAGCGAACCCGAAGGAATCGCCTATTATGAAAATTGCCAACCGTGTTCCATACACTAAGCCTACGCAATCTGCGTTCGAATACAAAACGGAAGACACGCCCGATTACTCTCACAAGCAAGACGAGAAAGACACTCCCACAAGCGATGTCTCCGTGCCTGATACTTTCAAAACTACAACAGACGAGATGGATATAGAGTTCGCGTTCCATAAAGACGTAAAGCCAATCGAGGCCAAGTTAGAGCCTGTGACGAGTCGCTACAGAGAAACAACAACAGATGAAAACGTCTCCAACGAAATCACAACGTACTCGCCGCGCACGGAAACAAACTCCAACGCCGGTAAGATTCAACGACCTCGTCTCCGCAATAAATATAACAGACCAAAATTCAGCGTTAAAGATTACAAAAGCAGGCTGGGTTCAACGACGACCACAACAGAGAAACCATTCGAAAATACTCCCAAAGTGAGGTTCCCTCACAGGAAGCCTTATACTGATGCCAATTCTGAAAGCGAAACAACTACTGAGAGGAAAAGGTTCATCCCAAAAGAATTGAGGAATAAACTAAACAACACAGATAGTACACAAGAGACGTATACGGTGAGACAGCCAGTGAGACAGAGACAGACCACCAACGTGGACCAAGTGGAAACCACGACGAAAATATCAGCTCGTATCAGAAACGGCAATAGACGGCCTAAGCCGACTGAAGAAACCACAGAGCCTTTACCAACTACTCTCAACACTAGAAGACCACTGAGGAAAAAGATAAAGGATTCCGAAACCGAAGAGTCTGTGTTAGATATAGTAACTGAAAGCACGGTCCCGGAACAGAAAGACTTCACATCGGAAAGGACTCGATCTGAGAGCGCGATAATGAAGATCGCAGATAAAAAGCATCACGATCATCACGTAGAAAACATGTTCGAACATTCTAAGAGAGTGTCAGATCTAACTCTAGCCGCTAGCAAGGACTACAACAAGCCGGGAATGTTCAAGACCGTACCGACGAATAGCAGGAGAATACCGAACTATTTCACGATAGCGACAGACGATCCTATCTTACCCATTGAAGCTTTCTTCCCTCAATTGAACCAGAAGAAGGAATCGTAACGTTCCTGTAGTTAATACAAAACAAAACCAAATCTTTTCTACTGCCAAAGCTACATTCTATAGGTCTTTCATTTTAACTAACTAGAGGCTATTTCTGATATCTGGCTATTAGTATAGGTTATCAAATAATCATATTCTGGAGGGAACTCAGTATTGAACGTGGGTTTGTGACTGAATAATATGCTCACAAAATTCTCAAATTTCTTAAGAGGAGTTTGAGGTGACCACTACTGCTTACACGTTTTCTGTGAACATTAAGAGAATTTCCAGTACTTTTCTGATATTTTAAATTGTAACAAAATGTTGTTTTTGGTATCGATCGCTGGAGTAAGAAATATTGCACATCCGTAGGTCAGTACGTCTTATTTTTTCAGAAAAATCTTTTCAGCCAGTTTTGCGTAAAAATATGACTTTCTTTCTTGAGTGCTATAAGGTCATTCAAAAGCCTGTAAAAATAAGACGTATAAACCTAGCTATTGAAGTGCTGATTATACGAAGAAAAAAAACCACTCAAATCGGATAATATTAGAGGTAGATAACAGCTTATCGTTTTTGTATGGTCAAGTTGGCGCCTCACACTCGTCTTAATACAAAAAATATGTTATAGAATTCCTATAGCACCTGTAGTGGTGACTTGACTGTATCTAATTTTATTATCTCCCTATTATAAAGTATCGGTGCTCATTTAGATTTTAAGAAAACTTACTATTAAGCGTGTAGTTACATGACGTGTACCGTAACTTGTGTGTGTGCGTGTAAATGATGATTGTGTGGGTTAAATCTCTTTGAAATATTTATGTTTTAGATGTTAGTTATGTAAATAAATTATTTCTTTTTGAATAACGTTTTATTTTATACTTTAACATTATAGTAGCAATATAATAAAGGGTTAGTTTTCCAATATATTATTGAAATGTTTATTTAAATAGCAGAAAAGTAAATAAATATAGCCATCAGTGAATTGCCACCTTTGCTTGGCACTGAAAAAATTTGTTTGTTGTTTATTATTTATTTTTAACTGGCAAGTTTATACAGCTTCAATATTACAATATTATAGGGTAGATAAGAATAACTAAAATAACAATCATTACATCTATTGTAAGAATTATAAGATGTGGTAACAATATAAATTATGTAATGTAATGAGACCATTGGAAAACTAACCCTAACGAAATAGAAATAAGATTGAATATTAACCGGCGTGCGCCTCCTCGGCCTGCAATTTGGCCATCTTCTGTATGGATTTCAACGCCGCGAAATGAATTGTCTTGTCCAGCGCATCTGAAAAGATTAAAAAAATATAACAGGCTAGTAGACATTTTTTTTTTGATATCCTCTTGTAACAGCTACCCATAAACCGATCCGATTAACGAAAACAAAAATAAAATCAACTTAGAATAAAGAAGTTACAAGCATATTTTTCTTGCTAGACAAAGAGCGCGCTATAGCAGAATATGACGTCACGGCCCGTAAGTGTCATACATTCGCCATACTATGTTAGTCTTTGTGGGAAAGGAACAAAGCATCCCCTCTTAATCCCTACCAAAATCTTTAACTTGATAAGCCAATATTAATTATTTTTTCAGGTTTCGAATCATAATTAATTGCAGAATTCACTAATCTTAATACTTTTAACTAATTCAATACCAGTCAACTACCTTATTAAATAGAGGTATTCTAAGATAACACATGACCCGTCCCTCCAAAATTCAGAAAGTTTGAAAGTGTTTACAACGCGCCACCACGCATATACATGCGTGGTGGCGCGTTGTACGCATACGCGTACTGTTGCGATTTAAACAACTAATTGAGCTAGCAAATCCAAGGATTTGTTGGTCGTTTTTTTTTTAATGACTAAAGCCAGAAACATACTATCGGACGCGACTGATAGGTATCTAGACTATGATAGTACACTGAGCCGTGCACACTATCGGACATAAGTCGCGGACATCACCTTCGGACCACCTTGAGCGTTCGGACGTCCGAGAGCGATCTGGCGCGTCGGATGTTTTAAGACTGTGCACATTGCTAAGTCGCGGCTGTCAGTCGCGTCCGTCAGCCGCGTCCGATAGTATGTTTCCGGCTTAAGAGCTGTTGGCCTCTGAGGCCTCTACAGCTTACCGGGCATGGGCGAGCGCAGAAGGCGGCTGAGCCCCAAGATTGAGTTAAAGGGTGACTAGCGCAAGGGCACCTGAGAAGGTACGGACCTCGGCTTTAGCCGTCATCCGGCGGAGATCAGACTTGCCCGGGCACCACAGAAGGGGTGTGCCCTGTGGCCCTAATAGGTTGAGCTGTTTGATTATTTGGAGAGAATCTAACCGATCTTCTAACAGATCCTGAGGGTTCTCGACCTCGCCGGCGGGGTCGATGTATGACTGTGTGCCTTTGGTAACCGGCGCCTAAACCAAATACAGAATACTTCCTGTTGCAGGGAGCTGTCGGATCGGGTGACCCCAGCGCCGCAGAGGTGACTACGGTGATGGGGTCCGTTGTTGCTCGTTACACTTTAAAACACTACACACATTAAAACAATGTGGAGGGGCGGCTATGTTAACGTAGAAGATCTATACACAGGATTTCGAAAGTATAGTTAGACCAATCTTATCCATTTATTTCGGAACTATGAATCCGCATGATTATTATATACTACGGGACTAATCTACGGGACTATTTATTTATCTCGTAATTATAGTGCGCGATTAGTACCGTAGTATATAATAATAATTCAAATCGCGAAAGTTTAAAAACAACACATGAACCCACAGACAAACAGACGCTACAAACGTAAATAACCCTCCTCCGTTCCGCCAGTGGTCAAAAGCAAAAGAGCGCGGCCGTTTTTTTTCACCGGACAACGAACCGACAATAAACAAAAGCCTACATTTTTCGCCGGATGGATGTCCGGTGCGTCAACACACGTTCATTATATACCATACACCACCGCGAAACCGGCGAAAAAAACGGTCCGTTGTCCGGTGAAACAAATTGCCGTGAACAAGCGCTCTGAAGCTAGTTGTTTGTTTGAGGCTAGGTGGAGCAACAGTGGGCCCCTAACTCTCTAATCTCCTAATCTTTTGGTCTGCCCATTCAATAGGAATGACGAATAAAAAAATATAATTAACCCGTCAGATAGACTATCAAAAAATATTAGAAACGTATTTTTTCTTTGTCATAAGTCATAAGTCATTTATTGGTAAAATGTCAATTTACACGTCAACTGATATACATTCATTACAATTATGTAATCTTTGGATGTTATAGATTAACAATATAAAATTATTCAATTTCAATAATAATTAATAAATTAAATAATACAATGTCAGCAAAATTCAATCCAAAAACAAATTAATAATAAGAATACAAATGTCATAAATAAAGAAATACGAATTAAAACAAATATTGAGTTATGTCAAACGTTTATAAAATTCGTCGTACCTATAGAAAGATTGCTCGATAAGCCAATTTTTCAATTTATTTTTAAAAGAATGTAAGCTTGTTGCCGACGTTATTTCTGTAGGTAAGTTATTATACACGGTCGGAGCCATGACGTGAGTCAGCTTAGATGACTTCTCGAGGGAGTGGGGGACGGCTTGCAGCTTATGCTTGTGCCGGGTGGGGTATTTGTGCGCGGTGCCCCGCTCTGGATACGCAGCCAAGTTCATCCTGGCATACACCGCCACTTGATAAATCAAGATGGCTGTCAGTGTGAGGATTCCTAATTTCTTGAAATATGGGCGAGCTGGAGTGTCCCATGCTATGCTTTGGTCAATTAAACAAAAATTGATGAAGATATAGCCCGTCAAAGTTCCGCGTGACGTCACAAGTGCCGTACAAATATACTTCTGTAAAAGAGGTGACGTCACGACCCCAGCTCCCAAAGTTTGAGGTTTATCTTTGTAATTTATTGTTTGATTAACAAAAGAAAAAGTACGTGTCCAATATTTTTTGATAATCTAATCTAACTCTTGGACTAATTATAATAATGATTTTTTACCCAGTCATCATGCGACATGCCTATTACACTTGCCATTTGCTGGATTCGCGCTCTGAAATTATGTCCCTGGTATCTATTTATATATTTGAAATATGCAACATTGTTTTGATTTTATTTTGAGTGCATTCCACACTAGATTTTATCTCAAAGAGTTATCTTTGTGATAAGCATTTCAAAAATCTGGAACGAACGCAGGATTTGAACCTGCCCCCTTCGGATCACTAGCCCGACGCTCTAACCAACTGAGCCAGCCCGCCTCTTACGCAAGCGTCAAATTTTTGAAGTGCTTACATTACACCAACTTATAGCGTTGGTGGCGCCACCTGTGATACCTGTATTAGACAGGTTATCATTCAACTAGAAGTTATTAGAAATTCTAAAGATTGACGAGAGATGACGCACTGCTAAATCAATGTTATGATTTTATTTTGAGTGCTTTCCACACTAGATTTTATCTCAAAGAGTTATCTTTGTGATAAGCATTTCAAAAATCTGAAGCGAACGCAGGATTTGAAGGGGCAGGCCCCTTCGGATCACTAGCCCGACGTTCTAACCAACTGAGCCAGCCCGCCTCCTACGCAAGCGTCAAATTTTTGAAGTGCTTACATTACACCAACTTATAGCGCTGGTGGCGCCACCTGTGTATATGCAAAATTGTCGAAAAGCACTCTGACTATTTTAACAAAGCGTCTGATAAAACGCACAAAATTAGATCGCAATATAGACAAAAACTCGTGGAACCAAAGTCTAACTTAGCAATGCACAGTTCTAGCCCAAATTTGATGGCTATAAAAATATTCAATAAATTGCCAAACAATTTAAAAGATATCGAAAGAGAAAACTGTTTCATAAAACAACTAAAATTATCCTATTATCGAAATGCTATTACACATTAGACGAATTTTTTAACGATAATCTAGAAAACATAATAATATATGGTTCCAATACAAATAATAATATTGCCATATCCTTATAGGGTCATATAAAAACTATATAAAACATGTTAACCAAGAACCGCATGTAAATTTCATATGTTGCAATAAATGGTTTGAGTTTGTAAGAGTTACGCTTTGCGAGATCTACTGTTCGGGGGATAGTTCCCCGAAAAGTAGTAAATAAAAATATTACTAGTTAAATAGGTATAAGATAATTGAGTGTTTCTTACATATTTTGTGCTGTCCTTTGACGGGGAAGCGCAGTCTCAAGCTGACCGGGTTCGAGCAAATGAATACGTACGGACTGTCGCTTTCACCGTCCGGGTACCTGAAAATTTAATATTACATAAATTTTATGTTTTTTTCTCAACATATGCCGTCCCGCTTCTTTTTAGGGTTCCGTACCTCAAACGAAAAAACGGAACCCTTATAGGATCACTTTGCTGTCAGTCTGTCTGTCTGTGTGTATGTCAAGACTCTTTATCTCGGGAACGCGTAAAGATATCGAGTTGAAATTTAAACTATATACGTATATCTATAATCTCTTGCAGTTGTGTAAAAGGATAACTTCTCAGTTACCGTATAAAAGAGTTAGAGCCGCTTATGTCGTAAAAAACCGCACATTTCGACACACACAAAAATCAGAGCGAGATTTGGCGAGAAGCATTGTTTCAGAGTACACATATAGGAATAAATCTGAAAACTGTACATTTTTATTTAAATCACAAAAAAATAGGGCCTACATTCACAAAATCTCCCCCACTTCCTTACATTTATCGTGTTCTGTAGTCAAATCCCACCAACCTTCCCGAAAGTGTCAAGATAGTCACGCCAGCGTTTTTAGGCCTTCATAAATTAAAAGGCAAAGGTTATTCGCACACACTCACGACAATAAAGTTGCCAGGCTTAGCGCTTAAAATTTTACTATGAACCCAAAATTTAAAACGGCGTAGTGTACTTCCAGGTGTCATAAGAAAATATAACGTCTCGGCATTTCCTGGAGTTTTAACGTATCTACACTTTCGAAGTGATGATTTGTTGTTAAAACTCCAAATCTCAATCGCGATATAAAATTTAGGCATTGAAAAAACTACTAATCAAGTAAGGTAGCTCTAAGCTGACAACACTGGCATGTGTTGTACCACAGATTAAAAATGGAAATAAACAAGTTCGTTCACCACAGCTTATAAAAGGTACAGTATTCATCAGTATTGCCATAGAAAGTAGTAACAAATGAAAACGATTGACTATTGGTTTGGGGTCGTCTACTAGTCATGACTTATTTTTAGCAACTTACGAATTTTTCATGAAACTTGGTACGCAGGTTTCATATACTAATGATTTTTAGAGTTCCGTACTCAAAGGGTAAAAACGGGTCCATATTACTAAAACTCAACTGTCTGTATGTCCGTTAGACTGTCTGTCACCAGGCTGTATCTCATGAACCTTAGAAGCTAGAAAGTTGATCACAAATGATGTATTGATGTTAACCATAACAACAAATAGCAATAATCGGCTAAGTGCGAGTCGGTCTCGCGCACTTAGGGTTCCGTGTCGTACGTAAGTCCCCGTTAGTATATATAATTTTAATTTAATTATTTATTTGTAGAGGAAATATCCAATTTAATATTCTGTGTATGTCTCAGCGTTGTAACTATCACTATTCATAAGATACAGCCTGGTGACATACTGACAGACGAACGGACAGCGAAGTCTTAGTAATAGGGTGCCGTTTTTACCGTTTGGGTATGGAACCCTAAAAATGGAATAAAATAAATATTAAAAAATTATATCCAACAAACGTGAATTTATGTATAGGTATATTGACCTTAATAACTAGTAATTGAACTAAAATATATAAAGGGGGGTTCCCATAACCATCAAAGACAAAATTACAGTATCAAATCATGTTAACGTACGATGTCAATATGATTTATTGTTTTAGTTCGCAAAAAGCTATTAAATAAAATAAATTAAATTAAATTTATTTATTGAGCTCATAACACGGCAAAACCAATTACATTACAGCTACAATAAAATCTCATGGGCGTCATGGGCATCATTGCGTCAGGAAATTAATACCTAACAATGTTAAAAAAAGCCATTAGCGAAAATTACTCGTGGCATTTGATCATATCCCCTCTTGTGAAATTCCGTTTTTTTTCCGAACCCTCTCCACCCTCCAGACCCTTTCGAATAGTTTCTAGTTTCACGTAATTAATAGATGATCCCTTTGATGGGAAACATTTTGTTTCTTTAATTTTGTAGAATTATCAAAATATTTTTTATTAAAATTAATGAATTAATTAAAAACCATGTAGGTAACTGATACCTCTATAATTCTTCTATTGTTAGTCATGTCATTTTTGACCAATAACCGGGATAATTTTGCTAAAAACATTTACAGATGATACTTGTTTCCGTAACTTAATCGTACTTAATCGTAAAAGCTCAATATGGGCACTAAAATAGAAGAAAAATACCAGTCAGATCTAAGAACTATAAAATATGGAGTGCCACAGGGCAGCATTCTGGGGCCTTTATTATTTCTAATATATATTAATGATTTCCCACATGCTATAGATGATCCCATGGTTATGTTTGCTGATGACAGCACTGCAATTTTTACAGACAATAAGAACGGCAGACACGAAGACAATATAAATGACTCATTGAAATCAATTATAGATTGGCTCCAAAATAATAATCTTAAAATGAATATGGACAAAACTAACATTATGACTTTTAAAAATATTAATTCAAAATTTGACAATTTAAATATTAATTATAATGGTAGACAAATTGACGAAACGCATAAGACTAAATTTCTAGGGCTTCATATAGACTCCAACCTGTCATGGAACGGTCACGTTGAGCATGTGTGTACGAAGTTAAGTCAATTCTCGTACGCACTATATATGTTACGCAAGGTAGCCAATGATAAAGCCCTTTTAAATGCCTATCATGCATACGTCGGTTCCACACTGATGTATGGTATTCTTGCATGGGGTAACTGTACAGAAAAAGAATCGGCATTTAGGGCCCAAAAGAAATGCATTCGAGCTATTTGTAGACTAAAACCTAAAGACTCATGCAAGCCGTACTTTCAAAAACTACAAATAATGACTTTTCCTTCGATGTATATCCATGAGGCGGCTCTGCTTGTACGGAATAATTTGGGTAACTTTGAGACTTTGAAATCGAAACGGCACAAAAATACGCTACGAGTGCCTAAAGTTAGGAAAGCCCTATTTAGTAAAAGTATTTTTGTTAAAAGAATAGACATCTATAATAAACTACCTAAGAATATAAAAGAGTCAGAATGTGATATGACATTTAAATTTAGATTAAAGAAATTTTTGACTGAAAAAGCATATTACACCATTAATGAATTTTTAAATGAAAAAGCATGATATAATGATAAATGACTTTAAATAAATATTGACACTATTAAATTATTAACAATTGGGATGTATGTACTAATTTAAAATAAATTGTAATTGTATTAAACAAACAGGAGCCGTCTTTAGATGGTTCTGTAGCGTATAGAAAACCTATTTCTCTGTGACATTTTTTAGATTTTTTTTGACATTTTTTATGAATTGTATTTCTTAATAGATTTAGCCGTTTTGTTTTTCATATTTGTACGCCACGACGGCAAGAACATGTGTTCTATAACCCTTGTAAGATCTGTATGCAACTTTGTATGTTGTCTGCACTACCATGTTTCTGACAAATAAATAATCTTGAATCTTGAATCTTGAACTTGGAACGTAATCTTATCTATGTACACGGTATTGTGATTACAGGTACTACATAGAAACATTACAAAAACCATACGATAATGCACCTGTTGCGCACCATAATGAACTCTATGCCATCGACACAAGATCTGACAACCTGCACTGCATACGTTGGTGTTGTGTGTGAATAGTCAAAACAAACCACATTGCGTGAGCAGTTCGTGTCACACATTGACATAAACGTCAACACATTGAAACAATTTGCACCCACACTTCGATACAGTTATGTTTTAATAGTTTTAGATATTACCAGTAAAATCCAAAATAATTGCGTCCATATTATGTTACTTTTGTCAACTACGAAAATCGATAAATGTCGCAATATTTAATTGTATAACCAGAATAAAACAATTCTCTGGTTAGTTTGTAGAATGAGAATATTTTTTATTGTTAATGCGGAGTTAGTTTTAGGCAAGTTTTAGAAGACCTATGATATTATCGTGGGTCTATCAACAGACCCTATTTTGAACGAATAATTTGAGTGAACATTTTACTATTTAAGGTGGGTCTATCAACAGACCCTATTTTGAACGAATGATTTGAGTGAACACTGTATTATCACTGATTATACCTATTATTTTACTAATTATGTCCTTGAGCCGTTATTCGAAGCCTTTTAAACATATATATTGAGAATGCATCTTCCGTTTCCGGTCGTATTTGCGGTTGTAGTTCCCTCTGTTGGGCTAAAATGGCAACCCAGGCCGCCACGTTCCCAGGCAGCGTATAGTTCTCCTCATTGGCGTCTTAACTTCCGTGCCGTTAAGTTACGTTAACGCTGTTAGCGTTCGTCGTTATTTCAAAATCATTTCACAAAATTATTTTAATATAATAATATTTTTTTATAATAAAAATATTAATAAAAATATTATTATTTAATATAATAATATTTTTTCTGAAAGTGAATTAATTCAATTTGAAAAGTTATATTTCTACCTACATAATGACTGATAAAAAATGCGAAAAATTCGTAAAGTTGTTCACGTGCTCGAGGATGAACCTAGTCGACGTCATCGTCCTGTAGCGGTACTAGGAACCGCAGGAATATTATATATCAGACCTCCACGCCGCCATCGCTGTGGGGACCACCACTTGGGCTGCAGGTGGTGACCACGTGACCGCCAAGTCGCTGAGGATGTAAGCTTCAAAAAGAGTAAGGTAGTAGAACACCTTACTGACCAGGTATGGCAAATTCAAAACTATACCTGTTGTACATACTACCCTCGGGTACAGACACGCACGTAGCCGCTGGTCGGTCCCAAGACACCAAAATACCTGAGAGTAGAATTATTCCGGCGCCGATCTAGCAGATCGAGTCTTCTATAGAGGTGCCCGCCGAGGCGGCCCTTATAATTACAATTAATTTTGATAATATCTGACAATTGCAAATAAATGCTGATAACTATTACTATTAAACCAGGAAAAAGTAGGGCTATTTGTTTCAATGAAAGGTATTTTATTCGGAGACTTATTGCAACATTTTAATGTTGAAAACGATTAAGTTCGGTAATAGCAAACAATCTTGATTGCTACGATAAAATGACACATGTTTTTCATTTTAAGCATGAAAATGTTCAAGCAATTCATTTAATTTTCGAGCGACTTGTTCTCGATGGTCTGGTATTACTTGGCGGTCACTGGAACTACCAAGACTTATTTCATAAGATACCCCCATATAGAAAAGTTTTGTTTAGTAAAAGCAAGTTCTCAGAATTCTTTTCATAAATATTAATGGGGGTACTTTAGTAAATTCTTTTTATTATCTTCCAGACAATTTGAATACTTGTAAAGGTTAGATATACACCTAGCTTATACAAACATACAATCTTAACCTTCCTGCTCCGATCAGAAGGTAGTTAGTTCCATGGATATCAGGCGGCGCTAACCCTGAATCCAGTATAGAATAACTCAGCCGGTCGCCTACGGCACCGGCGAATTATATTCTTTGACAATGCTCACAAACATCTAGATTTTGTGGTGCAATGTAATCATATGTGCCCATGTTGCCATATGCATTCATTTATTATGTTTTCAGCTTAATATGTATGCTTTTTGTGGTTTTATATATGATAACATTTATTGATACCAATCTAATGATATGCGCCTTTTTTGCCATATGCATTCATTTATTACGATGTGTATTGTATTTTGTGATCATACATAAGATAACATTTAATGATTGCAGTGTAATTGGTATAACAATGTAATTATATGCGTTTTTAAGGTTTATTGTATCGCCTTTTTGTTGATGCAATGTACCTACCTAATTACTGCGCGTTCTTGTAGCCATTTGAGTTCGATTGTGATTTACATTGCATTTGTTTGGGGTTGTTGTTGCAGTGTAATTGCTATACAATGTAGCATTCAATTATAAATTTTCAACTTGCTATTTGCGTGAATTTTAATACTGCAACATAGTTATATGAGCCCTTGTGCCATATGCATTCAATAATACATTGCCAGGGTTGTGTTATAATGCTGTTGTGGTTAATAAAATATTAATACCACAGTAGTTTACCACGGTTCAACAAGTCCAGGTAAACTTATTATAATCTTGAAATCAATTAAGTTCATTGAACCAAGCAGATGAGAAGGTAAATTTGATATAACACTTGTTTATGCGGGTAGATTGAAGCGTCCATAAATACGGGTGAAAGAGCGCCTACCCATTTTGGTGCTAATAATAATGGGAACTGTAAAGACAGGTCTCCTTTTAAGCGCAGCCCGCCGCTAGATCTACGGCACTGCATTTACGGTCACTGTCATGAAACTGTTTCTTGACAAGTAAGTAACCGACGATAAGCAAGTCAACAAAATAAATTTTTATTACATACGAGTACATGTCTCTGAAACCAAACCCCGGTTTTTACCACGAAAAGCGATGATTCCATGCGTCCCGTTGTCCATTGGAATAAATTCAATTTTAATGTATTTCAGACACATACTGCCCATATTATTTCTTGCTTGAAATATTAAAATATTGCTTATTGTTTTATGAATCCTATAGTTTTGCAATTTGGATTTGCAATCGCTCTCAGAGTAATTCAATACTCGAATTTGACAGGATTTTTGTGTGTCAGTCTGTCTGAGGAGTCGAATTTTCGTATTCGAACTGCTATGTTTCTCTGTTTATTTCATTACTATAATTATAGACTCTGGAACAAATCGCGGCTGTAGAGATGAACCAGAAAATATTCAGAATACTTTTGCAATTAATAAGAGGATGGATCAATGTTTCTTCAAACTGTTTGTACAGCAAAAGCTACAGTTTCACACACCACAGAGTCAACTGTTTATATTGACCCCTTAGTAAAAATTACCACCATACCTACTTAGTGCAGTGGTATTTATGGGTTCTGTAGACAGAGCTTTGACAACAGCTGATTAAAGAGTTTTAAAGAAAAAGTATTGAACTTTGACCTGTTGGCTATTCCACAGGGTCGACCATTTTTAGTGAGAAATGTTTTTCACTCTCTAATATAATTATTATCCTTATATTTGCTTCGGATATTGTCTCTGCCTTTAAAGACAAATTTAAGTCGTGCATGCGAAAAACGTAAACCATACAAAAGAATGGCTGGTTTGATTTGCGTATCTGATACATTTTCTAGTATACACGGCTGAAAAATGGCAAAATTCTTAATGCTATCAGTCTTGACTAGGCTGATAACAAAAAGTTTAGGTATGTAAGTCTTTTATTTACGAAGCGAAGCTTCAGAATCCAGGTCCACTAGTTTCATGCAACACATGCGAGCCTACGCAATGACTTGTTCATGGGTCGAGCGAGAGCGCAAATATGACGCGAAAAAATTTAAAAATATGGGGTGAAAGTTCATGGCTTGTTATCATAATACATATATGTACAACAATAGTAGGTATATTGCGAGCCAAGTAAAAAGAATGAGAGATAATACTCTTAATACCTGTTTTGTTTGATAAAATTAACAGTAGATATTCCCTGAATCCAGTATAGCATAACTAAGCCGGTCCACGCCACCGTCTAATTACAGATAAAATTAACAGTAGGTACAATACCTACTTAATCATTTATTGCATTGTAACTTATATAATATTTACATTTAGTTTTTATGTAACATGGTCTGTATAGTTTACATATTTATGACCCTATAAATAAGGGTATGACAATAATTAGAATAATTCGTGAAATTCTTGGCTTCAAAGTTATCTTGGCTTGGCTTAAATATTATCATTTCAAATATTCCAGAATCAAATTCAGTTAGGAAGCTTGGCTCCGAACATGTGAAATGAAAGCATATCAAATAATAGTGCTAAGATTAGCCATGTTCGGGATATATACAAATACATGTACTATTCAATTGATGGTCAATTTTTAATCGACCTACTCATTATTTGCGGGAAGCACCACGACGCTGCGACGGTGTGCTAGTTTCGGGTTATTGTATTCATTATTGAATACAAAGTTCAACACGTTTGAATCTAAGAGTTGGTTATATACCACACCAAGGTTTTCTAACGCGGGATAAAGAGGAGTGCTGTAAGTCATCTTGACTCGCTCGATCGCTTTGAACAACTGTGAGGAGATTTAAGATTACAAAGCCCACTAGTTAGAAGGATTTAACTGAGTAACTATTTTATTTTGGTTTTTATTAAGTCTTGCTTGTTATTACTTAATTGAAATTCAGAACTTTTGTACTTATAGTTAAAAATATCATTTTCAACATATAGTATCTACCTTCTATTACTGTAGATGTAGACAGTATCTATTAAAAACAGCTAGACAAGGAGGCCGCAACAAAATGTCAAGTCCGAAACCTTGAACAGTTCAGGGGTTTTGTTGTGGACAGATTTTGGCAAATGTACAATTTTATTTCTAATTCCGGTTTCAAGTTTTGTGCCTAATAGGATCGATAACTATTGCCGTACACCGGTAGTGAAAACTGCATCTTAAACTGGAATCACCAATGACGTAAAATCCTTTATGCCGGAGGCTGATAGTGGTGATACCACCATTGCTGTCGCGTTCAAAGAGTGAATCGACAGACTATTAATAAATGATAAACATAATTTTATTATTATTTTAATTTAAGTTACTTTCTTAAATTCCTAATTGATGTAGTACTTATTAGCGATAACATTGAAACTGTAAGACAGCAATACTATGTGACTCTTAAGTATTTGGTTCTGTACAATAATAACATACATACATACGTTACCGGGGCAATATTCGAAACTAAGATGTTATAGTAGCAGTGACTATTATATTAGTTTTCTTCTATATTTTTATGTAGCGCTACATAATTATATCCGCTATATTAACATTACGTTATTACATTTGTGACTGATGTTTTTCATACTGTTTAATTCTATAAATACCTATTAATGTTGACGTTATTCTGTGCATTCACATTGGCGTCTCGTTCACCAGGCGAAAACAAACACGTCTCAATATATATGTTTAAAAGGCTTCGAATAACGGCTCAAGGACATAATAGACGAGTTTTACCTACCAATAAAACTCATATTATGTCCGAAGCCTTATTCGAAGCCTTACAGTAAGTTCTGCCTGGTGTTCATTAATTCCTTATGTTATTGAGACTTCAATGAGGAGAACTATACGCTGCCTGGGAACGTGGCGGCCTGGGTTGCCATTTTAGCCCAACAGAGGGAACTACAACCGCAAATACGGCCGGAAACGGAAGATGCATTCTCAATATATATGTTTAAAAGGCTTCGAATAAGGCTTCGGACATAATATGAGTTTTATTGGTAGGTAAAACTCGTCTATTATTATTGCTCCCTATCACTATTCACAGTAAATAAGTTGCAAAAACTATCTATTTCTGGCCTGTACTATTAGAGCGGCCCGAAATTTAAATATATAAGTGGCAAAAAAAGACAAGTATCCAGGACAACATGATATTTAAAAAAAACCGGACAAGTGCGAGTCAGGCTCGGGCTTCGAGGGTTCCGTACAAATCTAGAAAATTTCACAAAATTGGGAAGTAAGTTGTTAAAATCTCTATACTGTAATCATCCACAACATATTTTTTTTCACTTTTCGCGCCATCCATCACACATTTACACAAAATTACACATTGTTAAAATAATTAAAAACCTGTTTTAGCATGTGCTAATAAAGCTCTTTTATATGATACCTAACATGATACAATTTCTTCTTCTTTTTGATCGTTGCGCTCTTGACAGAGCGGTCGTGGTCATCAAGTAGTACTATTATTTGTAGGGGCAGATGTAATGCGCCTCACGATGTCTCGCCAACTTTCTCTATGGGACTTCAATCGGGTACACTCATGCACGGACCCACCCACAGCAGACTTGATCTGATCGGTCCATCTCATGGGCGACCTTCCGCGTGGTCTTGTGCCCTCAATTTTTCCCTGGACGACAAGACGCTCCAAAGACTGACTACCTTGCCTTGAGATGTGTCCGAAGTAAGCGAGTATGCGAGACTGTACTATGGCTGATGGACGCTGCTTGATGCCGAGTTCTTGTAGTATCGAGACGTTGGTACGAAATTCAGTCCACGATACCCCAAGCATTCTTCTCCAGCACCACATTTCTAGAGCATCTATCTTTCTCTTTTCAATATCTCGCAGCATCCATGTCTCATATACGATTTACTCTCTTTGAATTTTGAACCCATATTTTGTGAATTTTGACCCTATTTATTGTGATTTAGTTAAAAATGTACAGTTTTCAGATTTATTCCTATATGTGTACTCTGAGACAATGCTTCTTGTCAATTTCCATAGTTCTATGTCAACGGGAAGTACCTTGTAGGTTTTGATTTTTGTGAGTGTCGAAATATGCGGCTTTTTACGACATAAACGGCTCTAACTTTTTTATACGATAACTGAGAAGTTTTTTGTTTACACAACTGCAAGAGACCGTAGACATACGTATACAATTTAAATTTCAACTCGACATCTTTACGCGTTCCCGAGATAAAGAGTCTTGACATACACACAGACGGACACACAAACAGACGGACAACAAAGTGATCCTATAAGGGTTTCGTTTTTTTCCGTTTGAGGTACGGAACCCTAAAAAATTACAGTTTGTGACAATAGCCAGTGCGAAATTAAAAGTTAAAATAAACCTTTTAGAAAACTAGCTAATATTAAAAATGTCTAAAAAGTAGAAAATAAACTTTAAATTTAATTAAACCCACAAATTTTGTAAATTACACAATTTTAGATAATATGAAAGCTTGTCGCGAGATACCCACTATAGGATAATTTTGTTATGAAGAAGAGAAAGACTTACTTTTTATCGTACTCCTCTTGAGGCAGGCAGTCGTCTACGTTGACGCAGCCGAGCAGGCAGCCGGTGGGGTAAAACGACGGAAACTTGAACTGTTTATCTGAAAACAAAACAAGCCTTCAATGTAATCCTATCCAGAAGGTAATAGTAGATTATGTACCAAGAGAACCAAGTGGTGTCTTACGTCACGGGAGACAATTGGATCCAGAACGCAGCGAGGGACTCTATAGTTGACTCCCGAGCGCAGCAACGGTGTTGTTAAGTTCATCGCTTGTATTAACATATTTGGACATTTTTAACAATTTGACTAAAAATAAAGCCGGTGATCGCTGTAGAAAAGTCTTCGACTTTAAAACCACGGTTTTAAAATTGACGACTTTTTGAAGTTCCGTTTGGAAAGCGTCAAATGGAACGTCAAAAAGTCATTCTTTTGCAGTTTACCTTTTCCTTTAAGATAGCTAAAGTGTTGCGTGAAAAAGATAATTCTTTCAAATATAATTCAAATTATCAATTTAACGCGGAGCTATAGTACTAAAAATGGCTATTCTGAAAGAGAAGGTAAAATGCAAAAGAGGAAAGCATCAAATGGAACGTCAAAAAGTCGTCGATTTTAAAACGCGGTTTTAAGTCGAAGACTTTTTGCACGTCGATCAGCGGCTTAGTACGACTTTCATTTGGATTTGTTTCATACGTGTAAATATTTTTTCTCGGTCTTTCCCCGGCACTCACACAACAGGCACTATGCGCTAGATGCAACCTCTTACGAGAGATCGCTGCACAAGTCGGCGGTTGAGAATTAACCTCAGATGACACTTCGCCGTCATTCGCTAATTATTGCGCATGTGTGCACAATGCTTACGCAAGTGGCGAAGTGGTGAGCACGGGCGTAGGGAGCGGGCTTGAGGCATAATAGGTTGGCGGGCGGGTGTGCCCCGGCCCGAGTCTCTCGTCGCGGGAGCGCATACCTATATTTTGCCGTTTGCGCAGCATTCTAATTGAAATTGAATTGAAATTGAAAAAACTTTATTCGACATTACAAATACAAGAGGCACAAAAAAACAATAATGATATACAAATAAAGAATTAGAAATGTCGAAAAGGGCTCACCTCAGCATGATGCTGAATGCAGATAGGAACACTCAGCGCTGGTTTTCAGGTTAGCCCTTTTTGAGGGTAGGAACAAAAAAACATAGAATAAGAAATAAGTGAAAAGTTATTTGACAAACAGTGTAAAGCTAAGACAAAGGAAAATCGAACAAAATAACGTTAAGGTTAAGGAACATGAAATAAACGCAATAAATATATATTTTCACATACAAACACAATATAAACATCGGTGATAATTATGATGATGATTAATCTACAAACTTATGTAACGAAAAAGAATAACACAAAAATGAGAAAAAAAAAATAACAAAAATACATAAATTGCCAGCAAAAAATATCTAGAACATGGAAAAAGAGCGGAGTCATTTATAGAAAGGACTGGTCGTACACTATTAATCCGTGCTGAAGTTGTTTCGAAATAAGATAGCGTTTCAATTGTACTCGGAAAGAGTAGAGACTCTTCTACGCCTAACCTCCTATCCACCGACTTGTGTGGCGGATCATACCTGGATAAAGCACTCTGTACTGGTTCTCAAGCGCCCGGACGACGTCCTGGTCGGGAGGCTTCACCGTGGACGCGATCCACAGCCGGCCGCGGTGGCTCGTGTACCACGTGCGCCCTTCGTGCCTGCCGACATAATATATCATTTCTATACAAAATGGCAGGAATTATTTTACTATGGAAATAAACGTGGTTTTCACACATTTTATACTTATATAACGGGACGTCGTAACGACTATATCTACACGTGAGTTCAGTCCCGTTATATATAGTATAATGTGGCAGGAATTATCTTGACATTTTTATGAGAGACAATCATTATAAACTATTTTAAAAGAATTTCAAAGAACTTTTCTTGTGGTAAAGACGAAACATATAATGCATAATTAACACGCTATCCGTGTGTACATATTTAATTGTTTTTGTATTTTTATGCGGTTGTTTTGTATTTTATATGAATGTTTGGTTTTTGTAACAAATAAAATTATGTCTTAAAAGCAACAGAGACCATACAACTAACGCAATTTTTCACATTACACATTATTCACAGAATATTTCGTTGTATAGGTATTCACTTCAAAAATAAATTGTTAATTTAAGTGGAGCTTCCATAGCGTATCCTATGGAACCCTTCGTTCACGAGTCCAATTTGCACTTGGCCGAATTAATTAATTAACTTTTTTGAATGAGTAAGCGCGAATGAGTTTTTAATCTAGTTTAGGAATCAACTGGATTTAATATTAATAACATTAGATAACAAACCGGCACTGGGCATCTTGTAGCTCAGCGTTTTGCACGCGGCTGGAAACGCTCAGCCTAGCCTTGTATATACTCACCGTTTAATTCCCTCGACGAGCAGCGAGGCCCACGGCTGGTGCATGTACAGACAGCGGCCGGTGTCGCTCATTTCTTGCAGCTCAGCGTCTTGCGCGCGGCTGGAAACGCTCAGCCTAGCCTTGTATATACTCACAGTTTGATCCCCTCGACGAGCAGCGAGGCCCACGGCTGGTGCATGGACAGACAGCGGCCGGTGTCGCTCATCTCTTGCAGCTCGGCGTCTTGCACGCGGCTGGAAACGCTCAGCCTAGCCTTGTATATACTCACAGTTTGATCCCCTCGACGAGCAGCGAGGCCCACGGCTGGTGCATGGACAGACAGCGGCCGGTGTCGCTCATCTCTTGCAGCTCGGCGTCTTGCACGCGGCTGGAAACGCTCAGCCCTGCCGGGATGCGCGCGACTGCAGCGTAGTCATTGCTCGGTACCGATGGATCGAACTATTGAAGCAATAAATAAATGGTTAGGCCTTCGTGACATTATTTATTGACAAAAACATAACAACCAACCAACCATTAATGAGTACAATTTTTCATTATTTAATGTTTTTGAAATTGTAATTTAACTCATATTGTTAGTGCGGTAAGCTATAGAATTTAATAATATAACAAAATAAATAAAAAAATGTATACGGATTAAGGATGTTTCTCCTAGAGATGAAAATAAATGTAGGTACACTCCAGGGGTGACGTGGTTCCTTTGGCTAACTTTATCTCGCACATATACCCATCTCAATTTTGTACACATTCATTATGTATTTAATGACGAGACCTATTGTTGGCGGTACTATGTATTATAATACAGATTGTGTATTTTTAATTGTAGTATTAAGCTCGATACGTCAATAAATGATTCTGATTTTGCACACTTTTCGTAATCTCTAGAGGATATACAGATAAAGGTGTGTTCAGACCTGTAGCAGCGGCGCGTTGACGCCGGGCGCGACGTCGCGGTCGGACGGCACGCCGACCAGCAAGTCCGGCTGCAGCAGGCGCCCGCCGCCGCCGGCACCGGCCGTCATCTCGCGGATCCTGTCCTCGTCCACTTCGTAGTCGATTGTATTGTCTTCCACTATTTGTCGGCCTGCAACAACGTAAGAGTCGTGACAAAATACAGCTTTGCAATTTTCATATAAATCAGTTCAAGCAAAGTTTACTCCCAACTCCCCCCCACTAAACCGCCACCACTGATAATCTGGTGTGACTAAGGGTTGGTAATGTGACGCGGTAGGCGCGCGCACGTTGCTTACGGTAGGTATGCAGTAACTATGACATAAGCTGTGGCTATGGCTTTATTTACCGTCTATCGTGTTTTTTATGTTTATTTTGATTTGAAGAACAATAGAGTTTTCTAGAACTTACACTTGTTTACTATGTCAATCACAATGGCATCGATAATTCTTGATATTTCGAGGCAATTTTTATTTAGATATAAATAGAACGATGGCTTTCGTTAGTCTCAGTTATCGTGTTTTCTATCAGAATGGAAGAATCTCGTGTTCAGTGCAGTATCAGTGATTGTGAAGTGTGTTCAGTGACTAGTTTGTGTGAATGAATATCAGTGCCAGTGTGAAGTGTTGTGCAAAAGCATTACTCCAAACGACATTTTAGTGGTGGACGTTCAGGACCAATATATTTTATTGCCCATCAATCGCCACTGGCGGCGGTCGGCATAATAAATAATCCTCTGTCCTTGCGTCCCCCCAGTTTGTTCCCCGTTTTATTGGTGTCTGCTGGGAGTAAAACGGAAAGTCGTATAAAGAACATATTCGCCACATTTGATGACAAATTGCGCAATGCTCTAAGAAATAACTCAAGTTCACCCAGTTGAGTTTTTGTTCGCCTCCATTGAGAGAAGCATTCGTGTAAAACAGTGGGCCAAAATTGGCAACTCCAGTAGAATAATGCCTTGAAACGCGCCGCGAAAGTCACTAAAGGTAAACCGTCTAAAACTCTGTCAGCTCTAAAATTCGAAGATTGATGATAACAACTTTTTGGTAATTTTGTTACTCTATCATAATGTCAACTTACCACCAAAGTCGAAGGTAACGTACCTTTTTATACTATACTAGTTTTTACCCGCGGCCGCATGATATTTTTATTTTTGACGTAATATCATTATAATGTATAGCCTATGTGTTATTCTGATATTATATATGCTATATTATTGCAAAGTTTCATCTCAATCCGTTCAGTAGTTTTTGTGTGAAAGAGAAACAAACATCCATCCATCTTCACAAACTTTCGCGTTTATAATATTAGTAGGATAGTCGTAACGACTATCCCTACACGTGAGTTCAGTCCCGTTATATATAATATAAAATGTGTGAAAACCACGTTAATTTCCATAGTAACCTACCTTCTAAAAACACAATTTGTAAAAATCTGTCAGCTCTACCGTTCGAAAAGATGATTTTTTTGGCAATTTTGTTTCTTTTATCATATTAATGTCAACTCACCACCAAAATCGAAGGTCATCTTCTTGCTAAGCCGAGACGCGTGTTTCTTCTCGTGCAGAGAGTTCTGATATTTCTCAAGCTTGTCTCTCTCAGTGGCGCTCAACCAGACGCTGTTCGCTTGGAAATAGTCGCTGTCGTCGTCCGTCACGCGGGTTCGGCGCTCACTAAAAACAAGGAAAAATAAATCCTAATGAACTAAAAAATTAAGTTTACTTTTAAAACACACATTTTACAGAATAAATGCATAATGATATTTCTCGAGCTTGTTTTTCTCGGTAGCCCTCAACCAAACGCTGTTCGCTTGGAAATAGTCGCTGTCGTCGTCCGTCACGCGGGTTCGGCGCTCACTAAAAACAAGGAAAAATAAACCCTAATGAACTACAAAATTAAGTTTACTTTTAAAACACACATTTTACAGAATAAATACTAAATGATATTTCTCGAGCTTGTCTCTCTCAGTAGCTCTCAACCAGACGCTGTTCGCTTGGAAATAGTCGCTATCGTCACAGCCCGGACACTCCGCGATTCTTCATACAAAATCTGCTGTCTTACGCACACAACAGTACATTTTACTCACAGACACTACACATACGCACGAACGCTACACGGGTATTTGTGTGTAGAACGCCTATGGTTGTCAACGACCCATGTCGACCGTATGAATTGTAATTCTGACTTACCAAGAAGTTTTGTGAGTACTGATACGATGTACTAGCCGCTGCAGGTTTCACATACAATCGTACATACACTTATTTCGATGAAATCACTCATTTACCTACGTAGAACATAACCAAAACACGGCACTGTTACGAAATTCCCTTAATTTTCTCACATATTGTTGAAGTATCGAGTAATATGAACACGCACACACATGATTATGTATATTTGTAAAATCATCCCATAATTTAAACAAAAGATATACCTAGTAATTAACGATTAGGTAAATCACGCGCGAAACGCACCGACCGATGGCCAACTGAGGGAAGTCCCTAATTTCATATTTCATACACCTACGCTAGTGAGGCCCCTCACTGGTTAAATAGCGGTTGCGGGATCGTTGCTGATTATTATAACTGTTTCTGGCAATGTTTCCGAATAATTGCAAAAAAATGTTTTTAACCCTTGACGCAAAAAAGGAGGTTCTAAAAGTTTATCACAATATTCTTAGTAGCTTAACATGTATCAAAGAAGATATAATAATACTACGTACAGTACATGTCTTGTGCCAGTGTGATGAGAATCCAGAATTTTAAACGGTATTTTTTCGGTGTCTCTGTCGACTTTTTAGAATATAATATCAGAATTTTAGGCATATTTGCAGAGGTCGTTTTTTTCAATAAATATTGATATTTTGGGAATAATCTTAGTAATAAGATTTTTTGAGAATGTCTAGAAGATTTTTTTGTAAAAGGTATAATTGGCTTGATGACAAAAAAATATAATTAGTCCATTAGATAGATAATTATTAAGTAAATAATATTTGGCACGATTTTTTTCTGATGTCAATTAAGTAGCACTAAATATTTATTCAAAACAATGATTTAAAAATTGTTAATGATATAGCTCGTTGAGGTATGATTAAGGACAGGGCGGGCTTAGGACGGGCGCGGCCGTGGGCCCGTACAACGCACGTTCCAAACATTTTGTCTTATGTAAATCATCTCCGCGAAAAACAAAAATAAAAAAGAAAAGTATAACTCCCTACTCCCGAACTTTGACAAGGTTTATATTTGTCATTTATTGTGAGATTAACAAAATCTAATTCTTTATGTATGAAAAAATATTTAGTATTAGTATTTATGTAGAAAAAATAACTACAAATTATAGGACTGTACATATTAACTCAATGTTATATACATGTTGTTCGTTTATTTACAGAAAATATACAAATACAAATTAGCACTTATCTACTAGGTATGTATGTGTTAACGCGAAACAATACATTGCATATCTATACCGATATTCTGTAACAGTTGCGTTACGATGATAACTAGTATTTTCACGCCCATGGCAACTCTATCTGTTATCAGCACGACGAGCGAACGAGAGATTATGCGCGCGAGTAGCGGCGCTACGTACGTTATGTTGGTAGCATTACGAATTCTCTATCAGCATTGAATTAGTTCCCAATTTTGGCCGCGCGCAGAATTATCTTGGCGTACTCTACGACCGATCCGCCATACTTTCATGCGGAAGTGAGCTAGATGCGAAATAAATTTACAAAAATGAATATCATTCTAGTGCTTATAAAGTATAATGAATTCATAATAATTTGACAGCACTGTAACTAAAAGTAAGCGATTTATTTTATTTGAAACAAATTATCAAGAAAAAGGAACTAAATTTGAATGACATAATTTTTATAACAATATTATCTACCTACTAAAAGTAAATAAGGTACCTTATTTTATCTTTAGGGAAATAATGAAATGATATCTTGTCGCGAATTGTTGTAGAACAGCCATAAACAGCACACGTCTTCCCCATTGTAAGTCTGTATTTTTTGTAGTCAAAATCACCGGCCTGTGCAACCCGCGCGCAGAGTGAATTTGACGAGTCCTGACGCGGGGTGGAAGTGAGGAAGACTCAAACGGGTGGGGGGTAACGAGTGGCCGTTCTATACGTAGTATTATTATATCTTCTTTGCTATCGTCGTCCGTCACGCGGGTTCGACGCTCGCTAAAAACAAGGAAAAATAAACCCTAATGAACTACAAAATTAAGTTTACTTTTAAAACACACATTTTACAGAATAAATACTAAATGATATTTCTCGAGCTTGTCTCTCTCAGTAGCTCTCAACCAGACGCTGTTCGCTTGGAAATAGTCGCTGTCGTCGTTCGTCACGCGGGTTCGACGCTCGCTAAAAACAAGGAAAAATAAACCAGCCTTTCACGCGTGATGTCGTGAAGAAGTAAAATAGGGATTAATTCATTTGTCATCCTTTTAATGACTTAATCTGTATCATTTATAGATGCCAAAAACAATGTAAAAAATATGGTATATTTTTTTTTCTAATTTCCCCACTATTTAAAATAGTTTCGACTCCTTAGCGCTACGCAGATAACTATTACTTAATCTACGCTACCCAGCGTCTCGGTAACCGGTAGCGTCGTATTATTATATCTTCTTTGCCGGTAGGTATAAGCAAAGAAGATTTAGAGTCACTCGTTACCCCCCACCCGTTTGAGTCTTCCTCACTTCCACCCCGCGTTTCACGTACCGATCGTGTACTCTGCGCGCGGGCTGCACTGACCGGTAGATTTTGTAATAAAAATACCTAGATTGTGACAATAGGGAAGAATTGTGCTGTGTATAGTTGAATATCAATAATACGTAACAAAACAATACATTTTAATGTTTATCTAAGGATAAGTAAAAGGAACTTATTTTACATTATTTGGTAACTTTCTCTTCATATTTTCTTTCAAATAAAGTAGATCGGTTACTTATTGCTAAAATGCTTCCAAATTAAGTAATTGTTATACTTTTATAAGCAAAGACAAAGTCAAAGTTTTTTATTCGAAATAACTGTGGTTACAAAAGGGTCTTAATAATAATTGTATAGTTCAAACACAATTAGCCAGTATGGCGTGCGAAAATTAGTGCAAACATCGCAAATATTATTTGTTTCGTAAGCATTTATACATAAAGTGCATATTATGTACTCTACAAAAAATTACTTTTATTACTACTGTTATTATGATAGTAAGTAAAATTGTTAATGCAGCTACCTATCTGTACACAGCAAAACATTAAAATAATTATACAATTTGGGCATAGGGCATAAAAATGGCAGATAGACGTTTAAGGACTGTATCTATTTGAATTGAAATCTAGAAACTGTTTAAGTTTGTAAAAATTGTATTCCAACAGATATTTGAAAAGATGGGTTCTAAATTTTTGAAGTGTGAGTGATTTCAAAGATTCTGGTATTTTATTATAGATTTTTAAAGCCATTATGTAGCAGTTTCTGCGATACAGCTCGTTATTACACTGCGGAAAGATTAAGCGATTTGGATATTTTGTACAAAAGCTTCGGTGATTTCCTAACTGATTAAAATGTTCGGGATGCTTCTTAACAAATGAACAGATTTCAAAAATATACATACATGGAAGTGTAAGTATGCGTAATTTTTTAAATAGAGGCTTACAAGATTCTCGAGGCCCGACACAGCATATAGCTCGGATACAACGCTTTTGAGCTTTAAAGGCTCTTTCCATCTCGACTGAATTACCCCAAATGATCAGACCATACCTTAGAACTGAAGCTACATAACCATGATAAGCCATGAGAGATGTATTTTGTGATGAGATCAAAGATAGCCTACGAAGTGCAAATGTAAATCTGCTGAGTTTTGAACATATTTTATCAATTTGAGCTTTCCAATTACAATGATTATGAACAATAATGCCAAGGAATTTTGCTATATTAGTTTATTTTATTGGATTATTTTGATAAGTTATTTTTAGTTTTTGGGGTTTGGATTTGATGTTGAAGAATTGCATGAAATTAGTTTTATCTATGTTTACTTTTAGGTTATTGTTATTTAGCCAAGCTATAACAATTGTAATAGTTTGGTTTATGTTTGACGCATAGTTTAAATTTTTTTGTTTGGGAATAATGATTGCTATATCATCTGCAAAAAGGACGCATTTATGAGGTATTATATTAGGTAAATCATTTATGTATAATAGGAATAGAAGAGGCCCTAATACGCTACCCTGAGGAACGCCAAACTTATTATATATGTAGTTAGATATGAAACTGGTCATAACATTGCCCCCATCGATATTTTTTACAGAAACGCAGTTTTCTATCGGTCAGGTAGCTCTCGATCCAGTCATAAGCAAGACCTCGGATGCCATATTTATACAGCTTTTTTAACAAGGTTTTATGACAGACAAATTGTGGTTTAGTCGCAAATTGACAAAAGCGCGAAATGACAACCGGGGCGCATATTGTACAAAGAGCAAAATGTTCAAAGAGCATTACGTCCAAGGCGCACAATGACTAGGAAGAAAAAATGTCCAAAGCGCACAATGACTGGGAAGCAAAATGTCTATAGCGCAAAACGTCCAAAATTTTATTTATTCTGTTAAATCCGTACCCAAAGGGTAAAACAGGACCCTATTACTAAGACTCCGCTGTCCGTCCATCTGTCTGTCACAAAGCTGTATCTCATGAACTGTTATAGCTAGAACGTTGACATTTTCACAGATGTATTGCTGTTGCCCCTATAACAACAAATACTAAAAACAGAAAAAAAATATTTAAGGGGAGCTCCCATTTAACAAATCTGAATTTATAGCCGTTTTTCGCTTGGTATTAATAATGGTGACAGGTATTTGCTTGAAATATTCACAAATATTTGGTCAAATATTCACTTTAAAAATAAATAATTAAATTAAAATATATATTTACGGCGGCTCCCATACAAGAAACGTGATTTTTTTTGCTCGATATTAATAACGGCACAGGAAGATGCTTTAAATATTCACAGAATATTGAGTTGTATATTTCCTTCAAAAATAAATAATTAAATTAAAATAAAATACATTAAGGGGGGCTTCCATATGGTACGGAAACGCACTTGGCCGATTATATTATTTCTAAATATTACTGCATCATTTATTTAACGGACATGAAATTTGATTGTTTTTCGATGACACAACAAGTTATTGAAAACACATTAATTTGATGGTAGTGTTATAGAAAAATTATAATTTGAGGATAGTCTGGTACTTATACTACATTTATACTTTGTAGTTACCACACAACTTTGTAAAATCTTTTGTAGTTTTGTTTAAAATGCTCGTTACTGTGTTGACTCACCAAAATAATTTGTATATCATCGCAGTTATAAACAATATTAACCCTATAAATTTTGTAGTATTAATTGGAATTTTGGACGTTGTGCGCTATAGACATTTTTCCTTCCTAGTCGTTGTGCGCTTTGGACATTTTGATCTCTAGTCATTGTGCGCCTTGGACGTAATTATTTTTGAACATTTTGCTCTTTGGACAATATGCGCCCCGGTTGTCATTTTGAGCTTCTGTCATTTTGCGGCTAAACGAATCAAATGCCTTACTCATGTCAAAGTATATAGCTGATACTGAGATTTTTTATTGATATACTCTGTTATACTTTTGATCAGAACAAAACTAGCCAGAGAGGTCGATTTATTCTTTTGGAAACCATTTTGTTCACTTTTGAGAATATTGTTTTTGATGAGGAAGTCGTATAATCTTGTATATAATATCTTCTCAAATATTTTGGATAAAATTGGTATTAGAGTGATGGGTCGGTAGTTATTAATATCAAATTTGTCACCTATCTTGAATAATGGCTTTACGATCAAGTGTTTCAAGGCTTCAGGAAAAGTAGCTTGTTCGAATGAAGTATTAATGAGATAGCTTATAACTTCGGCTATTTCATTCGAACAAGATTTTAGAATTTGTGTACTTATGCCATCGTAGCCCACAGATTTTGTATAATTGAGCGACTTGATTATGGTTATGACTTCATGTGGGCTAGTGGGTCTTAGAAATATGCTAGAACTGTTCTCATTAATTGTAGTATTTATAGTTGAAGGAGTGGCTTGTTTATTATTATTATTATAAATATTTGTGGTTTTTACAAAATTATCATTAAACGTATTTGCAATTTTGATAGGATCTTCTATATATTTATCGTTAAATTTTATTTTATCAATAATATCCATTTTTACATCTCCATTATTTTTTATAATATCCCATGTTGCTTTACACTTGTTTTTGGATTTAGAAATGACATCATTATTTTTTTTTTTCTTAGAGGATCGCATGCTTGTTTTTAAGCACATCGCATATTTTCTATATTTGTGTTTTGCCATATCAGGCTTATTATCTTTATAATATTCAAATCTAAGCTGTCTTTTTGTAGCACATGATTTACGAATTCCTTTAGTGATCCACTTGTTCTTTTTATTTTTATTTGATATTCGTATTCTCTTGATCGGAAAGCAAAGTTTATAGAGTAGAGTGAAAGTGTCATGAAATATTTTAAAAGCATCATTTAATTTTTTACTGTGGTATACTTCATGAAAAGAAAGGCTACTTAGATGTTTTTTGAACATTTCAATGTTGTCCTTTTCGTAGTCTCTCTAGCACTATATTTATATTCATTTTTGCAAAATTGAATACGCAACTGTCTCACTCACGCGGCATGTCGTCACGTCGTGGTGATCGCTGACTTTCTCGAGTGCACGATACACAGACGAAGAAGATATCTGTCGACTGCACGATAATTCGCGGAAACGTACTTCATTGTTCTCGGAGGTCACACAAAATCGATCGGATGCGGATTACCATACTTGCGGTTACCATAATTGAATGCTTTATTTGGATAAAATAAATCTTCGAAAAACTCAGCAAGCTATTATCGGAATTTTACAAAAACTCTTTAAGTACCTAATTCAGAAATTAATTCAATTTTCTACAGTTTATTTGGTAACGCTGTTTACCCTTACTCCCTGCAGAAAGGTTTATCCAGAATTGTACTTACTTAATGTAATTGTAAGGTGCACTTACGGGGCCAATACAAAATTCGAGATTATAGACTTTGCCGATTCCGAGTTGCGGGTTTATATGAAACAGCTGATTTTTATTCGTATTTTGAGTTCGCCCCATAGTAAAAGTTATTCGTAATGATGGTCTTAATCACCTATTTTCGGCTAAGTACAGGGTAAGCAGATAGCCCTGTATATACAGGGTTATTCCTAATTAATTAGCATCCTTTTAGGGGCTTATTCTGTACATCGAAACTAACAAATTTTGTTCTGCGACTTTTATCAAAACTCAAAAAAAATTGTTGTTCCATTGAATAATTATTTTTTGTAAAAAAAATAGCATGACCGACTTCACCCGCGTACAGAATTCGCGAATATTTCGCACGGATCGATGTAGCATATATCACATTATTGTTGATTGAAATTGAAATTGGCTGACCCATTTTCGATAAAATTTAAATGGGACCTATTTCGAAGTATAAAAAAGAATTATTGAAATCGGACTACTATGAAAAAAGTTATGCGTGGTTATACATAAAAAAATATATAAACGGGTCCAAAAATATCGTTCACCCGCGACAAAATGTATGGAACAGCAGACTTATTTTTTGAGTTTTGACAAAAGTAGCAGAACAAAAGTTGTTAGTTTTGATGTACAGAATAAGCCCCTAAAAGGATGCTAATTGATTATGAATAACCCTGTATATATAGAAAAACCGCAAGAACCTGAATGCGGACCGCCAGGGATTGGAATGCCCTGCCTCAGACGTTTCCTTACAATTACAAATTATATATTTTCAAGTCAAGAGCGAATAAGTATCGCCTACGTCTACATACTCCATCTTCGACTACAACTTCGCTTTCCATAAGGCGAGTTGATGGTCAAATGTATAATAAAATAAAAAATAAGATTACCTGGTCCTGTCATACTCCAGCAGCTTGTTCCGATGCAGCACGGCGTCTTCCCATCCTTCAGGCCGGCTGCGCTCCATCAGTGACGTCATCAACTTGGCGCTCGCTTTCGTTTTAGCATTCAGCTCTTTCTGCTCTTGAGGGGTACATACCTGAAATAAATAATGTCACAATACCTATTTGTCGCCTGTTTCGGACTAACTTCTCGAGATATTTTGATGTAAAGATCGCAAAGTTCTCGTACAGCGATATTTACATCCAAATATCTCGAGAACGTGACACTTTAGGGTACCATACTACGAAACATTTATTGTGTGTATAAGTGTCCCCTACTCATATATACTACTTTCACCGTGCGCGGAAACTTATAAAAAAAACATAATGGCGGCGGGTGGATATGCCACAAATGTTCAAACCCCGTACACGATGAGTTTACATAGTAATTTATCTGGCCACAAAACGGCAAATAAAGAAAACAGGTAGTGGACGAGGCAACAAAACACTGTAAGCCAACAGCGGCGGAAGTGCGCGAGTTGCTGCGTCGTCATACCAAAAAGAACAACAGAATATGTGGAACAAAAGGGAGGATTGCAAGTACTCTAAGGCTGCTTTCCCCAATCTAAATAGAAACATCACAAACGACCTATTGAAGTTGCAGCGGCAAGACCTCCGACTTATGGTAGGACTCATAACTAGTCACTGCAACTTAAATAGTCACTTGGATAAACTAGGAGCCACTGACAGCCCACTATGTCGCGGCTGTTTGCAGGATAACGAAACTTTAGAGCATGTTCTGTGGCACTGCAAAGCCACAGAAGACACTAGAATAGCTAACCTTAGCTAACAGATTGCATGATGCCTCTGCATTATCAGCATCTCATTCACCATCTAAGCTACTGGAGCAGTTATGCCAGCGGCCCAGAGCCACGCTCCGTTATTTAAAGGAGCTGGGCTGGCTCGGGTAGATGCTGGAGGGTGAAACGCACAAAACACCCCATGCGGGACGTTATTTTTTTATTTTTTTTTTATTTATTTGATAAATTATAAATGATAGATAACTCGTTCATACATTGTCTTAAAACCTAGATTAGGTTTGTCTAGACAATCTAGTTCTCTTAAAATAACAGTATTAAATATTCTGTGCTACAAAATACATTTTCATGCATAAACAAATATACATACATATCAGTGCAGATAAACGTACAAAAAGATCATCAAATACATTTTAAATGATAACGAAGAACCAATTCAACATAGCAAACAACGCGCGAACGCACAGATCAGCTGTCGGTAGGTACCCACGACGGAACAGGTTCTTATCTATAGTCGTAGGCATTGCGCACCGACTGCCGCGGCGACCGCTGCGACCGCGCGCCCCGCAGCCAATAAAGGGTGCTCCCAGTTATGCATTCCGTTCATTTATATTGAGCCTGTTTGGTTCAATATAATAATTTTTCAAAAGTGTTTTGATGTTTTTGGCATTCAATTTAGATCTTAGCTCATGTGGTAATTTATTTATTAGAGTTGGTAAAATGAACATAGAAGTTCTTTTACCATAGGTATTATTAAATCTAGGTATTACAAGTTGGCGGTTGGATATACTTCTAGTGTCGCTGAGTGCTTCGCCGACCCTAACTTGGTATGTGCGATCGTGTAAATAGTCTGTGCACCAATTATGTATGTTACCTCGCACCCCGCTATCATTCAGTCTCTCGATTAACAGATCGTGCCGAAGCGTGTCAAATGCCTTACTATAATCTATAAAGACCAAAAACACGTGCTTCCTCTCATTTAGATATCCGTTGATATCATCTGTGAAACGGGACAAAAGCAGTGTGGTACTTTTTTTTGGTTGGAAGCCAAACTGCTCTGTACATATCACATTATTCTTAGAATAAAAGTTATGAATGATTTTACACACGTATTTCTCTATAATCTTATCTATAATCGGCAGTATGGTAATCGGACGATACTTTGTATAGTCTTGTGTGCAACCACCCTTAAATATGGGTCTAACGATGCCACGCTTTAGCTCATTTGGATATCGTCCCGTTACAATACTTGTATTTATTAGTCGAGCTATAGTGTTCACTATTCGATCAGATAAACGTACTATGTCCAAAGCTCTAATTCCATCGGCCCCTGGAGCTTTATTAGAGTTAATACTTTTTATTATTTTAAGTACATCAGTGTTCGTAGCCTTTGGGAAACGAATTGATTTATTTAGTTGCGAATTATGGTTAGAGTTCAGTAATATTGATTTGCACGAAGGTATTATTGATTTAACATTCTTTTGGAATTCATGTGCAAAATTATTTGCTATGTTTTTGGTACTTTCGTCTACATTGAAAGCTTTTGTTATTGTATCGTCAATGGACCTTGTAATCTTTCCCGACATAGTATTTATTAATTGCCATAACTTCCTTGTATCCGTCTTATATTTGTTGATTTCTTGTTTATAATACGTGTTCCTATACACGTCGGTGCGGGACTTATCGCCCCCAATTCAAATTAGAATTAGAACGGCAGATATGGATTTTCATACTTTTGCCAGTACAGCAATTTCGATTTATCTCAAAATAATGCTCTAATTTTCTAGCATATTTGAGATAATTATTTTTCGTAAAAAAAATGGCAAAACCGACTTCCATCGTCAAATCTTTGTTTTTCATCTTCCATCGTGTACAAAATTCGAATAGGTCGCTCAAACAACGTATACAATTTTTACATTATTGTTTATTTTTCAAAAACGGCTCTGCCGATTCGATAGAATTTACGTGGGGCCACTTCGAAGTATAATTTTTGAACTAAAAATATTTTTTTGATTCGTTTCACAATTGGCGAATATATCGATGAACATACTTAAAAAATACATACAGACGATCATAGAACCTCCTCCTTCTTGGAAGTCAGCTAAAAATACGATTATTACAATGTTCTTTCTATGGAAATACTGATAGATGAATTACCAGGTTGCCGCAGAACAGACAAGGCCCGGAGCCCTCCTGGGTGCAGATGATGCGGCCGCACTGCAGGCAGTTATTCACCAGCTCGTGTTTGGCTGCCTGGCACTCACACCGGTGCCTGCCTGGAAACACATGTACAAACAAACACATGTAAAGTAATTTATTAGTCTTATAGCATTTTATCTCACATAATCTTACAGTAAGTAGGTACTTATAAGTACTTCTATTAAAGTAGAGGCAGTTACATTTGAATTTCTATATGCACAGGAAGTAGCATGAATAATGTTGTAATAATGTATCTAAATGAAATATTACCTTTCAACATCACAACTTGAGCATTTTTTCCCTCTTGCGAATACAAGTTGACAAACTTAGTCTTCTTCTTAGACTTTGTTTCATCACTAGGAGCTTGCTGCGGAGTCGACTCTGATGCTACAAAGTCTTGCTGGGGCTTGCTTTTGGAAATTTTCTTTTTCGGTTGTCTGGGCAAAGAACTGCCTGGAAGGAAATTTCTATCATTTTAACTTAGTGCAATGAAATAAACAAAAGAGGTAGCTCAGTTACAATACATCCTGTATAGCAGACAAAGGGTACTTGTGTACTAATATGATACACAATTGTTTACAGACAACAAATATGCATTATTGTCATTTTACAATACAACTTTTACAACCAATACAACATTTTTTCTAAAACATATATGCTGCCAGCCTTATGTGCAAGTTTGGAAGTAGGGATGCTGAGCAGCATATCTCGGTTAGATTCATGACTGTATGTAAGTAATTGTTAATTTTGTACAATTCAATGTTATACAGTCAAACCCGGATAAGAGAGAGTTGAAAGGACCGCCATCTAATTCTCGCTTATAGAGGTTTTTCACTTATCCAGTTTCAGAAGTGGCTTCTCTCTCTTACAGAGTTTATAAAATATGGCTAATTTGTATCTGTATGTAGGTACCTATATCTACATGCATGAAGAATGATAAATATGTTTATAAATAGTATATAGGTACTAATTGTTCGGGTTGTGTTGATTAGAATTGAACATAGATAGAATGTTTTATTCATTCTAAAAGGTACTTTTCAATATTTGGAAAATCAAAAAGTTGACTCTTTTTAAAATGTATGTGTCCTTTAGAACACTGAGACCATATAAGGTCTTTTGAATTTATTGTTTTATAAAAGTTTGATTCTGATAAATGAAATTCATTGCGTATTTTATTTTGAGATTTTCCACTCTTGAAAGCATTCAATACCTATCTTAAGCTTATTACTTAACAATTTATTGATTTATTCCTTAAGATTTATTTAATAACACTGAACCTCAATTGATACTTATCAACTGTAAGTTCGACCAATAAGATAGTGTAAACGCACATGTGGCTGTTCCAAAAGAATGTGATAGAAAAACAATGTTACTTATTTGCACAAAATACAAAAAAAAGAAGTTTGAATAGCAACAGTAGTTAATTGCACGAAATTTAGGAATGGGTCATAAAGTGCAGATGTTTCATTACCCTCAACTGTCACTTATAGAGGTTCAGACAAGTAGTACTCTCAATTATAGAGGTCCATGAAGGAAAAACAACTCTCTCTTATAGAGTTTTGGTCTCTCACTTGTAGAGGTATTTGAGGGGTAAAATGACGGGACCTTTTGTCAATCACTTATGAAGAAATACATGAGTATTTAATTATTCAAAGTGATTGACAAAAGGTAGCATTACTAGGCATCTGGATAAAGCCAGACAGCTGGACTTTTTGATTGCATGTCCGGCTAAAATTAACTATAGGCCTAATTATAAAAGGCGCCATTCGCAAATTATAATAGCTAATTAGAATGTATCTGTTTCTTATTTACTTTAGGCATTCTTTAGACAGAACACTCTTTATGTTTCTATTTTTACGCCTTCATAATTGGACCTAGTGTCCAGCTTGTCCGAATTTGTTTTAGGCTTTTCACATTTCATAAGTGTTGCTTTTTCATACACAACAATTTCACCACAACTATTCTACCTATTTTTATGTAAATCAAGAAGGGGAAAGCCCTATTAAGAAATTAATATTATGCAATATCATAGCAATATCTAAAAAAATAATCACTAGATACTACAAGCTCTTGGTAATCTGTACTATAAAAATAGTTTTACCTCTCCCAGGAAACTTCCTTTTGGACAATTCTAAGAAAAAGTTTTTATGATGAGGGTTATCAAAGTCTAATAATGTTTTCATGTATTCATTCAAGTCACCATCATTTCCAATAGATGAAATGTATCTGTAAGCAGAAAAATTAACTATAATAATTGCTGGTTTTATGTTAAAATGCTTTACTTGTGAAGATAATATGTTATACTTACTGAATAAGATCGTCGGGGACTTCGAAATCCAATATTCTGGATAATCCTTCTTTTATCCATTGATCCATGATTTTGGGAGGAATCGAGAATCTTTTTAGGATGATTCAGTAAGTAGATAGCAAGCTTCTATGTTATAATATTATATAAAAATTAAATAAACTTTGTTTTAGTTATTTACGTGTATAACCTTCGCTGACTTGCTTTGAGTTTTGAAAGTTTTTGGCAAAGGTTATTCACACACACTCACGACAATAAAGTTGCCAGGCTTAGCGCTTAAAATTTTACTATGATCCCAAAATTTAAAACGGCGTAGTGTACTTCCAGGTGTCATAAGAAAATATAACGTCTCGGCATTTCCTGGAGTTTTTACGTATCTACACTTTCGAAGTGATGATTTATTGTTAAAACTCAAAATCTCAATCGCGATATAAAATTTAGGCATTGAAAAAACTACTAATTAAGTAAGGTAGCTCTAAGCTGACAACACTGGCATGTGTTGTACCACAGATCAAAAATGGAAATAAACATGTTCGTTCACCACAGCTTATAAAAGGTACAGTATTCATCAGTATTGCCATAGAAAGTAGTCACAAATAAAAACGATTGACTATTAATTGGTTTGGGGTCGTCTACTAGTCATGACTTATTTTTAGCAACTTACGAATTTTTCAACCAATTTCGATGAAACTTGGTACGCAGGTTTCATGTGTCATGGGTTACTAATGATTTTTAGAGTTCCGTACTCAAAGGGTAAAAACGGGTCCATATTACTAAAACTCAACTGTCTGTATGTCCGTTAGACTGTCTGTCACCAGGCTGTACAAATAGCGGCACGTATCTCATGAACCTTAGAAGCTAGAAAGTTGATCACAAATGATGTATTGATGTTAACCATAACAACAAATAGCAATAATCGGCTAAGTGCGAGTCGGTCTCGCGCACTTAGGGTTCCGTGTCGTACGTAAGTCCCCGTTAGTATACAACGTGTAACAGAACGGTTCAACAATACTGAACGGCATGTATGTATATCCAGTCACGAATCACCTGTATGAATTTTAGACTTCTAAAGTCAACTTATTTTTTCCATACAAAACTAAAAAATAATTTTTTCAAATTATTTTGGACAACCCTAAAGTAGTGAGGTCGGTGACCGGGCGCGGCCTCGCCTCGAAAGGTTTGATGAAGTCGCCCGCGCCGCACGCCAACAACAAACGAACGCGAACGCGCCGTGGCGTCTTATTTTTTAGTTTTAGGTTCAAAATCTACAAGGAAATGCTAGTTAGGCTACGTAATGCTGTTGAAGAAAGCTACTTACCTACAGATTCTTAGACCTAGTCCCTAGACCTAGTCGAGACCTAATTCACGTTTAAAAACAGCTAAAAATTCGTGGCCTACTTGTAGGTATCTAGTTCCATAATTACCTACTCAATGTTTTATTTTAATGCGTAACTTAAATATGTAAGTACCTAGGAATTTTCAGAGTAGATAACCAATTTAGGTATCCTATTTTTGACAAATACCTATTTACTTACCCTAATTGTAAGGTTTCTTGACACTCTTGAAAGTAAACAAATGTTATAGGCCGCGCCACACAAGTTGGCCGACGATGTGAAGTTAGCTAAAAGCCAATCAACGTGCGGCTTTATGTGAGCTTCTGTCAGGATGGGATATTGTGCAGCTTGTAGCTGTTGGCTTCATATCCGCCAACTTGTGTGGCGCAGCCTAGGTACATGTGGGTACTTACCCTATCTTTGGCATATAAAATTACTTACCTAGGTAATTAGATCCTATGGGCACTCAGAAGTGATAGAAAAAAAAAACAAATTGATAGATATTTTAAATTCACTATTTTTATTTGCCTACTACAAATAACAACTAGGTACCTACCTAGTACCTAGTAGTACAGTTAACACACACAGTGGCGTCCACAAAAACTTAATAAAAGTCGAAGGAAAGGCTCGAAATCCCTCGCTCGCAGCACAACCGAGTACGTAGGCACGACGAGCCATAGATTTTCTCACGTTCACCACCTCAAAATTCCGTGTACGATACGAGGGATCATCTCTCCTGGACTGGAGTCGCACGGCACAGAATAAACAATATTTTTAATGTACCACCACAAAAAGTCTAATCACGTTAAGTCCGGAGACCTTGGTGGCCAGCACACCACGCCCCTGGGTCTTATTCACCGTCCTGGAAACCGCACGTTCAGGTGGTCGCTGACGCGGCGCGCATAATGCGCGGGCGCTATTAAATGTCCTCCAGACCTCCATCTGGTTAATGTAGAACGCCGCTTCTGCCCGATGCGTGCTGGTCCTTGGGCTATCTTCAAAATGCTGCAGACTGCGCGTCTCGAGATTTGAACCAACTCGAGCACCGGGTCATCCTTCGTGAAAGTTCCCAGTAGGTACTGAGCAGACGTACACATCCGTCTAAGAAGTCCGTAAGTTAGAAAAGAACGCCAAATTCGTGCGCCGCGTCGGTTAGATTAGAAAGCGGCCTGCCTTCTTCAAAATGTCAGCTCGTGCGCGGCACCGTAGTTGCCATTTGTATAATATTATTAGGTATCCTAGACTTCCGAGACATCGCGATGGTAGAAAGAGTTGATAGACGTCTTCATTTCCGCAAGGTCAGAGGGCGACTGACAAAAAATTCCTATTATTTCTATTAAAATTGGAATCAAAATTTTAGGGTTCAGTGTTCATATTTTGAATTTCGTTTTTAGTGAAAGTTTTTTTTTTGATGCGCACATAGTTCGAAGAACGGATGGCCGATGGGGCCGTAAAGTTCTCGAATGGAGACCACGGACCAGCAAGCGCAGCGTAGGATGTCCACTGACCAGGTGGACTAACGATATAATAAAGATCGGAGGAACGCGCTGGATACAGGCCGCTTCCAACTGGCCTTATTGGAAATCCAAAGGGAGGCCTATGTCCCGCAGTGGAGTCTTTCGGCTGTTGGATGGATAGATGGCCGATGATACCGTAAAGTTCGGGTGGACTGAAGCAATTATAAACCTATTTTTTTACGTTATTTCAAAATTGATTCGACATTTTAAATAAGAGGAAAAAATAGAAATCATTTCGAGAAAGCGCGAGCGGAGCGAGCTAGCGAGGCCTATGTCCAGCAGTGGACGTCCTATGTCTGATAAATGGGTGGATGGATGTAGTAGAAACTAAATAACAAAGCTTCAGACAACATTTTACCATAATAAAAAAATAGTAGAACAAAATATTGTACGGAACCCATATTGTGAAAAACATATTTTTGGGGGGCGGAGCTAATTTTGCTAAAAGAGCCGCCATAGTGGCGGCTGATTCGTGATTTGCTGGCGATGTTTGTTTATGCTCTTTGTCGGCTCGTGTGTGCTCGTGTGTGCAAACGCCGCCAGTCCACGTGGACTATCGCCGATCATAAAGATAAAAATACAGATGCGTAGTTGAAATGCTCTAACTTTGGTTTGGAAACTATTGTTACGCGTGATTTCTATTTTGAATGTAGTATTTTACTGTACCAGCCTTTTTTTCAAATAGTCCACTGCAGGACGTATGCCTACCCACGAAGGGTGATTGGGCCATATTCACCACGCTGGCCCAGTGCGGGTTGGTGGATTCACATACGCCATCGAATTTCTACTACGGCCGTATGCAGGTTGCCTCACGATGTTTTCCTTCACAGCAAAGCCAGAGGTGTGAAATTCCGTACATAAATTCCAAAGAACTCATTGGTACGGGACCGGGGATTTGAACCCACGACCTCACGATCGTAAGGCGGCTGTCACTACCTCTTGACCACCACGGCTTTTTTTAATGAACATGACATTAAATAATAATTTTAATGTATGTATCTGGGAGAGAACCTAGCAAAAGCTAGGTATAAAACATTCTGAACTTTCATATTACTTTGGCTTTAGTCTCGCTCTTTTTACAGTTAAAATAACATCTAGGTATTTTCGTGTCGTGTCCAGAATATTTGATGTATTTTTTAAAGCTAAGCTAACAACAAATAAATTTATCTTGTAATGTAGGTAAATAGGTACGTATTTTTTATTTTGACATGACTTGGAGCTGGTAGAATATGCCGAGTGCTAAGACCTATTCTCAGGTTTTACGCCACTTAAAATATCACGGCCAATGACTGATGTCACACGACTACATGCAAATAGGTATGAGTGACAAAAAAAAAATCTTTGTGAATCTTTTTTTACAGTCCTGCTTCATCAGAAAGGTTGTTACATAGACGATGTAATCATTTTATGCAAAAGGTAGTACTTACAACATGTTCTAGTCTAGGGAGTTTAGATGAGTTAGGTAAATCAATCTATGACCTTGTAACTTGTACCTATGACCACGTACCTACTTACAATGTTTGTGTGTAAAAGCCCGTCCACGATTTTGTAGGCAAAAATAAAATATTTCTGTACACTTATTAGTCTTTATTTACACTTATTATTAGTCCGTCAGCTGATAAGTTTAGGGTTGACATCAGGTTGTTTTACGCAAAACTTTAACTTGGTTTATCTCGTAATCTAACATACTGAGGATTGTGAGACCTTATGGGGTAAGTTTTAAATATGTCTGAGCATGCGTGGTTTAAGTATTGTTGAACCGTTCTGTTACACGTTGTATATAATTTTAATTTAATTATTTATTTGTAGAGGAAATATCCAATTTAATATTCTGTGTATGTCTCAGCGTTGTAGCTATCACTATTCATAAGATATACAGCCTGGTGACATACTGACAGACAAACGGACAGCGAAGTCTTAGTAGGTGCCGTTTTTACCGTTTGGGTATGGAACCCTAAAAATGGAATAAAATAAATATTAAAAAATTATATCCAACAAACGTGAATTTATGTATAGGTATATTAATAACTAGTAATTGAACTAAAATATATAAAGGGGGATTCCCATAACCATCAAAGACAAAATTACAGTATCAAATCATGTTAACGTACGATGTCAATATGATTTATTGTTTTAGTTCGCAAAAAGCTATTAAATAAAATTAAATTCATTTATTGAGCTCATAACACGGCAAAACCAATTACATTACAGCTACAATAAAATCTCATGGGCGTTATGGGCATCAATGCGTCAGGAAATTATTACCTAACAATGTTAAAAAAAGCCATTAGCGAAAATTACTCGTGGCATTTGATCATATCCCCTCTTGTGAAATTCCGTTTTTTTTCCGAACCCTCTCCACCCTCCAGACCCTTTCGAGTAGTTTCGAGTTTCACGTAATTAATAGATGATCCCTTTGATGGGAAACATTTTGTTTAGTTAATTTTGCAGAATTATCAAAATATTTTTTATTAAAATTAATAAATTAATTAAAAACCATGTAGGTAACTGATACCTCTATAATTCTTCTATTGTTAGTCATGTCATTTTTGTCCAATAACCGGGATAATTTTGCTAAAAACATTTACAGATGATACTTGTTTCCGTAACTTGGAACGTAATCTTATCTATGTACACGGCATTGTGATTACAGGTACTACATAGAAACATTACAAAAACCATACGATAATGCACCTATTGCGCACCATAATGAACTCTATGCCATCGACACAAGATCTGACAACATGCACTGCATACGTTGGTGTTGTGTGTGAATAGTCAAAACAAACCACATTGCGTGAGCAGTTCGTGTCACACATTGACAAAAACGTCAACACATTGAAACAATGTGCACCCACACTTCGCTACAGTTATTTTTTAAAAGTTTTAGATATTACCAGTAAAATCCAAAATAATTGCGTCCATATTATGTTACTTTTGTCAACTACGAAAATCGATAAATGTCGCAATGTTTAATTGAATAACCAGAATAAAACAATTCTCAGATTAGTTTGTAGAATGAGAATATTTTTTATTGTTAATGCGGAGTTAGTTTTAGGCAAGTTTTAGAAGACCTATGATATTATCGTGGGTCTATCAACAGACCCTATTTTGAACGAATAATTTGAGTGAACATTTTACTATTTAGGGTGGGTCTATCAACAGACCCTATTTTGAAAGAATGATTTGAGTGAACACTGTGTTATCACTGATTATACCTATTATTTTACTGATTATTATTGCTCCCTATCACTATTCACAGTAAATAAGTTGCAAAAACTATCTATTTCTGGCCTGTACTATTAGAGCGGCCCGAAATTTAAATATATAAGTGGCAATAAAAGACAAGTATCCAGGACAACATTATATTTTAAAAAAAACCTGAAAGTGCGAGTCAGGCTCGCGCTTCGAGGGTTCTGTACAAATCTAGAAAATTTTACAAAATTGGGAAGTAAGTTGTTAAAATCTCTATACTGTAATCATCGACAAAATTATTATTTTTTTCACTTTTCGCGTCATCCATCACACATTTACACAAAATTACACATTGTTAAAATAATTAAAAACCTGTTTTAGCATGTGCTAATAAAGCTCTTTTATATGATACCTAACATGATACGATTTCTTTTTCTTCTTGATCGTTGCGCTCTTGACGGAGCGGTCGTGGTCATCAAGTAGTACTATTATTTGTAGGGGCAGATGTAATGCGCCTCACGATGTCTCGCCATCTCTCTCTATGGGACTTCAATCGGGTACACTCATGCACGGACCCACCCACAGCAGACTTGATCTGATAGGTCCATCTCATGGGCGACCTTCCGCGTGGTCTTGTGCCCTCAACTTTTCCCTGGACGACAAGACGCTCCAAAGACTGACTACCTCGCCTTGAGATGTGTCCGAAGTAAGCGAGTATGCGAGACTGTACTATGGCTGATAGACGCTGCTTGATGCCGAGTTCTTGTAGTATCGAGACGTTGGTACGAAATTCAGTCCACGATACCCCAAGCATTCTTCTCCAGCACCACATTTCTAGAGCGTCTACCTTTTTATTTTCAATATCTCGCAGCGTCCATGTCTCATATACGATTTACTCTCTTACCTACTACTACTCTAACCCATATTTTGTGAATTTTGACCCTATTTTTTGTGATTTAGTTAAAAATGTACAGTTTTCAGATTTATTCCTATATGTGTACTCTGAGACAATGCTTCTTGTCAATTTTCATAGTTCTATGTCAACGGGAAGTACCCTGTAGGAGTGTCGAAATATGCGGCTTTTTACGACATAAACGGCTCTAACTTTTTTATACGATAACTGAGAAGTTTTTTGTTTACAACACAACTGCAAGAGACCGTAGACATACGTATACAATTTAAATTTCAACTTGACATCTTTACGCGTTCCCGAGATAAAGACTCTTGACATACACACAGACGGACACACAAACAGACGGACAACAAAGTAATCCTATAAGGGTTTCGTTTTTTTCCGTTTGAGGTACGGAACCCTAAAAAATGACAGTTTGTGACAATAGCCAGTGCGAAAGTAGTTTTTGTTGCTTGTCACAAATGTCATTTCTGACATTTGTGACAAGCAACAAACTCAACAACTCAGCTGTTTTTACGTTTCGTTGTAGCGTACTCTGCTATGGAGAAACCTAGGTATATGGTTCTTCCTGTGCGCGTGGCTGTGATTTATGTGGTTAAGGTGACTTTAATTTAATCATTGGGGTCAGATGAAACGGTATAATATAAGCACTTATAAATCTAATTTTTACTCAACTCAACTTTAACCAGAATAAGCAAAATGAAACAGGTACTTTTTTATCATTCTTCGTAAAATGAATTAATTTAAAAACATTGTACACCAAAATTAACAATAGTGCTACGACGCTAATAATAACCAACTTGATCATAAGAGTAGATTAAAGTAACGGTGCTGGTTTTTATTAGCGCCCGTCTATGTCAGCTGTCAGGATTTATGACATCTAAAAAGTCTTGTCATAACAAGGGCTTGTGCTTTTCACAATTGTCACTGTTAGTGTCAGTTGTCTAAAGTAGTGAACAGTGCTACCACATTAGCCCTTTTGGGCTAGATCTAGCACTTTTTACTGTAGGTGTAGGACCTACACCTGTAGGTGAACTCGTTTAATGATTTAGCCTGGCGAGAGCAATCTAGACCTTTCTTGCCTTTTTTATTTTCTTAGAAAATTGCGTCAGAAACTGTTATTTTTGCCATGCTAACGTTGAACTTTCGCTGTTTGTGTCATGGACTTGTGATTTATTTTTATCTATGTGATTATTTAATGTTTTTCTTATGAACCGACTAAATAAAGATGTGTATCAAAATACTATAATATAGTTAGTTGATATGTCAAATGTCATAAATTTCAGTTAAATTTTGAAAAATACAGTTAAATGACATGTCCACAAAATGTATGGAGGCTGGTATAATAATAATCAAAAATTCTAACTACAACACTCGTTACATTTCGAGAAAGTTCATATTTTTCTGAGTCTATTACAACAGTTAAAAACAAAAAAGAGCCCTCCTATTTTTTTAAAACTCATTTTGATTTTATTATTATAGAAAAATTAGATATCTTTCGCTTAATAACCTCCAAATTGTTAAATAAAAGCATTTTTACCAATTAGACTTACTCTTTAAGTGATTTTTTGTCACATTGTACCTACTAACTGGTCACACTGGTAGGTTATAATTTTTAATTTTAGCAAATTAAGAGAAGAATGTGGAAAAATCAGCAAAGAATGCAAGTAAAATAACGATAGAAGCACTTTATTATTGCTAAACTAGAAAAAATAATAAGCTGTATTGTTATTTGCTGTGTTAGCTGTGTTATTCTTACAATTTATTTGTCACGCTTAAAAAAAATGGGAGGGGTGAAAAAATCTAAATTAAATATTATTGGGAAGCCCATAAAACAAGCTTTCAAATGATGCATAATTATTAATTATGTTCGGTTCGATTTTTCTCTGAATAATATACCACTTGTGGACGTCACCTTTTGTGATTCAAGTTAAAAAAATAAATACATAATTGAAATCATTACCAAAGGTGTTTTTTTGCCTCTTTTACTACACGTCTTTCCATGGTAATTTGTGCTCCATCTAGTCCTTTTCAGCATCTTCAACAGCCTCAATGGCACATACTAAAACTAAGGTGGCAACATTGGTAGTACATTAGTTACATCTTTGTCGTCGATTTTCTAATTTTTAGCCAGTCTTTTGTTTTTATATTAAACTCTAAACAAAATCGGTATTTTAACTCTACTTATTTAAATAATGCGCACGTTCTAATGTATAGAAAGCTAATCTAAACACTGACTGGCCTAAAATCAGTTCCTCTGAAAATTGTTTTGTTTACGTAATTCTAACCTATGTTTCAAAATTAATTTTTATTGTTTACTCTGTTCTAGTGATACAAGATGTCCCTCTCTCCGTTTCTTCGGTCGCCATTTACTGATATCACGGGAGGCATGGTCTCGCATCAGTTGCTAGGTGAATGTCAAAAGCAGGAGATTAGATACATGGACTGCCTGGAGGCTTACGGATTGGACCGTGGCCGGAACAAATGCGCCAACCTCCTTGAAGACTTTAAAGAGTGCCAGACTTCTGTTATTCAGTTTAAACGATTTGTGGTAAGCTTCAGAGCTTTATTTACAATGGCCCATTGCCTTTTACAACATAATACTTATTACTACTACTATTTAAAAAGCAAATGGATCATCGACTGATCTCTAAAGTCTTTTTTTTAATGTTCCGTACCTCAAACGGAAAAAACGGAACACTTTGTGGTCTGTCTGTGTGTATGTCAAGAATCTTTACCTTGGGAATGCGTTAAGATATAGAGTTGAAATTTAAACTGTATTTGTATATCTATGGTCTCCTGCAGTTGTGTAAATGAAATACTTCTTAGTTATTGTTTAAAAAAGTTAGAACCGTTTATGTTGTAACCACATATTTCGACACTCACAAAAATCAAAACCTACAGGGTACTTCCTGTTGACATAGAACTATGAAATTTGGCGAGAAGCATTGTCTCAGAGCACACATTTAGGAATAAATCTGAAAACTATACATTTTTATTTAAATCACTAAAAATAAGGCCTCAAAATTTACAAAATATGGGTTCAAAATTCAAAGTACGGGACAAAACAATTAGGTACACAGAAACAAAACACGAAGAACAACTAAAAATAGAACAATTAATACCCAATGCTTAAAAATAAATCGTATCATGTAAGGTATCATATAAAAGAACTTCATTAGCACATGCTAAACCAGGTTTTTAATTATTTTAACAATGTGTAATTTTCGATGTATGACGAGAAAAGTGAAAAAAATTTTTTTTTTGTTGATGGTTATAGTATAGAGATTTTAACAACTTACTTCCCAATTTTGTGAAATTTTCTGGATTTGTATGGAACCCTTCATGTGCGAGCATGACTCGCACTTGTCCGGTCTTTTACTCGAATATTAGTCGCCCTTGCTTGACCACCAACTCGGCTGATGGCAAGCAGGGCTGGCATTGTCTGTTGAAATTCACTATCCGGATAAAACGGTTAACGAAAATTCTGGTTATCTGGATTTTACAAAATAATACATGCAGGTTCCAAATACATACATGAAAAAACGTCATCATTTTAGCAGTGCTGAGTATTACTTAAAATTTATAACATAATCATATGTTTAGTGAACTAAAAATATAAATAATCAATCAATATTAACCAAAAATGCTTAAACTTATCAAGTTTACAAGATATATAACTTGTGATGTCAAATAAAATCCACAAAATTTGTGATTACTTAATTGCAATGAAATATTAATTTTCTTCCGATACCATTAATATTTCATTACAATTAATCGCATATTCTGTGGGTGTAATTAACATCAAATATTCTAAGAATACAAGACTTCCTTTTTTATGTATAATCATCACAATTCACAAACTTTGAAAAAATAATTTCGAACATTATAAAATCAAATTCTCAACAATAGGTATGTACTGATAAGTAATCACAGTGATTTATAATTAACCGGGGGTTGCCAGCAGAGAAGAATTTATCACTCCCCTCTAGTACCAGGTGTCATAAAAGCCGACTGAGTTACAGTGGAACCGACTAACCGAAACCGAACCGGCGGTATAATCATTCAAGTAAAAACGTAGCTAAAATGGCACAGGACAGGGATGCGAAACAGCATCTCTGTCATGAAGCTACCTTTTCGCTATCGCCACCACACCTGTCCAGCGCGGCGATTATGGGCAAATACCCAATATAGAAAAAACAAAAAGTCCAGGCCTCCAGTCCCCAGCAGCTCCTCTATTCCGGGGCAACGGTAGCGGCCCCGATAACAGCGGAGAAAGGGTGCTAAGAATCGCTGGCAGACTCCCGGCTACCACTCCCGCAAACGTTGACTGGCCCTGGTAACGCACAACGTGCGCACGTTGAGAACTGACGAGAGGATTGTTGGGCTGGAAGTGGAGTTGAGGTGGGATATCGTGGGGTTGTCTGAAGTCCATACTCCGTAGAGAGGGCAAAGACTAGATAACCTTAAAATCTGGCACCTGCTCTACTACCGGGAAGATAAGCAGCGGTCCCGAGGTGGTGTCGGTTTTCTCGTACACAGGTCCCTCGCTAACAAAGTTATCACCATCGAAAGTGTGTTGAACAGAGTTGTCTGCAGTACACTCAAAATATCCAAGAGGTATTCGCTGAACGTCACTTAGGTATACACACCGACCTCGTCACACCCAGATGATGAAGTGGAGACTATATATGAGGACGTAAGTCGGCCTATACATACATCTAAAACCTACTTTACTGTTGTTAAGTGGGACTTCAATGCAAATTGGGCAAAAGAAGCGATGACGAGCCGTGAGTGGAGCAATCTAGATATGGAGAACGGAACCTCAGAGGTCAGAAGCTGGCTGAGTTTCTGGGAAAGAGAAACTCTTCATGATGAACTTAAAGTGAGCGTCGTCCGGATCACGGACGTCCTCACTCACGTTACAGAAATAAAATGCAGTCTCGGAGCGTAGAGGTCATTTAATGTCCCGTATTTACATTTAGAACATTATAAATAATAAAATAGCCAAAATATGATTTTGTAGATCTTATTAGACCATCTGACCCGTTGTTATCTTCTTGACAGCTCTGTTGTCATGGCAACCTCAAAGCTAGATTGGCCTGTTTAACATTTTGGCCAGTCAACCTTAAGTTACCGCAAGAAGGTGGCAGTACCGTGCGAGACGAACTGCTTGGTACAATGCTGCCACATCACCCCCCCACGGAGTAAGATGAACCCATATTAAGGTTCATAAAAAGAAAAAAAAAATGTTCCTCATGAAACAACGAAATAATTACATTAGAGGAGAATTAAAGAAAACTTACTAATAGGTACACTCATCACAAATCAATGAAAGAAAATGTAACTTAATTATGTAGTAAGTAGTATGCAGCTCATTTAACAATGAAGCGTGTGATTTTATACATCGACAGGTATTTTAAAACGCACCTGACGTCCTGATCGCGAGACATATTTCAGAGGATCTGGGACATCAGGGAGTGACTGAGGAGCCTTGGGAATAGTTGGCACTTGGGCTTTCGGAGAAGCAAGCGTAGATTTGAAATCTGACGATGATTCGGCCGTGTCCGCGATGAATGCTGGTTTTACACGATCTAAGCTCACCCGGACATCTTTGTTTCCAACTCTGATAGTGATTGTTTTGTCGTGTCTATTGATAACGGGGTGTGGGCCGGTGTACGGTGGTTTTAATGACGGTCTGACAGAGTCATCCCGCAAAAAAACATGTGTTGTTGTAGTTATATCTTTGGACACAAAAGATCGTCGTTGTGTATGTCGAGATGCTGGTACTGGATTAATGCTGGCCATGTGTTTACTGAACTCTGAAGCAAAATCTGAAGTATCACCGATTTGTTTGACAGTAGAAGGGGCTATGAACTCTCCGGGTAACCGAAGAGGTTCACCATACACCAGTTCCGCAGAGGATGCTCGGAGGTCTTCTTTAAGCGCTGATCGCAAACCAAGGAGCACTATAGGAAGAGCGGAATACCATGTACCGCCATGGCACATTAGTGCCGCTTTTAATTGCCGATGGAGTCTTTCTACCATTCCATTGGCACAAGGGTGGTAGCTCGTAGTACGCGTTCGTTGAGCCGAACAATGTTTTAACAAGGAGTTAAAGAGCGCCGACTCAAATTGGCGGCCCTGATCAGTTGTTACAACCGAAGGAACGCCGAAGCGAGCTATCCATCCGTTTGTGAAGGTTTCGGCCACTTCTTCAGCCGTTATGCCCGTCATCGGCCATGCCTCTGGCCATCGGGTAAATCTGTCCACGGCTGTGAGACAGTATTGGTACCCTTTACTCGTAGGCATGGGTCCGATAATATCAATATGGACATTACGGAAACGATGTGTAGGAATCGGGAAACTTCCTAAGGGTGTCCAGGTGTGACGTGATATTTTACTTCGTTGGCATGGTACGCATTCTCTAGCCCATTTACAACAATCTTTATTAACTCCGGGCCAAACAAAGCGATCAGCTACTAATCGTGCTGAAGCTTGCGCACCTGGATGGCTGAGATTGTGAAGCTTGTTAAAGAAACCACGACGAAACGACGGGGTTAAATAAGGTCGTGCTTTACCAGTTGACATGTCACAGTAGATTGACAACTCAGTTCCTGGGACCGGAACTTTTTCTAAAACTAAAGACGAGCTTGTCATGGAATTTTGTAGTTCTATATCAGACTTTTGTTCTTCGGCCAGCGCGGAGTAGCTTTCCTCGAGTGTGATGGCCTCAATTCTGGACATAGCATCAGCAACTATATTTTCTTGACCTTTGATGTCATGGCAACCTCAAAGCTAGATTGGCCTGTTTAACATTTTGGCCAGTCAACCTTAAGTTACCGCAAGAAGGTGGCAGTACCGTGCGAGACGAACTGCTTGGTACAATGCTGCCACAAACTCCTTCTTCCAGAAGCCTCCTTACAGTAAGTGGATAAGCCCTGATGGCTCCACGAGAAATGAGATAGAATTCATCGTGCGTGACGTTTAAGAAACGGATATTCAATTCAATTCAATGATGTCTCCGTGGTCCACAGAGTGAAAACTAGTAGTGATCACAGAATTGTACGAGGCACTTTGGATATTAACGTTAAACCCTAAAGGTCACCTTTGATGAAGTTCACGCTTTAATCATCTCGTGCCCAGGACGAGATCAACAACGGGCTCATAGAATTTGTCTCAACGCCTACATGCTAAGTTTTTTAAACCCCGCTATTTAAATAGAGCTCGAAAAAATCCGATTACACTCTAAATCTCAAGACCAAACGACGCTCATTAAGACTGCAGTCTTCCGATGATGCAGTCACACAGGCGGATCAATACACGAAATCGTTGTGGCGCGACACTCCCTTCTTTAAAATGCATTATGCAACCCTATGTAACACGTCAGATGAATCACAACTTTGTAGAATGGTTTAAAATTATGTTTAAACGTATTTAAAGCGAGATCTATTCAATAAATGATCATAATTTGTAGGTGTCCGAAATATCCGAAAAATGTGGATAGTTGCTTAGGATATTATCCGGATAGGAAATTTGACGAACATCCGCACTAATGGCAAGCAATATTGATGTTGAAGAAGAAGTATGCAGACTAATGATAATCCAAAAGCACGGAGCCCCATGCCAGTTAGCAGCAAAATGCTCTGCAAGATAGCAGATTTGTTACAGTGAATAACAAAATTGACAACACTGATCTGTCATTGCTAGTACATCTAAAAGTGTTTGATACTTGGTAGACAACAATGCGGTTTTCATCAGTACTCACATCTACCAAGTATAGTCAGTACCTTGGCTGCTGATTAAAATCTTATTGTTATTTCACCGTAAAACCACGACGGTTCTCATTTTGCACATAATCTACTTATTCTTTGAGCCCTATAATCATCAGCATTTTTGCATCATAACCTTAGATAGATTTTTGAAAATAAGATAAGTTGTTTATAAAAGAATGAAGCTCTAGGTATAATTTATTTTTCAGGCAATGAGGGCGGAAAGAAACAAGCAGATTTCTGAAGGAAAACTCACTGGAGATGACAAATATGTTACACCGAGGATTGATTCTTATTAAAATCAGTTACTAGTGAAATGCATAGAAAACTAAGCAATAACCTGTTTTAAAAAATAGTTATTAATAAAAATTAAGTAAGCGTCACATACTTTGTTTTACCACTTATCAATTGTTTTGTTCAAATTGAAAATTCAAAACAAATAAGTCTGAGTAAAAAAAATTTACTGCTAATTTAATGATTTTCTAAAAAGGGCAGGTAACAAAAGTTTTATCAGTAATATCATTTAAAACCTCCTTATATAATAATGTACCTATTTGAATTAAAGTTTAAAAAATTAGTTGTCAGCAGGCAGATTTTAGTGTTAAATGTCAAAGTTTTAAAAATAATTCCCTTCTATAAGAAAAAGAGGCATTCTCTTTGAAAAGAGGCAAAACTTTGTAAGGTCCAAAGTACTGCTAAAATTCTACTTTATTTAATTTGAAAATATCATAAAAGTACACATTCATTAAATAGCCTAAAAATTCAATATGCCAAACACTATATCGCCATTTTTCCGATCCCCATTCACTGATATCACGGGCGGCATGATTTCTGAGCAGATTCTCGGTCGTTGTGCTCAGGAAGAGTTGGCACTGATGGAGTGCATGGAAGCGTATGGAATTGAGCGAGGAAGGCGCAAGTGTAAAGACTACATGTCCGACTTCTTCGAGTGCCAGAAGTTAATCAAGCAATACAAGAGATTCGTGGTAAGTTATAACTCTATAAAATTTAACTTGATCTCTGCGACAGCTGTCAGAAAAATCACGCCTATGAAGTCCTGAATTTCTTAAAAGTACAGACAGTATCTGTCAATGTCATACTTTGTGGGCATGCCGATTAGTGATGGACGACGAATGATCGTGACCACAGAGTTTTAGATAGAGTTTTAATTAAAATATTGATAGTTTATACTGACGATATTTTCAATAAAACTTGATTTATCATTAATTTTATTGTATATTGTAATATTATAACATTTTTTACATGTGTAATTAAAGTAAACCCAATTATATGTTACATTAGCATCGATAATAGTGAAAAACGTCGATAAATACTATCGTTACATTATTATGAGTATATAATTAATATCATACCATTATTTCCATGTGTACATACTTGATCTTAAATAATAGTAAGTAAATGAAATCCAATTTCTCACCTTCAACTACTCATTCGATTTCATTACAACATTGTTTGAAAATCGATTTTTTCCACCTCTATCCCAACTCTAAAAATGTCAATCTTCTATTGTCGCAGAGATCTAAGTTAAATTTTATAGAGTATAGTTTATGTTTTATTCTAAGTAGCAGATGAAGCAGTGAAGCGGCACCGGCGACGTATTCGGGCAAATATAGGCCGATAGGATAGGGCCGATAGGATCATACAGGTCGGCATATGTGAAGATAGCTATAACTTGCGCAATATCCAATCAACGCGCAGCTTTATGTGAGCTTCAGATAGCATTGGATATTGCGCAGCTTGTAGCTAACTTCACATCCGCTGACTTTTATGATTCAGCCTATAACAGAGGCCAAAATGTTTAAATTGATGTGTTATTGTACATGTGATTAGTTGCTAGAATCTAGAGGAGGGTTCTTCAGAGGCAGTCTGTAAAATATCTAGAGTTATAGATCTCGCGATATTACACTGCTTATGTGATAAAGTCAGAACAATCACAGTACTGTACAGCCTTTTTATTAGTCCACGCAGGACGTAGGCCTACACACGAAGGGTGATTGGGCCATATCCACCACGCTGGCCCAGTGCGGGTTGGTGGATTTCACATACGCCATCGAATTTCTTCTACGGACATACTCGTATGTAGGTTGCCTCACAATGTTTTCCTTCACCGAAAAGTCAGTGGTAGAAAATTCCGTACATAAATTCTAAGGAAATCATTGGTACGGGACTGGGTTCGAACCCACGAGCTCACGATTGTAGGCTTCTACACCAAGTACACGTAATCTCGTATATTTAGACGATAATAAGTAATTATAATTTGTTTTATATTATCATCATTATCAGCCGTAGGACTTCTACTGCTGGACATAGGCCTCCCCCATGGATTTCCAATAATCCCGGTTGGAAGCGGCCTGCATCCAGCGCGTTCCTGCGGTCTTAATAATATCGTCGTTCCACCTGGTCGGTGGACATCCTACGCTGCGCTGGCCGGTACGTGGTCTCCATTCGAGAACTTTACTGCCCCAACGGCCATCAGTTCTTCGAGCTATGTGCCCTGCTCATTGCTATTTCAACTTACTAATCCGCTAGGCTATGTCGGTAACTTTGGTTCGTCTGCGGATCTCCTCATTTCTGATTCCATCTCGCAGCGAGACTCCGAGCATAGCCCTCATGTTTTATATAATTTGTTATAATTAGTGTGTATAATTTTGAACGCCTGGCAATTTTATCGTGAGGTTTATGGTGTATTGCTATTTATTCTTTGCAGGCGTTAACAATGTGCCTAAGTTACAATGTGCCTAAGTTGTTCTAAATCATTTGAGACTGCATTAATTACTGAATACTAGACGTATACCTAGTAAATATCGCGGGTTGAGCCCACGATTGGCATAGGACCGATGCAGATGGCACAGTAAGAGAGAAGCCTATACCCAGCAGTCGGATAAAGAAGGCTGTGGATGATGATGAGACGTATAGACCGAATCAAACTTCTTGGCGGGTGTGATTTTAGCTAGAAGCTGCGCAGACCCAATCCTGGCCGGAGCTCACTTAGCAGCTGCGTGAGGATTGGGTTTCGAGCAGTTTGTAGCTCTAACATCTCAGAAACCAAGAAATTTAATTCAGTCTATAGGTAACTATCACCTCGTATAGGTGACCTATAGGTGACCACGTTTCTGTATATTATGGCTAATGAGGCCCATAGTGAGAGACCACGTTTATGTGCCGCACATAAACGTGGTCTCTCACTATGGGCCTCATTAGTAAGCTCCAAGTAGCCCAACGAGCCATGGAGAGGGCTATGCTCGGAGTTTCTCTGCGAGATCGAATCAGAGATCCGTAGAAGAACCAAGTTTACCGACACAGCCCAGCGGATTGGCAGGTTGAAGTGGCAATGGGCATAACATAACGCGGAGGACTGATGACCGATGGGGTCGAGAAGTTCTCGAGTGGAGACCACGTACCGACAAGCGCAGCGTAGGGCGGTGGACGGATGACTTCATTAGGATCGCAGACCGCTATCAACCGGTCTTATTGGAAATCATTAGGGGAGGCCTATGTCCAGCAGTGGACGTCCTATGGCTGAAATGATGATGATAGGTAACTGCCTTACAGCACGCAAAATTTACTTGATGCCGGTACGAATCGAATTTATCTAGTTACTGTTGCACGGTGCACGGCAGTGCACCCAAACAGTAAGGATGTTTACTGGGTATAAAATCATTATTATAATTATTCCGTCAGTTAGATTATTGAAAAATATTGGACACGTATTTTTTCTTTTGTCAATCAAAGTCAAAGTTGTCAAAGTTAGAGAGTGGAGGCTCGTGACGGCACTAGCCGGTACATTTGATAGCGGTTAGTGACGTCACGCGGAACTTTTATGGGCTATATCTTCATAAATTTTTGTTAAATTGACAAAAGAAAAAATACGTGCCCAATATATTTTTTGTCAATCTATTTGACAGACTAATTATATTTGTTCAGTAAACATATATTTGTGCAAAAAAACACAGCTTTAAGCAAAATTTTCCCGAAGCCATTTCAGGCTATTTTGAACCTCCTAAACTAGACGCAAATGCTAGACGTCTGAATTTTTCATAATCAAGAGAACGTCATATAACTAATAATATTTCGATAACTTCTTTCATAGACACATACTCTCTTTTACATACTAAGATCACAGCAAATTTTAGAAAATCAGGTAAAAAAATCATTGTGACAACACACTAGAGGTTTCAAAAAGTGTCTCTGAAAATGTGGTCTACTGTGTAGTAGAGAAGTATTATTACCGTTGTTGTGTAACAACGGTAATAATATGCTGTTGTGTATATTTTTTTTTAATTATTTATAGACATTACGACCAATGCTGGACAAAGGCCTCCCTTTTTCATTCTCTCGTAATTCGTATCGTAATTCGTATAAAACTGTGTCACTTTTCAAGATAAAACTAACCAGTGCTAGACCGTTAAACTTCCACCTTATGGCACAACATAACCTACTCTTTTAGAGCTCTACAATGTCGCTAATCCTGGATCATATAGGTAAGTACAGACTTAAGTCTACTTATAAATTATTTGATTTGCCTTTCAGGCTATGAGAGCTGAGAGAAACAAGCAAATCGCCGAAGGAAAGCTCACCGGCGACAAAAAATACGTTACCCCTAGAATCGACGCTTACTAAAGCTAAATAAATAAACATCAGAAGAGTCTATAAATAAAGAAGTATAATATAAATGATTTGTGTTAATAAAAACAAATTGCGATGCATAGGTTTTTTTCGAAGACCTTGCCGCTGGATCTACGACCTTTACTGAAAGGCAACGCGATTAATTTATCTGTCGAACAGTAAACACATTATAATAATTAAAACGTCGTTTTAAGCTCGTAGATTCGTATCGGCATGAGTTCAATACTTCAATACCATCCGAGTTTTTTGCGGCGCGGAGTCACGGTCGGTCGGACGCTTTTTTGCACGGAATTTAGGCGCCAAACTACACTGTGATCAATCATCTATGTACTTATCTACTTTTGTATAATGGCACGAGGTACATGCACAAGTATAAATATATGTATTTGATAAAAGAATTAATATTACGCGCTTCGTATCCGCGACTCCTTGTATATGGCGTGACATGTTTTTTTTTATCCGACTCTGAGCGTTGTTTGTTACCTATTCTTGAATTTCGTATTTATTCATGAGGGGCCTGAATAGGTGGAAAATGTAACGGAAATGGCTGGGATTAGTTTGCCCTGTTTTATAAGCACACTTTGTGGCGAAATCGTGAAATTTTGAATTTTTCACTTGAGAAACAGTTGTGTCGTACAGAACATATACCTACACGTACTGTCGTATCATATTGATTGTTTCCCTAGAAATAGGCATATTAGCCATATTTTACTCTTACGACAGAGAACATGATGACTGACTCATTATGTTATGTTCAACTTTTACTTAATATCATGGGACCATACTAAAGTCGCCAAAAATACCTACCGGGTAGTCTATTAAAATGTCTTACACAGTCTACAAAGTACTGGCAAAACATTTTTATTTTAGGGGCTCATTATAAATGTTAAGTGGAAGCGATATAAGTTATGGGCACCTGCTATTTTCTGTGTTCCTAGAATCTAGGTTTTATAAGTTCATTATTCTGTTATAAGTTCAGTTTATAAGGTCCTAGAATATAAGTTTTTCAGCAACTGAAAGCCCACATGTGGCCGCAAAACTACGTTTCTTTCTAATTATTTTACTACGCAACCGTATATGTACCTACGGTCCACGGCGCCCTGCGGCAATTTTTTGCGATACCTTTGAAGGATGTAAATAACTAAACACCTTATTCAATCTACGCAATAGTTTTGCGTAAATATTTAATTACATTCAAAATAGGCAATACGTATCTATTATCACGAGCGAGTTCATCGACCCCGGCTCTAATGATGAAATAATTCGAAGGTTGTGGCGGAGCCATCTGGACGTCAAGGTAATACGCCGTGAGGCGCTGCCCTCGAACCAAAAAAATATCTAAAAAAATATATATTTTTTATACCTTACGGAACTGTTTGTCAGTTCAGCTCAGGTCTTCGACCGCGAGATTATTTTAAACCATTTAATATGGATCTTGCGTTTTTTACTTGATTCATGTAGGTATAATAATATGTAGGTAGACACTAATTTATCGAAGTTAACAATTAAATGAGCAGGGCGTCAAACCTTGCCTGGTTTTTGAACTTTGAAGAATGTGAACTGATCGCGATTCCTACCCGATCGATATTGGTATCAATCAGGTATTACAAACTGATTTTATGTTAAGTGAATTATTACTTACCTACTACTATCATTAATATATATTCGAACAATGACTACCGACGCATTATAACTCGTATCAATTCTAGAACTGCGGGTCCAACACCAAGATAATGTCATTGGTATGTTAATAAAATATGCATCGCAATAATATCTTGTTTTACATTTCTTTAATGTTTTATTTACTTGAACACGAAGCAGGTGCATGTACATGTCTAGCAACAGGTACAGGATACGACAAGATGCTAACTCCTGGGATATTAGTCGCAAAAAACGTGTAAGAAAGAAAGTGAATCTAGAAAGCTACATTTTGGATATTATCTACTTATTTCAAATTGTCGACAAAGACTTCCGCCATCTTGAAAAAAAAGTTAAATTCAGATTTTACACAATAACTCGGTTGTCCGTTGAGATACAAAAATTTAGATGCAAAATTTTTTCGTTGCTTTTTTTACGATATAAAATTGAAGTACAGTAGGTACATTTTTAACCTTATCATTCATACTTATTGAGATATTGACCGAAAAAACACTAAGAATATTTTTTCAAGATGGCGGAAAATGCACTTAGGAAATCCTTGGTCAACAATTTGAAGATAAGTCTTTCTACTGCTTTATATTCCTATTATCTATTATACCTATAACACTAAAAATTATGTAGGTAGTTGAAGTAAAAATGTATAACGGCCCTTGGTTTGCGTATGCCCCACGACCCACGAAGAAAGGTCACTCATGAAATAAAATTCGGTGGCCTTGTCTGCAACGGGGAAGGCAACCAGAGCGACCGCCAAATACTAAACAGGGCCCAGGGTTTGTTTACCAATTCTTCCAAACGTAGGTACTCGTATAATATACCCATTATCTACAGGTGTACACACAGATCTCGCCAGAATGGATGAGTTGTCTCTCTCTACGTAGCGGGAATCTAATTTCGCACGCAACTCTACTTATAATTATTTTTGCAAAAATAGCATAACCGACTATCGTATACAAAATCCGAATAGTTCGCTCGAATCGTTATTTTTTTTTTCATTATTGTTGATTTTTCAACAACGGCTCAGTCGATTTCGTTTAAATTCCACCACCTCGCGAGGTATATAGGTGAACTAAAAAGTTATTTTAAATCATTTTTGGCGAAAATATCCATGAACATAAACAAAAAATATAGAGGATCAGTACCTCCTGCTTTTTGGAAATCGGTTAAAAATGACAATTACGCCTAACGCCAATAATTACACAATTATTATTATATACAGAAGACAACAAATCGTTTACCTATCCGTATCGCCTCACACAGCACTGTATTCTACTAAGTATGTTTCGTTAACACGTTAACATACAATTTGCGGCGTATGGTATTTGCTATATTATTATACGAGTACGAGTTTGCTATAATGTATATTATTATGTGTACGTATATGGTTTAAATTTCAACTCATTAATTTTACGCGTTCTCGGGATAAAAAGTGTTGACAGACGGACAACAAAGTGATCCTATTAGGGCTTCGTTTTTTCTTTTTGAGGTACGGAACCCTAAAATGTGTTTTTTTAAGTCCGCGACGGAGCCACGGACAAAGCCTTGTATCACCATAGCCTTTTGTTTTTGTTAGGAGTCTGTTTCTTCTACCTAAGTATTTTTCGCGCAAAGTAAAGAAAAAGCGCCTCTATAGATTTCTATGGGTGTACTCGATTATCACCTTATCAGGGACAAACACCGCTACATTATGCATGCAAGCTGGACTCGCAGGAGTTCTGTTTTACTGATACACTAATTTTTTTTAGAACAGCGTGTAACTAAACGGCCATTTTTCGTCTGACACTTTTAAAAGTAATTTGTAAGGAAAAAAGGTATACCTACCTTGATCGATGATTTTTATTGTTAAAAGAGACAGTGAGATACATAAAGGTTCTTATTTAGTAGAATTACTATTTCTATACAACTAGCCGTCCCGGCTTCGCACAGGTGTATTATACATACCTATAAACTTTCCTCTTGAATTACTCTAGGTGTAATAGGTATCTTCTAGGTAAGCGTGCTACACCCTAGACCGCACATCTGCAGTCATCAGGCAGTGTGTAGTCAAACGCGAACCTATTCGAAATAAAAAAAAAACTATCTATTAAAAAAAAACCGCATCAAATTCCGTTGCGTAGTTTTAAAGATATAAGATACATGGGGACAGACAGCGGGAAGTGACTTTGTTTTATACTATGTAGTACCTATGTAGTGATAGTGATGATGCGTATACGAACGAGCTTATCCGAGCTCTATATATGATGTTACGATGCGTAACTTTATTCCTCAGCCGTAAGACGTCTACTGCTGACTTATGCCCATATTTTACCTACTACATAGGTTGTTGGTGACAAACTTCACTATTTTCATTTTTAGCACGGGGCTGGAGCTTGAAGTGATTATGTTTGTGATTTCAGGGTTGGTCCCATGGTAAACGTTTACCATTTTGTTATACGAGGTTGTGCGTATCATACTGACAGATCTGTATGGCTGGCGTCTTTTTTTTCGAAAAAATGTAACGCCCCATCATAATATAAAAAAATAAAAAGTAAGATGTAAAAAAATATTTCAAACCAAGTCCCTGGGTATCTGTGGACTGTATACTCTGATTCTAAATTTTCTAGAATGTTGCATAAAAGTCTCATAAATGCGACCGAAGTGTGGTAAACTATTATAACCTGCCAGAGATAAATCTTGTCGATACTGGCGTCGAACATTATAGATACAATTTTGAAAATGCAAAGTTTTTTGTCACCATTCGGCGGCGGCCGTTCGAATATTTAGCAGAGGTATACATGCATAATGTATACCAACGTCTTACACTCCACACTATTGTGTGATGTATAATAGAGTGTATGATGTTAGATGATTTAAGGAGGGAAATAGAGTTTGGCAGTTTATCTTATTCGTACATTTTGGACGACATAAAATTATCGCGAAAGATAATATAATTGGAAAAAAAAACCGGACAAGTGAGCGTCAGGCTCGCACATCGAGGGTTCCGTACAAATCCAGAAAATTTCACATTGTTAAAATAATTAAAAACCTGTTTTAGCATGTGCTAATGAAGTTCTTTTATATGATACCTTACATGATACGATTTACTTACTTTGAATTTTGAACCCATGTTTTGTGAATATTGAGGCCCTATTTTTTGTGATTTGACAAAAATGTACAGTTTTCAGATTTATTCCTATATAAGTACTCTGAGACAATGCTTCTCGCTAAATTTCATAGTTCTGTGTCAAGGGGAAATACCCTGTAGGTTTTGATTTTTGTGAGTGTCGAAATATGCGCTTTTTTACGACATAAACGGTCCTAACTTTTTTAAACGATAACTGAGAACTTAAAAATGTGCAGTTACTGTGAAGTTCTAATAGAGACATTCCATAAGCGGAGGTAAGGCATAAGTTGATGGTCTTATAGGACGACAAGAGCCCTCACGAAAGAATTTGAAACGTTCTTTGAGATAGCCTGGAGAGAAAGGATTAAAAAGGATATTGTAGAGAAATGACAGGATGTGAGCATTTATGCGGAATCTGATAGGAAGCCACTTGAGTCTAGTGCGAAACTGAGAGACATGGTTGTACTTTTGTAACCCAAAAATAAACCTTATATAGAAATTTTGAAGGTGCTCAAGTTTAACTAATTGGTCTTCTGTAAGATTAAGGTAAGTAACTTCGGCGTAGTCGAGAATTGGAAGAAGTAGCGATTGAGCTAGCGTAATTTTGGTACAGGTGGGGAGAAAATTTCGCAGCCTCATGAAGAAACTGGCTGCTGCATAAAGCTTTCTGCTCGTAACTTGAAGCTGCGGAACCCAACTTAAACAGCGATCCATAGTTATACACAAATTTTTAACTGTACTACTGTATGGTATGCTGACTCCATCAAACTTGACTTCAGGCAGTGTCGACCAGTCGATTTTGGAAATAAGACGAGAACTCCCAACAATAATAACCTGGGTTTTGATAGGATTCACTCGCAATCCGATGCACTCCAATCCGAAATACGAGCAAGGTCAACACGAATCGTGTCAACAGCACCAGCCAGATTATGAAGAGGTGCATGAGTATAAATTTGAAGGTCATCAGCGTAAAGGTGAAAAAGACGATAGATTTCGGGTGATAAAAAAGGAAAAGAGAGGTGGCGATAGCACACCCCCCTGCGGAACTCCAGCTGTCGCACCGCACAATAATGAGACTTTAACATCAATGCGAACCCGCTGCCTTCGTCCACAGAGGTAGCTGCGATACCAGTCCACTGCAGGAGCAGATACATTGGAAGAAAGCATAAGGGAAAATATAATGTCATGGTCGACGGTATTGAAGGCATTGCTGAAATCCAATAGAGTTAATATAGTTAAGTTGCAATTTTCAATGGCTAATCGGTTGTCATCTCTAATTTTCACCAGAGCCCTAACGGTGCTGTAGCCGGGGCGAAAACCAGACTGGAAAGGATTATGAAGGCAAAGTCAAAGTCAAAATCTCTTTATTTCGTAGACACATTACATGTACTTGAAATCGTCCGATAACATTCAAAAATAACATTAGTAATAGTTATGCATAAATAATTTGTCTTAATAAATAAAAGTACGTAATTTACAAAATTTTAAATATCAAAATAATATGTCATAACATAAATTTTAAATTATTAGGCAGAGATTAGTCCACAGGACTAATCAGATTAATTAACAAAAAGTGAAATGTCAGTGTCATTCAAAGTAACAATTTCCGATATAATGGTCATTAAGAAAAGAGAGTACAGATAAAAAATAAGTAACCTGTAGTATAAACGAGTAACAGTTATGTTATTAGCGATAGCATAGTTACATTATCAGCAATAGCATCGTCAAGTTAATATAATTATCAGAAGTTACAAATTAATAAAAAAAAATATGTAAATATAATGAAAAGGTATCTGCAATAGCATCGTCAAAGGTAATAATTAATATTAGGAACAATTGAAACAACATCATAAATTATAAATAAATATTAAAATAGTTCACGTATTTATGAATATATTGCTATCTGAAATGGCGTCTGTCAATTTATAGTAACTTTTGTCCAAAAGTTGTTCTTTAACATAATTTAGGATGTCAATTTTCGCACTGCTCCTTACAATTTCTGGGATCTTATTATAAAAGTCAATTCCTAGACAGTAGAAACTATTGGCTGTTTTTGATAGTCTTCTGTATGGTGGCACCAACTTATTTTTAAATCTGCAACTACGGCCATAATAATCAGAAGCTTTATTCATGCTATTAAGATTTTCTAATACATATAATACATTATGGTATACAATTTCCCCAGTCATGGTCATAATTCCCAATTCCTTAAAAACATTCCTACATGAATCAAACTTTTTAAGACCCATGATATAGCGCACGGCTCGCTTTTGTAGGAGAAATACTCTCTTGGTGTGACATTCGGCAGCTGAGCCCCAAAATAGTATGCCATAAGTCAGAAGTGAATGGAAATAGGCAAAATAGACAGATCGTGCCGCACTTGCTCCTGCCAGTTCCTTTATCTTTTTAATTGCATATGTCGCTGAACTGAGTTTTTTAGTCAGTTCCTTAATATGTACAGTCCATTTTAGTTTTCTATCAAGCCACACTCCTAAGAATTTTACATCATTTGAAAGCGACATATTTAGACCGTTCAGTGTTTGATTAACTACAGAGCTTGATTGTAAGTTGTTATTCGTCCCAAGGTTAAAGTTAATTATATGTGTTTTATCAACATTTAGTATCATATTGTTTGCTGCAAACCAGCGTTTAATATTTTCAATAATATTGCTTATTTTACTACTGATGCAGTTATAATTTTTGTCTTTAACGACAAGACTGGTGTCATCAGCAAACAAAACCACATCTACCTGATCGGTTACCACTGGTAAGTCATTTACATATATAATAAATAACAGTGGTCCCAGTATGGAACCTTGAGGAACACCCAAGCTAGGCGTGCCCATGTCTGACCTACATCCATTCACCTCGGTAACTTGCCGTCTATTACACAAATACGATTTCAATAACTCAGACTCTTTACTACGGACGCCATAATGGTGTAATTTTGCAATTAAGATTTCATGAGAAACGCAGTCAAAGGCCTTTGACAAATCGCAAAAAATTCCAAAAGTCTTTTCTCCTTTTTCGAGACCCATAAGTATATCAGTGATAAGTTGAGTTATTGCATGCTTGCAGGATTTGGCCTTTTGAAAACCAAACTGACGAATGCTTAAAATTTTTTTCTCTATCATATAATCCATGAGCTCCTCAGTAATATATTTTTCAAAAATTTTGCTTAGACTAGGAAGGATGGATACTGGACGGTAGTTATTGCAGTAGGTGACATCGCCTTTTTTGAATAACGGTACAACCTTGGCAACTTTCATATCGTCAGGAAATGACCCCGTACCAATACAATCATTAATTATTGTCGTTATGGGATCGACTATCACATTTTCCAGTTTCTTTAAAAGATATGGAGAGATGTCCCAATAATCATTCGACTTTTTTGGTTTTAGTTGTCTAATTATTTTTATGACACGATTTGTCGTAATCGGCTTCAATACAAAATTGGATTCACGACTAGGGGCAAACTCTTTTAAATATGCTAGTGATTCGTCAGACGAGTGATTAAGATTTTTAGTGAGATTATCAGCTATATTAATAAAGTAATTGTTGAATATATTGCAAATTTCATTCTTATCATACATAATATCACCATTTTCATTTAAGACTCTATCACAATTCTTATTACAAGTTCCGCCTTTCCCTGTTTCTTCCTTAATGATTTGCCAAACACATTTAATTTTATCGCTAGCATTTTCTATTTTCCGTTTCAGATGTAATTTTTTTGCAGTTTGGCATACCCTTTTAAACATCTTATTATAGTTATTTAAGTAAAGTCTAGAAGTACCGCCATCATTATACATAGAGTATAGATCAAAAAGTCTCTGTCTAGAAATTAGAATGCCTCTTGTGGCCCATTCACAAAATTTTGAAGCATTATTAGATGACTCAGTGACAGGCATAATATTATCTAATTTTTCTAAAAATACTTTAAAAAAGGAGGAGTAATCTTTGCAGCAATTCGAAGATTGCCATGTCTGTTTGAGATTAAGCTTGAGCTCCTCAATTTTTTTATTTGTTGTTTTTCGAAACCTCTTTTTGCTATTATAAGGCTAAGGCTATGACGGGAAATGAATCTACTGAACTGGTTATGGACAAGACGTTCGAGGACTTTGGATAGGAAAGGTAGGATTGATATAGGACGAAAATCAGAAAAGAATTTCAGATTAGGTTTTTTCGGGAGAGGAATGATTTGCATCTTTCCAAACAGAGGGAAATACACCAGATGAATTACGAAGATTTAAGTAACCTACTATATAGGCCAAATTAAACTTCTTGGCTTCTGTGAAGTTAGTTACAAGCTGCGCAGATCCCCTTTTCCTCGCGCAGCTGATAACTAATTCGCTATTGCGCAACTACTCGCCTCGTGTTCACAGACACCAAGAAGTTTGATTCGATTTGATTGATTCATATATTTGTGATTCAAATTATACCTTATTTGATTGTGCAAACTAGTTTTTTACACGGGGAAATGGCCAGAACATGCCTATTAGCATAATTATGTATGGGTATACCTCTTTTATCTTAGTCCACGACATCAATTATTTGAAGTAGGTTAAACTTTTGTGGCGAGATTTTATCTGTATCAACCACATATCTATATCTAGTATCAAAACCGAAGAAAGATTTTTAACAGCACGAAGAGCTAAAGAAATTAGCGGTTGCCTTAAGTTGTGATAATTCACTACAGTGTATACTAAGAAGATTTCGACAATTGTATTGCTTTTTAACTCGCTATTTGAAAATAGGCATGATGACTAAAAAAATATAATTAGTCCGTCAGATAATTATCAAGAAATATTGGACAAGTATTTTATCTTTTGTCAATTGAACAAAAATTGATGTAGATATAGCCCGTTAAAGTGCCGCGTGACGTCACGAGTGTCATACAAATGTGTAGACTTGTGATGTGACATCACGACCCCCACTCCCAAAATTTGACAAGGTTTATCTTTGCCATTTGTTGTTTTATTGATAAAAGAAAAAATATGTGTCCAATATTTTTTGATAATCTAACTCACGGAATAATTTTATTATGATAACGTTTTTTTACCCATGCCTATTTTAGATGGCCTCAACAACAGGGAACAACAACGGCTCCAAAAAATCCTTCGCGATCGCCTCTGCATGTTCGCGTGGCGCATAAATATCCATTATGCAAGTTAAATACAAATGGATTCAGAGACGCGGTTCCTTCAGGGCCCGCTAGCATTGAACTTGCGCTCCGACGAGGTCAGAACGTACCTACGTAGAAAAAGCGCATTTTTTTACGCGTCCGGGACGACGCTGCTTTGGCAAGGTGACCTGACGAATAACTCCTAATTAACCAAGTGTGAAGGGGACTGTGGGTATGCGAACGATGACCTTTTAGGCAACGCTCCTAGCCAAGTGTTGGAGGTGCCCGAACTATTTTTGATATTTAAATGCCTCAAGTTTTTCTACTTAGTTGTCTAGACCAGCCGCTCCCAAACTATGGGGCGGCGCCAGCTGGCTGAATGAGAGCTGAAACATAGGACGTTACATCGACCGACTAAATATCGAAATAAATTAGACGTATCCAACTCATTACGATTAAAAATCATAATCGTACTTAAGTCGATGCTGAGCTGTGATGATAAAATTGAGATAAAATACCCCCTTAATTTAATAATAAGGGGCATTCCACGCGAAGCGGATAGGTAAAAAAGATCGATGTTTTGGATTTCGGTAATATTTAAGTATATTCTACCTATACATGTTCTTGACGCGTGTGCCAAATATTTTTGAATTTCATTAATGGTTAAGGAATTAAGGGGTTTTGAAATTGTGCCAGCCGGTGGGCACGCAGTGCTTCAAAACCGATTACCATGTCATAAAATAGTCATAATAACTCATTTATTAATTACATTTTTACAACAGACATGAACCGATTCCTAATTTGGACGAAAAAGATTTAGATTTGGAATTAAGATTTTCTAGATCTAGAAAACTTTGGGAATCACTGGTCTAGACTTAGCGGAGATGACTCTACGATAACGGCCATTTAGGTTAGACAGATAGGTAGTTATCATAGATCAAGTGATTATACCAGATTATAATACTACTAACATAGTAAATAGTTTAAAATGTTGCGATAGGTGCAACTATATGCACTAGGATATGCATTAGGTTGATATAGCTACTAATTTAATAAGATTTATCTGTGTAAACGTTTCGGAGGTCGAGTAAGTGTCTGACTGGATGGTGACCGGCACAGGACAAGGATAATTGGCGAAAGAGGGAGGAGAATTATGCCTTGCAGTGGGCTGAAATAAGCTGATGACGAAAAGTTACAGTCACTAACATTATCTACTGTCAGTAAAGAAACTCTAGTCTCTACGCCCCTCATGAATCTAATAGTTAACTTCAGTAGGGCCAGCAAAAAATATCGTAAAAGGTTTCACCGGAAAATGTATGATTTCAAATTTCCAAGAAATCGAGATGGAATTTCCGTACACATTACTAACTAATCCCATGGAACAGGTGTTTCACTATAAAAGTAATAAGTTCAGAGTGGATAAAGCAGCAGATATATACCTAGTTAAGTCTAACCGCACGTACTTCTTATTTTGAACATGTAAACCGATCAGTGTAAACCTTTATTTATACCGGTCAAGAACCTTTATCGGTTAATTAAATAGTGCAAAGAATAAGAATACGTTGAGTGTTATCGAACTCTCACGGCAGGCCACGACTGAAAGTAGTTTTATCCGTAAGCACCTTTTTTAGGGCTTCGTACCTCAAAAAAAAGAACTGAATCCATAGGATCATTTTGTTGTCCGACTGTCTGTCTCTCCGTCTGTTCGTCTGCCTCTGCTTTCAATCTCGGGAACGCGAGGAGGAATTAATTTGAAATTATAACCATAATGCAGATCTATAGTTTTTTGCCGCTATGAACAAAAAAAATCGTAAAAAAAGTTGTTCATGTCGTAAAAAAACTGCACATTTTCACGCACATCAAAACCGATAGAGTGCTTCCTGTTTACCTAGGTCTTTATGTATACTGTATACATAAAGGCAAAATAGAACCCTTGGTGGGCGAGCTTGACTCGTACTTGCCGGTTTTTTTAGGGTTCCGTATCCAAAGGGTAAAAACGGGACCCTATTATTAAGACTCCGCCGTCCGTCGGTCCGGCGGCGGCGCCTGTCAGGCTGTATCTCATGGACCGTGGTAGCTAGAACGTTGAAATCTTCACAGATGGCGTATTTCCGTTGCCGCTACAGCAAACACTAAAAACAGAAAAAATAAATATTTAAAGGGGGCTCATATACCCATACCTGAATTTTTAGCCGTTTTTCTCTCAATATTAATAACGGTGACAGGTAAATGCTTAAAATATTCACAGAATATTTAGTTGAATATTCAATTCAAAAATAAATAATTGAATAAAAAAAATAAAAATAAATATTTAAGGGCCCTTCCTTACAAGAAACGCAATTTTTTTGCTCGATATTAATAACGGCAGCAGGAAGATGCTTGAAATATTCCCAGAATATTTAGTTGTATATTTCCTTTAAAAATAAATAGTTAAATTATAATAAAATATATTAAGGTAGGCATCCATACGGTACGGAACCCTTCGTGCGCGAGTTCGACTCGCACTTGGCCTATTAATTATATATATTTTATACGAATGAGCGACGAGACGAGGTATAAGTAACGTATGATAGGCCAACACGCAGAATTTTTCATTAAGCGTGCATATCCCTTCGCACTTTTACTAAGCTAAAGCTCAACCCCTCCAACTCCTATTTTGGTCCAGGGAAAATCCTTCATGGATACCACCGTGCCTTGACGGCAGGCTTCGAGTGATTATGTTCCCATATATGTTCCGCCGACTGGTCGGCTTTTTAAAAGCTTTTATTTATCGTAGGTTTTGTTTATCGTATCTCGAACAGGATCAAACATAAAACAATATCATTATTCAAATGTCGACGATTAATTATATTAGATAGGTAGCTGATATTATTAAGTGGCTGCAAACATTTGGGTTTACCTTGGGTTGCCTATGCATTTTTAGGTGACGCCAACATTACTCATAGCCATTTATTTTTTGTTATAGCTAGATAGTTTCAAAAACATGCGCACTTCGTAGAAATTTGAGCCAGGTATGGGAGCAGTGAGATACAGGAAAATTAAGTTAGTAATGACGAAAGCCTCAGTCATTCTAAATATATTTAGCATTGTTTTTATGAGTACCTAGACTATGTAAGACTGTGAAGGTATGCATTAAAAATGTACCTACTTCAGTAGGATTAGCACAAGTTTTGTCGGATAATTACGAATGTGCGCTGTCAATAAATGTATGAAGCTCTCAAATTTAGGTACAAAAAATCGTAATTGAATTTCCATATAAGTATTTCAGCTAGAATACACGTTAAGCCTTTAGGACAGGTGTTTCACTGAAGAAATAGTATGTTTTGAGTCGATGACACAAAACATACTATTATTACTATTACACAACTGAAGGTAAAAATGATGACCGTAAAGTTTTCGAATGGAGACCACGTGGAGACCACCGACCCGCGACGATATAAACAAGACTGTTTAAATATGCTGTTTCCGTTTGGTCATATTGGAAATCTATAGGAGAGACGTATGTCCAGCAGTGGTCGCCCTAAGCCTGATGGATAGATGGAAGCAAAAATAACCGGTCAAGAACCTTTAGCGATCAAAATAGTGCAATGAGAAAGAATTCGTTGAGTGTTTCGAACCCTCACGCCGGTCCACGGCTGAAAGTAGTCTGATCGGTAAGTACCTGCCACTGTCCATGCCTTTGTGGTTTTAGCAGGACATTCATGAATAATTAATATTTCATAATTCTTATTGGACTGATTTTTTAGGGTTACGTAGCTCAAAAGGAAAAACGGAACCCTTATAGGATCACTTTGTTGTCCGCCTGTCCTTCTGTGTGTATGTCAAGACTCTTTATCTCAGGAACGCGTAAAGATATCGAGTTGAAATTTAAACTATATACGTATATCTATGATCTCTTGCAGTTGTGTAAAAGAAAAACTTTTACCGTATAAAAAAGTTAGAGCCGTTTATGTCGTAAAAAACCGCATATTTCGACACAAAAATCAAAACCTACAGGGTACTTCCCGTTGACATAGCTATGAAATTTGGCGAGAAGCATTGTCTCAGAGTACACATATAGAAATAAAAAATTTGAAAACTGTACTTTTTTATTTAAATCACAAAATAATAGGGCAAGCAACACAAGCTTCACAAAAAATATGGGTTGAAAATTCAAAGTGAGTAAATCGTATCATGTAAGGTATCATTTAAAAGAGCTTTATTAGCACATGCTAAAACAGATTTTTAATTATTTTAACAATGTTTAATTTTTAATGTATGACCAGAAAAGTGAAAAAAAAAACTTTTTTGTCGATGATATTTTAACAATAGAGATTTTAACTACTTACTTACTTCCCAATTTTGTGAAATTTTCTGGATTTGTACGAAACCCTCTGTGTGCGAGCCTGACTCGCACTTGTCCGGTTTTTTTAACTATCTGTCAATAAACTTTTATATTCTTCTAAAAGAAGAAGAAGAACTTTTATATTCAATTATAAATGTGTAGGTACTATAAAATCATTAAGGCGATTGTAAGTCGCCAACTTGTGCAGACAAGCTCTTATCTACCTCTAAATATTTTCCGATTTGAGTGTTTTTTTCATGTAATCAGCACTTCAATCGCATGGATTAAACGTCTAAAGTTATAAGTACAAAGTCATATTTTCATGCAAAACTTTGGCTGTAAAGTATGCATAAACTAAAAAAAATCTGAAACTAAAACGTACGAGCCTGCAATGTTACAACATAACATTTTGTTACAATTTAAGGGGTGAAAAGAGTTTTCCTTCCGGAACGCAAATTTTATCAAAGGTGTACCGCGAATTTTCTCGATGTTCTACAGAACGCGAAAACACTGGTCGATTTAGAATCCTCACAAGTCTTTTTGCTGAAAAATTTTTTGGTGTGACCGATTTATGCCTAAATAATTATGCCTCTGATTTCCTTCTTGTCTTTTTATCTTAAAACAAGAGCCTTACTAGTCTATTTAATAATTTGAAGTTATTTTAATCCGCACCGAAAAAGCAAGTTTAACTGTAAGTTTGTCTTATGCCTGGATGTCTGTGTCTGTATGACTGTTTGTGTGTAAACGCCATATTTCCTAAAGCTTATAAATCGTTGACATACGAGTAGTTCGGTGTTTAGAGAGATTTCAGTAATACCTTATAGGAATTACTGAAATCAAATTGTATGATGTAGTAATACAGGAAAATTAAGTAGGTATATAGGTGGGTAGATGACATAATAAAGTAAACCTAGGTCATTTGAAATATAGGTATACATGAAACAGCAATAATTTGTTTGCACAAAACTTAAATAACATTTCATAAACCTAACTATATATTACAACTACTACGCTAAATGTACAAACCTAAACAAAAAAAAACCACTTGAACTAAAAAAATGAGTATGTATAAATGACGATGAAAACCCTAATCTAAAAGCCCACTACCAGCGGGCACAGTTCCCAAAATGCTGGCCCCATTGCCACGTTGGATAGCAATACTGATCCTTTGGGCAAAATAGAGGCCAGCATTTTGGTCACGTGTTGCGTCAACCAGTCGTGATGAAAGATCTTTGTAAATGTTTTTTGCTCCCGGTCCCCACGGTCCTAAAGTTTCGACCCCAAAAGGTTCAAATATGTATCCACTGTCAATGTTCGCATATTTGTTCCTGTTGAGGCCTTCTGCATATTCAGCCGCAGCGCCAGCCCTATTCTGAGTTCTTAGAAGATGGGACGGAGCGAGAGTATCAACACACGTGGCGTCCCATACTAAAGGCCGTCCCATCTTCCAAGGAATCAGGGTCATCCCATCGGGTCTTTTACCATCGCTGCGTGCGAGGCCACTTGGCTCTAGGATAGCCGCGCAGTTAGCGGTAGTTAGAGCCCGGCGGATTACGTCATTCAGGCTGGCGTGGCGCGGAATTCTGCCTGTGCTCTTTATGCAGGAAAAACCGTGGTGACCAAGGTGGTCGACCGCAACACCGCACTGGCAATGATGGGGAGCACAACACGGTGCGCCCAAGCGGAGACAAGTTGCAATCCTGAAAGTAGAGGAATCTATTAGAAGCACCGGTGCTCGGTGATAGCAAGACCTGTAGCCACAAACCCGATTCCCACTCAGCAACCGCTAAAAGACGGGCACGATCTGTAGAGCTTGAATACGTATTAAGGAGTTTGTTCCGTGTTTGCTCACAGATCGGTCCGTCCCCTAGACGCTGCGAGGATGGTGTTTTTGGAAAATCGGTATTTGGGCACAGTACTATCCACGCATCTTTGGCCTCGTTCATGCATGATATTTTTACACAATGATGACAATTTCGAAGAATTTTGCCAATCAGTTGTTGATTGCTATGGACAGAAGACAGAAAAGCGGGGAGAGCAACACCAGAAACCGAACGGATACCTAATCCTCCGAAACGCACTGGAACTGATGCTTGCATCCACTCTCGATCCTTAAAATTGATGTTTAGGGTAGAAGCCAAAGTATTCCTAATGATTTTATCTAAGTTCTGCTGCAAGTCTGGATACTTCCATAGCTGACAAAGATAGATAGATAGGTATACATAGATGTTGTTTTGCAAAGGGCAGGGATTTAAAGAGTATATGGATTTATTAATAATTAGGAATAACGTTTACTATAGTATGTGTACATGGAAATGGAAAGAACATCCAATATAATAATAACGCCGACAACGACGCTCTTTAACTTTGTTTGTTCTCTATTAATAACTTAAAATAAAAGAACCTGTAAATACGTGAAGACTGAGTTTCATCTACACCTAACGAAACCCGAAACATTCGTTACATTTCCAAGTGCGATTTTTAAAGGCCAGAAGGGTCTCAAAATTCACCGTACGCGGTGCCATTAAAATAGCCAAATTTCACTTTCGGTCCCTATTGCAGGCTCCGATGGAGCCAGCAGCAGTCCTGCTGCTCCTTCCAAACCGCTTTGGGAGGTTCTTAGCACACTCAAAAGTTCTTTTCCTGTTCCTAAACGCATCCCTGGTGGTGCACGTTTTTCGGTTGCCCAGTATTTATCTGCTGCTATTCGGAATGTTATTTCTAAAAATTCTTTAAACGCCTGGGAACACCTCTTGACTTTTCCTTACGTTGTTCTTTACGTACATTGGGACCCAACAAACAAAAAATCCCTTACCACTAGGGTAAAGGAAAATTGCGTAAAGTACAGAGCATTGGTAGAGAACCCTTTAGATTTTGAAAGCATTATTCCACCAATAAGGCTGAATAAACCAAATTCTACAAAAAACTGACGATTCGGTTACTATTAAAATAGTAGAGAGCAAAATTAGTGATGGCGATATCAAAGGCGCCGCACGTGTCCTGTTCACCAGCGACACTATTGCCCCCCACACACCCGATACGGTCCAGTCACTCCGTGACAAGCATCCGCCGGCAGCATGTCTTCACCTGCCTGAGCCACCGCACCCTGATGACGTTGTCATTGAAGTGTCAGCTCAGGAGATTGCAGCGGCCGTTTCTTCTTTTCGGAGCGGCTCAGCTGGAGGCCTAGATGGTCTTTCGCCTCAAAATCTAAAAGATATTTTATCTTTTAGCACTGGTGAAGTGGCTGAGTCTCTCTTGAGAGAATTAACGGCATTGGCAAATCTCATGTTATCTGGGCGGGTCAATGGTGACGTCACCGAAGGTTTGTATGGCGCTTATCTATGCGCACTTGTCAAAAAAGATGGTGGCATCAGACCTATTGCTGTTGGCACCACATATCGTCGTCTCGCAGCCAAAGCCGGCTGTAGAAAAAAGGTTGCTCTTTTGAGTAACCTTTTTCAACCAATACAGCTTGGCTTTGGTTCGCGGGGTGGATTTGAAGCTGTTCATTCCCTCTCTTCTTCATTCTCATTTACAAAAATGATGTTTTGCTATTTTCCGTTGGCTGTCAACAAGGTGACCCTCTCGAACCAGTCATTTTCAGCCTGGCAATTCATCCACTTGTTCAACGTCTCCAATCTAAACTCTACGTTTGGTATCTGGATGACGGGACTTTGGGTGGCGATGCGAACACATGATACGTGATTTGGAAACTCTTATTGACGTGTTTCGTCAAATTGGTTTGGAGCTAAATATTTCAAAATGCGAACTTTTCGTTTGCGACTGATGTCCGGATAAAGATTCGATACTTAACAAATTAAATGATTTGGCACCTAATATCAAATCGGTAGACAAGATTTCTCTTCGGCTTCTAGTTTCGCCGATATTAGAAGAGTCTTTTCCGCTTTTCGTTCAAGAAAAAAATCAAAACTTTTTTGATTGCCTCTGATAGGCTACTCAAAATTAACGCCCACATGACTTTTACCATCACAAAATGTTGTCTGTTTGTTCCAAAATTTATGTACGTGACAATATTGTAGTTTTACGATATAGTCCATTGTGGAAACACAATGAACTCCTTATGAGCTTAGACGATGTTGTAAAGCAGACCCTAGTATCGGTTTTGAATATTACATGAGTGAAAGGGCGTGGCTAAAAGCCTCCTTGCCTGTTAGGCTTGGAGGGCTAGGGGTCCGACAAATTTCAAGTGTTGCTTTCGATCGCGCTCGTACTCGTATCTTTGCAGTATCTGTATGGGAGTCCGGTCTTTGGTTGCATGCTTTGCCCTCTTTCAATACTGGTAACCTTTTAGATCCAACTGCATTTTGTCTAGCTTGGTGCAAGGTGCTGTGAGGCCCATCGCTGTCAGTGTGTTTGACCAGCTCGGTCACCACGGTCTCTCTTGCTCAAGAAGCGCTGGTCGGATTGGCCGCCACACCAGCCTTAACGCTGTCATACGCAGAGCTTTTGTCACCGCCAATATCGCAGCCGTACTCGAACCGAGTGGGCTCGCGCGTGGTGATGGCAAAAGGCCTGACGGCATGACGCTGGTCCCATGGAAGTGTGGACGGCCCTTACTATGGGACACAACTTGCGTCGATACTTTGGCACCGTCACATCTTTCTGAGACTCAGAGTAGGGCTGGAGCGGCGGCCAATTTGGCAGAGCAGCACAAGCGGCGCAAATATGCTAACCTCATAGTGGTTACATATTTGAGCCATTTGGAGTTGAGACTTTGGGTCCGTGGGGGCCGGGAGCTCATCTTGTTTTCAAAAGTCTTTCTGAGCGTCTGGTGGACGCGCCGCGTGACCAAAATGTTGGTGTTTATTTGGCTCAACGTATAATGCTGGCAGCATTGCCACGCTGAATGGCAATGCTGCCAGCATGCTGGGCACGCTGCCAACTGGCAGTGGGCTTGACTTGAGTATTTGGATTATCTTTAGACCTTCAAGGGTCTGTGGATAATCCAATTGCTATTATCAAATTAGTGCGCGATTAGTCCCGTAGTATATAATAATAATGAATCCAATTGCTCTTTATGTAGTAGTAGTGTAGGTAGTTTTAGCATATAAAGTAGTATTGTATATTATTGTAGTTAATAAAGGCACTTTTGCTCGTTTAAAAAGAAAAGAAAAATTCTAAGAACATCTCAGAAGCTCACGGACGAATAAATAGGTAATTGTTGAACTTGAAACAATTCCGAAGTTCTAAGTATATATCTCTGTTCTGTATTCTATCTCTCTATCTTCTATGTTATCAGCCTATTTCTGCTTTTGAGTTTAGGAATCCTCTGCAAATGTACTAGTTTTTGATAATTAATTATATCCGTAAAATACGGGTAAATCATGGCCTCCACAGGTCATTAGAGTATTGACCTATGTGATTACGAACGTAATTAGCTGCCGTCTTATTTGGCGACTTGTGAAAGGTCTCATTAAGAAAGTGTACTCAATTTGTTCTGCAACATCTGGTAATGCTACAGTCGTACCGAATAAACTGGTTAAAATGTTGGGTTAAAAGCTCTGTCGCGCTCAGAGTCCGGCAACTCAGGACAAGACGCAAAATTTTATTTTTCAACCTATTCGCATATTGATAAGTATAATACAATACCTAGCGTAATTTTTTATCCGGTTCTCCTTTTGAAAAGTAGCCTTTTAGCCTAGCTAGTAGCTAGGCTAATATTGATATTTGGGATAAATTATTTGTAGATTACTTCTTATTTTATGTTTTTTATATATTCGACGTAAATGATTTTTTTTTATTGAAAAATTACTAACCACAGACTCCAGGGTCTGTGCCCATTGTTAATTAAAATTTACAACTATTTGATTATACTGTACAAAGAGAGTTTAGTAGATACATAAAATCTTAGCCTAGATTTAAATATTAGAAAACTTCCATTCTTGGGTATTTTTGATACAAAAGACTTAATAGTGTGCCTAAAACACTACGGAAATATTTTGATCTCTTAATATTTCGCCAATGTCAGTAATAATGTATACTTATGTTATTTTTCATACCACCTGCTCTATAATATCTTAACACAATCTCGAGGGCTAAGTACTCTAAGCAGGTCAATAATGTTGTATGGAACTCCCTAGAGAGTAAAGTGATTTAAACTTGGAACGTCTAATTTGTATGAAAACATTGAAGAAAGAAAACATTTAGAACATTGAAGGACATCGTAAAGAAGTTTTCTTTCACCCCATCTATTCGAAACGAGGACGACTTGGTTCGCCTGCACCCAAGGGTGGTGTTTTCTTTAAGGAACTTTTAGCGGGCAGTAATGAGTTCGTAAATCCTCATTATAAGTGCGCCGTAATTACTCTGCTGCGCACTTTTTGAATTTGGAAGTATGTATTTGTAATGTTAGTGTTCAGCGCCAAGAAAATTTATGAAAAGAATGTAAATTTAAGTTTTCAATGGTTTTATTATTAAATCCATTTAATGACAATTTAGTTGTTTTATTAAACAATAATATTTTTATAAAATATGAGGCGCCTTTTATTTTCTCATAGAGGTGATGAAAAGTAGAGTGTACGTGTACCACTCTGGCGCAAAATATATTTTTGGCTCGGGCGACGTACTTTGAATCCCTCGGTGCGGTCAGGATTCTACTCAAAAAGCCTCGCTATCTCCCTCTAAATTATTTTCTTCTTTTTGATTACAGGTGTCAATATGTGCCTGATTGTGGTGAAATTAGAGCCACTTTATGAGCAAGTGTGTTGAAAAAGCTTTTTCACACACAACACGAACACTTGCTCATAAAGTGATCATGTGATGTGTCAGTGATGATCAAACTGTGTATAATGAGGTTATAAGTTGATACCTAGGTAAAATTTTGAAGGAAAATTTGATTTTCTTCTTTTTAGAGCAATTGAATAAAAGCTTTTTTTAAAGGTTATTTGCTTTTAATTTATTATAGAATAAAACCTCTTTGCAATGCCCTTGTTAGGACATGTTAATCGAGTTGGCCATGATCTTATGTTTTTCACGTAGTATTTATATTTTCTGTTTTATTACAGATTTGTGTGCTTTTCGATGAAAATTCGTGGGTACATTCTAATTTGTTTTATTTTATTGTGAACAAATACCAAGTTGCCTAGTGAGTATCTACACTTAGGGAGTTTATGACGTAAGTACCTATTACTCAAATTCCTGGGACTTTTCTCGCACGAGGTATGAAAAGTAGAGTATGCACCATTAGAACCAAGTCTGTCTTCGTATTGGGCGACTTGAACCCCTCGCTTCACTCAGGAACTCTGGACTTTAAATAATTAAAAACACCCTCGCCGCGCTCGGGAGTTAACTGTAGAGTTTCTCGCTACGCTCAGGGTCCAATATGTCTCGCGTGACGTAAGACACGACTTGGGTTCTCTTGGTACATAATCTACTACTACGTCCACAAAGTAGGTAAGCTAATCTTCTTTGACTATTGTACATTTGAATCTATAGGAACTTTTTTTTATGTTCCCGTGACCTACCCCTATATAAACCTTGGTTTTACAATACCTAAGTAAGTATTTACGTTTTCCTTTGTTCTAATACCTACCTTTATTCCTAATAACACTGAATTAATAAAATTAACATTCCTTTACAAAATACATTATATGATTAACGATTTATCCTATTCGATTCTACGAAATGAATGACTCTATGTGTGTAGGTAGGTACGTATAGGTTAGTTACCCCAATTGCACAATTCAATAAAATATTGTCTCAGCGGCGGACAGACGGACGGTTGGGTCCACATTCCTATCGCTATGCATGTCTCATATCCTGTTTGGGGCGTTTTCTCGGAGGCTCAAGAGGAATTTGTGATGTACGCCAAATATTTTAAGGATCACTTACCTATCTTGTACTACAGACCGATCAAACACCCAGACATGCCTAATATTTCAACTTGAACAAACTTGATTTAACTTGCCGCTAGTACAGTCGACGACAGTTGCTGGTATGTCCTTAATAGAGCTATATACAAAAGTTTTTTTTTTTTAATATAATAATGACAATACTACACTACTACTACATAGAAAGCAATTGGATCATCCACAGACCCTTGAACCGCTGGTCCCATGGAAGTGTGGTCGGCCCTTAGTATGGGACGCAACTTGCGTCGATACTTTAGCACCGTCACATCTTCCTGAGACTCAGAGTAGGGCTGGAGCGGCGGCCAATTCGGCTGAGCAGCACAAGCGGCGCAAATATGCTAACCTCGGTAGTGGTTACATATTTGAGCCATTTGGAGTTGAGACTTTGGGTCCGTGGGGGCCGGGAGCTCATTTCGTTTTCAAAAATCTTTCTGAGCGTCTGGTGGACGCGACGCGTGACCAAAATGCTGGTGTTTATTTGGCTCAACGTATAAGCATTGCCATTCAGCGTGGCAATGCTGCCAGCATGCTGGGCACGCTGCCAACTGGCAGTGGGCTTGAGCACTTGGATTATCTTTAGACCTTCAAGGGTCTATACAAAAGTTACTTCGAACAGTCTAGTAGAGCACTAAAGAAAATAATCTCTACAATTGAAATTAGATTAAACAAATATTTTATATTCATAGTAAATTATTAGCTGTATTTTTAAAATCAAGTTGAAGTGCAAGCTTTAAGCTCTATCTTCGATCATATCACTTCGTTGTTCATCGAAAGATGAGACAGGACAAACGAACTTTTAGACTTTTCTGAAAACGCTAACGGTATTAAGCCTTACAGTCGATGGCAAAGTACTTACAGTTTTCTTGGTAAGTCAACATCATGATCATTTAATAACCCTATGTTGGGCATATGACTCCCCTTGTTTATGCCATTCACCTCTGCCTCTTGTCCATTGCATCTATTTAGTGATATTCGATTCCTATCTACTCATTCATCTCCATATCTCGAATAATATATCGGTGAAAAATGTTTTCAATCCGGTCCTGTCATCTTTAAATCCCCAGTACTAAAAGACGTCAAACGTACAATATGGTGTGTAATGCAAACAAAATAACATGATCAATGATATAATAATCCATACATTCCAATGTTAAATAATTCAGCTTTATGCATCTGATGATTGGAGTACCTCAAAGATATTGGTCATTATTATTAATAGCATAAGATACCTACTTGAGGCCTATGCTCAGCTGTGGGCAATCACGGGCTGACGATGATGATGATAAGATACTTGTACAAATTAGTTGAATAAAAGTGTATGAGGTACAAAGTTCAAAATTACTATCATTTTTTTATCGCGCGTCCGCGCATGATCGTCTGACAGGAAGCTGCAATTTGGCGTTGATGAATTTAAGATAGTTTAAAAGCTTTGTGATCCTGATTGTACAATTGATATATTAATATCGCCATCCTTGTAATATACTTATTGGTTGTCTAATTTACATAGTTCACTAACTTCCGTAGGTCTTATTGTTATTCTCCTCGTGTGCTCGGATCGACATCCATTCAAATACTTGTTACTTGTTGTTTTACTACGAAATCCTGTAGTAGTGAATCATCGGCGATTCATCTTGAGCAATAAAATTAATTAAAAGATAGTTGTTTAATGTAGGTATTTCTTTTTCCTCTTATTCTACTTCCTTATTTGCGATATTTATGATAATGTTTGTTTGAAAATGAAAGCGTTTTGGTTACTTTCTCAAAAAGGTAGCGTCAACACAGCAGCGCTGTAAAAATGACATTGAATATTGACTCTACCAATGAGATGTAATATCGGTGCACTAATTTAATGTAGGGCTGTCGTGTATGGTACCTATTCCTAGTCGATCGGCTATCTATGACACACAAACGTCTAGGTTATAGGTTTATGGGTAATTTTTTTTAGTGAGGACGCAGTCAGAAGGCGGCGCGGAGAGCGCATTTCTCTAAAGATTGTGGATCTAGCTAGACTGTTACACTAAGCGTGTTACGCTCTAGACCGCATCTTTGCTGTACATAGTTTAGGCAGGATGTGGTCAACATGAACCTAGCTAAAAATACCTACTTTTAAAGGGCACACTTACACAAAACAACAGCAACCGTGTATTTTAGGAAAATTAAGGTGCAGCAGAAGTGGTTGTGTTTTGTTATTAAATTACTGGCAAGTTACTGATAGGAAAGATAAACAGGTACATTTGCAGGAAACTTGCATTTCTAACAACCCTTCGTATTCCCGAAAAAATGACTGTGAAGTCTACCAACTGTACCGACTCTCATAGCATTTGGCCAGCGTGATGGTTCACGTGATGAGAAAAGATCCGTATTCAATCGGGGATAGGTTAAAGTACAAAGTCATTTCTGTGTTATCAGTAGGGGTCGGAAATAGGGTTAATTTTACATAAGTAAGTACCTACTTGTGATTTTGTGATATCGATAATATGGATCCCGCGCAGAACTTACTATTTTAAGAAGTAGTAATTTTATCTCGAGCTTTGAAAATAGTATTTCATTTTCTGTCAAATAAAGCAATATTGTTGACTAAACATTTTGGAAAAACTGTGAAGGAAAATTAAATAGTCGATTAGTTCTTTAACCAAATTATTATTCTTAAAAAATGTCATGAACGACTTCAACCGTGAACAGAATTCGCGAATATTTCGCACGTATCGATGTAGCATATTTTATTATTGTTGATTTATCAAAAATGGCTCAGCAGATTTCGACAAAATTTAGATGGGAACAATTTCGAAGTATACTCTTTACAATAAATAAAAGAATTATCGAAATCGGACTACTATGTAAAAAGTTATGCGTATACATAAAAAATACATATATATACCTACGCGTCGAATTGAGTACCTTCTCCTCCAAAACCTAGTTAAAAAATTTAATTTTTATTCTTTATCCTTCTTTTGCAGTGGAATATTCCGGAAATCATGCTAGATAGCGGGATTTTAGGTCTTAGAAGAAGGTCTTAGCAGCAAGGAGGTCGACGTTTGTGCTTACGTTGACGTAAGCACAAACGTCGACCTTCTTGCTGCAAGTAGGTACCTATATGAAATTGAACTATCCCTAGTTATAAGCATCGCCATTCGCAGCATCAACCGTAGAACGAGCTCTGCCCCTATAAATTACATATAGGTAGTCTACTCGTAAGTTTGTTGGTTACAATCCACGAACATAACTTCATAAAAGTATCATGTTCTCTTGTTACTGACCGAAGAAAGACACAAAATGCGGTCTTGCTGCTATGGCCGATCTCATCGATTATTTATACTCTATCAAATTTAACTTGATCTCTGCGACAGTTACATATTGACATATTTAGAGTTGAGATGTTGATGGAAAAAATCGATTTTCAAACAATGTTGTAATGAAATCGAATGAGTAGTTGAAGGTGAGAAATTGGATTTTATTTACTAACTATTATTTAAGATCAAGTATGTAGACATGTAAATAATGTTTTGATATTAATTAAATACTCATAATAATGTAACGATAGATATTTTTCGACGTTTTTCACTATTATCGATGCTAATGTAACATATAAGTAATTGGGTTTAATTTAATTACACATGTAAAAAATGTTATGATATTAAAATATACAATAAAATTAGTGATCAATTAAGTTTTACTTAAAATATCGTCAGTATAAACTATCGATATTTTAATTAAAACTCTATCTAAAACTCTCTGGTCACGATCATTCGTCGCCCATCACTAATCGGCATGCCCATAAAGTATGACATTGACAGGTACTGTCTGTACTATTAAGAAATTCAGGACTTCATAGACATGATTTTTCTGACAGCTGTCGCAGAGATCAAGTTAAATTTTATAGAGTATAGGGTATTTGTTTTTATAATGGCGACATGACGTTAATTAATTACGTTACGTCATTTAATATTTACATTGACTTTCGCTAGCGTATACGTCCGCCACACTACCGGTTAATCATTCTAAAACGTAGTAGGTAACTATCTCTAGCTTTTTTAGGGTTTCGTAGTAAAACGAGGAGCCCTTATAACTTCGTTGTGTACGTAGGTATGTCCGTCCTAATGTTACAAGGTTTTGTAACGTTAGGACGGACTTGTGTTGAACCTAATTGCATGAAATTTGACATTATGATACCTAGTGTAAGTGTAGGTATATGTCAATTTAAATACTTAAAAATTTAAAAACTGTGTATTTTTAGCTCCCATATACATTTAAAGAAGGGTTAGATAACTTTTTAGTTAAGTATAAAGAAAATTTATATTTTTAAACTTGCACACAGCTCAGACGTAATTGATTTCAGAAACATATTTCTTAGCGAATTATATTTTTCTACTTAGTAGTCAGCCATTTAATGAATAATAAATATTGTTTTTTATCATCATCGTCACCATCTATATACGGAAGCTTATCATACGCGTGTCTCGACACGCTCTTGACAACCTATTTACTGTACGGGCTTCTTCGTTTTCGTTGTGTCGATGATCCTCAATATTTATAAACGAATTAATCTAAAATTAATTCATACTAACTAACCCCTACAGATTTATTCATCAAATGCAACATATTATACCACCGCTTCATTTTAGTAGCGTAATAATTATCTCTAGCTTTTTTCAAAAATCACTAACCGTCTTACCACAAAAGATTTAAACACGCTTTGAACACAGTTTAACCCTGCAATTGTTTCCGTTAAACATTGTCAAAAGCGTGCTTAAAACTTATGTGGTAAGACGGTAACTGACATCATATTGATCAAAAGTTATTGAATAGAAAGCTGATGTTTGCTGCTGATGTTACTACTACTGCTCGTATTGTACTTTGATAATATCACACCTCATCGGGGTAGGTACGAGTACGAAGTCGAAATATGTAGGTATTGTAGGTAATGTCGCTAAGTATATGTAGTTGCCTAGCCAGTAGCTGGCGGCGTGCGGCGCTACTACGCCACTGAAGCGGTTTCCACATAAATATGAAAGGAGCTTCGCAGCCCCTGTCGTAAGCTTCTGACGCTCGAGGCGCCCGCGCCCCGTGCGCTGCAGTTGTTGACTGAAGGGCGGACTGCGCGCGCGGATACCGCACCACTTTTCCGCTAGGAAAACCTCTTTTCGAATTTATTCTTTTTAATTTTCGACCATTTACTCTCCTTCGTTTTTAAATCTGTTTACTAATTGTTGGACCTTTTTATTGATTTATATTCGAACAAAGTGGACAGTCGTGTTTCAGCCATTGAGAGCACACGTTCTTGAAATAACAATTTGGGTGCTGAAAACGATGTGATATATAGTTTTAAATATTGTTTGTTAAGTAACTGTTTGTTTTATATTTGTTACAAAATGTTGCCAAACACGCGAATATTTTTACTGGAAATTTTTATTATGGTTTTTATAAGTACGCGTTTTAATGACGCAAAGAGAGTTAGGACGCTACCTGCGAGTAGAGCGCAGAAAGAGTTCCTCGTAGAGAGTCTGTGTGCAGAAGACTTGACCTCGATCCTTGATTTATCTGAGGTAAGTCAGCCTTCATTAAATTAATTTAGGTATATTTAATGTAACAGGTAATTTATGTATTAGTAAATTGATTTAAAATAATAACGCAATGTATAAAAAGCTCTAAACTTATGTTGTGTAATGGAGTATGATATGTGATTTTCAATGATACAAAAAAATATTATAAGTACGTGGTCCATAAATGCCTGTAGAGGAACAAGTCTGAATACGCAACGATACGTTGCGGATATCCTTGTACCTACCTAAATGTGTTGTTCTTTCATAATATATTGATATGTTTTTTATTCAGAAACAAGATTAATCTCTCCGGCTCAAAAAATGTGCATCATCCATCTTTTTGTACAGTTTTTTTTTATGCTTTTACGATAAGAATCCACTAAAAGCATTTAATCAATCAAATAACGCGAGAAAAGAAATATCAATTAAATCCCTGTTTTAGTTTTATTATTTTTTTTATCTATCGTTCTTTGATTTTTATTATTAAAATGACAATACTACACTACTACTACTTCTGATACATGTTTTGTTTATTCCGATACTTACAAATTAACTTCTAACCATACTTATAAATTACAAATGATTAAATTAATTAATTTTTTTATTTTCTAAGAATGAAGGACTAACATTTTTTATTAATAAATATTCAGTTTCACTACGACTAAAGTTAAATTTTGAAGTTGATTTAAAACTAAAGGTTATATATCTAGATGTTGGGTCCCTTAGAATTAATGAACTCATGCTTCAGTTTGTTAAAGCTATTCATGAAACTATTTTATATAAACCATTTTTTACAAAATTAAAATTAATAAAGATTTTTTTATCTAAATATTCTTCGGTCGCGAACTCCTGACAATATTTCAACGTAGGCAGGCCCAAACTTTGTACCATACCTACTTCAAAATAAGCTTAAAAACATGGCAAGCAAAATATGTTAAGTACACATCTACATTTAATACGCATTTTATTGCTTAATTATTCTGATTAGTTATTAATTGATTTTGTTTTTTTCTGAACTGTACGGTATAAACTATTTTTGTTTTGTTTTTTTTTTTAAATTGTACGATGGCAAAATAGGGTCATATTCAGGTACCTACGGTACAAGACCATGTCCTAAGATATATATTTACATATAATGTCTCCTTTTTGGTGATAAAAAAACTCCTTGAAACCTTTTTAAATCAAACAACCGCTACTAAAATCCCACACTGTTATATGTGTACCTAACAATAAAATTAAAACGCTACTACGTGCCACTATCTTGTGTTTAGAATGTGCATGTTTTAGAAACACCTACAAAAACATGACATCTACAAACGAGACGGGCTCTATCACGAGTTACTCTATAAGAAACCGTTATATTGCAAAAGCATTTGTTGCGATTTTTATTTTCTTTTTGAAATTGCTCCACATTCGATATCCATTGTCATTATTTGTTCTGTTATATTGTTTAAAACTCAATTTCAAGGCGAATGATAGTGCTTTTGTGGGCATTTTGAAGCCATATCGATGACTATCAGGAGCGAACCAATTTGGTTGTAAATTATTACCGATTTGGTACCTACCAAATCAGTAATAATTAGTAAGTACTATAGTAAAAATAGTACGCGTAAAATGACAAAAAAGGCCTTCGCCGTAAAATGATAAAAAAATTAGTATCCCTAAGATTTATATAGTACGTACGACCTTATTGGCAACGTTGTGTACAGTAGGACGGCTCTCTTCGAAAATCGCGCTCTACATGCCTACATTATAATTATAATATTATATATGTTTTATAATTCGTGTCATTTTTTTTACCTTTGAACGTGAACATATAGGACAAATCAAAGGTCTTTGCATATAAGTTACATTAATGTATTACTAGTGTTATTTAATTAAAACGTCATAATATATTTTTAAAACATTTCAAATCCTGGAAGTTAAAACATTACGTAGGTATTTTAATAGGGACACGGAGCCCGAAAGTAACGACAGCTCCGATGTGTTTTTTTAAAAATACAGGTGTGCTTCTAATAAAGCATGACGATCTGCAAGCTGTTCCGTTCGAGTTCCATTTCACCCGGCTCTACCTCAAGCTAACTGTTTATATTTTACGAAGTTTTCCCTCGTCAAAAAAGACTTTCCTTGTTTACAAACTGGTTGTAAATGCCTTGCGTCTGTTCGCCTTTGAACGCCCAGGAACGTAGGTATACGTAACTTTGACAGACTGTATGAGAATCTCTATGTTGCGAGTGCTCTATACAAATTCCGTATACCTACGACCAAACCGTGCGAAGTTCAAAAAACGCGCCCCAGCGCATTCCCGAGATCTTAATTTGGTCAATTATATTTAATTTCAAAAGATTTTTATTTATGCAAGATTAATTAATTCTATAAATACAATACCGGTATTGATTCCATTCACTGAATAGCCCGGGAGGTAAGCGCAAACAATGCAAGCACTTTCAAAAAGCTGATTTTTTGGTATTACGTTAACATTGTGGGGTATAACAATACCCCGGAGTCAGTCAGCTGGTTTCCTTAGTGTTTGGTAGAGATACCCGATTGAATTTAAAAAATGCAAATGAGTATACAGGGTTATTGGTAATCAATTAGCATCCTTCTAGGGGCTTATTCTGTACATCTAAACTAACAACTTTTGTCAATTCTAAAAAAAAAAATATTTCAGAGAAAAATTTCGTTCAATCTTGACAAAATGTAAGGAACCGGTTTTGTTTTTTTTATGAGTTTTAAATTGACAAAAGTCGCACAACAAAAGTTGTTAGTTTTGATGTACAGAATAAGCCCCTAAAAGGACACTAATTGATTACCAATAACCCTGAATATGTCTGTAAATCCTATCGGATACTCGGGCGAAGCTGAAGCAGAGCTGTGGGTAAAAGCTAGTCCCGTATAAGGACAAACTGATACCCACGACCCTCACCTACACCTGATACATTATCAGATATATCAGAATCAATAGCCGAATATTGCCATCACGAGTGGCACTCATTACGTTTGGGTACTCGCCGATAATGTAATCATTCTGTACGGCATGGATAACACTTGAGTTATTTATGGACTAAAGGTACTCAATTTTTTTTTTGCCAAATTGCAGCTCTATGGAATAAGGCGTTAAATTTTTCACTAAAGGTAATAATGAAAAACAATCAAAAAACCTTGTTGAAATGGGTTCGTTCGTTTCAGGGCTATGATATCGCGCACAGACATAGGTACACGTCAAACTTATTACCCTCTCTTTGCGTGGAGGGTTAAAAATGGGAGCTCCACATTTAAAGTGATGCATTGAATAAAGTGGCAAATCTTTGAATGCAAAAAAACTTAAAATCGTGATTTTTCAAAACAAACTTTTGAACATGAATTTCCGCAAAGAATGATGAAGAAGAATGAAGAAGATTTAATCAACTATGACCAACCGGTAGTCATGTTGGAGATCTATAGGAGATGTCTACGTCCAGCCGTGGACGTCTTACGGATGAAATGCTGGTGACGAAAATCAAACCAGTTAAAAAGACCTAAATGAAGAATCCAAATTAGAAAGCTGATTCAATAAGGGCTTCGGTCGCACAACGCGCCGAGATGTTGACAAACAAACTGCGATCGCAATGATTCAATCGCTCGCGCCGCGTCCGTTTCTAAACAAGGAATACGTTCCTGGCTCCTCGATTCATGGTGGAATCTTAATGATCCATCATCATCAGCCGTAGGACTTTTTTATTTCGTATAGGTTTGCATTTGACCACATACTGCCTGATTTCAAGCAGATATGCGGTCTAGGGCGTAGGACGCTTACCTAGAAGATACCTACTTACTCGGGATTTGAAGACACCACCTTGTACTTTAGCGGGAAGACAGACTCAGGCAATGCGTTCCACATTCTGGCAGTTCGTATATGAGGAATGTGGATTCGAAACGCTTAGTTCTAAAGCGCAGAATGTCCATCATAAAAACTCCACTGCTGGACACAGGCTTTCCCATAACACATGTTGGAAGCGGTTGGATGGCGGTCCTGTTGCCGAGATGTTGACAAACAAAGCTTGGAATGATTCCATCACGCCGTGTCCATCCCGCTCCGAAAACAAGGAATACGTTCCAGCTTCCGACGCACTTATTCCTGGTGGAACCATGACAATTCTCATCATCATTTTTTTCAATCATATGATATCTATTGTCCACCGCTGGACTAAAGCCTCCTCTAATAGTAATAAGGTCGCTTAGAAGCGGTTCGCATTTAGCGCGATGCCGGTCTTATTGAGGTCATCTATCTTGTGGGTGAACGTCCTGCTATCTTAGCATGCGACTTCGAAAAGACACGAAACGAACTCTTTTCGACGTGTGAAAAAGTGACATAAATATACTTCGTAATATCTCTTCATAACTCTGTCTCGTTCCGACACGTCAAACGAAATATTTCGTGGTGTGCATCCCAGCCTGGCTACGCTGCCCTTGTAGGTACGAAGTCTCTCCTAAAGAATAAATGTAGCAAAGATCGCGAACAAAACGCGTCAAAGTTCGGAACAGGTAACATCACTTCTATGTAATAAGTGTAGCTAGGCGTGACGTCGCGCGGTACTTTGACGGACTATATTTTCGTGTTTATTTGATTATTTTTTGTTTAAATGAGAAAATAAGAAATGCCTGTCTAATATTACGAAAATGACTACTTGGTTCGCCTTTAAGTGCGCCCAATGGTGGTGATTTCTCTATGAAACTTTATAAGTTTAGATTTGACACTTTTTGAATTTGGAACAAATAAGTGCGCCGCAATTATCTTTGCCGCGCACTTTTTGAATTTGGAAGTATTTGTAATGTTAGTGTTCAGCGCCAAGAAAATGAATGAAATGAATGTAAATAAAAGTTTTCATTTGTTTTATTATTAGATACCATTTAATTTCAATTTAGTTGCTACTCTAAGTATTATTAAATAATAATATAACAATAAAATATGAGGCGCCTTTTATTTTCTCATAGAGGTGATGAAAAGTAAAGTGTACTCGGGCGACGTACTTTAAATCCCGCGCTACGTTCAGGATTCTACTAAAGAATTCTACTCTAGAATCCCTCACTTCGCTCTGGATTCAAAAAAGCGCCCTCGCCATAAAAATATTATTTTGCTCCCATATGATACAATCTACTATTGAAAGTCTATTTAGATTATATTATCAATAAAAAAGTAGAAGTCGTTAGTAGTGGCAGTTGCAGTAAGATTGTTGCCTTTTTGAGTAGTTAGTCCATCAGCAAATTGACTAATTATAGTTTTAGCCACCTAGCCTAACTATAGGCATGCACAATATGTGGTACTTTACTTCTTACGTATGTGGTAAATGCCCACCATTTATCAAATTAAACAAGGAAATTAAATTAATTGGAGTTTAAAACCCACATCCTTTATAAAACAAAGGTATTGATATAGCTACACAACTCATTATTTTTCTTTTCTAACAGGAAGCGGTCAAAGAGTGCAAAGAAGGTTTTGGATGGCACATGGGTGAGTACCTATTATGCATTTTTGTTAAAGTAGGTAACGCCTTCACTGTGTCGAATGATTACTAAAGTAATAATGATTAATAAAGTACCTAAATAATTTAAAAAAAACTCAGAAGTGTGAGTCAGGCTCTCAAACCGAGGGTTCCGTACAAATCTAGAAAATTTCACAAATTGAAAAGTAAGTTGTTAAAATCTCTAAGTATACTAAAATCATCGACAAAAAAGATTTTTATTTTTTTCACTTTTCTCGTCATTCATCGAAAATAACACATTGTTAAAATAATTAAAACCTGTTTTAGCATTTGCTAATGAACCTCTTTTATAAGATACCTTACTTGATACGATTTACTCACTTTGAATTTTGAACCCATATTTTGTGAAACTAGGCCATATTTTTTTGTAATTTAAATAAAAATGTTTAGTTTTCAGAAAAAAATCACAGCTGTCACATTTATTCCTAAATGTGTAGTCTGTGACAATTCTTCTCGCCAAATTTCATAGTTCTATGTCAACGGGTTCTATGTCTATGTCCTGTAGGTTTTGATTTTTGTGAGTGTCAAAATATGTATGTGTTTTTTTTTCGACATATACGGCTCTAACTTTTTTTCGAAGTTTTTTTTACACAACTGCAAGAGACCATAGTTATACGTATATAATTTCAACTCGATATCTTAACGCGTTCCCGAGATAAAGAGTCTTGACATAAGGACAGACGGACAACAAAGTGATCGAAACCCTAAAAAGTAACAACGCAGATTTACAAGTGTATCAAACCTCGACACTTCAGTAGATAATGCTTCATATAATTCATGCTCTAGATTTTCAGAGATAGGTACATCTAATCTAAATTGTTTTTATCGGGAAACCTAACCCTTTAGAAAGTTCCAGATTCTTGCTCACAGAGAAAAATGTACTTGGAATCATAAGAAATGTGTAGAGTAGGTAGATGCGATTCCATGGCTGTAGAATGCATTCTACGTTTAACTACTCTTCTATAGATAAAAAAAAAATACGACGAAAAGCTAGCAAAGGTACTTGTTTAACAAGTCGATTGCTAAGTCAAACATTGAACTGAACTAAGATGACCAAAAAATGTTTAGATTTAGTAGTAACCAAATCAAACACCAGAAGTCGCTACGGCCGCTATTTTGCATCTGAACATAACTGTACACATGCGTCGTCGCCTGGCGTGGCCGGCCTTACAGCGCAGCGGCGTTACGGCCTTACGGCGCAGTGGGCCACTACATGCGACGTCGCGTTACTCGGCAATCAACGTGTTAAAAAACGATTTAAATGACAATAAAACGAAATAAACAAATAAACATGCTATCGAAATGAATTATATTCCGAGAACCGAGTTGAAGTGGACAACCTACACAATGTGTTTGTCTACCGGTGTCGATGCCATAAGCGGTGACATCTATGGCAAATTTTGAACAACTTTTACTGTGGGGTCAACTCTGAAAACGCACAAAAAACAGCTTTCCCATACTTTTTGTCGAAAGTCTACAAAAATCTTTTTACGTTTTCAGAGTTGGTCCCATAGTAAAAGTTATTCAAAATTCAGTTATTTTTGTGATAAACAATTCAAAATTAATCGCGGATGCAGGACTCGAACCTTGCGTCTTCGGAACACTAGCCCGACGCTCTGCCCAACTGAGCTAATCCGCAATACTGCATACGCGTCGAATTTCGTGAAGTGTTTATTATTTAACCAACTTATAGCGTTGGCGGCGCCACCTGTGATACCCGTATTAGATTATCACTCAATTGAAGTTATAAGAACTTCTGTATATTGACGAGAGATGGCGCACTGCTAAATCAATTAAATCAATTTTTTCATTTGCTTATTCAAAATTTATTATAGATGTCACCGCTTAAGGCTCCGACACCGGTAGACAAACACATTGTATACCTAGTACCCAGGCAGATGTGAAGTTAGCTACAACCTGCGGGATACCCAATCCTCGCCTTTAGTTAGGATTGGGTTATCCGCAGCTCGCAGCTAACATCACAGCCGACAAGAAGTTTGATTCGACCTATACAATATTTACTTTATTGCAGACCGGGATGTATCGGGTGTCGAGATACGGTGTCGAACAGATACCGGCGTCACGCTGGAGGTGCCCCCTTCTAAATCCTATCAGATATTGCTGTTGGTACCGCACCCTAATGACGACGACCCTTTCAGTGTGAGTACTTACTATTTTGTTATTGTTTTCTTATGAAAAAAGTTAAAAATCCGTGCTACAATTAGATGCTAAGTACACTGGCGTAGCTAGGTATTTGCTCTACGGGTTGCAGCTGCGTTTTTTTGACCCACGAAAATCCGTTATGAATACCATCAGCCTGGGGAGACCAGTCGTTATATGGGAGTCCCCGCCGACCCAAGTCGGCGGTATAACCACTAAAAATCGGGGGTGTTGCCGCCTACGGGCACGCTTCCGCAGTTCTCCGAGGCTCCGACAGCGATGTCCGCCTCCTAACCCTCCTCGGGTTACAAACCACCCCTCCCACACATTGCCCCCTGGGCAGAGTCCCAGAGCGTCCAGCCTCAGCATGAGGGGCCACCCTGAAGCTGGAACCAGACTCCCACGTGCATACAGGAGGAGAAGGACTGAAAAAAAAGAGTTCCTGAAGGAGTTGTCGCTGCCTGCTTTTACTAGTTTCTATGGTGGGCAAAACAAACCTGTGAAATGATCTGAGTTTGTTGGTAACCAGTTCTAACATAAAATAAATAAATTCCAGTTTTCAAATTTTATCCTGCATTTTTCAATACTTATCTACTGAAATAAGGAAAACCATTTATTTTAGAATTCATATCTTGGAAACCTTAGTCGTGCTCTGTTTTTGCAGTATGCAGTAGTTACATGTAGATAGGTACCTAACTTGATAGTATGCTCTAAAAATAAATATGCAGATTTCCATTCAAATATTTCAGTGGGTATTTTTCAATACCTAGTACAGGTGCTTAGTCATACAAATGCGGGTACTCCCAATAGATAATAATTATGCAATCTAGTGTGAAAGTGCATATTGCATACCTAATTAATTTTTGTTAGCTTTCTGTGTACTATGGGTAACCTAATACTAATAGGTATTTAGTAAACCTAATGTAGACTCGTAGAAGCATAGGGCATAGGGCTTTAGCACCATGGACCACATACATACGCTGCGCCAGGTTGTACAGAAGACCGAGGAGTATAACCTGCCACTTTGCTTAGCGTTTGTGGACTATGAGAAAGTCATCTCGTCCGACATACCTCAGTGCTTTAAGTCGAAAGTTATCGACCAGTGTGTGTTGCCAGTGATGACTAATGGCACAATGGCACAGAAACGTGGTCTCTCACTATGAGCCTTATAAGTAAGCTCCAAGTAGCCCAACGAGCTATTTAGAGGGCTATGCTCGGAGTTTCTCTGCGAGATAGAATCAGGAATGAGGAGATCCGTAGAAGAACTAAAGTTATCGACAAAGCCCAGCAGATTGGCAAGTTGAAATGGCAATGGGCAGGGCACATAGCGCGGAGGACTGATGACCGATGGATTCGAAAAGTTCTCGAGCACGTACCGGCAAGCGCAGCGTAGGACGTAGGACGTCCATCCACAAGGTGGACGGATGATCTCATTAAGACCGCAGGATCGCGCTGGATGCAAGCCGCTACGAACCGGTCTTATTGGAGATCTTTGGAGGAGGCCTATATCCAGCAGTGGACGTCCTATGGCTGAAACGAACAATACATAGAAGAAGTAGAAACTTGCGAAAGAAAAAGAAGCTGAAACTGCGGTTCATTTAGATCATCACTCTTGGCAATAGATTATGAAATATCTACCACATCAGCTTTCAAATAAAAATATCTACCACATCAGCTTTCAAATAAAAATTGCATCATATTCTCTCTGTTCGTTTTGCTGCGTTCCGCAAACTTTTTCTTCGGATTTTTTATCCTAATTTATTTTTGGCACTTTTGAAGACATGCGAGTCCCATCTGTCCCATTCATTGTATATTCTGAATTATTACTATCTAATACAATCGTACAACGGACTAATGAGCTCATATAAATAGATTGGGAGGTGAATGACATCGAAGGCCCTATTTTTTGCAGATAATCTACTACATCGTAAGTCCAAACAGCAAGTACACTGATGGCCTTGTGATCAATGCTGGGACGAACTACTCAACGTACTCCACAGTGCTTGATAACAACGGCCATCCGCGCGTCTGGCACCACGAGATCAGCATTCCAGCGTGGCAAGTCCCAGAGAAGAGAGAGTACGACGTGCAGGTCGACTTTAATGTTACCACTAACAAGATTACTGGAATGTTCTCTTGGAACCATACCGGCGGTGAGTTTGAGATAATCTTATCGGCACTTTTTTTACCCAGAAAAAATCCTTTATGGATACGAGTACCTCACCACCCCGGGGGAGGCAGGATGGTTATATAGGAATCGCACCTTGTGGCTACATTGCCACAAGGTGCCCACTAAAAAGGATCTATGTCCCTTCTATTCGCAAATCTTATCAGCACTAGCTAAAGCTAAGCATCTTATTGGAGATCCTGTGTGACGACGGCCATCCTCGCGTCTGACCAGGAGATCAGCATTCAAGAGTGGCACGTCCCGGAGAGGGGAGTGTACGATTTGTAGATCGACTTTCATGTCACCAGGTCACCACTAACAAAATCGATGAATAGGTATTTTTCTTACCTTTGTACCTATCGATACTATAACCTTTGCCTATTTGTAATGATATTGATTGTCATATTTTTTTTCAGTTTTGGATGCATGCTTCGAATTGGATACTTCCTGCAATAAAACATCTAGCTATTTTTTCCCAACGAAGAAAATTTGGGTAAGTATAGTTATTATTAGAGTTACGTATTCAGCGCATTATTAGACTAGTAGAGACTGTATTATTAAAAAAAAATTGACCGTTTTTTTGGTTCCCAAGTCCCAACGCGTTCTTATACTTTTTACTTATTTATACTTGATCTTACACTTTCCTTAGTTCACTTAACTTATAGGAGTAGGTAAATATACAAGGTTATTTCTAATCAATTAGCATCCTTCTAAGGGCTTATTCTGTACATCAAAACTAATAACTTTTGTTCTACGACTTTCGTCAAAACTCGAAAAAAAAATTGTTGTTCCATTGAAAAATTTAGTTCATCCGCGACAGAATGTATGGAACAGTTGATTTTTTTTAAATTTTGACGAAAGTCTTAGAACAAAAGTTGTTAGTTTTGATGTACAGAATAAGCTCCTAGAAGGATGCTAATTGATTAGAAATAACCCTGTGTTATTTTCTTTAACTTACCTACGCTTGTTTTATTTCTTCCAGCCAAATTCGCCGGCAAGAAAGGAAATCGAGTATCTACCTGAAAACGATTCCTGTAACGTGAAGTTAAGGGGTTTGTACGGAGACACAGTCTTCTACTTCTACACTCCAGCGTATAGAGTTCAAGAACCATTCAAAGGTTAGTACAATACATGACATATTGTTGTATGCGATAAGTAATTACTATTCAGGGTTATCCAGTCAAATATACTAAGCCGAAAGAAGGTAGATCGGACCATCATTATGATCAACTTTTACTATGGGGTCAACCCGGTATTTGAGAAAAAAATCTGCTGTTCCATATAAAATTGCAATTCGGCATTGGCAATTGACTTTTTCTCGAATTCTGGGTTGGCCCCATAGTGAAAGTTGTTCATAATGATGACCTGAATCTCCGCTTTTTGGCTTAGAAAGAAGAAAGAAAGGAAGAAAGTTATTTATTTACTAAAATTGAAATACACGAATGAATACAAGAATAACAGTTGAAGTAAAACAATACATGAATAACAGTTGTAATTTGGCAAGATAACTAGATTCAGGATTCATAAGCGAAATATCCTTTGGTCCCACACTAGGCTCGAGACCCGTGTTGTGGGTACAACAGCAGGACAGCAGTTCTGGATAACCCTTTATAATATAGTCGGTTAGTCAAATGTTCTTCTTGGTGTTTCTCCCCCGTATCAACAACCATCTCTACAAATTGCACGTAAAGCAACATCTTAATTACTTAGATACATACTTTGCGAGAATAGCTTGCATATCTTTGCATAGCATATGAAAAACATGTTATAATAAGCGCCGGCAAAATATAGGTATGCGCGGGAGTCAGAGAGACACACCCGGGGCACACCCGCCCGCCAACCTCATGCCTCCCGCGCGCTCCCTACGCCCGTGCTCAATACTAGGCCACGCGGCGTCGGCATTGAGTAGACATGCGCAATAATTAGCGAAACACGGCGAAGTGTCATCTGCGGCTAACTTCTCATCCGCCGACTTGTGTGGCGCTTAGTATAAATACCTTACTACCAACCTCTTAATTTTAATAAGCTTTCACAGTATCTTACAATACAATAAGTAAACCAAAAGTCAACGTAGATTTCGTATACCTTTCGGCCGAGTTTATAACCGTAGGCCGAATCAAACAAGTCGACGGATGTGAAGTTATCTACTAGCTGCGCAATTTCCAATCCTGACTAAAGCTCACATAAATCTGCGCGTTGATTGGATATTAAGCCTGATTACAGAGGCGCCATCGTAATTATAATAGCTAAATAGCATGGTTCTGTTTCTTTTTCACTTTAAGCATTCGATAGAGAGAACGCTTTTTACGTTGCTTTTAAATTAACGCTAGCGCCTCTATAATCGGGCTTTTTGAGCGGCTTGTAGCTAACTTCACATCCGCCGACTTGTATGATTCGGCCTATGACCGACTTATTTTAATTTTAGCGGAACCTGAGTTCAAGTGGGTGGAAGATATCAACCTGGAGGCCGAAGAGGAGGGCGACGCGTGGACGGTGCGCGTGTGGTGGCCCGAGCCCCCCGTCTCGCCTGACTCGTACAACGTTACGCTATGGGCAGACACACCTATTTCTACCGTAGTGTCTGGGGTAAGTCACAGTAGGGTTACAAATTGAAAACTTTCTGTACGTGTCTAAGACGGCGGTGACAGCTAGTGTCGCCCTGTGTACGGACTATTTCTACCAGTGTCCACTTATCAAGACAGAGTACCTATGTCGGTGTACGGCAATATTGGAAGGATACATGGAACACGACCCACGTCACTGATCATATTTGACACGACTGTCGTCGGGTTGCATCATGAGCCTTATATTAACTTGCGAGGCTCCGCGGGGTGAGCGGTTCAGAATGATGGATCGACTAGGGTGTTGGGAAATGCTTGAAATCAGCAAACTAGTAACGACATGTGAGGTGAACCGTAAAACCATTTGCAACGTCAGTAAGCAGTTCAGGAAACGCAGGAGGATTAGGCTTGAGCGGAAACACGTGGCTCGTCCACGAATCCATTCTCCTGCGTGTCTCTTACAATGTCACGCTGTGGACGGACAACCCTACAATCGCCGTAGTGTCCGGAGTACGTTTCCGAGGACAGCGACAAATAAATGATATAAAGAACAGGAGCCAAGTCATAATTAAATACCTATGCCACACTCTGGACAGGTAACCATATTTCTACCAGTGTCCTACCAACCGGGCTAGGATGCGCACCACGAAATATTTCTTTCGACGTGTCAGAACGAGACAGCGTTGTGGCAAAGTAGGTATATATCTGTCACTTTTTCACACTTCGAAAAGAGTTCTTTTCGTGACTGCATGCTTAGCTAGCAGAGCAGAGGATATCGAGAAACTATAAGAGGGGTTAGATTTTGTTTCAGGAAGTTTTCCGACCCGCCCTCCTACCGCCTAAAGCAATAGCAATCGTTTATGACTTCATTTTAGTCATTTGGCACCGCTTATGTGACGTTAGCCATCAAAGTTGTTCATTCAACGATTGCTTTCGCAATCCGCGCAAAGCAATTGATGGCTAACGTCACATAGGCGGTGCCAAATGACTAAAATGAAGTCATAAACGATTGCTATTACGATTGCTATTGCTTAGGCGGTAGGGGGGCCGATGTACCTATCTATGAGAGCAAAATTGCAAATGTGAACATTCGGTGCCAGTCTCGGTCATTCTTATGCATGCAAATTTGTTATAGAGCAGATTATGTAGCAGAATCAGAATGTCTAGCATTTTTATTCAAGGTCTGCGTCGAGATAATGTAAACAAGTCTCAAAAATACCTCGGAAACAATGTGTCTTTGCTAAGTTAAAGGAATGTTTCCATTTGTTGACGTAGGTATGGCATATCTTAGTAGGTACCTACCTATATATTTAAAACGTAAGAACTGACTTCCGACGACGAGTCCAACAGATCCAGTATTTTGCATAGCTAGGTACCTACTTATTTATCACTTCCTAGCCTTATATCAAACCTGTGTACCAGAATAGTAGAAATTAGTTGAAAAATGCGAGATAAATCAACAGCTGGACAGACAAAAGCAAAATCGTCGATTTAAAACGAAGACATCGTTCCCTTCGTTCACACGGTCATAAAATAGTTAGGTACTTCTGAACCTCCTCATACTCCATGGTGGTCGAATTTTCGAAGTTGCGCTCTGGGCACATGCCCATAATTCAAATATTTATTGAATCTGGTGGAGGATCCAAGCTGTGATACTTGCGGTGCGCAAACTGAGGATGTCTATTATCTGCTTGTCGAGTGTGCATCTGAGAGAGTTTTTGACACAAATGCCTTGAATAGGCTGGCTGTTGGTTGTATTCCAAGTGTTCTGGCTACGCTTATATCGGCTGCTGCCAGGGTGTTTCATCATTTTTCTCGTTTTAACCTTTGTAAGTTTAAAATGTTGTTTGCGTTCTCTATGGGATTGGCATAACTGCAAGGGTTCAAAGTCCCCAAATAAAAAGATTAAGAAAAATGTAATTAGGTAAAGTATGGTTTATGGTGGATGGTTAGACCTGGTGCCAGAGTTTTTAAGCCACCTGAAGATCTGACATGGCTAAAAACCGGGGCCTACAATTTAACGTGTCATCCGAGCCACTGTAGCGCTCAGTTGTAAATGCCACCCGGGATCACCCATCCGAAAACTGACCGTGCTGACCGTGCTGAACACGACATTAAATATTAGGGGACATCTTACACACAGTCTCTGACCCCAAAGCTTGTGATATGGCTGCCAGAGACTGATATACCTACTTCATACATTTATTTTTAGAGTTCCGTACCCAATGGGTAAAAACGGGACCCTATAACTAAGACTCCGCTGTCCGTCCGACTGTCTGTCTTTCACCAGGCTGTATCTCATGAACCGTTATAGCTAGAAAGCTGAAAACACTCCTAAAATCAATATTTGAGGGGAGCTTCCATACAACAAACCTGAATTTGTGCCGTTTTTCGCTCTATATTACCTATTAATGGTAAAAGGTAGATGCTTGAAACTTTTTTTTTTATTTCAAATAGGTTTGCGTTTGACTACACACTGCCTGATGTTAAGCAGATATGCGGTCTAGGATATGTAGCACGCTTACCTAGAAGATACCTATTTACTCGAGATTTGAAGACACCTACATTGTACTTTAGCGGAAAGACAGACTCAGGCAAAGCGTTCCACATTCTGACAGTTAGAGAATATTTAGTTGTATATTCAGTTCAGTAATAAATAATTAAAATAAAATAAATATTTAAGGGTTCCCATACCTACAGTACGGAACCCTTCTTGCGCGAGTCCGACTCGTACTTGGCCGATTATTTAAATAGATATATAGATAGATAGTAACTAAATAACACCCAGACACAGAGCAAACACTTATGTTCATCACATAAATATTTGCCCTGGGTGGGGATCGAACCCACTTTTTTACACCCACTTTGACGCAATAGTTGGGTCACTAGCCCCTGAGCCACCGAGGTAGTCAAACATTAACGAGGGGGTTTGTTTCAGAACGCGACAGAAGCGGCGCTGCACGAGGTGTCCGGCACCGGCGTCTACAACGTGTCCGTGTTCGCCATCCGGGGCCCGGTGGTGGCGCACAACAGCGCGCGCGCGGTTTTCCCCAGTGAGTGGCGCCCTTTTACACTCACCAATACCTAATTTATACGAGTTTTATACCTATTGTAAATAATGAGACCGATGCCTACCCTTATTAAGAGATTTTTTGTAAAGGAAAACAATAGTAGTTTTCATGTGGCTGTATGTATACATTTTTGTGAAGCGCTCCTCGCAACCTATGTCTCAGTGTTCGCCATTCGAGGCCCGGTGGTGGCGCCAACAGCGCGCGCGCGGCTTTCCCCCATGAGTGGCGCCCTTTTACACTCACCAATATCTAACTTGTACGAGTTTTATACCTATTGTAAATAATGAGAAACTCCTAAGCCTGACCCATATTATCTACCTTTAGTATGAGATTATTTGAAAACGAAAACAACAGCAGTTTTCATGTGGCTACATGCATTTTGGCCCCTCATTGCAAGCGTCCCACGCGGTAACGAAGAACTATAGGCCGACTTAAACTTCTTCGCGGCTGCGATGCTAGGTACAAGCTGAGCAAAACCCAATCTTGACTTTAGCTCACTTAACAGCTTTAGCGCGAGACTTTAGCTGACATTACAGCTGCCAAGAAGTTTAACTCAGCATATAACAAAAATGTATTGAGTCTCGCGAAATTGACTTAAGAAAAATGTATTGAGTCTCACTACGACAACGATACAAACCTAAACCACGGTATAAACTACTTAGCCACCCGATCTTGTTAGGGAAACGTTTTGATAAATAAGAAAGCCATTTATATAAGTATTGACCACGTCTGTGATGTAGAAAATAAAGTTATTGTGAAGTTGTTCTTTTTTTTTATTTTTTTTTATACAGCGTTGTTGTTATTGCGTTATGAACTTTTTAGGATTCTACTCCAAGTTCTGACCTTACGTTTGTCTAAGTACATCTTGTTTGAAGGAAGAGAAAATAAAGATAATTCGTTATTGTTTTTTTTTGTTATTCAGTGGTAAGTAAATTCGTATTGGCCGGCTAGCCCTGGTGTCAGAGTTTTAAAGCCGCCTGAAGGCCTCTGACATGGCTAAACGGTTAAAACATCCGGAACCTACAATTCAGTTAAATGTCATCCGAGCCACGGTAGCGCTCAGATGGCGCGCTTATGTATTGGTAAAAAACTAAAAAGTCATAACTAAGTATCTCTATAAATGTATATAAAAAAATAAATTATTACGAAGTTGCTTTATTTTATAAGTAGCGACCCACCCCGGCTTCGCAAGGGTGCATGTATTATACAAACATTCCACTTGAATCACTTTATGTATTAAAAAAAATAGTGCGTGGAGTCCCTCCGCGCAGAAGAAGTGAAACTTCAGAACTATTCCCCTCCCCAGGAGCGTTGAACGTTTAACGCAACAGTGCTTTCACACCCCCTCCATGGCAGCGTTTAACGCAACCTTGTTGAGAGTCGTATTAGAAGTTTCACGTCAAAAAGAACATCAAAATCCGTTGAGTAGTTTTAAAGATCTAAGCATATATTATACATGGACAGACAGGCAGCGGGAAGCGACTTTGTCTTACCTATACTATGTAAGTGATAAATGCTGACGGCAAGATTAGAGTCCATCATTGGCTACAAATATCTGCATCATCAGTGGCGTTGATGCGCTACGCCGATACCAGCTATCAGGATTCTGTTAGTTAACTTGCGTTTGACCACATCCAGTCTGATACCCACTAATCTACCTATATCTATATGATCCATAAAATAAAGATATTGCATTTTTGTTGTTTTTTTTTTTTCATTTTTTTAATAGGTATGTATTATGCTGATTACTATTTCTATCGATGCAAAAAAGGATACCTATTGTGATTTTTAGCACATGATCATAAGGTCTTTGATATTTGATTTGATGATCAAATGGCCAACAGACTGACCGGACTTTTGATGGTAAGCAAGCGGCCACCGTCACCTACGAGTATGTACACAACTGCGACATCAGTTTTGCCACTGTTAACACCCATGTAGATAGAGCATCAGTTAAATAACAGATACTTAGATAATTATATCAATTAAATAAGAGTTAGAGTTGAAAAATATTATTGAACAAATAAACGTTATCTTATCTTATTCAATAACAGAAAAATATTGCTAGGTCTACAACAACAACAAGCTACTGGAAATTATATTATACCTAAACGCTTTTCCATAAAGTAGAGTTAAGAGTCGTCTAATAGTTACGCCTGTGTTATAACTTCAGCAAGCATTACTTCGTATATTGCTAGCAGATATAACCCATAGCACGTAGAATCCGAGTTCTTAATAGCCGATGATGCTGCACCAATTATGCTAAATTCTAAAAATAAGCGCTACTATGATGTAGAATACGCACAGAAAACCCATCGTTGTGACGTGATCTGATAAACATACTAACAAATCCGTCATAAAACTCGTAAATGAAATTCCACTTACTACGTATATGTCGATTCATAGTGGCGCGTGTGAAGTTAGCTACAAGTTGCGCCAGCACCTCACTCCGTGGAGGGAGAATGGGAGGAGAAGTTACTAGCGTATAGGGTGCGAGAAAAAAGATGTGCTATATTATGCATACTTAGATAGCTATATACACGTTGTTATGATTTTATCATATTTAGACTCTAGATAATAGTAAAAACATGCATAATACTGATAGAAATGATAGAAAATAGGTTATAGTTCATGTTGTTGTGTTGATTTACTTAAGCATAGTTAGACAAAAAAAACGTATACGCAATTAGAGACAAAAGATATTACTTTCGTCCTGTTCACTCTTTATACTTGCACATCTCGCCTTCTCTTACTTTAGTAATTATTATTATTTAGTGCCTAGTCTAGTTATACTTTGACTATGACCTCACCCTCACCCCGCTGACATATTTTGCTACTGCGCAAGGACTCGTCATGTGCTCACAGACGCCATTAATTTCAATTCCTAATAAGTATACCTACGAGTATACTTAATTTCTGCTCGATCGTGGCGTTTTTCGTAGTAGAACATTGTAATAGACACACACTAAAGAGGACCTATACCTACCTACATACCTTTAAAATTACCTAGTCAGGCATAGCTACGAATGTGTCACGTTTGTGGTTAATCTGGTCACGTCAGAAAACTTTGAATCCAAAACATCGACATAGGAAAGGTGTCATGTTATATCTTGATGGATAAAGGCATTTCCCAACCCCATTAAGAATATAATACCTATAATAGCATAGAAAATTGGATAAGGTGTACCAAAGTAGATTTTTAGATTTTACCACCTTAGTTTAGTGGAAACAGTAAACTTATTAACCACTGAAGAGTTCAATGGAATTGTAAAGTAACAGTACTAGTTGTGGGCAGACCGAGTTATGCGGATGGCGGGCGCGGGCGCAGGCGTGGTGCGGTGGGCGGCGGCCGCGGGAGGCGCCTGGGCCGCGGCGGCAGTGGCCGCCGCGGTCTACTGGCGCCGCTACTGTCGCTCCTGCCGCCCCCACGTCAAGCCGCCGCTCAAGACGAAGGTACCTACCTCAGTACACCACCCCGCCAACACTCCTGGATCCCGCAGACTTCGAACCGACGTGAGATGATAACAACATCTATTTACTAATTTCTCTTACGTACCTACCGGCTATCCTAGAGAGGACGTCCAACAACAAGGATAGATGATTCCCGCTGGACGCAGGTGACTTTTAACTGGTTTTATTAAAGATCTATAGTGAGCCTATCGTTACTTCAAGGTCTATAAAAGCTATACCTACCTAATATATCATCAGCAGAACCCAATGAGAAAAGACCGCATAGGCTTCTCCTAAACTCATGCATGGCAGCTTTTTCATCTAGTCGCAGATTAGGTTCATCTCTCACTCGAATCTATCTATGACGCCAACGCGTTTACAATGAGATTTCATAGATCAGTCAAATAAACATTCTTGCGTGACAGCTTACAGTTATCGTAGTTGTAATTTTCAGTGTCCCTACCATCAGGTGCCTATAGACACAAAACCTGCGGAAGCAGCAGAGGTGGAGACGATCCGCGTGGAACCGCCAGTACCAGACACGTGGGAGATAAAGCCCGAACGGCTCACCTTGTACGAGGTGATCGGCGAGGGAGCCTTCGGAGTTGTGCGCCGCGGCACGCTCGACCCGCTCATGAAAGAAGTCGCCGTCAAGATGCTCAAAGGTACGCAAGCTTTTATAGTCAGTGTGGATACTATAAACCACCATTAGCAAAGAAAGCTAAATATAGGTATAACCGCAGATGTCAGCGTTTGGCCAGGCTATAAGCAGATCACATCGCACCATCTTGTAAAAAAGGACACAATTGGTTCGCATAAAATACTTCACACTGGCACTGACATTCACACACACTAGTCACTGAATACTGCACTAAACACGAGATGCTTTCGCTCCAAAAGTAAACACAATACTGCTCGAACGAAAGCTCCTCGCTCTATTTATATCTGAATTAAAGTCACCTCGAATTCTCTAGAATAATCGAAGCTATTGTGTAAGACAAAGTTAATAACATGAAAGATCTCGAAACCCTATTGTCTTCAATAGAAAACCATAGCCACAGCTTATGTCATAGTTGCGGGCGCGCGAGGAGTAAACAACTGTGCGCGCTTACCACGTGAATACATTATTACAGTACAGATACAGGTTAGAGAGACACTTAGCTCAAACCATCATCAGCAGATATGACATTTGATAGGTACAATCGGTGCTGCTGGCATTTGACGAGGCAATAATAAGCTCACTTCATCATTTGGGAAGGCGGTTAAGGTTATATCCTTAGTAGAATTTCTAGCAGCCCACTACCATATGTGTATATTTTTGTGTGAGCAGATTTTCCGTCCGTGGACGAGTTGCGCGCATTCCACGTGGAAATGGAGGTGATGAAGAGCGTGGGCGCGCACCCGCACGTAGTGAGCCTGTTGGGGTGCTGCTCCACGCGGCAGCCCGCCATCGTCGCTGAGTACTGCAGCCGCGGGGACCTGCTCAACTTCCTCAGGTGAGTCTGTAGACGACGAGCGTGGTAAGCCTGGAGAGAGAGCTGATGCTTCACACATGCATCCTGTCGAAAGATGCTTACCTACTGCCCGTGGTATCACATTCCTTCTCGTGCAATCTCTGCCAGATTACTATGAAACTTACTGCGGTAACTAATAATGATAATTCCACAGGACCTCGTGGGATGTGCTGATGTCAAAACGCAACGCAAACTACTACAATAACAACATCAACACTTCAGGCTATCGCAACGACTTGTTCAAGTGCAGGACGCCACATGAACATTCTAGACTGGTCGTCAACAAGCAATACGAGCTGCATGAAGGCTGCGACACCGAACTCACTTCACTGGACCTGCTGTCTTTCTGCAGACAAATCGCGATGGGAATGGAGTTTCTAGCACTGAACAAAGTCGTTCATAGAGATTTGGCGGCGAGGAATATATTGGTGACGGGCGATAAGACGTTGAAGATAGCGGATTTCGGACTTTCTAGAGACGTGTATCGGGAGAATCAGTATAAACAAACGGGCAACGGGAAGGTGCCAGTCAAGTGGATGGCGTTGGAGTCCTTGACGAGAAGGATTTATACGACGCAAAGTGATGTGTAAGTATATCTAAAGCTTTTAGGTAAGTAGTTATTCTATGATGCCTGTTTTTGTTTGGTGAGGGTGCAACAAGGTTAAGTGGAGTTATGCCCGCTCTCTGTCTCCGATCCAAATATACGATTGACTGTTGATTAATAGTTTTGTTGTAGCGATCGTAGGGTAGTTTGACAAGGTCAGTCAGCGATCACCAAAATTAAGCAACGTTCCGCACGGTCAGTATTTGGACGGGTGACATTCACCAGGGCTAGCCACCCGGCCTATACGAACTTAGTTTTAATAGTTTTGTTGTGTGTTGGCAGGTGGTCGTTCGGCATAGTGATGTGGGAGGTGGTGACGGTGGGCGGCGCGCCGTACGCCGGCGTGGAGGCCGCGCGCCTGCCGCGCCTGCTGCGCACCGGCTACCGCATGCCGCGCCCGCCCAACTGCAGCCACAATCTGTACGTGCCTACACAGCTATTCTGTTATAATATACCTCTTAATCGCCAATACAATATAATAATATAAGTGCCTACCAATTTGTATGCATTTGAGAATCAAAAACTGCTGTTTCAAATTGCAAATTATTCCGCGTTTCCGCTAGAGACGCTGTACAAAAATGTTTGAAGTCACACGGAAACAGCAATTTACGAATGATCTCATACTAACTCCTCTCTAAGTGACGGATGTATTGCGCAGATACGAGTTGATGCGGTCGTGCTGGGCGACGCGGCCGCACGACCGCCCGACCTTCGCCGAGCTGCACGAGCGACTCGACGAGCTGCTCGATTGCGCCTCGGCCGACGAGTACCTCTCGCTCGAGCTGGACGACGAGCCTCCTACCACGCCCACCCCGCTCCGCTACTTCACCATGATCCTCAGGTACCTAACTACAATAAAAAACATCGGCAAAGCCAGGCGGCAAAACCGAATGGTAAACCTATAAATGCCGTGACGCGCGGAGAGACGCGTGTCGCCAAAATGAAAACCGAATTGTGCCGATTGGACCCAAAAGAATCACTCAGAGGCGTAAGTTACATATGTTCCGTAAGTTACATAGGCCAAACGTTACATAAGTTACATAGGCCGAATGTTACATATGTACGTTCGGCATCATTCGGCTAGCTGCTTTGGGTCAGCTTTGTCGTTCGACAAATTGTGCCCAACCAAATATATGTAGCGGTGCAGTGCTCTATACCTAGGGTAGAGGTGCGGTCGGTGTTAAGTGCTAAATGTTCATTGCTGCCAAATGGTGAAGGAAAACATCGAAGATAAACCTGCACTACAGGTCTGAAAGTTCTTCATGTCCTCCCAGGCTCAACAGTGGGCACAGAGCCGAGAACGATTTAACCGTCTCTTTTGCTAACATCAATCCGCAAGAATTAAATCTACAGTTCTGGACCGTTTCCTTTTGCTGCAGGGGAAAACGCAGCTGGACCCGCGGCGAGACTTACGAGCGGCCGCTGAAGGCGTCTCACAACCACTACACGTCGACACCCATCGCCTACAAGCCGCCTGTGTGACCAGCTCTTCCCAAAGATACGATTTGTGCCATAAGATATTATGCCATTGCCACGTCGGTGTTCAAGTGCCTTTGAACTGCAAATTGTGTTGCTCTCGTTTCAATGCATAGCGATAAAATGAGACGGCAAGATGTTTGTGGGCCGATTGTAACGATAGTAATCTTATATGCCAAAAAGGTGATTCGAAATGTTATCTGATTCGTGTTTGATCTTCGAGGACCTTCAAAAGGATTTTTCAATGTTCGATTCAGCGCTAGGTTTCACACAATGTCTTAGCGCAAACGCTGGTGTCTGACCATCTTCATTTTGGTACATATTTTATTGGACTTCACGTCTGTCTTCAAATTTTCGAAGTTTTGTCTATTTATTCTAGTCTGCAGCATTAATTACAAATTGAGTTAAAGATTAGTTTCAAAATATAATTTTGATGCTGAATTTTCGCATAGCCTGATTCAATCAAATTAAAATAAAGTTTTAACGGTACATAGTTGTGTGACTTGTATGAGAAAAATGTATATGGGGAAAGCGGACCCGCGCGCGCCACTGGAGCCGCGCTGGAAACATCAAACACAAAATTTGACATAGTTGCGTACGCGGACAGGTGCGTGATATTGCATTGGATTATATCGCCAAAGCACAAACCGCCGTCTTACACTTGACAAAATATAATCGAAATCAGCTGTTAAATAGCGCGACAGCATTTTTCTATAATTTATTAAAATACAAAACCTGTGTACCAAGATCGAATCGATCTTCGTTTTAAGACGTAGATTTTGTTTTTCGTCCAGATGTTGATTTTCGTTTACAGGTCGCATTTTTCAACCAATCTCGACGAAACTTCAGCTGGATTCAAAGCTATGTTAATGAGATGTTTCGCGAGATTTACTGTTCATATTAAGATTGACGACTGCGGCGCGTTTGGTTCCTTCGGTGCGTAAAACAAGGTTTTAAGTGCTGAGTTAAGATCCTAGGCTAGGTTTAGTGATACAACAATAACAAATATAATGCTGTGAAGATAGTAAGAAACAAATACAGGGTATGATATAACGTTTTACAATGTGTACAAATGTATGTATGTATGTAGATAAGTTGTTAGTATATATTCTTACTTGTAAGGTGATATTCCTATTACTGTACCTAAGTAAATCTAAAGAAACTTATTTTTGTAATAAAACATAGAATGTAAAAAAGTGATTTCATTTCAAATAGAATTTCCACCGATGTCTACAAGCAACCAAAAGAAACTGGATTACAGAAAAATGCAACCCATGACGTTATTTACTTACGCTTATATTTTTGGTGGACACTCACGCCGCAGTTCAAAATTATGAAACTCAATATTTTACTGTTTGTTGCTCGTGGTACTACCGTGTGTTCTACTAGTTATATCGGACGTACTACCGCGGGTACGATTCCCGTAGTACTACTAGAGTGCTTGGTAGGACCACGGAAAGGAAATTTGTGCTCATGGTACTACTAATACTGCAGTAACGTGCGCAGTATTGTAGTACTACCAGCAGTACTGCAGTAACGTGCGCGCACGTTACTGCAGTACTGCTGGGTAGTACATCCGGTAGTACCACAACAAACAGACTAAAATATTAAGTTTCATAATTTTGAACACTATACATAAAGGTACTACTATTACTTATCTCTTAATAATCTATAAAAAATGAAACAGCACAGTATATAGATTGAAATTATATTAACTTTATAGGTATATATTACAAGATATACTTATCGCTAAATATAAAAATATCCAATATCATCACTAGGACCCGAACACGGTCGGCTCAGCCTTACCATTCGTTTGCACTCATTGCACGCTCTGTACTCCACCTACATCCACTTTTTCGTGAGATATGTTTATTTTTTATTTTTTCTACAATAAATAGTAGTAGACACGAGAGACCAAACATCTAAATATTTTTTTATGGACTTTCGTCGAGAAAAAAATTGTCAAGAAATCAGAATTTTGGAATGAATGTCTAAAATGAATCGGGAGTTCATTGCATTTACGCCAAGTAAGCGCCACCAGCTTGGCCAGTTTGGCCTTGTCATCTTTGATAAACCTGTACAATACAGTACTATCATACGTACAGTAAAAGAAACTAGCAGGACAAACAGTTACTGGGATGAGAAAATATGTTATTTTATGTTTTTGGGAATCATTTTGTGTGGGTGTTAATATTGACAAAACTGTTGTAGGTACACGTTATATAGTTAGTCTATCAATCATCTTCATACTCAAACTCGATAATCATCCTGTTTTATTTTCAACGTTGATTTATAAGTATTAAAATCTATAGGTAAAGTACAGAGCACGCATACATCATCTGATTTCCATACCATTACTTCTAGGTAAAATATTTTTACAATTAGGACGTACTCGTTAATTTTATGAGCAGATAAATAATACAGAGCATAATTCTTTTACATTAGGTTGAGAGCACACATGACACATCTTTCCATTAGCGAGACTAATACACTGCAAAAAGTACGCGTAAAATGAAGCTCACGTCTCCAAATCGAAACTATTCATTGTGCTCCCAGCCTTATTCTTAACAATATAATGATATGAGTAAAACCAATATTTCATTATACATATTTCTAATGCAAATAAGCAATAACGTAAATGGTACTTATCACACATCTTAATGAACTTTCCTTATCGACACAAGTGAGAAATGCAAATTTAAGTAAGTCGGCTGACACTGGCTGACTGGTTAGAACCTTACGTACTCTATAATATTTTATTTTTCATTACTAACAATATTTACTGTTGGACCAAGCCTAAAATCATGATAATATTTTAACTTTGTCAAGGAAAAATGTCTCAACAAAATTAATAGAACAGAGTAGTTAATTTTATGGCCATCTTAAGTTAGGACAATTAGTAAAAGTTGTTTATAATGATGAATAATGGCAATATCTAATGTCATAGAGAATGTAGAACCAGACAGTCAGCTTAAAAGAAAGTTTTTAGCTTTCAGTACTTTACTGATCAGAAAAATATCTTTAACACAGCAGCAAATATTCACGCATCATCAAACCAGCTGTAAGTCATCCACAGCTGGACATAATACGTCATCTAAACAGATTAAAATTGATCCTATATTAAAAAAAACATGCGTCATTGAAGGCTCTCTAAAACAACGTAAAACTAATTTCTTATGACACAGTAATGACATAATGTCTAAACGAGTACATCAGCTAGGGCCTTCCGATGACAGAGGGGCATCGATTCTGCTAGCTTAACCATTTTCTAAACTAATTTTACAGCTTAAAGGTATGATTCCGAACTCCGCTGCAGGTAGCAGCAGCAGGCAGCAGTGCTGCCGCAGCACTAATTTTCCTCATATTTGACAATGCTGCTTAGCTCGGAATGTAATCTCGTATAAACTCATAGAGATTAAATGAGAGCAGAAGTGCTGCGGCAGCCTTGCTGCGGGTGTTGTTGCTGCCTGCAGCAAAGTTCGGATGGCTGCCCAAGTGTAATATGCCCACTATAATATGCCATATCATGAACGTGCTAGGAGCGCACCAGGCAGGGAAAACGACACGACACGCTCTATACCCACCACAACTTGCAATCAACGAACCTACGTCAACAATAGTCGTCGAGAATATTGTGCCGGAGACGAAACGCTCCGTGCATCGCACGCGACGGTGCTGGTCGGTGGCGGAACGGTCTAGTGGACATGGTCTCTTACTTTTCAATACAAAGAATATATTTTGCCTGAACGTTCTTAGCACGGTCATGGTATGGTACGTTATAGTAGGCGGCCATCTTTATGGCAGAAACTGCGTTAGGCGGGCTCCCGCGCGGTTTCATAAAAAGTTGTTTTTTGTAAGACGAAGTACTTTTGTATGCCGTGTTGTCGGGACCCCGCGTAACGCATTTTTGGCTTTAGATATATCTCTATTACCACATTTAAATATGAAAAGATTGGGATAACTTAGATATTAGTTTAAAAAATAGATTGACAGAATCAATGCCCAATATTTACCATTATTTAACTCCGATAAATTAGTCTAGAACCTTAGATTTAGGGTATTGAGAGCTCTACCCACACATTTAAAACTTATTTAATTTAGTGTCGACATGCACACATACTATGACGTTGATTTGCTTACATATGTGAGAGTGGTGTCATTTTATTCTCGTGATTTAAAAATCCTTGTAACTTTCCAAAAGTTAACATATAAATATTTCGCTTAAATATTTTTATTTTTAAAACATGTCTCAGTTCGTTTATTATAAATCTGGTTAGTATAATATCAATTTTTTTCAATTGCGATTTGGAATTAATTATTGACATATCAGTCTCGTGGCAACGAAATATTGGCAAGAAAGCCTAAAATAATAATACTTATCGAGCTTCATAAGTGTTATAATTAAAACTTGTCATGTATTACTTAACTCTACGAGCGTTAGAGGCACGGTAGCTACATCGGGTTAGGGGCGATTTGATCCCACCTCAAAACTATTCCCAGAGCCTGGGTTTTACGCTTTTGAATTTGATGATGGTCATCTGGGCCCACATCCTGCGTCTATTTGAATGTGGGACCATTTCACCCTTAATCCGGCTAATTCAGGGTACCATATATTTGTGTAATAATGGGGACTATGATATTTGACCAGATTTGCTATGACAAAGCTGTCAAAACCGTTAAAGAAGCCAGTCAATCGTAAAAAAATGGACTAATTAAAGAATATGCCGCATGCAACCGACAAAGAACATAAGACATCATGTACTGGAGCGCGGTCAATCGTAACTGAGGCATTGGGTCACTATATCTTTCATATTTCTGTTTCACTCACACTAGTTCTAGCGTATAGACAACTGTTATGCAGAGTTATCTATCTGAATGTTATGGGCTCTCAACGTTTCAGTAAATAATGACGTCACTACAGGCTTCTCTGTTTCTCTTTCAAAGGTTTGTATTGATGGTGATGTTGGTTGCGGCACATTTCGTTAGGTAGGTAGGTACTGTGTTGTAATTATAATTCTTCTGCATCTGTTCAACGATTCGCTTGTTAGTACAAAAGTTAAAAATCTTAAGCTACAAAAATTAGTCTAGCTTTTAGGAATGACGTTGCCATTGCTTTCAAATGAGATCAACTTTGCGTCGAGGCTTTACAAAATTGGGACTACAGTGACAATGGATATGTGAAAGAAGCTATTGGAAACCTGTTTTAGATCAAGAAGTTGTATGATCTAATTACTAGATCTAGAGGTAAAATAGTACTAGATTCTAGTACTATTTTTTCTTTTGTGATATGAGTAAACCACGAAATCTTCATAGCAAACACGGGAGTTAATATTGCACAGGAGTAGTGAACGCGAAACTATTTCTACGTTCTTTTAGAAGTATGCAAAGAATACAAGTTTAGCCAAACGATAGCGTAGCGAGAGCCATAATTTCAGGCATTTTTGTAAAAACATAACGTCGTAAAAATATATTAAATTTTCGCTCGCTACGCTCGGACAATATTTACTATTGCTTGGGATATTTAGAGTCAAAACCTCCCTTAAAACATGATAGTAAAGTTGCAACCTACAGAATATGCAATTACATGAAACAGGGTACCTATAACTCGAAAGCATAGTATTCACAAAATAAGCTCATTTGCAAAACTGCACAGAACATAACAAATAGAAATATAATTAAGAATATCGCGGTGAACTCGGCGCACGGTAATATATTTTTAGACACATCTTCGTACGGAAACCTTTGGCAGCTAATACTTCGCGTGTTCATCATTCACTGGTGTAACAACCACTATTATAGTAAATAATTTTCTTTTAATTTTATTTAATTATACTAATATTACTTTAACATAATTCCTTAATGCATGATTTAACACTTAATCCGAAGTGTTCGTTACACATAGTTATAATTATTTTATCATACATATAAGTACAGGATTTATTTGCTTTGGTATATTATGTGGGTTTATCATATGAGTTTATAGTTGAGTAGTTATAGTTATATGATGATCTTATCCGAATTGTGAAGATAGTATACAATATACATATACCAAAGCAAATATCAGTAGACCTACCACAATGTCGTATTCAGCGTGTGGTTTCTGTGGTAGCAGCAGAGAAGTAAAACATCAAAGTGATCTCAATTTTAGTTCTATAATTCGAATAAGTTCGAATCATTCATGGTAGCACGAATGGTAGTCTAATATTTTTACCACACTTAAATTGCCTACTATTTATAAATATTGATTAATGCGAGATTGTTTTACCAGAACAAAAATGTTGGTAAAGGCCGAGGCAAATTTCTTGGCTGTGAAGTTAGCTACAAGCTGCGAAGATTTGGTTTTACGCTTTTAGTACATCCCAGCCGCCAAGAAGTTTGATTCAACCTATCAGATTGAATAGAAATGTTGGTTGTGGCAGGCCCCTTAAAGTATTCTGGTCTATAAGCCGACATTAGATTTACAATCGAAGCTATAATCGGTAGATGTGGTGCGAAATCTATCAAACTACGCAACATATATTTTTTAACAAAATGACACATGAAACAAATTGATCCTGTCCACTGCAGACTGAATCGTATCAAAGTAATGACATTATAGTAGACTGTAGTGGATATTTTAATCGCCGCTATAGACGAAATCGTAACAATGGCAATGACAGTAAGCTCTATTTTCCAGAAGTCGCAAATTGCAGTCGCTTGCGTAGAGAAGGTAAACTCATCGAAATATTTGACTCTACAACATTTTTAGATAGATTTCTCACCTTCCCTTAGCATACGTCGCGTCACGTAAAAAGAACGCTAGTATTAAGCTGCACACAAGGAAATTTAACTCTTATTGTATAAGTAATAGGAGTCATACGTCCTTGCTGCAATTAAGGCTGCGTAATAGGAGATTTAATTCCTATTAACTGTGCCATAGGAGTTAAACAAGATCTTGCAAAGAGAGTCCATACTGTGTACAGTAGCTCAAAAACCCCATTAAAATATGGTAAATAAATGCGCAGAGTAAAACAACCGCATTGGATGCTTAATTCAAATAGAATTTCATATTTTCTAATTTGACTTTTGTTCAAGGCCGCCATCATGCCGCCATTTTTTACAAGTACCTAATGTCAAAAGATAATAAGATCCGAAAATATTAAATTCCCACAGAGCTAGTACAACAAGAGACATAGCGCTGTTGTCGCTTGAGGCAATTCTCAACCGCAAAAATGTATGGACAATCACTATCACTAGTTGTCAACTATCAAATATATGTATTGGAATTTGACACTATCGGGACAAAAACACGGCAAATAGCCACTGAATAGATATTTCATTCTCTTTCTAACTCATGCCATATTAGATCAATGCATCTCTTTCTTTCATTTCACGATCGACCACATTATCCCTGTGGTAACTCTGTGGAAAATCCTTAACATGACAATTGTCATGAAAGAAATAATATGAAAATAATTTTCCAAAACAAATAAAGTGAATAATTGAATACTGTACAAGGTAATGACCTAAGTTCGATATGTTTTTGCATGATCTCTTCTTTGTGCGCGGTTTGAAGCTCCAGCATTTTTTCACATGACGCGACCTGCAGGGTGATTCTGTATGAAAACAAGCGCGTAACGCGTTCTTTGTTTTTAAGAAATTCGTGTGAAAAATATTTATTTTTCAAATAACGTAACTTAAACTCGGTTTATAATTCATTTTAACGTAATTTTACATTTATCAAACATTTCTACAAACGAAATTCACAGAAATAAAAAGAAAACTTAACGCGTTACGTGACGTTTTGTCGATATAGAATCAGTATGCTGAGTGTGAGTTTTGTCGTAAACATGACGCGCTCTTCGGCGAGCGCGTAAGCTTGTAATTTGTATGAAGAAATGTACAGCGCCACTAGCGGTGCAGGCCCCTGTATAGAATATCTGCTAGTTAGAGGTTTGAGTCACTCGCCTCGTGTCGCGGCGGCGCGAGGCGGCGGTAGCGGCTCGCGGTCAGTCGATGGGCGGCGGCTGCGCGGGGATATTCGATGGTGGCGCCGTTAGGTAACCGGCAGAATGTGGAACTGGACCTAGGAGGGAAAAAAAATCATACAAAAACCTGTCAAACATACTCAGCTCATTCATGGAAGTAGTTTTGCATTTCGGAAAATGATTATTTTACAAAAAGTCGATCGGTTTTCTCACTAGGCGAACCTATATCGAGGAAACCAAATTTTCGTGAAAATAAACGAGCAAGTGACTTATGTATCAATGCAGAAGACATGAGCGTCTCCCATGACATGCTCCCAAATGGGATTCGTCACGTAATTTCATTTACGAATCAAATATCAAGTAAATCCGTTGCTCCGTTGCTGCGTGAAAGAGGAACAAACACTTTCAATATCACAATACACTTTCGGATTTATAATTGATATTATAAATCCGAAATGTATTTGTTGGTTTGTTCCTCTTTCACGCATCAGCGGAGCAACGGATTGACTTGATTTTTGGTATGGACATAGTTTGAAACACGGAAAGTCACAGCCTAAATTTTACAAAATCAAAATATCACATTTATAATATTTTGGGTACATATATGTTCAAACAATGATTGTGTAAAAAAATACGAGGCCAGAATTTGACCTCACTAAATTGGCAAAATTTAATGGACTCATTTCATTCGGATGCGATCCTAGTCGCATATATTGCTTCCACACCCTGCTCTTGGCGTGCACCGCTCTTGCTCACTCTCGTGTTAAAGATATCTCACTATCCCTTTCTCACCTGTGAGGGAATTTTGAATAGGCGCGGAAGATATGAACAGATCGTGCCGTTGCGCCGCATATTGCTCCCAAACTCGACTCTTGGCGAGCACCGCTCTCACTCGCTCCCCGTGTAAAGGAGATCGCGCCATCGCTTTCAGTGCGTTGACGAGTTGCGCCGCCGTTTGCCCTTCTAACCGCGTCTCGAGGAGCGACAGAAGCTCGCCTATTAGATCTGTTTCCAGAGCCTGCAACAAAAAATAATGCATATAATTTCATTTTTAAAATTTAGACATAATTATACTGAAATATAGTTAGTTCTGTTAATCGCCCCTAGCTTGATATGGTGAAGGAAAACGTCGTGAGAAAACTTCGATCGATGGTATTTTTCGAGACATGTCCAGTCAACCGATCCGCATTTGGGCTGTATAGAAGGCTTGACCCTTTATACAAGGTTATAACGTTACCCTGCACTAAGCCGAAAGGGGTTGATTGAAGCCATCATTATGAACAACTTTTACTCTCAGCAACTCAGCAGCGACAAAATGTATGAAACAGTTCATATTTTCCTTGAATTCCGGGTTCACTCCTAGTTGTTTATAATGATGGTCTAAATCATCTCCTTTCGGCTTAGTACACCAGTTCTGGATAACCCTATAAATATTAATACTTACAATAACATCGAAAATGTTGGCCACTCTGTGTCAAAAACTTCTCGAAACTGAATCGTGGCTACGATTCAGTATATTATAGGGCCGATAAAGAATTAGCCTCAACGAACCTGCAGCACGAGTCGGTCCGTGTTGACGCTGGAACTAAACATGGCCGCCAGAGCGGAGCACGCGCTGCCTACACACTCACGGCAAGTCTTGATGGCGGCTTTCAAAGACGCCATTATTTCTGTCTGCGATAACGCCGCTACGCACGCCTGGAACGTGAAAAAGGAATAGGATATTTGACTAGCTTTTAGAAATCGTTTTAAATTATTCGTTAGTACATAATAAGCACACTACATTTATATTTCAGAGAGATCCTATGTATTAACAATGAAAATCAAGTGATAAAGAATAGATATTCAAGATCCCGCCAAAACGACATTCTGTAATGGCGCTGGTCTGTGACGTCACACACTAGTAAATAACGTTAGTTAATACTAGTAAATACGCTATCTGTCAATTTTTAGATGTGAACTCTAAAAATTGACAAAAAATACTTTAAAAGTAACTTTAGAGATCCAATAATATTACTCCAAAACCACAAAACACAAATTACACAAACAAAAGTCAACCGAAAAATTCTTGTTTACTAGCATGTAACGTCACCAGAGTTGTCGCCCTTCTTAGAGCGTTCACGTCACAGATAAAATAACAAAAAAATATCGTATTTTATATCGTGCGATTTGCGAAAATAAGACATATTTTAGTTTAAATAAAGTGAAATATGTCTTTTTTAGGCTATTATCTGTATGGATAACCACAATCAATAGTATATTTTCAATGTTGTCAAATAGCCTATTCTTGACAACATGTGACAATCGTCTTCAAACTTCATAAACCTGCCGGGACAAGAGTGTTCGAGTGTGACACCCTCGAGTGTTCAGCTGGGCATTACCAGGAAAGGAGGTTTTTTTATAATATTTGATTGCGCAATGAGTGCCGTACTATGAGCATAACGGTACCTGGTTGTCAGCGAGCGCGGCGATGACAGGCACGGCGTGCAGCGGGCAGACCGCCGCGAGGCGCGCCAGCCGCGGCAGCTCGCCCAGGGCGGCGCACGCCTCGCACAGCGCGGGCCGCGACCGCAGCAGTGTGGCCAGCGCCGCCGCGCAGATCGCGCCGCGGCTACCCTGCAACACAAAATTAACATTCAAATTAAAAAAAAAAGATATTTTAGCCAGTTGGACAGATTTTCTTAGAATTTTCAACAGCAAGGCGCGATCAATCTACCATATACATACCTTGCTAGAAACTTATTCAGTGCCACGACAGTTTCAGTCAACAACTCTTGCAGGAATCTCTTAGGGCGCAGATTCCAGAGCAGATGTTAAAGATACAGCTTCAGGTAGACCCCGCCAACGACCACTTCTCCCGGAGGAGCCCAGGCCAATTCTCCCGCGGCTACTCGTTCCAACTTCTTACAATGTCTGATAGATTGGAGCGATCGATTTTTATACTAGATAAGAAAGTTTGCAGTTCGAAACTTACCTCGCTGGCATCCTTATTGAGTGCCGCAACAGTTTCTGTCAACAACTCTTGCAGGAACCGCTTGGGACTCCGTAGATTCCAGTGCGGATGTTGAAGGTACAGCTTCAGGTAGACCCCGCCCACGACCACTTCTCCCGGAGGAGCCCAGGCTAGTTCTCCCGCGGCTGCTCGCTCCAAGGTCTCGCGGTCTTCAAACGGTACATTGGCGTCGCGGATTTGGGCCGACTGGTGCCTAAATAATAAAAAGTTGTCAGTCATTTATCGAAATTTACACAATTAGGCCCCTGATTACTTAAATATTATTCAAAGTACGGTGTCTGCCTGGATTGGGTTGGCAAATAATTATTGCGCAAGATCCTGGCCTCGTCGCTCCACACGAGCTTCGGGTGTGGAACATTTGGCGCCACTCTCGCATCGCCTCATCTCTCGAGTGTAACTCACTTGTCCCGCAGCGCCGCAACATGTTCCTTGAGCGAGGTCCTGGCCTCGTCGCTCCACACTAGTTCTGGATGCGCGTGCGTCGCGTCGAACATATGAACCGCGTGCGCGGCGCCACTCTCCCGCATCGCCTCCGCGAATACTCCGGGAATGTACCGGTTTATCGTCAGTCGGACCTGTGGATAAAATATGGTCATTTTAAGTAATCTCGTCGCCGTCATTTCATCCTTTAGACGCCCAGACTGGTTAGAAGCGGCTCGCATCCAGCGCGGTCCGGCTGTCTAAATAAGATATTTTTTTATTGCAAAATTGTCAACTTGCCAATCCGCTGGGCTGCGTCGGTACCTTAGGTGATATACCTTGACGGAATTGTATACATTTAAAGTAACAATAAGCTGAATTTATCAGCCTCACTAGAGCCGAGGTTATTTTTAAGTTTGACTATTGTTGATATGATTGAACATTTTAGACTAAAACAGTTCACATCTTACCACATAAGGCAAAGGAACAATAGTAGCATTTCCACATAGTAAAGTTCGCACCATTCCCTTGTTATATCGAGTACATTTCACAAGTTTCATTCCAGTTCCATATGTACCTTGGGTCCGTGCAGTTTGTCGGCCATCATCCGCGCCAACAGTTCGACGGCCGCGTCCCTCGTCTCGGGAGATTTACTGTTGCAGAACAGATCTAGCAAATATATCACAGCACCTGGAACACAAATACTGTGTTATCTTATTTTCATTTAAATCGTTTAATTTCAGAATACGACCAAATGAAATTGTTCAATGTCAACGTTTTAGGCTTTTGTTAGCCTGTCGTCTAAACATAATCGTCATCCTAATCTTATTTGACTGCCTCGGTGGCTCAGCGGTTAGTGACCCTAACTTCTGGATCAAAGAGGCGTGGGTTCGATCCCCACCCAGGGCAAATATTTATGTGATGAACATAGGTGTTTGCTCTGTGTCTGGGTGGTTTTTAGTTCATCCATCCATCCATCCATCAGCCAAAGGACGTCCACTGCTGGACATAGGCCTCCCCTATGGATCTCCAATAAGACCGGTTGGAAGCGGCTTGCATCCAGCGCGATCCTGCGGTCTTAATGAGGTCATCTGTCCACCTTGTGGGTGGACGTCCTACGCTGCGCTTGCCCGTACGTGGTCTCCACTCAAGAACTTTTCGACTCCATCGGTCATCAGTCCTCCGCGCTATGTGCCCTGCCCATTGCCATTTCAACTTGCTAATCCGTTGGTCTATGTCGGTAACTTTGGTTCTTCTACGGATCTCCTCATTCCTGATTCGATCCCGCAGAGAGACTCCGAGCATAGCCCTCTCCATAACTCGTTGGGCTACTTGGAGTTTACTGATAAGGTCCATAGTGAGAGACCACGTTTCTATGCCATAAGTCATCACTGGCAACACACACTGATCGAAAACTTTCGACTTCAGGCACTGAGGTATGTCGGACGAGAAGACGCTACGCAATTTTCCGAACGCTGCCCATCCGAGTTGGATTCGGCGATTGGCCTCTTTGTTGAAGTCGGACCTACCTAACTGTACTACTTGTCCTAGGTAGACGTACGAGTCAACGACTTCAAGAACCGAGTTTCCAACAGAAATCGGGGTGGGTAAAACATGGGAATTACACATGACTTTCGTCTTGTCCATGTTCATCTTAACACCCACCTGTTGAGAAACTCGATTGAGGCCTTCGAGCATCGTGCCGAGCTCTTCCATCGATTTTGCCATGACTACTATATCGTCGGCAAACCGAAGGTGGGTGAGGTATTCGCCATTGATATTGATGCCGAATCCTTTCCATTCCAGGAGCTTGAAGGCGTTCTCCAAAGTAGTCGTAAACAGTTTCGGAGAAATTACGTCTCCCTGTCTTACGCCTCTTTTTAACGGGATCGCCTTGGAGCTCTCTTCCTGCACGGGAAGCATGGCAAAGGGACAAATAGTCTTTCCACCATTTTATCCCCTCGAAGAGGAAATAAAGTATGGATTGACAATGACAGCTGACATTAAAAGTGGATAAAATGGTTTTCTCCCTTTGCCGTGCTATCGGGGCTGTACTCGGACCGACATAGTGGCGTTATTATACAAACACTTCAACACTTCGATGTACCGATAGTCAATACGGCATCGTTGGAGAGACTCGAGCACAGCCCATGTCTCGACCGAATCAAAGGCTTTTTCATAGTCCACAAACGCTAAGCAAAGTGGCAGATTATACTCTTCGGTCTTCTGTATAACCTGCCGCAGCATATGAATGTGGTCCATGGTGCTAAAGCCTTTTCGGAAACCGGCTTGTTCGCAAGGCTGAAAGTCATCAAGCCTGCGCTCGAGACGGTTCGTAATTACCCTTGAAAACAGCTTATAAACATGGCTCAGAAGTGAGATGGGTCTGTAGTTCTTCAATAAGGTGTTGTCACCTTTCTTAAAAAACAACACCACCACGCTTCTGTTCCATGCTTCTGGCGTAATGCCCTCGAGGACGACGGTGTTGAAAAGCTTCTGGAGGACTTTTAGTGCCGGTGTTCCACCCGCTCTCAGCAGCTCTGATGTGATACCGTCATCACCCGGCGGCTTGTTGTTCTTAAGCTGATTCAGGGCCATTCTAATCTCGTACAGGCTGATGTCCGGTATATCTTCGGTGAAGTGTCGGGTCAGCTTGGCTCTTGGATCTTTGGCCACGCTGCTAACAGGCTTAGCGACCGAAGCGTATAGCTGTCCATAGAACCCTTCGATCTCCTCCAATACCTCTGCCTTGGTCGACGCTACACTGCCGTCTTCTCTCTTCAGCTTTGTCAACTGGCTTTGCCCAATAGACAAATTCCTCGCAAACACTTTGGAGCCTTTGTTCTGCTCTATTGTCTCTTTAATATGTTTAGTATTATAGAGACGAATGTCGCGCCTCACGGATTTTGAAATTTGTTTATTGAGCTGCCTATATGACTTTGCATCATCGGAAGACTGCAGTCTCTGTAAGCGTCGTTCAGCCATAAGATTTAGAGTTAGATCGGAAAATTTTTGAGGTCTATTTGTACGACGGGGTCTAAAGAATTTAGCACCCACCGTCTGGACAGTTTCTACGAGCCCGTTGTTAATATCGTCCACCGACGTAAAGTTCTCCAGGCAAGCAAAGCGATTTGAGAGCTCGAGCTGAAAGCTCTCGGGGTTTTGGATATGGGCAAGAGTAGGCCGGAGCGTAGACTTCATCAGGCGTGACCTTTCGAGTTTAACGTTAATATTCAATGTGCCTCTTACGATTCTGTGATCACTACCGGTTTTCACTCTGTGGATTACGGAGACATCATTAAATATCCGTTTCTCAGTGGTCATGATGACGTCTATCTCATTTTTGGTGGAACCATCGGGGCTCATCCAGGTCCACTTCCTGTGAGGCGGCTTCTGGAAGAAAGAGTTCATCATGAAGAGTTCCTCTTTCTCCAGAAAGTCAGCCAGCCTCTGGCCCCTGGGGTTCCGTTGTCCATGTCCAAATTGCCCCACTCTCAGCTCATCATCGCTTATTTTACCCAACTTTGCGTTGAAGTCCCCCATAACAACAGTAAAGTGGGTCTTAGACGTATGTATGGCCTGACTTACGTCTTCATACATAGTCTCCACTTCGTCATCTGGGTGTGACGAGGTCGGTGCGTATACCTGAATGACCTTCAGCGAATACCTCTTGGTTATTCTGAGTATTAGATATACAACCCTGCTCGACACACTTTCGATGGTGATAACGTTGTTAGCGAGGGACTTATGCACGAGAAAACCGACACCACCTTGGGACCGCTGGTCACCTTCCCGGTAGTAGAGCAGGTTGCCGGATTTCAGAGTTATCGTGTCCTCCCCCTCTCTACGGACTTCAGACAACCCCACAATATCCCAACGCAACCTATTCAACTCTTCTTCCAGCTCAGCAATCCTCTCGTCAGTCCTCAAAGTGCGCACGTTGTGTGTTACCAGGGCCAGTCGTCGTTTGCGGGAGTGGTAGCCGGGCGTCTGCCAGCGATTCTTAGCACCCCCTTCTTTTGTTTTTGGTTTTTAGTTACTATCTAATTATAAGTATGTATTTAAAAATATGTATATGTAGTATATCAGTCTCTGGCAGCCATATCACAAGCTTTGCTTGCTCACAAGCTAACGAGTAACGTAGTATACTTTCTTTTTGTGATAAACATTTCAAAAATTGACGCGTTCGCAGGATTTGAACCTGCATTCTCTGGGACTCCAGCCCAGATGCTTTTGTCCAATTAAGCTAAAACGCTCTCTGCGAAGGCGCCGAATTAGTGAGTGTTTATCATTTTTACCAACTACTACATTGTTGGAAGCGCCATTTGTGAGAACTGCTTTAAACCAGTCAGTCACTTAATGTGAAATCATTAGAACTTCTTACCATTAACGAGAAATGACGCATTGCTTAATCAATGAAATTATTTTATCGTGCTTCACACACTAGGTGTATAGAAACTTTCTTCTTGTGATAAACATTTCAAAAATTGACGCGTTCGCAGGATTTGAACCTGCATCCTCTGGGACTCCGGCCCAGATGCTTTTGTCCAATTAAGCTAAAACGCTCTCTGCGAAGACGTAGTATTATTATAATAATCTTCTTTGACGGCACAGCTTTTAAAAGGCTTTTTTCTTTCCTTTACTTTCGTTGCTTTATTATGTCAAACGTAATTTCAATACTGACTCTTTGATATTGGGGTTAAAGTCGCTTTTCCTACTGTAGGGGTTGAAATGATCAACGTGTTTTTATTAGCAAGTTGTATTGGCAACTAACTTAACTTCGATACTAATCGATACATTTTTGCAGAAGACTGTTTATAAAAATAAGAGTAGGTAAATATATCAAAATCTCTTTTCTTTCACACTTTATCCACCTGCAACCGAGCAGCACTACCAAATGTCATAGCCGCTGGTCGCGATGTCCTCCACACACGACAATACTCTACATCTTACAATCAAAACGTACCTTTAGCCAGCGCCTCTTTAACCAGCGCAGTGTTAGCGAGCAGCGCGGCCAAGGCGGCCAGCGCCTCAGGCCGCGGCGGCCTGTCTCCCAGCAGCACCAGCAGGTGGCCCAGCACGGCGCTGGCGGCGATGTCCTCCACACACTCGCGGCTGCCCGCGGCGGCCAGCACGCAGCGCAGCGCCGCGTCTTGTAGCGCGGGTCGCGCTCGCGCCGACAGCATGCCGAATATTAATCCGAACTGTCCTATGCATTGGATCTCTGCGCCTGGAAACAAACAAGTTTGTTTATATTTATTTACAGACTTGCTTACCGGTGAACTTCGTCTCACCATCTGTCAATGACAACTTTTACACGCAGGAACATTTTGTATGGGAAAATGAAATTAATGTTTTTTATTATTTTTCTCGCAACTTCCACAAATATTTCTAGATCGAAATTAGCCAAATCGGTTGAACCGTTCTCGAGTTTTAGCGAGACTAACAACCACGATTCATTTTTATGTATATGAGTAGATTTAGAAAAGGAAAGAAAGAGGTTCTCAATTCAGTTTTATGATTGTAACGCGATATCTCCGTCGATTGTACCCACAAAGTCACGATTTCCGTCCTTTTTGAAATATGTATATAAATTTTGTAAATGGGAGCGATGCGAAAATATGATTTTTAAATAAAAATCTAGCGATGTCACGCAGGAATGCTTGCATTTGATTGCTTGAAATCAATGATCATATTTTGTTTTTAAAAAAACTAATTTTTTAGTTATTTTTTGTAAACACAGCATGTCTAAAAATAATTTTTTTTTTTTCAGGAAAAACTGCATGCATTACACACAAAAGTAGTTAAAACTAAAGTGAAAGTACAGCCTTACCTGGATTCTTAATAACGACATTAGCCAGTGCGTTGAGCGCCTGCGTGAGGCTCTCGACGCGCTCCGTCGTCACCTCTTCTTTAGTTTGCTCCAGCGCGAACTTCAGTAGATCCAGTATTAGTTGTTGTGGATTCTGAACAATCAAAATTCCAATATTATCATTTCCGCCTTAACTTTGAGGAAATTTTTCACTTGAAAAGGATCTTGACGGTGGATAAATAAATAATGATTTATTTCAGTTCACATTTTTATACATTTACCGTCTATTAGAGATTCTATCGTACACATATCTTGGAGCTTCGATCTCCTGCCAGGGCGGTTGTATCGACGAGATCAAAAGGCGTATGGCGATCATTAGAACCGCCATGGATAAAATGAAGAAAATATGGAGGAACAGGAACATCACCAAAACCACGAAGATCAGGCTCGTGCGAACGCTAATTTTACCCATATTTTTGTACGCCTCTGAGACGTGGACGTTACGAGAAATCGAAAAGAAGAAAGTAGATGCGCTAGAGATGTGGTACTGGAGAAAAATGCTGAAGAAGTGGACTGAATTTCGTACCAATGTCTCGATACTACAAGAACTCGGCATCAAGCAGCGTCTATCATCCGTAGCACAGTCTCGAATACTCGCTTACTTCGGACACGACTCACGGCGAGGTAGTCGGTCCATAGACCGTTCCAGGGCAAAGTTGAGGGCACAAGACCACGCGGAAGGTCGCCCATGAGATGGACCGATCAGATCAAGTCTGCTGTGGGCGGGCCCGTGCATGAGTGTACCAGATTGACGTCCAATAGAGAGAGATGGCGAGACATCGTGAGGCGCATTACATCTGCCCCTACCAATAATAATACTGCGTGATGACCACGACCGTTCTCTCAAGAGCGCAACGATCAAGAAGAAGAAGAGAGATTCTTTGTAAGCAAAGATACGTCTGTACCAGGAAATTATGTATATAGCGTGTATAATTGCGTGTTGCTTCATAAAAAATAGTGGAAATAATTATTCACTGTTCAAACTCGCTACACAAAGAGAGTAGAGAGTAGACAGACGTCTGGCTGCTCATTTTACATGATCTACTCCACATTCAGACTTCATGTACCTATTAGAGAGAAAATACTGAACTGTTCATCAGCAAAAATTGCGCGACTTATCTCGTCAACTAACCTCTATAGGGAAGTCTGGCTGCTCGTTGTAGATCTGCAGGTAGACTCCTCCAACAGTCAACAGGCCTTCATGAGCAGAATAGACGAAAGGTGGGACTAGTGGCTCGTCGTCGGCGACTGTCGCGCGACTGTTGCGCAACTTGTCGCGTAACTCTGCGCGCGTACTGTTGTCCCACACGAGGTATGGATTCTTCCAGTTCGAGGTCAGCGTTTTGAGGAGCTGTGGATGATGGATTAAATTAATTTATAGAATTTAAATGACAGACACCTCTTCGTGGGTAGGCCTACGTCCTGCATTGGACTACTATAAAGGCTGGTACAGTACAGTAAATGACAGAACTCGTAAACAAGTCCGGTTAAAACCGATCAATTTATACTCGCGAGGTCTATGGTTCAGAAAATTACTAGATAATAAAAGCCACGTAGGTACTGACTTTTCAAGTGTTCGGTCAAAACAAACTTCTGTTATTTGTCTGGCGACTTTATAGTGATAAAAATTGTACGGACTGTAAAGCTGGAAACATACTATCGGACGCGGCTTACGGACGCGACTGACAGCCGCGACTGATAGGTATCTAGACTATGAAAGTACACTGAGCCGTGCACACTATCGGACATAAGTTGCGGACGTCACCTTCCGACGACCTTGAGAGTTCGGACGTCCGAGAGCGATCTGGCACACCGGATGTTATAAGACTGTGCACATTGCTAAGTCGCGGCTGTCAGTCGCGTCCGTCAGCCGCGTCCGATAGTATGTATCCGGCTTAATTTACTGGAGATGTTTAAACAGTTCGATATGCTGATCCAAGATTATTTTATTTAGGAAAGTAGCATATTTAGGACGTCTAGCTGGAAGACAAGCCATTGGCGAGTTCGTGGTCAAACGCGGACTTATTCGTGATGAAATAAAGGTGGTGTAGCAATGTCATCGACGCCGCCGCATGTTGTACGTGAATATACGTTTACGTAAGCAAAATGACCTCAAAATGGCGGCGCTACCCGCTCCACTCCTCGCGAAGCGTCACAATTCTTTGATCTTTTAGCTATCCAATGGTGTAATTGAATTTAGGATGGAGATGATAAAACTGAACCTGCAACACCAAACTGTATCCTTCGATTTTGTTATCATTCATTTTATTGTCATGCCTACCTATATTGCAATTTCAAAGACGTATTAAAAGCATTCATATTACCTCGTGTTGGTCCGACTCTCCTAGCCGACCGCATAAATAAGGAGTAAGCAGGGTGTGTAGCGCGGCTTTTATTCTTGCGTCCTCGGCCGCGGGGTCTTCGTGTGGCCCGTACACCGCCGCGAGGGCTATCACGCACTGCTTGGCCAGTTGGTTCGCTATTTCCTGGGAATTCAAATCATAAATAGTATAGACACCGAAACTAAAATGTAATTTGTCTATGGAAGTAGATATATAAATTCAACAATGGATGGTTTTTGTTCAATATAATATACAGATAGCGGTACGTAAATTTAGCGCTGAGCGAAGTGTGGAGGGGGTGGCTGCGCATGGGTTTAGAATAGGTGCGTTCGGTTTGGGCTCGATGGCGTTTTTGGCATTTGCAAAATTATCGTTGATGTAAACCGTTCGGTTTGAGAATTTCACCCATTTCGCCAATAATGCTACTTTTGCTCACTTCCCAAAACGAACGCTGAAACGTCAAACTCAACCAATCACAAAGAACCCACCTCCACAGATGGGTCAAAAGTAGCAGTTCACGATAGCATTTTTAACTGTTTTTGAGCTATCCGAACGGTGAACGAAAACAGTTAAAAATGCCACTTTTGCTTACACATTCTCAAAACGAACGCTGAATGTGAGCGTTGTTAGCATTTTTAACTGTTACTTTTGCCATCAGTATGTTTAGTCTAGGTTTTGCATAGTATACTTAAACTTTCGCGTTTGAGTGTAGCTCCATACATTTTTGTACAGCGCCCCTAGCGGAAACGAGCAAGAACTAGTCGTAAACAGATTTGGTAGTATGAGATTACAAAACGGCAGTTTACATGCTGTTTTGCTGTTTCATTCATTCATACACAAAACAGCGTGTAACTTTTTGTATCAAACGGCAGTACGAGTGTGCACTTTGACAATTTACCAACCGTATTTAAAACAGTGAACTTGAAGTTTACTGTTTTCAAACTCACTGAGAAATATTAGGTGAGAGCGTACATTATATCTTCAAGAAATTGTGCAGTGTAGCCTTAATGTATTTCGAAGGCTGTATTTTGTCGCAAGATTTATCGCAAAACCCAAAACTTTGCAATCAACTTTGTTAAAACGTAAAAATATACTTATGTTTACAAGTCAATACTACGGGTCAAAAGAAAGAAAATCAGCATTACATAATGCAGAAGACTTACTAAGTAAGAATTAGGTAACTCAACAAGCCCCCTTTGGGGTTATATTGATGCATACCAAGCTTGTCAACAAGGAATATAGTATCGTGAATACAACGCTCAACAAGAACCTGTGTCAGTCAAGGAAGTCAACAGTTTAGAATTAAGCTCAAACAATAACATCTGGAAGACTGGTGCACCAGTCAAAAGCTCAAGAGACAAGTTAATGCCAGTGCCAATCCGGAGTATCAAACATAAATCTTCTGCTAAAATAATCTCCTCCTGTGTGTTTTCCACAATGCATGCTAAGTGTAACAATGTGAAAAGAACTCGGTGCTTTTGAGATAAATATGTGTTTATCCAGTAGAAATCACACACATATGCAATAACCTTCCAATTTCTTGTAATTGATTAGGTGACTATCATGCCTGATCTACTATATGTTTGTATTGAATATCTCTCATTGTTTGCTTTAAAATGAACTATCTATTATTTAAAATGCAATATTACTCATACATGTGTGAAACTTGTGTGAAATGCATTGCATAAATTCAAACTTATGAATGTTGGGAAGTAAACATTAAAGCATAGCACAGGATTTTTCCTTTTTTGCCCTTAACACTATAGGTAGTCAACTGTTCTTGCATGAGCAAAAGACAAGCAGTTGTTAGGGATGATTTATATTAGACCGGACCGGGCAAAGGCTGTCGATGGGTCACTAATGAGAGACGTTGCATACATTTAATATGAAACTTTATATTATAACGAGGCATAAACATGTCCCTTCTGGGCCCAGCATTGCCTAATATAAATCATCCCTTAATGTAGACAGAAGTTATTTTACTGTTCATTGTGTGAACCTAACTATCAATACACAATAATTAATTACTTACATTTTTCATTTGAATATGTATATTTTATTAAAATAACGAAAATTCATACATTACTAAATGAATTGTAATTATTTATAAAACAATAATTTTATATATTATGAAACAGTGGAAAGCAGCGGCAGGAAAATTTTCAACATGCTAAACTTTTATTTGTATTCAAGCAGATAGGCTTCTAGTACGCTGTGCTTTTAACTTCCAGTTGTAACTCGCAGTAGCTATTAGGTTGTTTGTTTACATCGTCTTCACAGCTGAAAAAAAGAAACAATTTATATTAATTTCTACATTTCTCATTCATATGAATGTAGGTAAGATGATTATAAATTGAGGTCTGATAATCTAATCCTAAGCCCTAGGTATTATGGTCAAGTTAAACTAAGAATTTTTGATTTGGATTAAGTAGTGAAAATCACTTGTTGGCTATGAGAAGCACCACCATTATCAGCCGAAGGAAATCCACTGCTGAACATAGGCCTCCCCTATTGATTTCCAATAAGCTGGTTAGAAGCAGCTTGCATCCAGCCCGTTCCTGCAGCCTCAATTATTCATCTGTCTATAGTAATTATATACCTACCCTGAAGACAGCCTATGTTGCACTTGCCGGGGTATGATTTTTGAATTTTTAATGCGCTGAACATTTATTTTTATTCAAGCAGATAAGCTTCTAGTACACTGTGCTTTTAACTTCCAGTTTGTAACACGCAGTAGCTACTTGGTTGTTTGTTTACATCATCTTCACAGCTGTAAAAAAGAAACAATTTATATTAGGTAATATTAAGTTTTACATTTCTCATTCATATGAATGTAGGTAAAATGATTATAAATTGAGGTCTGACAATATAATCCTAAGCCCTAGGTATTACGGTCAAGTTAAACTAAGAATTTTTGATTTGGATTAAGTAGTTATAATCTCTTACTGGCTATGAAAAGCACCATCAATATCATCCGAAGAAAATTCACTGCTGGACATAGGCCTCCCATATTGATTTCCAATAAACTGGTTAGAAGAGGCTTGTATCCAACCCGTTCCTGCAGGCTTAATTATTCATCAGTCTATAGTAATAATATACATACTTACCCTGAAGACAGCCTACGTTGCACCCCGGCAAGATGTGGTTTCCATTCGAGTACTTAATTTACAGCCAATATTTCTATGAACTGTTAAGTATTGCTAATTCTTTTTAAATTGAAAATAGTGAACATTGAAATGTAGGAATTAAATAATAAATTCAAATAGGTTATGTTTTGATTCAATTTTTTCCTTGATTTATATCGGCTACCAGGATCAATTTATAATTTTCCCTAATTTGTGTTATTTTTCCCTAAATGTCAATATTTCAAAAAAACATTTCAAACTTATTTGAAAGGAAAGTTCTTACTAAATAATTTACGACAATTTCGATTAAATAAATATTTTCCCATTTCACTTACTTCATCTTACTCGTGTCGTATTCTTATTCCGTATAATAATTTGGTGTGTACTTAGGTATCCATAGTCATTCTGACAACCTCGCCTTCATGAATCTGGTTTTGCTTTTAGAAACACCGTTTAACATCAACCCACACGATGTGCAGTTAAAAAAAGAATTCCAATCCCACTTGATATAATCATTATCCTTTCGTGGCAATGGCTAATTGTTTATTTTTTAAATGAGAGCATCATTAATCTGGCGATTCCAATTATTTTATGACTTTGAAACTGAAATATAGGTAAAACTATAGTAATGAAACTATGAATTATTTTCCTGACAATATTATTATTTTTAATTTAATTTCCCCAAATTTGTGTAATTTTTCCACTAGTTGGTAACCTTTTCGTAAAAGATTATGACTTGACAGTGACAATGATATCTCTCAGCCGAAATTAAAAAAAAAGTAATCAAGCACATTTGCCAATGTTTATTTTAGAATATTTAATAATTTATCATATAATAATGTAAATATAATATTGCTCTATTACTTGTTAAATTCCATTCTTTATTGTAAAATAATGTGGATATCGCTATATTACTCATTAAACTTAATTCATGCTGTGATTGATAATCACAAGTAAATTATACAAAATGTTGGTCTATTAATGTTTCTCTTTCCCGCCAATACTATTTAGTTTTCAAGCTTAAACATTGGGTTTAATGTCAAATGCTTGAAAATGGCGACGTATAGCCCTATCTCTTATTATCCACTGATGTGTGAAAGAGAAAAATGATGTTCATTCGTTTTCATTCTTGTCACGAAACAGTTGGTTTTGCTGTCTAGACTGTTTGTCATTTGAGACACTTGGACTGCCGAAAATACATCGAACATGCCGTTTCGTGTTTTCTCCAGACTCACTACAGTTTGTGAATTGAGTTAACTTGGACTAAGGCTACAGTAAGCTATCCGAACGCACCTTATAGCCGTCATCCCCTCCACACTACCCTCAGCGCTAAACGTACGTGTCGCTACCTGTACTATCTTCTGACATTGTTATAGCTAGATTGGAATAGCTAAATATAATTAACACTGAAAATTACTGAAATATGAGATTGGATGTCACCTGAATAGTGAATATATGGTCCGGTCGCCAGAGTTAAATAGTCTATAGCCCGTAAGGTGAGCCCTATAGTCAGCAGTGGATAAGTTCCGCATATTATGAGAATATCATGCGTAAAAAACAATTAATATGAAAAGCGAGAGGAATATGCAGTCATTATTACAATTCGACCACTATATCCTTATTGAGATTTTGGTAGTGAAATATCATCATGTGAGCTTAAGAGCACGTCGAGCGTAGATGCGCTCCGCGAACAAAGTGAGACGGCGAGGGGCGAGGGGAGTCTTCGCATGGTGAAATTAACAATAAAAATTCATATAAAATTATCAAATGAACTTATTAACTCTTTTATGTCATTTGCCAATATTAAGTATAGCTAAAGTTATACCTAATACATTAAACATAACTTAAAAATAAAGTACTTCAAGAAACTCGTCAAGAAACAAGATCTTCATCAAAAACAGAGGTGACTTTGTTTGTTTTTTTTTTCTATCGAGCGAAGTTATTCATTGTTCATATAAGATTACCTTTACCAATTGAAGAAATGCTCGAAAATAACTCAAATTTTTTCAGTCCACAAAAACATATTTTTCTTATAAAAAAATTGATTTTCTTCAGGCGTTTTAGGGCTTTTTTATTTATTTTTTATTTCGAATAGGTTTGCGTTTGACTACATACTGCCTGATGTTGAGCAGATATGCGGTCTAGGGTGTAGCACGCTTACCTAGAAGATACCTATTTACTCGGGATTTGAAGACACTTACGTTGTACTTTAGCGGGAAGACAGACCCAGGCAAAGCGTTCCACATTCTGGCTGTTCGTATGTTCGTCGTTTCTGTTCTCTCGGCGCCCCCTTAATAAACTGCGTACCTGTTTGCTAGCCTGCGTGTCAGTATCCAGGCCAGACTCCGTGAGCGTGTAATCGTACTGCAACACGGCGGGTAACAGCGCGTGTATCGCGCCCGCTCGCGCCAGCTGGGACCGGAATTCCGGCTCGGCTGCCAGCGATGCGATCGCTTCAGCGCCCGCGCACGCTGTGTCGCCCAGATGCTGTTAAGAAAGGAATTATAAGATTGTATTTTTTAATGCTAATTATGTACGTAAAAAAGTGGCAAACAGGCTCACCCGCCTATGGACAACTGCAATAGGCGTTATCAGAGCGTAGTCTATTCAATAAAGGTGAGAATCCCGTTAGATTTTTTTTAAAACCTATAGGTTACAGCGTAAGACTTTTTGTAACTTAGGCTTTATCACTTTATTTAACTTTTTGACCGCCACGCCTCAATTTTTCTTAACGACTCGACATTAGGTGAATGTTACTTGTTAACGGGCACGAAGCTTGATAGTTTCGTGAAGAACTAGTGATGAATATTACTATTACCTGTCTCTTGAGCAGCGGCAGTATATCCGGCGCGAGGCGCGTCAGGCCGGCGGCGACGCGGCGACATTCGGGGAACGTCCCCGCGACGGCGAAACAACGCGCCACGTGCGCGCACACCGCCGCCGAGATGTCGCCCGGGCGCGTCGCGCTCGACAGCACGGGCACGCAGCGGGATAGCGCTTCGTGCAGAACCTGTATGAAAAACTCCACTTCATAATTTGATCACCGAAAGGACATGTCCACAAAATGTATGGTAGCTGGTATAATAATAATCAAAAATTCTATCCACTACACTCGTTACATTTCGAAAAAGTTTATATTTTTCTGAGCCTATTACAACAGTTAAAATAATTTTGAATTTATTAGGATAAATAAATATATTTGGCTCAATAGGTAGTTCATCTCTAGCAACCCTGATTAAGTAACCTCCAAATTGTTAAATGGAAGCATTTTTACCAATTAGAACACAGTTTTTTGTCACATTGTACCTACTAACTGGCCACACTGGTAGGTTATAATTTTTAATTTTAGCAAATTAAGAGATTAATGTGGAATAATTAAATAAATATTAGGGGACATCTTACACACGGTCTCTGCCCCAAACTAAGCAAAGCTTGTGATATGGCTGCCAGACACTGATATACTACATATACATATTTTAAATACATACTTTATATAGATAGTAACTTAATACACCCAGACACAGAGCAAACACCTATGTTCATCACATAAATATTTGCCCTGGGTGGGGATCGAACCCACTCCTCTTTGATCCAGAAGTCAGGTTCACTAACCACTGAGCCACCGAGGCAGTCAATCAACAGCTACGAATGCACGTAAAATAAAGATAGAAGCACTTTATCATTGCTAAACTAGATAAAATAATAAACTGTATTGTAATTTTTCAAACAATTTATTTTTCGCATTTAAAAAAATTGGAGGGGTGAAAAAATCTAAATTAAATATTTTTGGGAAGCTCACAAAACAAGCTTTCAAATGACGTATATATCATCTTGGCTTGATTTTTCTCTGAATAATATACCACTTGTGGACGTCACCTTTCTAATTTGATTCTATTTATTTTTAAATTGCCAAATGGCCTTCATTCATAAAAGTATATACTATACCAGCCTTTTTCAATAGTCCACTGCAGGACGTAGGCCTACTCACGAAGGGTGATTGGACCATATCCACCACGCTGGCCCAGTGCAAGTTGGTGGATTCACATACAACATCGAATTTTATACGGACGTATGCAGGTTACCTCACGATGTTTTCCTTCACCGAAATGACAGTGGTGTGAAATTCCGTACATAAATTCCAAAGAACTCATTGTTACGGGACCAGGAATTAAGCCCACGACCTCACGATTGTAAGGCGGGTGTCACTACCTCTAGACCACCACGGCTTCCTCTAGACCACGGCTTCATAAAAGTATATAAACAGTTATATTCAGATGAAAAGTGGACACAAAAACTGAACGCTACATATCCAATTGGAACTCATTAGTCACCTGCAAGTATCTTGGTCACCTGTTTATGAATGTAACATCAATATATTTTGACTGCCTCGGTGGCTCAGTGGTTAATGACCCTAACTTCTGGATCAAAGAGGCGTGGGTTCGATTCCCACCCAGGGCAAATAATTAAGTGATGAACATAAGTGTTTGCTCTGTGTCTGGGTGTTATTTAGTTACTATCTATATAAGTATGTATTTAAAAATAAGTATATGTAGTATATCAGTCTCTGGCAGTCATATTACAAGCTTTGCTTAGTTTGGGGTCAGAGGCCGTGTGTAAGATGTCTAAAATATTTATTTATTTATTTTATTTATTATTTATATCAGTGACTTTGAGAACCTTGAACAACGTAACATACATTGACAAATTTATAGTAAATTCAAAGTCACATATATCTTTTATTTTATTTCGTATAGGTTTGCGTTTGACTAAATACTCCCTGATGTTAAGATGTCTAGTCTAGGGTGTAGCACGCTTACCTGTAAGCCGCCTTCTCTCCTCAACTCCTCAGCATTCAAGGCGGAACATTTGACCGTGGCGTGCGCCAGCTCACACGCGGCCGGCAGTAAGGCGGGCGCGTCGTTTTCGGCAAATAGCTGATCCGCTTCCGCTTCCAACCGCGCGGTGCTCAGCAGTTGTGGGTAGCCCGCGTATTTGTATGGAGCCAGATCTGTGGACAAGTGTGGATTATACTGACTTCTGGATCAAAGAGGCGTGGGTTCGATCCCCACTCAGGGCAAGCATTTTTGTGATGAACATAGGTGTTTGTTCTGTGTCTGGGTGTTATTTAGGTATTATCTATATAAGTATGTATTTAAAATATATATGTAGTATATCAGTCTCTGGCAGCCATATCACAAGCTTTGCTTGGTTTGGGGTCAGAGACCGTGTTGTATGACGTCCCCTAATATTATTATTAAATATTATTATTATTATACTTATGAAAGAGCGCCCGTAGCGAAGCTAAACCCGCTGGAAACACTATCCATTCAAAACACTTCACTGACCAATTTTTTTTTACATGACATAGCTGTTGACCTCTGAGGCCTCTACAGATTACCGGGCATGGACGAGCGCAGAAGGCGGCTGAGCCCCAAGATTGGGTTAAAGGGTGACTAACGCAAGGGCACCTGAGAAGGTACGGACCTCGGCTTGGGCCGTCACCCGGCGGGGGAGACCAGACTTACCCGGGCACCCCAGAAGGGGTGTGCCCCGTGGCCCTAATGGGTTGAGGTGCTTGACTATTTGGAGAGAATCTAAGCGATCTAGCAACAGATCCTGATGGTCCTCGACCTCACCGGCGAGCCCTGAGCTAACGCACACGGAAGATTAACTCTTTACACAAGCGCTCGCATCGGAATGGAGCGTGAATATTTATTTTATTTTATTTTTATTTTTACATTCTTAGAAACTAACAGCTTTTATATTACAGCTTATAAACTTAAATAGGATAACAAATAAGCTAATTATAAGTTTCTACTAATAGAAATATTATGAGAATATTAAACGCTTGAGAATAATAATAAAAAAAAACTTAAATTTAAATTTAAATAATGGAACACAATGTCACACTCGTATTTCAGTATAAATTAAGATATAATTCTTATTCAATTTAATTTTGTTCATACATTACTAAAAAAACGGTCACTCAGCTGCTTCCTAATAGAACGAACATTAGAATGAAATATGTCAATATCCAGGTCATGCAGTAAATAATTATAGGTGCTACACGCACGACTTATAACACTATTTTGGCGATAATTGGTTGATGCTGCAGGTGGTTTGAAAAGGGGGCTGTGACGAAATGTTCTGGGTGGGGTAAAAATATTGACTTTGCTCAGTAGACTGGGACAATCTAGGTTAGAAGTTATAACTTTTTTAAGAAAAATAACATCAGATGTTTCTCTACGGTTATATAATGGAAGGAAATGATGTTTAGCACAAGATTGTAAGTAGTTTTTATTCTTAGTTTTAGTTTTATAGTTAAGGAAACGAATGAATTTCTTTTGAACATTTTCTAGACGATCAATATACACATTGTATCTAGGATTCCAAATTTCAGACGCATACTCCAAATGGCAACGTACGTACGTACTATACAAAATTTTAAAAGATTTTGCCGATTTAAATTCTTTAGTAGATCTCATAATGAACCCGAGAGCTTTAGAAGCCTTTTTTACAATGGCTGATATATGCTCATTAAAGATAAACTTAGGGCTATGAATCACTCCCAAGTCTCTCATAACTGGCACGCGAGTTAAAGTTTTATTTTTAAGTGAGTAATTAAATTTAATAGGAGTAATTTTCCGAGAGAACGTTAATACTGCACACTTCGAGACATTAAGATCTTTAGGTACAAAGACTCCCGACGAAGTATATAGTTTTGTTCTGCGATCAAAGGTTAGAGCAGGTTAGAGCGCGGGGAAGGGAACTGATAAGTCATGAATTGGTAATTTTTAAAATAGCAAGATATTCGGACGGATATACGCACAATATTGAGAAAACCTACATTCACAGTAGCTATAACCTATAAGGCTACGCTGTACTTCCCAAGTTTCACATTAAAATATGACTCGATAGAGTATTAGTGATGCTTACCTTCAGAATACCGCTGGAAGAGTATGGTCTGCGTGCGCAGTATGAGCACGATGTTATTGGTATTGGGCCCGTCGCCGGACCACACGTTCCGACTGCACAGGAACTCGTACGCTTGGTTCACTGCTTCGAAACGATCCTACAAACGCATGTTGATTATGTTATTTCAGTTACGAAGTTGTACTTAATTCCAAACAAAACATTTCTAATTATTTTAAAAACTATACAGAGACAATTTTATGTAAGCAATTTTTTGTTGCTCACTATAGCACATATGCTAATTTACACTAGCCACGACACTATAGCTTTCCACAGGATCCTTAAACTTTTGGATAAAATACCCATGACACTCTTCAATCTTTGAACTATTTCCACGCTAAGAATCAAGTCGATACGTGAGTCTGTGACCGCGAGAAACATAAATAATATAAAGAGTTATTTTTGTGATAAACACAGGGTTATTTTTGCAATAGACATTTGTCGGTCCAATGATCCGAAAGAGGCAGGTTCACGTCCTGCGTTCGCAACAAATTTTTGAAATATTTAACACAAAAATAACTTTTTGAGATAAACCTAGTGTGTACCTAAACACCACAATAAAATAAATCATAAACCAACCAATAAATCATAAATTTACATTTCTAATGTATAATTTTAGTAAGAATTCGTTTAACTTACTCGTCCTTCAGGGTTCTTGTCAGGATGGTACTGCTGCGCGAGGCGGTAGTAAGCCTTGCGCACGGCGGCCTCGTCGCGCTGCGTTTGGTCGAGCCCCAGCGCCGCGTAGGCCTCCGCGGCGGTCATCGACGGAGGCTTCTTTTCTACTTCGCGCCGCCACGCCTCGAGAACGTCTTTTAAGAGACGCACCTAGGAAAAGAGGTTAAATTGAGATAATGCCTATTGTACGCTAGAACCAACAAAATAATGTGACCATAAAGCATGAGTTTAGAAAATAATTCTTATGTACTGAAAAAAACGTCTTTGAGCTCTACCTAACACATAACTACACAAAATAGTTATTTTTGTCAAACTACGAGTACGCGGAGCCTCTCCGCTTTGGTGATTTCACTCACGCGACGGTGATGTCACGTACTCGCTGGTCGCTCCAGTGCAACACTAAGGAATTCCTATACAAACCTCGCTTCTCGCTACACTACTCCAACTACTAATGGTATAGGTTCGTACTCGTGGTAGTAAACTTACAGGGTCCGGTATGGGCCAGTCGGGGAACCGCTGGGTATCACAGAGATGTCGCAAGTAGAACATGTTGCAGAACAGCTCGGCCTGTAGCTGCGGGTAGCAGACTGCCGGGATGGCCAGGTACGGGTAGCGTGCCGCGATGTGCGCGCGAAGCCGGGGCGTGAACTCGCCGATGTGCGCGGACACTTTCATTATTAACATGCGTCTGCGGAACAAAACATGCAATTCAAATTTATTGACTAACTACTCAAAACACAGATATTTGCAGCCAAAATTCATATGAATTGTGCTCAGATAATCTGAAATCTACATCACCAAAAAAAAATATGTAGACGCGTCGGTTTGATAATGCCATTATTTTCCATTTTATAATTTGTATAATTTTTTTACCTATAAACCAAGAGGAAACACAAATGAAAACAGTCCTCATCATCATCATCATCATCTTGCCCATATTCCTCTATGTGGGGTCGGCACAGCACGTTTCCTTTGGCCATAAATTCAGTAAGACAAAATAAATATGGGTCAAACATACAGATATGTACTAAATAAAACACCAGTTTTCACTCACGTATGATATACGGCCGGGCCGCTGGGAACCCGACCGGTTTCGGAGTAAATTAGCACTCAACTGCGCAAACTCAACACTGCGCGTGCGCCAGTCGACGGGAGCGCGCGTATTTCCTGATGAAGGAGTACTAATTTACTCCGAAACCGGTCGGGTTCCCAGCGGCCCGGCCGTATATCATACATGAGTGAAAACCGGTGTTTTATTTAGTATAATGATTTCTCACGCGAGTTTTAATGAAGTGATCATACAGATATAAGCTTAAATAAAGTTTCCACTGTGAATGCAGTCATATTCAACTTCAAGATTTATGACTAAATATTATTATTGTGTTAAATATAATGATTATACGTATACATACCTCATTTCCGAGTTCCATATAGCTTCAGGAGTGTCCCACTCCCCGAGGAATATTTGCGCGAATTTCTCCGCTCCGTGGTTTTCGAGGTAACACACCATCGCCTCCGGCAGCAGCTGGCCCAAGATTGACCGCTGCATTATGTCGGAAGTTGACTGAGGACAAAATGTTTTAATGAGCAAAACGTTTATAATTTTTGCCGTTAAAATAAGTTCATATAAGCCTCAGACATGGCTAAATGGTTCAATGACTAAACTCACAATATCGTGTCATTCGAACCACATTCGTAATTTACTATTGTGTATGCATGTTTAAGCAAATCGACCCATTCCATGAAACGTCACCAAAGAAACAGGAATAATTATCATCTGCAGCCTTCTCTCTCTCCCTTTCATAGTGACATCTTCCTCGGTCTTGCGAGAATCTTAAGGGTTGGTCATAGGTCAATTAAGAAATATTTCAGATCACGCTGCTCGTTGGTTTTGATTCTAAATATCTACGCACTAAATAAAATCCAGCGCTATCGGTATTTTACTGGTAGAAACATAAATATAAATTGTAACAATTATTACTGCAAAACAAGGAATAATTCAGTTTTTCGCAGTTTATAGCTAACTTCGCAAACGATACTAGTGTATCGTACATACATATTATAGGAAATATGAAACACTTACTTGGTCAGCTCTAAACGCTTGCTTCATATGCGTGAGTCGCAGGAACCTCGCGATCGGCAGTAGGTTGGAGCCCGTGTACAGAAGCATGAAGTAGAACACTCCAGTCAGGTACAGCTTCGATATCTCGGGGTTGTCTTGCATCACCTCGTATAGTAGGGTTGCTACCTGAAAGAAATTCGCTTCCTACAGTTCAAGTTGCAGTTAGGAATAGTTTGTGGTTGAACTATGTAACTTTTAACTTTGGCTCCTACATAGAGTCAAAAGCCCAATTAGCCTCCAAAAAACTTGGCGTTCTCTCTAAGGTGAGACGGTATTTCACACCTGAGCAACTACTTAGTCTTTATAAAGCACAAGTCAGGTCTTGCATGGAATACTGCTCTCACCTTTGGGATGGCTCTGCCAAATATAAATTGGAGGCTCTGGAGTCGATTGAGCGGCGAGCCAGGAGGCTGATTGACAACGACACCTTGACTAAGACGCAGCTGCAAAGTCTCGAGCATCGACGAAAGGTAGCGTGTTTGTCGGCCTTTTACCGGATACACTTCGGTAAGTGCGCCCAGGAGTTGCACAATATGGTCCCCCCTGCCCCTTTCTTCTATCGTACGGCTAGACAGACGCGACCAAAGCGCTACTCTTTTATGGTGGACATTCCGCGCGTTAGAACTAAGCATTTCGAATATATTATACTGAATAAAAAAAAAATATATACCTTGTATACCATATTATATACTTGTACTACGGGACTTATCGCGAAATAAAACCGTTGCATCAGTTTGCCCGTGACCATGACAGATGCAACTCAGTTGAAACGTTGGAAAAATGAAGGTCATTAATCTCAGGTTTTTTGCGATACGTTCCGTAGTATAATGTGCTCAAATTGCGAATGTTTAAAAATAACATATGTATAGCTAGTTTACGTCGGAATATTCACTATCCGGTATGGTCTAGTGGCTAGGACACCCGGCTCTAACCCAGGAGGCCCGGGTTCAATTCCCGGTATCGGAATAGCTAGAATTTTGTCCTCGTTGGAGTCATTGGCCAAAATGAAGATACATTATAAAAAAGATTCAAAAAAATTTGGCCATAATCCACCACGATGGCCAATGTCTAGCAAAACGTGTTATTGAATGTTTAATGCATCAAAATTAAAGAGGATGGATTAGTGTTTTGGAACTCGTGTAAAGTTTCGGCATGTATCCAATACCAATGATCCGTATAGACCGAATCATACAACGTGGCGGCTGTGATGTCAGCTAAAGGCTGCAGATAGCCTAATACTGACTGAAGCTCACTTAAGGCTGATCGTCGCGGTCAGCGCGCGAAATTCAATAGTTACATACACCTAAAAACCAAATTAGTGATCAGTTTATCATACCACCCAGGGCAAATATTTATGTGATGAACATAAGTATTTGCTCTGTGTCTGGGTGTTATTTAGTTACTATCTATATAAGTATGTATTTAAAAATAAGTATAATCAGTAGCCTTCGCAGTTCGCGACCTGGGACGGCGGCTTAGAGAAAGAGGCCGTGATCCTCGCACTGGCTTTTATCTGATCCAGCATATATCACTGGCGATCCAGCGTGGCAACGCAGCCAGCATAATGGGCACCTTCGTCCAGGGCACTATCAGGGGAGGGCTGTTTGATTAGGTTTATTATGACGATTATGATGGATTGTTTGACACATTGTTTGCGCATGTTTTTGACATTTTATATTTGATTTTGTAATAATTGATATGTTAATGACAATTAATTATTCATTTAATTTTATAAATTGTAATATTGACTCTGTTGATTAAGATATACAAGCTATATAATAAAGTTAATTAAAGTATAATCAGTATATCAGTCTCTGGCAGCCATATCACAAGCTTTGCTTAGTTTGGGGTCAGAGGCCGTGTGTAAGATGTCCCAAAATATTTATTTATTTTGATTCCTAGGTGTATATGCCTTGTCAATATTATCTCTTCACGGCTGCTAAACTTGTTTTTTTTTTGTAACTTACAATGAACAATTTATCTGTAAAGGCCAAAAAACCCAAAAAACATGAATTTCCCGCGCCTGCACACCTTGGGAATTCCCCTTAACAGCTGCACGAGGATTGGGTTATCCGTAGATTGTAGCTAACATCGCAGCCACCAAGTTGTATAATTCGGCCTGGACACTCCGGTCCCGACGGACGGAAGACATCGACATTGCACTTGAGGATCACGCTTTTGTCGCCACCTCCTCGCCTGAAGATAAAAAGCCTATAAGCTAATGTTACCTTTTCCACCAGTATAGGATCGAAGGTGAGCAGCAACTGAACCACGTGCGCCAAACACGCAGGCTCTGATAGCAACCGCTTCACTTTGGGCAAGGGACGGATTACCGCGTCTTCTTCGTCCCTGCAATTATTTCAACGTTGATTTTGCATAAAAGTATTTAGAAATTTTATTCTCTGACTAAACACAGTTCAGTTTTAGTGGGCACTCTAAACAAATTCAAACTCTTTACCTACATTTACGTCAATACACGTAAATGTAGGTCGAAGGTTGTCGAATTTTGTATCAGTGCTGCAGTGTGTAGAAGTAGAAGTAGATACTCATACTCATTTATTAGTAAAATCTTGTTTAGGTCAAGTTACTAATCTTTCTTTTTGAAGTGAAACTTCTAATACGACTTACAACAAGGTTGCTAACGCTACCATGGAGGGGGTATGAAAGCATTGTTGCGTTCCTATTTTCATTTCCACATTATGAAGTTTCACTTCTTCCGCGCGGAGGAACTCCACGCACTATTTTTTTTATATACATATTGATGTTTGTTTTGTTTGCACTCGTTCGGTCCGTGACAAACATTGAGAAGCTGGCGGACAGACACGCCTTCGGGTCAAATCGGTCCCCTTTCAATTACTTAGAATATTTGAACAAAGACATTCCGAAATTATAATGTTCTCACCTGCTAGGATAGTATCTAGAGCAAGTGATGAGTAGGTCGAGGACGGTAGCAGCCAGCGCGCTCTCGTCCAACACTGCGGTCCCCCGAGCCAACAAAGTCCACTTCAACTGGGGCACACTACCCACAGCTCGCCACCCTTCCATACTGTTCGCCCAGCATTTCGTCTTGTTGTTGATTTCACCGGATTTATACAGCTCTTTCAGCTAGAAAGAAAGACAAGTCATTGGGTGATCATGTGTAAATCAGTGACAATAGTGTGCCTCCCTGTTACAAATTATAGAAGTTTCTAGGATCGGCCGCGCCGGGCTACGCGACAGGACGTTATTCTGTACCGGAACCAATGTTTGGGAAGTGAGCAAATAAGCCAACGTCATTAATTCTAAAAGTGTCATAGAAATATGGTCTTTCAGTAAGTAAAAAAATAACATATTTACTTAGTTATGTACAATTTAATTTTCTAAAACATTATATTAGTGTAACGATACCACAATTTGAGCGATTTCGACATTAATCATCAATGTCATCATAGTTTGAATACCTAACTATTTTGACTAGTCTAATGTCAAAATATCTTGAATGAGTTACGTATGATGTCTTATTACTTTTTTCGTATTGCTTTTATAATTGCGGGTTACTAGTACTACATATGGGTCATTTAATGTCGGCGTCAGTTCTCCAATATGTATACTACAAACATAAGTTGGGATAACGTATTAATGTAGAAAACATAATTAATTCTCATAAGATTATAACGATGAATGACAATATTCAATTTATAATTTTCTTTTACTTTATGATGGCTTTCGTCTACTTTAATTTTTAGTTTTCCTGTATACACTTACTTACCTTGGACGACAAACCAGTGTAAAATCTAGCTACTAAGTTTAGAATAAGGATTCGATTGTTATCTGTTTTGTGTATCAAATAAATAAAATAAAATAAAAGATGGCTTCGAAAATATTTGCTACATAAATACTATAACCGCATACAATCCGTAATTTATGACTTTAAGTAAATGTGCTTTTAGTTTACAATCTTCTTAATTATTTTGCATTAAATGTCTCCACTTATCTGTTCATTTGGTGGGGCGCTATAATGATTAAAATTTTGCAGTAAAATTTGCACTTCATGTCATTACCAATTTAATTTAAAATCGCGCGACACCCCTGGTGGGGCAGATTCCACTGGTCTAAAAAGTGAGTGGAATTTGCCCCACCAAGATGAGACGAGTGGGGCAGATTCCACTCCAAAAAATGATGGAGTGGAATCTGCCCCACCAGTGGGGCGCTTTGGTGGGGCAAAGTGGAAGCACTCCGTTACTCTATGCAGGCACCATCGCTCGGGAAGTGTGCGAGTGTGCTAACGTCATTAGTTCCACTAGTATTTTAGAAATACGGTTTTTCGAACCTTCATCAGTAAGATACTAGAAGAACCGTACCTATACTCTATAAAATTTAACTAGATCTCTGCGACAGCTGTCAGAAAAATCACGCCTATGAAGTCGTGAATGTCTTAATAGTACTGACAGTACCTGTCAATGTCATACTTTATGGGCATGCCGATTAGTGATGGGCGACGAATAATCATGGCCACAGAGTTTTAGATAGAGTTTTATTTAAATTATCTATAGTTTATACTAACGCTATTTTAAATAAAACTTAATTTATCATTAGTTTTATTGTATATTTTAATATCATAACATTTTTTACATGTGTAATTAAATTAAACCCATTTATATGTTACATTAGCATCGATAATAGTGAAAAACGTCGATAAATACTATCGTTACATTATTATGAGTATTTAATTAATATCATAACATTATTTACATGTGTACATACTTGATCTTAAATAATAGTAAGTAAATAAAATCCAATATCTCACCAACTTTTCTCAACAACTACTCATTCAATTTCATTACAACATTGTTTGAAAATCGATTTTTTCCACCACTATCTCAACTCTAAAAATGTCAATCTTCTATGTCAATGTCACTGTCGCAGAGATCAAGTTCAATTTTATAGAGTATAGGAGACCTTACCGGCTGAAAGCTAACAGGCCCTTTCTACCGAACTTTTTCTCCCCGCTTTAGGTTATACCATCGCTCAAAAAGTATGCTAACATCATTAGTCCCACTAGAAATCTATAAATATGGTCCTCCGATCCGCATGTTAATCAAGGAGACCTTACCTGCTGAAAACTAACGGGTCCTTTCCGCTGCACTTTCTCCCCCTGTTCCAAGTTATAGAACCACTCCCTATCGGCAGAACCTGGTTGCGCGGCGGGGCCCTCTATCACATTACTCTGAGCCGGCACCATCGCTCGGGAAGTGTGCAAGTGTGCTAACGTCATTAGTTCCACTAGTATTCTGAAAAAAGAATTTTGTTATGACTGGCTAGCTTGTACGTTACGTAATGATTGTAAGCCTAGTAAAATGTCTATCGAAAAAATTTTCGTTATATTGCATAGCAAATTAAATGGTGATTAATTGATTTGTAATTTAAACCACTCACTATGTTAGATAAGATAAGTTTATTTCGCATCCAACAATTAGCTATGTACATTATTCTTACTATTTATTATATTACACATTTAACATATTTGTAGGTATAGTGCCATATATAAGTTTTAACACATTTTAAGTTAATATGTTACATTATAAATAACATTAGACATTTTAGGTACATAGTCTTTGCGGTACTAGTGGGCCCCGAACTAGGCTAGGCCTGTATCTCGCTGGCCCAAATTATACAGGTATTGGGTTTCGCGCGACTACGTGAATACAGTAAAAGATGTTATAGAATACGTTGTGATAACTTTGATAGACAGTGTTTTGTATTATTGTGAGGCCTACTGGCTCTTTTATAATCTAGTATTATCTAGGTTTCGCTATAATCCGCCCGTTTAACTCAGTCCTCGCCTGCGCGGTTAAGGGATGCAGGGTTAGACGTCAAGGGGGACTGAGACAGGTGCGGGAAGCGAGTCCCCGCCGCCCGTACCTGTCTCAGTCCCCTTTGTGTCTACCCCCGCGCCCCAATACCCCCGCAGGCGAGGACTGAGTCAAACTGTCGGATTATAGCTGTGATCAATCTGCCTTGCGTTGTAGGATGCATTAAATTGCAAATTACTTACCTAATGCCATTCCATTCTAATATCTCACTGACATTTCTTCTATGTAGAATTAATTTTGCTAGGAATTGTACAAGTCTGTCTCTCTCCATTTTATCACAGGTCTGAAACAAACAGCGTTACCTTAAAAAGTGTGTTTGTTTATTACTTTTTCACGCAGGAACAGAGTAACCGATAAGACTTGATTTTTGGTGTCATGTCATGGGTATATTTTAAAGGTCGGGGAGTGTCAAAAACTACTTTTACATCTCTCATATTCGGTAAGTAGGTTCTTATTACCTCCAAATGAGGCTTGTAGGTGACTAATTAGCGCTCTAGGGTAATAATGTAGCTAGAAAAGCCCTAGGGCAGTAAGTAAATAAAAAAAACACTTCTTTCTTTCAAAAAGTTCGCGTACATCTAACCATCATACTGGCAATAGACATCATGCATTCAGCCCAAAGACCAAAGAGGTCGCTTTTCTATTTAGCCTTGTCTTCGTGTGAGTATAATAGTCATCAATTTCAAATATAATGTTTTATTCTTGTAATGCCGTTTTTTTTTTTACCTACCTCACAACCGAGATGTAAAGCAGAATAGTTAGCTCGGGTGAAAGCACCAATTGCACCCTCGAACTATAGGCGCCCTCGCTGCGCTCGTAATTATCTCGGACTGCAATTGATGCCTTACAGCCCTTTGCTACTAACTATTTATCTCAGAAAAATAAAAGGTTCTTGTGGGATAGCACAAACTCCAAATTATCACGTGGGCAAAAGTTAATCTATACCAATAAAAATCAAAATACGACTCACTCTATCCAACATCTGCACAATATACTTGGTGTCGGCGAAAGGTCCGATGTCCTCGAAGTAGCGGCCGTACACTATCGTCATGGCTTGCAGGCACATGCACTTCATCTCGACCTTTGGAGTGGACAGGAAACGGTGGTATAGGTCGTTGAAGAATTCGTACCTGGAAATATACATTTTTGAGAATCTATTGCAAATCTAATTCAAAAATTTTGTAATAAATTAAATTAAATACAAGATTAAAATAAAAAAATTCAAAACTTCCAAGGCAATAAGATTCCTACAGTAGTTAACAAAAAATAATAACTTTGAAACGGCTGAACCGATTTTGATGAAACATAGCTAAGAACACTCTCGACTAAATCACCTTAAAAAAAAGCGAAATCTGATCATTCGTTCGGGTATCGTAGCTCCCGACACAGACACTGAAAGTTTGGCCTACAACCAGGAAAAAGGGCCAAGATGTCGGACTCAAAACTTATGGATGTCAAAACTTATTTAGCTTTTGCTCGCAGCTCCGGCTGCGTGTTTTTGATTTTTGTGCTATCCCAAGGGAACTTATTTCCGGGATATAAAGTAGCCTAGATGTCACTTGCCGTCTTTTAAACTATGTCCATGTCAAAAATCAAGTCAATCCGTTGCTCCGTTGCTGCGTGAAAGAGGAACAAACCAACAAACTTTTCGGATTTATAACATTAATAGTAAGGATTGGATGGTTCCCTAACCATCCACTCAAACAGAACCGTTGAGAACGACAATGCTAAGCGACCACTTTGTCAAAGGGCGCGATCTCGACTCCAGATGTAAATAGAAAAATACTGAGAGCTTTAGTGAGTTTCCCGGAGGGTGGACAGACAAGCATGATGGCTACCGTGGAGGTTTTAGTGGGTACAATCCTACGTAATCATTGGGTAACGAAAGCACCAAGAATTTAGTTCAGCTATAAGGATCTATTAGTTTGCATTACATAATGCATTGCCTGTGTCCATTAGACGCGCTCCATCTATGGCTGTTTTTAAAGAACATGTATACAATCATTTTATGTCGCAGTTGCCGTCTCTCTAAGATGGTACATATTCACTATTATCCATTTTTTTTTTCACTTATTTTTTCATCACTATAAGATTGTTTAAATCTGTTTAAATATATTCATTTATAATTTCCCGATATAGTTGATTTATTATATATATTAGTTTACTAGTTTTTGCCAGCGGCTCCGCCCGGGTGTTATTTTGACTTTTGTGCTATCTCACGGGAACCTTTGATTTTTTTTGGGATAAAAAGTGGCTTATGTCACTTTCCGGCCTTTGAACTATATCAATGCCAAAAATCAAGTCAATCCGTTGCTCCGTTGCTGCGTGAAAGAGGAACAAACCAACAAACTTTTCGGATTTATAATATTAAGTATGATTTTATTTTATGTATAAGCAGGTTATTATTAGAATTTATTAGAATGTATGTTGTTTACCAAAAAGAAAGAAAGAAAGCCGTGGTGGTCAAGAGGTAGTACACCCGCCTTACAATCGTGAGGTGGCGGGTTCAAATTCCCGGTCCCGTACCAATGAGTTCTTTGGAATTTATGTACGGAATTTCACACCACAGGCTTTTCGGTGAAGGAGCCTGCATACGTCCGTAGAAGAAATTCGATGGCGTATGTGAATCCACCAACCCGCACTGGGCCAGCGTGGTGGATATGGCCCAATCACCCTTCGTGGGTAGGCCTATGTCCTGCAGTGGACTGTTAAAAAGGCTGGTACAGTACATGTTGTTTAAGTAAATATATTTATCACATTTATGCACATCCTGTCGCCTAAACCTTTTTGTTAATCCTTCACAAGTAACGGTTGCCTGGAAGAAATTGCTTTTTAGCGATAAGGCCGCCGATTGTAACACTAGCTATAAGTTCCTAGTTTATTTAAGTTTTGGTGTAGCAATAAAGAATTCATCTAATTTATTAGAACTAGTAGCGAATACTCACGACTTCCTGATAGGGCTGTCGTCGTTGTCCCGCTGTTCGAGCAGTATCCTGAGGTAATAGTCTCCGATCTTGACTTCGTTCTGCAGGCACTGGTAGTGCACCTCCAGCTCCGCGTGGTTCCACGATGTGAGAGTGTTTCCGGCGACTTCGCGGTCGGATGTGAACGCGCGGAGTTCGTTTTCTAACGCGTTGCGAAGCTCTTCCCGGGTCTAAAGAAAAAATTCTTAATTACTACTTGGGCTATGGAAGATTCGCAAAGCTTGATAAACAGGCTTTATATCGGAACATTAAAAAAAACCTAGAAATCAATAAACTAAACTACATTCTATTGCAGTTGAAGAATTTCATCAATTCCTAATCTGTAGCGAAGATGGCGGAAATTAGGACGAAAACAAAGGTGTTTTTTTTTACGGTGACGCGAGGAGTAGCATCAACGTTACATTCTTCATTCTACGTTTTATTCAATGAAAAGAGTAGCTAGACATTGGAGATAGAATAGATTCGTAAAAGAAAAACAAAACTATTTCAACAAAACCACGAAAATGAGGTCAAGTAAGAGACTGCTCACAATCATCATTAACTTTTCCATCATAATCAGCACCATCAGCTCCACTCACTAATCCTCGGGCAGCTGTTAAGTGAACTTCAGTCAAGATAGGGTTTTGTACAGCTTGTCGCTAATGTCACAGCCGCCAATAAGTTTGATTCAGCCCATACCTATTTTATGTTTTTCAGCTCAGTATCTCGTCAATAGCATCCATTCACATCCTACTGCTTGGCTATACTCACAGTATGGTTCCAGATGAGATGAGGCAGTGCGTGGTCACGGTGGAACTGGTAGTAGAAGAGCGGCCAGTTGACGGTGGACTTGAGCCGTTCCCTGCGGCGCCGCAGCAACACGGGCCGCTACGCTGTTGCTTGTTGCTATACTGACAGTATGGTTCCAGATGAGATGAGGCAGTGCGTGGTCACGGTGGAACTGGTAGTAGAAGAGCGGCCAGTTGACGGTGGACTTGAGCCGTTCCCTGCGGCGCCGCAGCAACACGGGCCGCTACGCTGTTGCTTGTTGCTATACTAACAGTATGGTTCCAGATGAGACGAGGCAGTGCGTGGTCACGGTGGAACTAGTAGTAGAAGAGCGGCCAGTTGGCGGTGGACTTGAGCCGTTCCCTGCGGCGCCGCAGCAACACGGGCCGCTACGCTGTTGCTTGTTGCTATACTGACAGTATGGTTCCAAATGAGATGAGGCAGTGCGTGGTCACGGTGGAACTGGTAGTAGAAGAGCGGCCAGTTGGCGGTGGACTTGAGCCGTTCCCTGCGGCGCCGCAGCAACACGGGCCGCTACGCTGTTGCTTGTTGCTATACTGACAGTATGGTTCCAGATGAGATGAGGCAGTGCGTGGTCCCGGTGGAACTGGTAGTAGAAGAGCGGCCAGTTGGCGGTTGATTTGAGCTGTTCCCTGCGGCGCCGCAACACGGGCCGCTGCGCTGTTGCTGTACTATACTCTATACTCACAGTATGGTTCCAGATAAGGTTGGGCAGCGCGTGGTCCCGGTGGAACTGGTAGTAGAAGAGCGGCCAGTTGGCGGTTGATTTGAGCTGTTCCCTGCGCGCGGCAACACGGGCCGCTGCGCTGTTGCTGTACTATACTCTATACTCACAGTATGGTTCCAGATGAGATTGGGCAGCGCGTGGTCCCGGTGGAACTGGTAGTAGAAGAGCGGCCAGTTGGCGGTGGACTTGAGCCGTTCCCTGCGGCGCCGCAACAAGACAGGGCGCTGCGCCGCCGCGTCGCGTCTCTCTGTTTGCCGCCCGCTGCGCTGCATCCAGTGCTGTAGCGCTAGTTGCGCGTAGTGCTGGAAACGGGCGTATCTTTGTTAGATCTCTGCTTAGTGAGACATTTTTCAGCGATTTAATAGCTAGTCTGTGAGCCGATCGTAGTAATGTCTACTTCATATGACATAATTTTTAGACATAACATAAAGAGACTGCTAGAATTTATTTTACCCGACTCATAACCATTTGCTGTGATTGGATGATGCAGTTATTTTTTATGCAATAATAATGGAATATGATGCAGAGCAAATTTATAGGTCACCGGAGGTGAGGTGAGGAGTGGGGTTCTGCGCAGATTGTATCGCACAGCAAAAGTACAATCAAAAAAGTACACACACTTGATATCCTATCATTACTACTACTATAGCCCGAATGATTCAACGCGCAGCTATAAGTGAGCGTCAGGCAGGATTGGATGTTGCGCACCTTGTAGCTACTTCACATCCGCCGACTTGTATGATTCGACCTATAACTTGAAATCCTTTCACTACTACTACTAACCTCCAAATGTTTCTCGACGTATTTGACCTGCCGCTCGAGCGCGTCCCAGTGCGCGGCGCGCGGTTTGACCGCCGCCTGCGCCAGTTGTAAGTTGTCTCGCTCCTCCAGCCGGTCTTCTTCTAACGCCGCCGCCGGGGGCGCTTCGGTTGACTCCAGGAATGCTAGCAGACCGGATGGCTGTAGGGCATAAAACAATAAAGTAAACTATATGATCAAAATATTGCAATCAGAATAGCTGCTAGAATTAATAAAATTAATTCTAGCAGCTATTCTGATGGATGGATTTAAGTTATCGGCGTCGTGGAATCCTGTTGTCAACAAATGCAAATCGCGTAGTGTAGGTAGAAGGATATTGTTAGATACCGTCAGTGTTGTGTGTCGTAATGACAATTTTTCAAGTTCAAATTGAATTGGCGGTACCAGCTGTTCTACATTCCAGTCTACCCGTGACCACGGTCGATGCAACTCGGCCAAAACGTCGTGATGAGGAGGTATTTATTTATCTCGTAATTTTAGTGCGCGATTAGTCCCGTAGTATAAAATAATAATGTGTTCAAATCGCGAAAGTTTAAAAACAACAGGTGAATGTCATGTCATGTCGTACAGGGAGGTAAAAGTACTTGTAGAGGATCGTGAGGCGTGAAAGTTGCTCCACCGACACGAGCAATTTTTTAATGAATGAAATGCTAGTAATAATAACTATGACAGCGTTTTATTAAATTGCATATCGCTGCTTACCACGAGACTCGAATATTCATGACGAGAAGAATTGAGCCATACTTGTTGATGAGCAAATGGAAGACTGAAACTTTACCTAAGCTAGAGCCAGAGCGGGAGCATAGTCAACCATCCACAATACCAACAGATGCTTCGCCAAATGTCGATGATGTAATGGAGCCGGCGCATATAATGCAGTCAATAGATGGAACGATAGGGCTGCCTGAGCGAGGGCCAAAATCTGCTTGCAAGCACCGACTGACACTGTTATCTTTTATCGTCCAACCCTATCATTATTACCATTGAAGGATGCTGTGAATGCTACAACAGTGACTTACCATAATCCTGCGAAGAAGACAATGCGAAGGCGCGTGGTCAACCATCCACAATGCTAACAGATGCCTTGCTAAATGTCGATGGTGCAATCGCGCCGGCGCATATAACGCCGTCAATTGATGTCTCGGTAGGGCTGCCTCAGCGAGGGCCAAAGACTACTTGCAAACACCGACAGACACTGCTATCTTTTACCAACGTTCAACCTTATCATTATTACCATTGATGATCGCTGTGAGTGGTACAACAGTGACTCACCATAATCCTCCGTAGCAAGCAATGCGCAGGCGCGTGATCCACCATCCACAATGCTAACAGATGCCTCGCCAAGTGTCTGTGGTGCAATCGCGCCGGCGCGTACAGTGCAGTCAATAGATGTCTCGGTAGGGCTGCCTCAGCTAAGGCCAGAGACTGCATGCGAGTGCCGACCGAGCCGCCGCCCTCTTCCACTAGCGCTCGCATCACCAGCCCTGCGCCTTTCACTATTGCCATTGATGGATGCTGCCAACAGACGGGTTTATGTTGACGAAATTCAATATATCTAGATTGTGTAATTCATTTAGATTGTGTAGTGTACACATTATTTAGTGTATTCAGATTGTGTAGTGGATCTAGATCAAATATACTCAATTCAGTTTTTCCAAAATATAATGGTAAGCAAACTTGTATTCGGTGTTTTCTCATCGAAATCTCACAACGCTCTATCACCGAAATTCCTATTTAGTCCTTAAATACGAAAATAACAACAAAAAAAGTGCTGTGGCTAAAACGTAAAATTACTTTTGGCAGATCGGCCATGCTACTGTGACGACGCTTTTACCTTTTACATATAAGTGAGGAAGAACGAATAACATATAGTTAATTGTATACTTATTTGGAACACTATATTCAAAGATAATATTGAATAAATAAATTAAAATACTAAAAACGCCACCTCAAACAGTTTGAAGAGCACCCGGCCTCTATTGGCCACCATCTCCAACAGTTGATCGAACTGCTTTCCATCTGTAGTCTCGCTGTACGGCACGCACAGAGCAAACGTCAGAAAATCCAACATGGCCGCCACTACTAGCGCACCCGTGCCTGCCGTCTGGAAAAAATAGGAAAAATTAGGCTTCATATGGTAGATGTAGCCATTTAAAAGCCAATATAACATTGCAGTCATAGAAAATTTAATGCACAACCTTTTAGTTTAAAGATCTGTTGATTGCTAAAAGGACGGGATGGGAGCGATTTGAATCCACGTTTGAGTATTTGGGATGACGCAAGCTAAATCTGATTGTGTCATTCTGGAATCTATATTATAAATTGTCATGTTCGATCGAATTGAAGAAGTTTCAATATTAGAACACGACAAAATATAAAAAAAGAACATAAGTTCAGCCCACAAATGACAGGTAAAGAGCGAGCAAACTGCGTCTAAAGAGCATATTCAAACACTACACAAAACAAGTGCGTACTCACCACATGTTCAGTCCACATAGCAAGCAAAGATTGCGGGAATGTTGCTGACGACAGCATGCTAGCTTTATTCAGCTGTTCCTGTCTAAGATCGAGTTCAGCATCGTTGCCTGCATCGTTTACCTGAGCGCGCAAACTGCTTCAAGACAATGTTCAAACGGCGCCAAACAAGTGCGAACTCACCACATGTTCCGCCCACATGGCGAGCAAAGATTCCAAGAATGTTGCCGACGACAGCATGCTAGCTTTGTTCAGCTGCTCTTGTCTCAAGTCTGGTTCGGCGTGCATCGGTTGCATGAGCGCGCAAACCGCGTCCAAAGCTGCGTTAGAACAGGCGGCTGAGCCGCGACGCAGCGCCGCTACCACTGACGTGCCCACCCATTCACGGAACCTGGAAACAAAATAGAACAGTTAGTCAAACGCAAACCTATTCGAAAAAAAAACAAAAAAAAAATAGATTAGATGTAAATACATTAAAAAACGGGGGAAAAATGTATTCATTTGATTTCAATACCATCCCACAAAAACATTTTCATGTAAAGACGACTACAGCTCGCACTACAATAAGTTATCAGATCCCATGTAGAGCCAATCTTCTACCTACTGGTACACTGCAAATACAATGTTATGAGGGTTCAAAAACGATGAACCGCTGCGAGAAAGTACCCTTGCACTTCACTTCGCTTGGCTAGTCTGGGTGGAGGCACTAACTATGCCCCCAGATTAACAATACTGGTATAAATACAAAACAATACTTCCAGTTCCAGCGGTCAAATGTTTGCGTCTGTCGCTTCACTGGTCATCAGGGCTGACATCTTTGTTGATTCAAATCAGTAGTCCTTACCCGGGCAACGCAGTGAAGGCAGCAAACCCGACCTTGCTGGCACACAGACGCCGTAACGCGTGGAATTGAGACTCCAGTTCCCGCGGCGGGAGGTTCGCAGCCGTCGCTCCACTGGTCATCAGCGCTGACAGTGCACCCGTTATTAACTTCTCCTTATTTTCCGCGAATAAACGCTGCAATGGAACGAATGTCACTTGTGGTTTGGTAAAAGTACAGAAAAGGAATAGAGCTGCATAGAAAAATCCATTTATTTTACACCTCGTTTTTATACTGGATGTCCTTATATTGTACTAAGCGGAAAAGGGATGATTAAGACCATCATTATAATTAACTCTTATTATGAGGGCAACCCGCCATTCGACAAAAAAAGCTGCCATACAAAATTGCAACTCGAAATTGGCAAAACGTATGAAACAGCTGTTTTTTTTCTCAAATTCCAGGTATGCCTCATAGTAAAGGCCGATTCACACATACGGCGGGCGCGGGTCGGGCGCGGGGCGGGCGCGTTCTGTGTGTGGTCGTCCATTGAAACAGGCACAAATAGACACGCCGTACTCCCGACCCGCACAGCGCCCGACCCGCGCCCGCCGTATGTGTGTTTTGGCCTTAAAAGTTGTTCATCATGATAGTCTTAATCACCCTAGTTTAACTAAGCACAGGGTAAGCAGGTATGTATAAGCAGCCCTGTTTGTTTTTATATTAAATAGAATGATATTAAATTAAAATCTGTACAGCCTGAAGGTTTACCTTATTATAATCCGTTTTTACTGTCTCACAGACGGTATACATACAACGTGACATTCGTTATATACAATAATGTATTCTAAATAAGAATTATGATATTTACAATATTATGTACAGAGTTATCCCCTCAAAACAAAACTAAATAGCCCATAATTAAACCGATGCTCATAGAGTAAGTTTGAATTTAAAATATGTAATCATAGTGTGAAATTGAGAAACTAGCTTCAATTTTTATTTTTTGTAAGGCGACTGTTACATGTTATAGGCTTCAACTAAAACCCTCAATATCAAATGTAACCATTGGAAGAAAAACACAAAGTTAAAAAGACATTGAAAGAGATTCGTTTAAAAAAATGGGAGCCAGTTTCACACTTATTTTCGCTACAATGATACAAAAACACCAGACATTTCAAACAAAGCAAAAGACGTAGTATATTACAAAAACTGATTTTTTTCTTGTGGCTCTGTAAGTACATTTTTGTTACTTCGTTGTTTCCGTTAATGAGCTTTACAAAAATGTATACAGGGTCACTTACAAAACACCAACAACCCCGCAGTACTACTTATATACACTACACGAACTCATATACGTTTGTTCTGCGAGTTCTGGCATTACTCAATATATTAAATAAAAATAAAGGACATGTCCACAAAATGTATGGAGGCTGGTATAATAATAATCAAAAATTCTAACCACAACATTCGTTATATTTCGAGGAAGTTCATATTTTTCTGAGTTTATTACAACAGTTAAAAACAAAAAAGAGCCCTCCGACTTTTTTAAAATTAATTTTGAATTTATTAGGATAAATAAAAATATTTAGCTCAATAGGTAGTTTATCTCTAGCAACCCTGATTAAGTAACCTCCAAATTGTTAAATAAAATATATTTTTTGATACACTTTTTAAGTGATTTTTTGTCACATTGTACCTACTAACTGGTCACACTGGTAGGTAATAATTTTTAATTTAAGCAAATTAAGAGATGAATGTGGAAGAATCAGCTACGAATGCAAGTAAAATAACTATAGAAGCACTTTATTATTGCTAAACTAGAAAAAATAATAAGCTGTGTTGTTATTTTTCATACAATTTATTTTTCGCATTTAAAAAAAAATTGGAGGGCTGAAAAAATCAAAATTTAATATTTTTAGGAAGCCCATATAACAAATTTTCAAATGATGTATATATTATCTTGGTTCGATTTTTCTCTGAATAATATACCACTCGTGGACGTCACCTTTCAAGTATTTTATGTACTATCGTGACATTTGCAGGTATATGTTTACGACAATAACGCCACCGCAACTCTAACTTGCGATTGACATGCGATGCGCGTAGAGTTAAGAACATTAAGAAGTGGGACATTAAAATAATATTTATTTTCGTCTGAAATTAATCTCTTATCAAAAGTCGTAGAACAAACGTTTTTGATAATGATGTTAGATACCTATTTACCGTGAGGGTATTGGTATTTTACAAGTGACTTAGTAGAGCCACACGAAAACTATCATGGTTTCTTTTTTTATATTTTTCTTCGTGTCATACTAAGGGTATAGAAACGACAGGGACAGAAAATAATAAAGTGATGGGGACTTACTAGATCCCACGTAAGAAACAGCCACAACAGGGGCGCGCCCTACAAGCCAGAACATACGTTATATGCCCAACGTTGGGACAACCCTACTCACACGTCACGACGGCCAGCCGTACGCTTCTTTTGGTAATTCAAATCAAATCAAAATCAATTCATTTATTGACTCAAAAACAAGTTCAGCAATGAGCTTCAGATCTCCAAACTAAGCAAGTTGATGGCTCAGAGCAAATAAAATAATCAAGAGAGAACGTCGTTGAACAGTCCAGTGAAGCCGGTTTTTTATACATGTGTGAGTGCGTCACTGCTGCGCCGCCATATTTATTACAACACAAGGCGTAGTTTCCTTGTACGTTGATGTGTGTGTATGTGATTGTCTTTACACGGCGAGGCGTAGTTTTGGTCGGCCTCACTTGTTTGTTCACAACATTCTCTCTTGATTTTTTAATTTGCTCTGAGGTTGATGGAAGCAAACGGTTTTATTTTGGAGATCCGGGCTCCCTATAATTCTAAAATACAGGATAATTAGTAACTTATGCACAACCCCGAACGACTTTAGTACATCGAGATGAACAACTTTGACTATGTAAACAATGCCTAAATCCCGAATAAAAAAAATAGAAAAAATCCACTAACTATCGACAAATTCAGCCGATACATAAACCTAAGAATTAAAACAATCTTTTTTTTTTCGAGATTACGGGGTTGGTCCCATAGTCAAAGTTGCTCTTTTGAATGAACTAAAGTCGCTCTTAAGAAGATATGCGTAAGTTACTAGTTACCCAGTACAATAGGTTTTTCTTTAGTGTTCCATGCATAAGATCAAAAGTGTCGATGTTTTTTTGGAACAGCAGTTATTTTACGCGATTTCATGGATGGTCTCAATTTTTACATACTAAAATAACCGTTTCGAAATATACGGAAAACAAAATGTTGCGTACAAATGACCATCATGCAATTTGTGTAAAGAAACAGCAAATAAACACACAGTTACAGAAGCTAAATATCTAACAAAAACTGAAATATAAACAACGTAGAATACGATAAAAAGAAATAACATGCTCACAATGGTTTTTAGAAAATTCTTCTATAAAGACATTTACACTGAAATCTTGAGTATTTAGAAATCATTTGAGGGCTGTAGCATGCAATAAAGATAGCTGTAACTATTTTAGGGTATAAATGCTATAAAGCTTAGTACTTTCGCTATCCTTTACTAATAATCAAAATAAATACGCAGTCAAACTATAGCAGGTACTAATTTGAGCTATGAACTTTACACTATAAATACTTGAAAAAAAATTGTCGGAAACTTATGTATTCTACACAAATATCTACAGAGCCACAGTACCTAACGGAAAGTAGTAAAAAACGTCCGAGCGCTGTCATATATACCGACTTAGATATTTACAATAAATAATTCATATTGCCCAGTTTTCTCGAATCTTGATGTTATGTCACCTAATTAGTGCTTGTAACCGAGCATTTTGTCATTGCGCGGCGTTGTAGTTGGCTTGCGATCGCCTTAACGACTAACTAAAAAGCCTGCCCACTACGTAGCTTGGGCAGGGTTTTGACTCGAACACTTTTTTTGCACGATTGTGACTCTATAAATGTTTGCTCGAAGGAATATGAAGAAGAGAATATTCTTGTGTTTTGAAGATAAAAATATTCTAGTGTTTCTGTCAGTAAAGGACGACAATAGTATGGTTTAGTGAAACTACGCGGAATCGATTTTATTACCGAGCTATCAAATGATTTCTAAACAATGAAACTGTTACGTAAGCACAAGTCAAGAAACAAAGATGCAAAGATGTGTATATCTTACGTCCTGGCTGACTGAGTAGATCAGTCCGCTGTAACCGACGTTCGCGTTGAATCGGTCGATCACCTCCGCGCGGGTCATGCCTACTGGATTCTGGAACAACCTGTATGGAGACCATTCAATTACACTTCTCATGAAGTAATTGGTTTTCGTGTACGAGAAATTATTCATTTGTTTGCCACGTTAAGACAACAAGCTGTCAAGCATCCATCCATCCACTTGTCAGCCAGAGGATGTCTACTGAACCTCTCCTAATCGCGAATAAGACCGCTTGGAAGCGCCTTCTATCCAACTTGAACCTGCGGTCTTAATGAGGTCATCAGTCTACCTTGTAGGTGAACACCCTACGTTGCGCTTGCCGTGTGGTCTCTCGAGATGTTATCGACCCCATCGGTTATCAGGTATGCTTGCAGGTTTTTTGGCGGCTTCTTCTGCAAAGTTAACTGTTCATGACTAGTCATCATATCGCCTCCTAGAATTACAACAACAGGGGCGCAGCTTCAGAGTAAGAAATCCTGTCACATTACGGCCGACTCGCACTAGACTCCCGTTTTACTGGTCCGTTTTATTGGATACTTTAAATGTACCAGGATATAAGATCAGGATACTGTATCGTGTGTGAAGTCGCTCATACAACTTCATACGCCATCGATGAAGAAAATCGTATCCGATAAAACGGAACAGTAAATCGGATAGCATGTGGGAACGGGTTGTTAGTCTCACTGGTGAGGAACCAGAATACAGAGGAGTACCTACTTAAGCAGAAGGACCAGCATTTTGAAACAAGTAGGTATGCAGGGTACTCGCCTAAGTTGTTTGATTGGATGCTCGAGTACATTGCGGCGTAGGATGATACTACACGTGCACGTCGGCTGAGGGCAGCTAGTGCTAGTAGGGGAGGGTACCTGAGATGGTTGGCCTCGGTCTCCTCGCCCACGGCGTGGTGCAGCGGCCCGAGCCGGTGCCCGCGCGGGGTGGGGGTAGACCGCACGTGCACGTCGGCTGACGGCAGCTATAGCTAGTAAGGGAGGGTACCTGAGATGGTTGGCCTCGGTCTCCTCGCCCACGGCGTGGTGCAGCGGCCCGAGGCGGTGCCCGCGCGGGGTGGGGGTAGAGCGCACGTGCACGTCGCGCTGCCCGGCTGAACGCACGCCGTCCAGCAGCGATGCTAGTAGCGCGTCCCTAAAAAACGATATACACGTACTAAAACCATCCAAACACTGGAGCAGTAGTATGAGTGGTCCAGAGCCATAAACCGGTACTTTTTAAGAAGCCAGACTGGCTTGGTTAGAATGCTGCCTGGAAATGCACAAAATAGTCATCTATAGTACAGAATAAGGATGATTCATCATTGCCAAAATTATGTAGGTGATATGCCTAGATCAAGCTTTAAGAGCGATGGTTCATGGTATCATAAAAAATATGTAGCATTAGGACGCAAATTAAAAAGGCTGGTACAGTACGCAATTTATCTATCGAGGAATGATTGATTGATTCGAAGGTAAAATTACGATAAAACTTGCTTAGAAGAAACCGATTCATTCACTTGATAACACTTATGAAGCGCAATCACAGATAAGATAATAGCTACTACAGCATATCTTTCTTGCACTGCAATTTCTTTAGCACTGCTCTCGTGGAGTGCATTAACCATAGCAAGGAAAAAATAATTTACGAATCCATTAAGATATCCATTTGAAGCATAAGCCTTGTATGAGAACTTCATAAGATATTCAATCGAACAATACTATATTTTTTTTAAGTGTAATAAGCCCAACTGCATCTCGGATATTATGCAACATTCAGTATCAAACGTGTTGTAAATGCAGAAAGTTTCAAACCAGACTTACCTTTCACCAGCCAAATAAGTGCGCGTCTGTCCATTTAGATATTCGATCGAGAACTTTTGTGGGTGCTCCGGGTCTCTGACGAGCGCAAATACGTCACTGAGGGGCCTGAGGCATACTACCTGAAAGGAAAATAAGCACAGATTTATAGAAGTTCAACTTTAAATGTGTCTGTCTGCCCATTATAATAAATACCATACCACATAAATACTATGACCTTCCATGACATTACATAACAAAAAGTCATTCATCCGTCGATGAATCACTTTTTTTTACGTAAAATTATGCCATATGACGTCCACTGCAGGACATAGGCCTATGGATCTCCAATAAGACCGGTTGAAAGCGGCTTGGATGTAGCGTGGTCATCTGTCCACCTCGTGGCTGAACGTCCTATGCTGCGGCCATCAGTCCTTCGAGCTATGTGCCCTGCCCACATAAGCTAATAAAAAGTGTCAGGCAAAAAAATATTCTTCATGAAAATTATTTTTTGCAAAAAATGGCACGGATCGATGTAACATTTTTCACATTATTGTTGATTTATCAAAAATGGCTCGGCCGATTTCGAATTAAACTTTTTCCAATAAACAAAGAATTATTGAAATCGTGGTGATTTATATATTAGGAAGGTAAAATTATCAGAGATTTGAGCCTTTGAGCTGGAACTAGAGGGTTCAAATTTTCGATCATATAACAAAAGACCAAATTTTAACCATTTTGACATAGAATGTCAAAATGGTTAAAATTTGGTTAAAACTTGTGATATTGACGTATGGCGACAGACAATGCGTTTTTATTGCTCCACTCACTCTCGCATTACGCGAGTCGCGTGCTATATAACCAGATATGAATAAGACAGCTGTAAGGTAGTTTTTATTTGAGTAAAATTTAGCAAGGTTTCTATTACTTGTCGTTCTTCTGAGACTCACACCGACGCTAGTGAAGGAAGAAACCATCGCCACTACCGTGTGTAGAAATTCAAAATTTATAAATGTACGAAAAACGTTGGAGTCAGCGTTTGTGGCTGAAATGACACGCTCGTTGACGATAACACTTGGTGATTCAGTTTTAAATGTTATAATGATATAATTATTTGCAGGCTTTTATTTTCATTTTAGTCTATTAAACAAGTAGGGCAATGTTTTCAGTTTAGACAACAGTCATACAGAATGGCTACTACCGTCAATGTTCTGATAATTAGATTACATCATAATTGAGATGAGCATTATGTATGTACGTTATTACAGTAGTTTCAAGTAAATAAATATACAATAAAACCAGGACACGTTTTTAATAATTTCGTATGTATGTTGCATTAGCGCTGCGCTGCAGTGAGCGTCGCTACGCATCACAGCCTTAAAGCCGACCCACGATGCTTCCACCAATCCGAATAGAAGGCGTCCGACTTCGCTCGTCAAATCGCTTGTTACTGTTCGCTGTTTGCCTGTTTACGTATGTTGCTCACTAAATCCCTATTAGGTACGATTTTTTTCCCACCAACAGGGAAATAAAACCACTAAAGTCAAAATATCCAAAGCATAGGCCGGACAGCGTTCTTGCAAATAGCGTAAAGGTACGACAAATGGATGCATGGAACTATGGATTTATTGTGGGTGTCAGCTATATTACTCTGGCTACTCCGTGTCGCACAACAAAAATCAAAAGCAGTCCGACGTTTAAAAAAATGTTGAGCAGCTCAATTCATAATTTTTTTAACTCACAGAATAGGTCTGAGGGTCTCTTTCTAGGATGCAAGTGTCGGAGAGGCAGAGCGTGCGGCGCATCGGTTCCATGTGTCGCGCCGGGTTCACTTTGTGCACTAGGAACTCACTTAGGGATGTCTGATGTTGGTCTCCACTGGAAAACATAATATTTGGTGAATTAACTAAGTCTTGGCCCACAGATCGATTAAGCGTATCAGTCAAACGATTAACGATTTTACTATAATTATTATACATCCACTGTTGTATATAGATTGATGAGCCTATCCTATAAATTTCCAAAAAGATTGCGTTGCTTGCATCAATGTGTTCCTGCAGCCATAAATCAGGTTATCTTTGAAGTTTAATGATTGTGTATACAATTATAATGTTAAAATAATATTTCAAAGAAATTTTTAATCTCTGACATTCACACTAAATGTTTTTCTAAGTGATCAATGTGTTGCTGCAGCCATAAATCAGGCCATCTGATGTATGTCTTGTCTAATTACCAATAAGTAAACAATAAGACCTTTGAAATTAAAGAAAATATTTACTCCTAGCAAGTTTGAAATGATCTACCAAAAGATTTTGACCACTATGTAGTATCTGCTTAAAAATGTATAGATTAGTGACTTCATTTCAGACACAAAGACAGGGACACAATGTGATAACTGCTTTTTGAGGTAGAGAAGCTAAGCTAAGCTTTTTAGTTGCTAAGAATTTCAAAAATAAGCATAGCAGAGTTTTTACTTAAAAATTCCTAAATCTTTCTATTATTATTTAGACAAAAACATCATTTATGTTTACAATCAGTAAAAGTATTGATAGACGCTATCTTATTACAATTCATGTTTTTACAAATAACTAAATAGATATGACTGAAGCGCACACAGTATTAGATAAAATATTGTGTCAGATCAAGGTTGTGTGAGTCATTAATTTATCAGTGGTGGTAAATCTGTCAATTACTCACTCATTTTAATATCAAAATGTAGCTTCAACCAAATCAAACCTAATCCTTAACAAATTATAATCACATCAATAAATCAGTTAATATCATAAAAGGCATTCTATAGGCAGTCATGAGTAATGAGATTAGCTCAAGGAACAATGGCCCATTAAAGAGAAGGCCTATACCCAGCAGTGGGTCACAGGCTGATGATGATGAAGAATATTTTTTTCATAATATAGTTTTAGACCAATGATAAAAGATGGGTCAATGATAGATAGATGCATGTATCTGTGACTTTCCTGTCTCGAAAGACATTATCCAAATATGTTATCATAAATTCTATTTGAAAACTGATGTGATTAGGTCCTTCCAAAAATAAAATAATTTATTTTGTAAAAAGACAAGTATATTTTGTGACAAAAGAATGGAATATCCATAAGGAATATTGGATTATTTATATTCCTATAACATACTAAAAATATGTAAAACATAAGCCGCCTCACCACAAAAGATTTAAGCACTGTTTATCCATGCAATTTGTACTGTTAATCATTGCCTAAAGTGTGCGTAAAACTTTTGTGGTAAGAAGGTACAGCTTCCGATGCTGTCACATTATGCTCTAGCACCATTTACGGCTTAACTGAAGCTCAAAATGATGTGTAAAATGAACTAATTATGCCATTAATTGCCTGAACCCACGCCGATTAATAATTAAACACTCTTACTGAAATTGGTTAGAAGGTTACATTCATTGTTTGTTTAATGGTTCATTTTAGACCAAAATGCAATGAAACATTGTGTTAATTAACCACAATGATATCTCTATATAGCAAGAAAGAAACTTGCTTCCTGCTATGCTATGGATTTTAATACTGTTTATTTTATTTATCAATTATTTTTTTTTTTATCAATTGGCAGAATGTGTGAATCACACTAGGAATGTTTATTTGTAGAAACTTTCACATTATTTCAGAGAAAGACTGACAATATCATAATGTAATCAAGAGCAAGGTGAGGGCAGGTTGCTAGTTAAACATAGTTTACCTGTATTTCCCAAATCGCTGATCAAAATAGTCTTCCAGAGTGATGGTAGCAGATAGCACTTTGATGCTTATAGTCAAAGTCAGGTTAGCCATCTCAAGCATCTTGTTTATGATGATCTGATGATCCATTGCGTTAGAGAACAGGTGTAGCCTGCTATATCCCCCTACAGCCAAGACGAATCCTCCTGAGATGTCTCTCACTGGTAGGATGCCTTGAATGTCGCAGTATGGGTAACTGGCAAGTAATGTATGGGTAGAGGGGTCTAGTTGATCTAATGCACATGGACCAACTTCTAGGACAACAGGAAGGCGAGTCCCGCTCCAGTGGTGCTTGTAGGCTTGATATCTCTGGACAAACATGAAAAATCTTTTATATAAATATTGCTTTAGTATCATTTTGATTTTAAAATAGGATTAAATGAATTTAACTTACAAAAATATCTTTAGGCTTCTCAGCAAATAAATGCCTGTATTTAAAAGCCTCTGTGAGAATCAGACACTTGTGTTCAGAAGAAAACTTCATTGTGTCTACTTTTTTCTCCTTTTTCATAACAAGTGTGAAGTCATGGTTTGCTGCAGAGTTTGAATGCTTCGCTGAAGCAACAGTGACTACATCTGCATACAGCCATTTGTTGGTCACCTCCAGACGATCCGGGTTGTATGTGGTGATCCCGTGGGTTCCGATCGAGAACACTCTTTTATACTTCCCTTTCCAAGAGTGTTTCGTGACCAGAAAAGACGCCACATCTTGGTTATCCTTTAATGGAATCATCTTAACATTGCCTGAAATTAATTTCAATTATTTTAACGTCCTAATGAAGTAAATGCATTATTACGTGAGTGAGCAAGTGGGTTGCAAATACAATAACAAACGAGTTTATTTAATGAACTGCATGTTCAGCAGCGTAACAATGCCACCAAATTACGGGGTGATAACGTTAATGATTAAAGCCGGGCAATAGCAGTTACAGCGAATATTCCATCACTCTGTTTGCAACAATCCTCCCCTTTGTAATAGGTAAATAGATCGGAGATCCCACTGAGCACCGAAGACGTGTAAACAAGGGACTACGCGACATATTTTCAGTAATAAACAGCAGAGCAAAGTAGTAATTTTGTACTTACAATTTATTGGTCAATATATAAGCTTGAATAATTTCAGCTAATATCCAACGAAATCCACATAATTTAAACAAATAAATAAAAATTACAAACAGGAGAATCACAAAAGAGGGCCGATTGTAAAATTCATCTGACATTGATAGAATTGACAGATTTAGCTATGTTGCCAGTTCTAAGTAAACAAAAGGATGATAGTCTAGAGATGTCGCAAAAACCGGTAAAAGGATTTTTCAACTTTGAAATCGATCTGGTTGAATCGGCTGCAGGCCGCCGATTTCTAACCAACCGAAACATGCCCTTGATCATAACAGATGTTACAGTGTAGGAAAGGCTTTATTTTGACAATGATTGTATATTTCAATGTCAAAATAATTACTGTCAAAACTGTCAGTTTTTGCCTGTGTGTCGTGCTTGATTATAGATCTCCGTATATACAGTACTCTTTGGGTGTCGTGCGTGCATGCCAATTGCCAGCTGGCTGTTTTCCTAGATCTAGATTTTAGTTATTTTCTCTTAAAATTTAACTGCAAGCCCGTAATATTAAACAGCACAATGGTTTTGGACTTAGACCTCTTCCGCGCTGACAAAGATGGAGATCCGGATAAAGTCCGCGAGAACCAGCGCAAGCGATACAAAGATGTGGGTCTCGTCGACACCGTCGTGGAGCAGGATCTCCTTTGGAGACGATTACGCCACGATGCCGACAACCTGAATAAGCTGAAGAATGTGTGCAGCAAAGAAATAGGTCTGAAGATGAAGAGCAAAGAGCCAGCCGGGCCTGAAGACCAGTCAGTGCCGTCGGAGGTTGCCGATAACCTAATCAATCTCACCGGTGATAATCTCAAGCCGCTTACTGTAAATCAAATCAAAAAGGTAAGTTGTTAACGCTACTAGATTGTTTCCTTAGAGAAAGAAATAGTTAAAACAATCGATACATAGCCATAAAACAGCATTTAAGATGTCCATATGTTTACTACAATAGATAATTGCCTATACTTTCTAAATTAAAGAAAGTGCAAACCAAATAGATGTGTTATAATTTTTTAGCCAATAATTTACTCTAAATTATTCACTGTAAAAACTGTTGTGTCATCAGCATGATTCATTGTTTGTTTATTTTCTGATATTGCATCATCTCTGCACCATAGTTGACCTACTTCTGTTTAGGTTCTATGTTTCTAACTCAGGTTATCTGCTAATGATCTTGGTGCAATTTAAAATCATGCTAGTTTGTAGCCAATTTGTAATAGCATAGTATTGACTTTGATGCTACAGTACACATACTATAGAATCAAACTAAATATCAGAAACGGGTCCGTCTTAGTTTTGATATCTTTTAAATTCATTAATTTAATTTACAACATTAAAAAATTACAAGAATGTAACTTACTAACCTTCGCAAAATGAAGATCGATCCCACTTTATTGGAAAGCTTAATTATTATTTTTCGAGTTCCCTCTTTTAAAAACAGCATGGCCTAAATTTAGTGATGGCTTTGTTTGATAATAAGTATTTTATCTGTCAAGGCATTTTTTTTTTCCAAAGGTCTGTCCTTAATCTTTCTAAACTCATGTCAAATTTTGTAACACCTATACCCACTCGTGGTGTCACAGACCGTAACTTTGGGTCCCTATTTTTTTATTATTAGCAGTAAAAGCCACATATGTATATTTTTTTCCCATAGCCATATAATTTAATTACAAAATAAATATAATCATACAAATAATTTATTATTTTACTGTCTATCAGACTTCGCATAACTGCGTTCAAAAATATCAAATTTTTATTCAATTGTAGAATAACTGACTAAAATCTGTACTCAGTAAAAATCAGTTGAGTACCTTAATAGTGGAGACTCGAGATGTAGCTATCAAGATTGTAGACTGTAAAAATGCCAATTAACTCGCGTCGGTCTTATGGACGGATTGGCGCCACACGCCGTACTTGCACAAGCTTGTTCAGCGTACTGAAGTAAAGCTATCAACAAATGAGGTAGCTAGCAAAAAGTTCAAAGTCAGTGCAATGTTTGAATATAAAAGAAATGCGAAATAATATTTCGTCAGTCTCACAGACCAACGCGCGAGTATAGGGAGGAAGGTTAAAATAATACATTTATAGACCTTGCTGACATTACTTCCTCTGGCAAGCTGTTATATAATTTTTGATCGACAAACCACCAGAGGAGGTATACAATTCGACGAGTATATATTATTTTTTATGTATAACCACGCATAACTTTTTTCGTAGTACGATTTCAATAATTCTTTTTTTATTGGAAAGAGTATAATTCGAAATTGGTCCCATTTAAATTTTATCGAAATCGGCTGAGCCATTTTTGATAAATCAACAATAATGTGAAAAGTGCTCCATCGAACCATGCGAAATATTCGCGAATTCTGTACATGGGTGAAGTCGGTCATGCTAATTTTTGCAAAAAATAATCTTGTTACTATCACAAATTGATATTATAACATAATAAGTTCCATAATCTAAATGTATATTTTCTATGCTCTTATTTATTTACTAAATTTGTATGTACTTTATTTCAGGTTAGAGTATTAATAGACGAAGCCATCACTAAGAATGAACAAGGGCTTGTTGCAGCTGAGAAAGCTCGTTCCGCAGCACTTCGAGAAGTGGGCAACCACCTTCATCCATCTGTACCGGTGGATGATGATGAGGACCATAACAAAGTGGAGCGGACCCACGGAGACTGCACCTTCAGGACTAAATACTCACATGTGGATCTTATTTGTATGATTGATGGTAAGAATTCAAGGTATTTTTTTATGAAATAAAATAGCAAGTGGTGGTTGACCTACCTTATGCTAAGAGGTCAATGTTGCCTATAAACAACTGCAATAATAGATGATGATTCAATAAATTTGTACACAGTGTGAATATACACACGTACGTAACGTGTAACAGAACGGTTCAACAATACTGAACGGCATGTATGTATATCCAGTCACGAATCACCTGTATGAATTTTAGACTTCAAAAGTCATCTTATTTTTTCCATATAAAACTAAAAAATATTTTTTTCAAATTATTTTGGACAACCCTAAAGTAGTGAGGTCGGTGACCGCGCGGCCTCGCCTCGAAAGGTAAACAACGCGCCGTGGCCGTGGCTACGCGCTCCGCTCGCTGCCGTCGGCGTCGGCCCGACACGCGAACGCGCCGTGGCGTCTTATTTTTTAGTTTTAGGTTCAAAATCTACAAGGAAATGCTAGTTAGGCTACGTAATGCTGTCGAAGGAGGCTCTTACCTACAGATTCTTAGACCTAGTCCCTAGACCTAGTCGAGACCTAATTCACGTTTAAAAACAGCTAAAAATTCGTGGCCTACTCGTATCTAGTTCCATAATTACCTACCTACCTACTTAATGTTTTATTTTAATGCGTAATTTAAATATGTAAGTACCTAGGAATTTTCAGAGTAGATAACCAATTTAGGTATCCTATTTTTGACAAATACCTATTTACTTACCCTAATTGTAAGGTTTCTTGACACTCTTGAAAGTAAACAAATGTTATAGGCCGCGCCACACAAGTTGGCCGATGTGAAGTTAGCTAAAAGCCAATCAACGTGCGGCTTTATGTGAGCTTCTGTCAGGATTGGATATTGTGCAGCTTGTAGCTGTTGACTTCATATCCGCCAACTTGTGTGGCGCAGCCTAGGTACATGTGGGTACTTACCCTATCTTTGGCATATAAAATTACTTACCTAGGTAATTAGGTCCTATGGGCACTCAGAAGTGATAGAAAAAAAAAACAAATTGATAGATATTTTAAATTCACTATTTTTATTTGCCTACTACAAATAACAACTAGGTAGGTACCTATACAGTTAACACACACAGGGGCGTCCACAAAAACTTAATAAAAGTCAAAGGAAAGGCTCGAAATCCTGACCTCCTCGCTCGCAGCGCAACCGAGTACGTAGGCACGACGAGCCATAGATTTTCTCACGTTCACCACCTCAAAATTCCGTGTACGATACGAGGGATCATCTCTCCTGGACTGGAGTCGCACGGCACAGAATAAACAATATTTTTAATGTACCACCACAAAAAGTCTAATCACGTTAAGTCCGGAGACCTTGGTGGCCAGCACACCACGCCCCTGGGTCTTATTCACCGTCCTGGAAACCGCACGTTCAGGTGGTCGCTGACGCGGCGCGCATAATGCGCGGGCGCTATTAAATGTCCTCCAGACCTCCATCTGGTTAATGTGGAACGCCGCTTCTGCCCGATGCGTGCTGGTCCTTGGGCTATCTTCAAAATGCTGCAGACTGCGCGTCTCGAGATTTGAACCAACTCGAGCACCGGGTCATCCTTCGTGAAAGTTCCCAATAGGTACTGAGCACACGTACACATCCGTCTAAGAAGTCCGCGCCGCGCCGCCGCCGCCGCCTCACCCGCGTCGGTTAGAAAGCGGCCTGCCTTCTTCAAAATGTCAGCTCGTGCGCGGCACCGTAGTTGCCATTTGTATCACCAATGCATAATATTATTAGGTATCCTAGACTTCCGAGACATCGCGATGGTAGAAAGAGTTGATAGACGTCTTTATTTCCGCAAGGTCAGAGGGCGACTGACTAAAAAATTCCTATTATTTCTATTAAAATTGGAATCAAAATTTTAGGGTTCAGTGTTCATATTTTGAATTTCGTTTTTAGTGAAAGTTTTTTTTTTATGCGCACATAGTTCGAAGAACGTATGGCCGATGGGGCCGTAAAGTTCTCGAATGGAGACCACGGACCAGCAAGCGCAGCGTAGGATGTCCACTGACCAGGTGGACTAACGATATAATAAAGATCGGAGGAACGCACTGGATACAGGCCGCTTCCAACTGGCCTTATTGGAAATCCAAAGGGAGGCCTATGTCCCGCAATGGAGTCTTTCGGCTGTTGGGTAGATAGATGGCCGATGATACCGTAAAGTTCTCGAATGGAAAAAAGTAGCAGTGGACAGGGCACATTGTTCGAAGAATGGATTTTTTTTTATTTCAAATAGGTTTGCGTTTGACTACACACTGCCTGATGTAAAGCAGATATGCGGTCTAGGATGTAGCACGCTTACCTAGAAGATACCTATTTACTCGAGATTTGAAGACACCTACATTGTACTTTAACGGAAAGACAGACTTAGGCAAAGCGTTCCACATTCTGGCAGTTCGTATGAGGAATGTGGACTCAAAACGCTTGGATAGCCGATGATACCGTAAAGTTCGGGTGGACTGAAGCTATTATAAACATATTTTTTTACGTAATAACGTAAAAAAAATAAAATATCAAATGAATCGTTTTGATTCGACATTTTAAATAAGCAAAAGAAAAGAAATCATTTCGAGAAAGCGCGAGCGGAGCGAGCTAGCGAGGCCTATGTCCAGCAGTGGACGTCCTATGTCTGATAAATGGGTGGATGGATGTAATAGAAACTAAATAACAAAGCTTCAGACAACATTTTACCATAATAAAAAAATAGTAGAACAAAATATTGTACGGAACCCATATTGTGAAAAACATATTTTTGGGGGGCGGAGCTAATTTTGCTAAAAGAGCCGCCATAGTGGCGGCTGATTCGTGATTTGCTGGCGATGTTTGTTTATGCTCTTTGTCGGCTCGTGTGGGCTCGTGTGTGCAAACGCCGCCAATCCACGTGGACTATCGCCGATCATAAAGATAAAAATACAGATGCGTAGTTGAAATGCTCTAATTTTGGTTTGAAAACTATTGTTACGCGTGATTTCTATTTTGAATGTTGTATTTTACTGTACCAGCCTTTTTTTCAAATAGTCCACTGCAGGACGTATGCCTACCCACGAAGGGTGATTGGGCCATATTCACCACGCTGGCCCAGTGCGGGTTGGTGAATTCACATACGCCATCGAATTTCTACTATGGCCGTATGCAGGTTGCCTCACGATGTTTTCCTTCACAGAAAAGCCAGTGGTGTGAAATTCCGTGCATAAATTCCAAAGAACTCATTGGTACGGGACCGGGGATTTGAACCCACGACCTCACGATTGTAAGGCGGCTGTCACTACCTCTTGACCACCACGGCATTTTTTAATGACATTAAATAATAATTTTAATGTATGTATCTGGGAGAGAACCTAGCAAAAGCTAGGTATAAAACATTCTGAACTTTCATATTACTTTGGCTTTCGTCTCGCTCTTTTTACAGTTAAAATAACATCTAGGTATTTTCGTGCCGTGTCCAGAATATTTGATGTTTTTTTTAAAGCTAAGCTAACAACAAATAAATTTATCTTGTAATGTAGGTAAATAGGTACGTATTTTTTATTTTGACATGACTTGGAGCTGGTAGAATATGCCGAGTGCTAAGACCTATTCTCATGTTTTACGCCACTTAAAATATCACGGCCAATGACTGATGTCACACGACTACTAACACCTGCAAATAGGTATGAGTGACAAAAAAAATATCTTTGTGAATCTTTTTTTACAGTCCTGCTAGGTACATCAGAAAGGTTGTTACATAGACGATGTAATCATTTTATGCAACAGGTAGTACTTACAACATGTTCTAGTCTAGGGAGTTTAGATGAATTAGGTAAATCAATCTATGACCTTGTAATTTGTACCTATGACCACGTACCTACTTACAATGTTTGTGTGTAAAAGCCCGTCCACGATTTTGTAAATACAAACAAAAATAAAATATTTCTGTACACTTATTAGTCTTTATTTACACTTATTATTAGTCCGTCAGCTGATAAGTTTAGGGTTGACATCAGGTTGTTTTACGCAAAACTTTAACTTGGTTTATCTCGTAATCTAACATACTGAGGATTGTGAGACCTTATGGGGTAAGTTTTAAATATGTCTGAGCTAGCGTGGTTTAAGTATTGTTGAACCGTTCTGTTACACGTATATTGACAAATCGAAAATGCATACTTTTCAGGGTGGCTATTGGAGTATCTCACTCTCTCTCATTTGGAAGGAAAGTGGGGGGGAGGAAAGGGGGGTGTTGGACCAAATCTCATAATTCACCAAAAAAAGGCTCATAACCACCAATCTTACATAATTTATGGATGCCCTCATACCAGTGTGCTGCACACTCATCATCATCAGTATAATTTTACAAATAGTTAAACATAGGATAGTTTTCTTATTTTGGTTGTCCATCCTATTCCTTTGCTATAATTTCACTAAGTTTCTGTATACTTTTTTTGTATAAATCTCCAGCTGAGAATTGGTCTATTGACACCTTATATGATTATGTATCTTAAAGATTTTCCAAAAATATTATGTACATAGGTGTTACAATACATAAAGCTGTGTCAATAACAATTAATTTACGTAAGTTACTGCTAACGCACGATTTTGTGACTGCAAACTTGTAAATAAAATTGAATTATTGTGTAAATCTTTTCAAAAATAGCAAATCATTTGATGCCTACTAAATAAACTATTTATACCTATCCTAATCATTTTAAATACTAGCTGGTGCTCCATACTTTGTGCACATAGAGCCCTCTTTAAAACTTTCAACTGAATTTTGTTGCAAATCCCTTTCTTACTAGATATCTACACATTGTAAAGAATGCTCATACCAAGTTGTAGCCTCTAAAAACCTGCAAACCAGGATAAGATATAGACTTTATACAGTCATAATATTTGCAAACCAGCCTTCATTATGTTTCTAGATAAGGGTGCACTGACATCCCACTTGATATGTATTGTGTGTTCCCCATCTCTGTTACTTGAAATATTTTAAACACTTCATGCGTGGGACGACGGTGACGCTGCATGGAATATTGCTGATTGAAGACAGTATTGTCTCATGTATATCCAGAAGACAATTCTCTTCGTCTCATACTTTAGAACAGAAACAATATTATATTGTTTTTAAACTTTCGCGATTTGAACACATCATTACTATGTACTACGAGAATAATCGCGCACTAAAATTACGAGATAAAATAAATACCTCATCCCGACGTTTCGACCGAGTAGCATCAATCGTGGTCTACCCGAGACCACAATCGATGCAACTCTCTCTCTCTTTTAGTGCGCGATTAGTCCCGTAGTATATAACAATAATAATGAGTAACAATACTATATATAGCTTAACACGTTCCTAGCGCAGTCATGGCATAGTACGTCATAGTAGACACCTTTAGTGGCTAGCCTTGTGAATTAGCTTTTATGCATTTGATTGTGGTGTAGGAATGGACGGCGAGCGCGGGTCGGCGGTGGCGGGCGGGCGCGGCTACTATCTGAAGGGCGCCGCCGTGTTCCTGGAGCAGGCGCTCATCCAGCTCTCGCTGCGGATCCTGCTCAAGAAAGGCTACACGCCGCTCTACACGCCCTTCTTCATGCGGAAGGAGGTTAGCGAAATTTTTTTTTTTGGTCTGGAGGCGATATGTCCTGCACTGTCATCTCGCATGGAGTGTTGTGTACATTTCCCTCTCAGTCGTCTACCCAAGCCACCCCAGCTCCTTGAAATAACGGAGCGTGGCTCTGGGCCGCTAACACAGCTGTTTCAGTGGCTTCGATAAATAGTTTTCGTTTTTCCTACAAATAGGTTCGCATTGCATTGTGGCCGTGGGGTGCCGGCAGAGTAGAATAGCACCCCCCTCTTGTACCAGGTGTCGTAAGAGCCGACTGAGGTACTACGGAACCGACTGTTGGCGGTATACCCATCCAGAACAGCGTAGCTCAAGTGCAACAGGGCGGGGATGGGCAGCAGCATCCCCGTCGCGAGAGCTACGCCCTGCGATTGCCAACACGCTTGCCCAGCGCGGCAATTATGGGCAAACCCCCCCCCTTATGATTGTACAAAATAGAACCAGGCCCCCAGTCCCCGGCAGCTCCGCTAGTCCTGGTTCCGGCAGCGACCACGGCTGAGCAAGGGGTGCTAAGAATCCCCGGCAGAGATCCGGCTGCCACCCCAACCGACGACGACTGGCCCTGGCAACATATAACGTGCGCACTATGAGGACTGATGAGAAGATTGCGGAACTGGAAGAAGAGTTGGGTAGGTTGCGATGGGATATTATGGGGTTATCTGAAGTCCGTAGAGAGGGCGAGGACACGATAACCCTGAAATCCGGCAACCTACTGTACTACCGGGAAGGTGACCAACGGTCCCAAGGTGGTGTCGGCTTTCTCGTTCACAGGTCTCTCGTTAACAACATCATTACCATCGAAAGTGTGTCGAGCAGGGTTGTATACCTGATACTCAGAATATCCAAACGATATTCGTTGAAGGTCATCCAGGTATACGCACCGACCTCGTCACACCCCGATGATGAAGTGGAGGCTATGTATGAGGACGTAAGTCGGGCCATACATACGTCTAAGACCCGCTTCACGGTTGTTATGGGAGACTTCAACGCGAAGTTGGGCAAGAAAAGCGATGATGAGTTGAGAGTGGGGCAATTTGGATATGGGCAACGGAACCCCAGGGGCCACATGCTGGCAGACTTTCTGGAGAAAGAGGAACTCTTCATGATGAACTCTTTCTTCCAGAAGCCACCTCGCAGGAAATGGACCTGGATGAGTCCCGACGGTACCACGAGAAATGAGATAGACTTCATCATGACTAGCGAGAAACGGATATTTAACGACGTCTCCGTGATCCACAGGGTAAAAACCGGCAGTGATCACAGAATCGTGCGAGGCAAACTGAATATCATCGTTAAAGTTGAAAGGTCCCGCCTGATGAAGTCTACGCTCCGACCTACTCGTGCCCACATACAAAACCCCGAAAACTTTCAGCTCGAGCTCTCGAATCGCTTTGCTTGCCTGGATAACTTTGCGTCGGTGGACGAGACCAATAACGGGCTCGTAGAAACTGTCCAAACGGTGGGTTCTAAGTTCTTTAGACCCCGCCGTTCAGATAGACCTCAGAAATTCTCCGATCATACTCTAAATCTCATGGCCGAACGACGCTCGCTAAGACTGCAGTCTTCCGATGATGCAAAGTCATACAGGCGGAGATTTCAAAATCGGTGCGGTGCGACATTCGTCTCTTTAATACTAAACATGTTAAAGAGACAATAGAGCAGAACAAAGGCTCCAAAGTGTTCGCAAGGCATTTGTCTATTGGGCAAAGCCAGTTGACAAAGCTGAAGAGAGAAGATGGCAGTATAGCGTCAACCAAGGCAGAGGTATTGCAGGAGATCGAAAGGTTTTACGGACAGTTATACGCCTCGGTAGCAAAGCCTGTAAACAGCGCGGCCAAAGACCCAAGAGCCAAGCTAACCCGACACTTCACCGAAGACATCCCGGACATTAGCCTGTACGAGATTAGGATGGCCCTGAACCAACTTAAGAACAATAAGGCGCCGGGTGACGACGGAATTACTTCAGAGCTTCTGAAAGCGGGTGGAACGCCGGTACTAAAAGTCCTTCAGAAGCTATTTAACACCGTAGTCCTCGAGGGCATAACGCCAGAAGCGTGGAACAGAAGCGTGGTGGTGTTGTTCTTCAAAAAAGGTGACAACACCTTATTGAAAAACTACAGACCCATCTCGCTTCTGAGCCATGTTTATAAGTTGTTTTCAAGGGTCATTACGAATCGTCTCGAACGCAGGCTTGATGACTTCCAGCCTCCCGAACAAGCCGGTTTCCGGAAGGGCTTTGGCACCATGGACCACATACATACGCTGCGGCAGGTTATACAGAAGACCGAGGAGTATAACCTGCCACTTTGCTTGGCGTTTGTGGACTATGAGAAAGCCTTTGATTCGGTTGAGACATGGGCTGTGCTTGAGTCTCTTCAACGATGCCGTATTGACTATCGGTACATTGAAGTGCTGAAGTGTTTGTATAATAACGCCACTATGTCGGTTCGAGTACAGGAAGATAGCTCCAAGGCGATCCCTTTGAAGAGAGGCGTAAGACAGGGAGACGTAATATCTCCGAAACTGTTTACTACTACTCTGGAGAACGCCTTTAAGCTCCTGGAATGGAAAGGACTCGGCATCAACATCAATGGCGAATACATCACTCACCTTCGATTTGCCGACGATATCGTGGTCATGGCAAAGTCGATGGAAGAACTCAGCACGATGCTCGAAGGCCTTAATCAAGTCTCTCAACAGGTGGGTCTTAAAATGAACATGGATAAGACAAAGGTCATGTGTAATTCTCATGTTGTACCCACCCCTATTTCAGTTGGGAACTCGGTTCTTGAAGTCGTTGACTCGTACGTCTACCTGGGACAAGTAGTCCAGTTAGGTAGGTCCGACTTCAAGAAAGAGGCCAATCGCCGAATCCAACTCGGTTGGGCAGCGTTTGGAAAATTGCGTAACGTCTTCTCGTCCGACATACCTCAGTGCCTCAAGTCGAAAGTTTTCGACCAGTGTGTGTTGCCAGTGATGACTTATGGCACAGAAACGTGATCTCTCACTATGGGCCTTATTAGTAAGCTCCAAGTAGCCCAAAGAGCCATGGAGAGGGCTATGCTCGGAGTTTCTCTGCGAGATCGAATCAGGAATGAGGAGATCCGGAGAGGATCCAAGGTTACCGACATAGCCCAGCGGATTGGCAAGTTGAAGTGGCAATGGGCAGGGCACATAGCGCGGAGAACTGATGACCGATGGGGTCGAAAAGTTCTTGAGTGGAGACCACGTACCGGCAAGCGCAGCGTAGGACGTCCACCCACAAGGTGGACGGATGACCTTATTAGGACCGCAGGATCGCGCTGGATGCAAACCGCTATCAACCGGTCTTATTGGAAATCATTAGGGGAGGCCTATGTCCAGCAGTGGACGTTCTATGGCTGATATGATGATGATGATGAGGTTCGCATTTGATTCCATCATTTTTGCGCCACGTGAAAATGAAATGCGTTCTACAATACAGCATGCTAGATTGTAAGTTTCAGATTTTTATTGCTTACAAGCTAATTTGATATTATTGACAGTCTAGCATTGTTTACAGGAATACAGGCTCACTGTAAATTCTCCGATGTTAAGTTTGTCAAAGAAATTGTAGCCATGGACATTGTATGTATAACATATAAAGATTGAAGAAGGAGGATTTTTAGACCAAATCAAAAAGAAGACAGATGTCATGTTCTCAACTTCCCGGTTTTCACTTCCCTTTAGATTTTAAAGGGAAGCAAAACCCACTGGAAATCTTCAGTCCTGCAGGACATCGCTTGCTATTCACTTGCTTTAAGTTATCTTAATCCTAACCTAGTCCCTGATTCCAGGTGATGCAAGAAGTGGCGCAGCTGGCCCAGTTCGACGAGGAGCTGTACAAGGTGGTGGGGAAAGGCTCGGAGAATAAGGGAGACACTGTCGTCGAGGAGAAGTATCTGATCGCCACCTCGGAGCAGCCCATCGCCGCCTACCACCGGGACGAGTGGCTGCCTGAAGCGTCGCTACCCATTCGGTGAGACAATCATCTTCTGCAGCTTCTCTACGAAACAAAAGCTACTCGCTGATTAAAAAGTACTTGACCGCCACTTCGAAACAGCCCATCGCCGTTTAGTTCGCTCGCTACATATTGGGTGAAATACTTTTTATTTGATCTTAATATGTTATTGATAAAATTCGAATGGGGCCGAAAAGTTCCCTAGTAAAAACCACGTACAGACAAGCGCAGTGTAGGATGTCCACCCACACATTATCGCATTTACAGAGATCGAAAAGTAAAATTACGACGTTGGCTCGCTATTTTTAGCTTGAGGTAGACTGATAATTTAGTTGTTACTTTTTAAATACAAGCTTTAGAGGTCCTGGATATCATGTAGCAGCAGAGTGCTAGCCAAGACAAGCCCAAAACGAGCCCAAACACGTTATATCTATCTTGTTTAGCACAGGAATTTCTATGGCCACCTTCCGACTCCATCATCAGATCAGCTCTATGGTACCACATTATTGCATTGTCACGCAATATACACATGCTTGCAAAATTTTATCTCAATCGGAAACTGGGAAGTTGGTCGAATTTAACTTGCAAGATACCACCTGAACTTACATACATAGGTACATTTGTAAAATAATTACGCTCAGTAGTTTTGTAGCAGCTAAAAAATATTATATTCTAGGTACGCGGGTCTGTCCACATGCTTCCGACAAGAGGTGGGCTCCCACGGCCGGGACACCAGAGGCATCTTCCGAGTGCATCAGTTCGAAAAGGTCTAGTTCCTTTTCATATTTATTAATCTGCAATCAATTGTAACCAGACAGACATTTTTATACACAGATAATACTTATTTTTATACATTTTGCCATTAACACACTTGATGGAAAGCGATGTTGTAGCCAAAGATGAAGCATATAGACCTAAAAGATACCTATTCACTTTCCATCAGATTGTAATAACCAGAAAACAATGATGGAAGCCAAACAGTATCAAACAAGGTACTGGAATGGCATTTCCAGCCCCTGGGATGGCTGTAATAGACATATAAGACAAATAATAAAGTAGGTAATGTAAGTAAGTAATAAAGAAATAGCTAAACAGTAGAATCTAGTTATCCTTTAATCTTTGACAGATTTCCTAAACCTTACATTTCAGGTGGAGCAATTCGTCCTGACTTCCCCTCACGACGACGCGTCGTGGAAGATGATGGATGAGATGATAGCCAATGCTGAGGAGTTCTACCAGCTGCTCGGGATCCCCTACCGAGTCGTCAACATCGTCTCCGGCGCGCTCAACCACGCGGCCGCCAAGAAGCTGGACCTGGAAGCTTGGTTCCCGGGCTCCGGCGCGTTTAGAGAGCTGGTCTCTTGCAGCAACTGTCTGGAGTACCAGGCTAGGAGGCTGCTTGTCAGGTCAGTTTATCTACATTGAGACAGGGACGTTAAACACTAAGAAACTGGACAAAGCTTGGTTCCCGGGCTCTGGTGTCTTTAGAGAGCTGGTCTCTTGCAGCAGCTGTATGGAATACCAGGCTAAGGAGGCTGCTGGATAGATCAGTTTATAATCAGTAGTCTACATAGTATTGAGGGTGGTCAACCATGTGGCCGCTAAGAAGACCTGGAAGCATGGTTTCCCGGCTCAGGCGTGTTTAGAGAGCTGGTCCCTTGTAACAACTGTCTAGAGTATCAGGCTAGGAGTCTGCTCGTCAGGTCAGTTTATAGTCGATATCCTACATAGTATCAGGGGTGGCCAACCACGCGTCTGATATCAAACTAACCTTGGAGAAGTGTTCTCTTGCCGCAACTCTCTGGAGTCTGGAGTATCGAGATAGGAGGCCGCCTGTCATATTAGCTTACAATCAGTAGTCCACATTGAGTCAAGAAAAACGGAAAAAATTAAACTGAAGTACCATTCTAGCTTGGATGGCTTCTTCTAGTCCTGCTCATGGGTTACTTACAGTGGCATAGCGTGTCTTTTAGTCGCTCGGGGCCGCCTGGAAGCTGCTGCCCAGTTACATATAGATATTAAATAGCGCGAGCACAGCGAGCGCGAATTTTTTTGATGTTGGTTCATTCATAAGAATTATTTTTACAACATATTATATACTAAGCGGGATCGCAGCTCCGTATACTGAGCGCCACACAAATTGAAAGATGGGAAGTTAGCCGCAGATGGCACTTCGCCGTGGTTCGCTAATTATTGCGCATGTGTGCACAATGCCTGGAAGAAATCGCTTAAAGCGATAAGGCCGCCAGTTAGAAACCTATAAATTGTACTGTTATGTCCCTGTAATTTGTTTTTTATGTAATGTGGTTGTCTAATAAAGTGTTATTGATTGATTCATTGAATGCCTATACAAATGGCGAAGTAGTGAGCTCGGGCGTAGGGAGCGCGCGGGAGGCACGAGGTTGGCGGGCGGGTGTGCGCCGGCGTCTCGTCTCTCTGGCACCCGCTAACGTCTATATTTTGGCGTTTGCGCAGCTCTCTGCGGCTAACTTCCCATCTTTCAATTTGTATAGCGCTCAGTATATCATACTGATCGTAGTTACCCGTAGGTTCCCTTTTTAGTAATTTATGTATTTGAATTATTTCAGATACGGTCAGACAAAGAAAATGAACGCAGCCACGGAGTATGTCCACATGCTGAACGCCACCATGTGCGCCACCACGCGCGTCATCTGCGCGCTGCTAGAGGTCAACCAGACCGAGGACGGGGTCAAGGTACAAAATTATTATTTCTATAGACCGAATCAAATTTCTTGGCGGTTGTTAGCTACAAGCGGCGCATAACCCAATCCTCGCGCATCTGTTATAGGCCGAATCACACAAGTCGGCGGATGTGAAGCTGCGTGAATTAGCTTATTTTGCGGACTCAATACTTCAGAATCTTTGACGATGTTTCATTCCATTCCATTCCTTCACAGTTTCAACCTAGCAGCATCATATTTGCAAGTTCAAAAAGAAGCATCATTTTAAGAGCATTTTCTGTACATCAAACAAGGAACTTTTGTTCTACAAATTTTCTCAAAATCACAACCCAAAAAAAATGTTTATTTTTCATTTACCTATAACCCTGTATTATAGCAAAGTCAAACTCAAATCATTTATTGCAACATTTGAAATTTACATGCGGTTCTTAATTGACATGTTTTGTATAGTGATACATGTGACCCTATAATGGTATGGCAATTTTATTATTTGTTTTGGAACGATTTATTATTATGTTCTCTAGATTATCGGTAAAAAAATCGTTTAATGTGTAATAGCATTTCGATAAAAGGATTATTTTTAGTTGTTTTATGAAACAGTTTTCTCTTTCGATATCATTTAGATTATTTGGCAATTTATTGAATATTTCTATAGCCATTGAATTTGGGCTAGAATTGTGCATTGTTAAGTTAGATTTAGATTCTACGAGTTTATGTCTTTGTTGTGATCAAATTTTGTTTAGCCAGAATGAGTCATTAGAAAAAAAATGCAGGTACCAGAGGCACTGAAGCTGTGGATGCCCGAGGAGTACCAGGAGCTGATCCCGTTCGTGAAGCCGGCGCCCATCGACCTGGAGGCCGCGGCCGCCGCCAAGAAGGGCAAGAAGCAGGAGAAGAAGTAGCCTTATTCCGCACACCACACTCATAGCTATTTATTTTACCAAGCTTCAAAAGCTTACGTTTTTTATCACCAATAAATCTATGTTTGGATTATGAGTTGTTTCCATTTGACTTTTTACATTAGTGGGTCTCTTCTTAAGATCAGCTCTATGCGAGCTTAGTTTAAAAAAACAGAATAGATTTGATAAAAACAGAATAGAGAATATATATTATTAATAGATTTGATATTGTTTAAAAACATTTTGTATAAAATATTGGGCGACATCTTATACACGGCCTCTGACCCCCTAAGCAATTGTTGTTATATGGCTGCCAGAGACTTGATAATAATTATAGTGATAATTGAATTCATTACTCACAATAGGCTCTTTGTACTTTCACCCCTACAACATAGCTAAATGATGTTTAAAAAGGGCCTCTGTGTTGGTTTCGGCTCCACTGATGCCCATCAAAAAACCGGGCCTGGCCCGAGAGATGTATATCAAATATAGTAATAATAATAAAAAAGGAATGAGATATACTTACTTAGTGCCACGCAAATCGGCGGATGGGAAGTTATGCGCAGAACGCTGCGAAAAGCCGAAATATAGGTATGCGCCAGATAGATGAGACGTCGGGGCACACCCGCAAACCTCATGCCTCCCGCGCGCTCCCTACGCCCGTGCTACCGCGGCGTCGGAATTGTGCACACATGCGCAATAATTAGCGAATCACGGCGACGTGTCATCTGCAGCTAACTTCTCATCCGCCGATTTGTGTGGCGCTTAGTTATACCTATATGATGAAGATACAGCACCCATGATAATTCTTTTTTCTGTGGTAAACTAGTAAAAACGCAGAAATATTTTTGAGAAAACATTTGCGTTGCGTATAACGCATGTATCAGCCGGGCTAGGATGCGCACCACAAATTATTTCTTTCGACGTGTCAGAACGAGACAAAGTTACGGTAAAGTATATATGTCACTTCTTCACACGTCGAAAAGAGTTACTTTAGTTTTATATGCTTGGCCTACAGGTGTCATAACTGCGCCTGTGCAGCGCGCGTCCTTGACGACGAGCTTATAAACCTCATAAACTTGGCATAGAATCAATAAAAATGACTTCTAGCGAAATTGTTCAAGGGTCTCAGGGTAGGTCAAATAAAACATCAATTGGGTACAATTTTCGTTTTTTATTGTGACAATAATCAGTCGCCGATACAATGCAATGCAAAACTTACACTATTTACATTACCGTAGGTTATAAAATTGTTCAACAATCACGGAGACATTTTGTTACGACTCACAGTGCATAGTGCAGTATCTACAGTGAATCTCGCATTTATTTTTTGTACATTTTATAAGAAAATCAATCTGACGCAGTCTTGCCGTTCAGGAAAAGTTCTGAAAATAAAGCCGCAACAAATGGAGCGAATTAGCTTGTTAAAAGTGGCAGTGGGCAGGGCACATAGTTATACTGAGCGCCACACAAATTTAAAGATGGGAAGTTAGCCGCAGATGACACTTCGCCGTGATTCGCTAATTATTGCGCATGTGCGCACAATGCCTATACAAATGGCAAAGTAGTGAGCTCGGGCGTAGGGACCGCGCGGGAGGCATGTGGTTGGCGGGCGGGTGTGCCCCGGCGTTTCGTCTCTCTGGCTTCGGCGCATACCCATATTTCAGCTTTTGCGCATAAGTTCCCATCTTTCAATTTGTGTGGCGCTCATTATACGTTAGTTACCTATTTGAAAAAAAAATGTGATTACTTCAGATTCAAGATAAAATCGTACAAAATTAAAAACAACCAGGCATGTTATTATGACTTCTTACTGTTAATAAACTAAAGATGCAATAATTTTACCATAACAATAATAACTATCTTCTATACATTACATTGTTTCTAAAGATCTTTTTATTATCTTTTGAAGCCAAAAAGTAGGTATATAACTACAAGAGTACTTCGGTAGATACCACTTAAATTTAAAATGTTATAAATTATCAGACATCACGGCGTTTCAGCCTGTCTAGTGTATAAACAATTAAATCACAACATTTTCAATAACCAGTGACGTCTTTTACTTATTGTCTAGCACTGAATTTGAATCCATTGAATATTTTTATAAAGAAGCACTATAATATGTAAAATCAATATTTCCCTGACTGGGTATGGTTTATCTAAAGAGCCCATGCATACATACAAGCTTATCTTCGTGTATTTCAAATTATTGAAAAATTGATAATAGATTTCTACTAAGTAATTACTTCTAACAAAAAAATTGTAACTTGTGTTAAAATCAAACTTTTGTTGAAGTATTTTTTTAATGTGTAATTATTTTTTGCAAAAAATAGCATGACCGACTTCAACCGTGTACAGAATCCGCAAATATTTCGCACGGATTGATATAGCATTTTTCACACTATTGTTGATTTATCAAAAATGATTCAGCCTATTTCGATAAAATTTAAATGTGACCAATTTCGAAGTATACTCTTTCCAATAAAAATAGAACTATCGAAATCGGACCAAAACCTAAAAAGTTAAGCGTGGTTATACGTAAAAAAATAAATACTGTACCAGCCTTTTTAATAGTTCACTGCAGGACGTAGGCCTACCCACGAAGGGTGTTTGGGCCATTTCCACCACGCTGGCCCAGTGCGGGTTGGTGGATTCACATACGCCATCGAATTTGTTCTACGGACGCATGCAGGTTGCCTCACGATGTTTTCCTTCACCGAAAAGCCCGTGGTGTGAAATTCCGTACATAAATTCCAAGGAATTCATTGGTACGGGACCGGGATTTGAACCCACGACCTCACGATTTGTAAGGCGGGTGTCATTACCACTAGACCACCACGGCTTAAAAAGAAATACATACGCGTCGAATTGAGTTCCGCCTCCGTTTCGTCGGTCAAAAACTGTAGTGACACTCGAGGCAATTGATTTATTCAGTACTACAATGAAATATTTTTGTACTATATTTTCAAATATGTTGAAATACCCGAGAGAAATAAATATGACCATATTTATTTCATGCACAAAGCACCCCATGCGGGACGTCAGTGCAGGTCTTATCGAACCATTTCGAATCAGAAATACGGTCTATTCATGGCCTCTTAAGAATTTACCGATTAACAGTAAAAGAATACAGCTGAATACCTAAACAGTAAACACCCTTATACCTAAATATGTATATGTAGAATAGGATACCAAGAGTTCAAGGTAAATAATCATAATCCTAGCATATTAGTAAAGCCAACCATTGAGTACAGGAAAATGAGGCTAGATCAAATTACAATAATTCATTTATAACAATTATTATTCATTTAGAGAGTGGTTCACAGCAACCTTATCATAATTGTTGTATGATAACAGTAAACACTATTTTCAAGTACAAAAAAGGGAAAATAGTCAAGCTCACTCTGTGGTTGTGTGCTATCTCGTTCACTCAGCCTGTTATTTCATAAGTGCAAGGAAGATGACCTGTTATCAAACCAAATTTGAAATAAATAGGACATCAATGATAAGGCTGCAATATTGTATCTATTTCAAAACTAAATGCATTCATGTGAACAACATCATAATATGCCTATAGTACACATCTAAAACATCATAAAATACCTAGTGATAACATAATAATCTAGGTTTTCCCAAGATGAGTAATAGTATGCTACATAACAATGAATCCATTTCCTTTCATCATAATAAGGCATTTTGATATAAAAAAAGTTTACATAAGATGTTTCCCAGTATTACATATACATACCAGCGGGCTTAGCATACAGACCATAAAATAATACTATCGACGTGTTAGAACGTGACAGAATTATGACAAAGCATATATCTGTCACCTTTGCACATGTCGGTAAACTCTTGTCGTGGTCTTGTATGCTAAGCTAGCAGAAGTACATAATTATTTAAATAAAATAATCTAATCCTATTTTCTTTAATGAATTATTATATTATTCACACTCTTACATGACTCATGAATCAGATGTAAATAGGTACATAGAATGAATTTGCAAACAAAGATAACATCTTAAAAGATAGCAAAATATTATTTGCACACAGCTCTGACCATTTTTAACCTTTTAGCCTATTTTCTGTTATTTTCAAAGAACAGAACATAAAATACTATTCACTAAAACATAACAGGATAACAAATAGGCAATAGTAAAGGTATTTCTTTTATATAAAATACTTACTATAGGATGGTTCATTGTAAAAGAAACATTAAACAGGATAAAGCCAAAGTTGTGTGAAAATTAAAGCAAACTTATCCCTGATTAATTAGCAACTACATACCTACTTTATAATATAAAATATAACACTAAATAAAACTTCAAACTTTTCTCTATTACATTGAAAAGTACTATATTATCCTAGCAATAAACATAGATGATAAATAAAAAAATTACAATTACATTAAACTATACTTGGTATATCGATAGATCTGTTAACTTTAACCTGTTGCCAAAAATCACAAAGTATTATTTCAGTATCGTTGGACTAGCATGCCAGTTGAGCTTTCTGCCTGCACTTGTGCATCAGAGCCCGCAAGGTGAACTGTCTGCGAGCCAGAGTGCGGACTTGCTTCAAAAATGTATCCAGATCTATTACTTCCTTCCGTAAAGCCTCTCCCATGTAGTAAATAGCATCTTCTAGAGTAGCTTCCTCAGCGAAAGCATTCAAGAGCTGAGAGTAAAGGGGAGCCGTAGTCACTACTGCTTCGTCAACATCTACTCCTTTTTGTTCAGCTAACTTCTCCACCGCAGCCTCTAACTCCTTCTCTTTCTCCTGTAATAGTGCAACATTTTTGTCCAGTTCTGCCCTTTCTCTCTGCAGCCGTGCCAGAATGTCTTCAAGGCGAGTTTTGCCATCTCTGAGCTCCTGCTGAGTGCGGCGCAGGGTATCCAGCTCTGCTTGCGACTGCTGAGATTGCTCCTTCAGTCTTCTCCTAAGTTTGTCTTCCACAGCTGATAACAAGGATGCTTTGATATGTTCCTCTGTTATGGTTCCTCCAGCTACATCTGGGGCAGGTGAGTACCCCGATTGAGGGGGGTATGGAGTTGAAGTAGGGTATGGCAATCCCCCATTAGTATTAGCAGCACCAGGGTAAGGAGTACCAAAATTAGGATATGGCACATTAGAAGGCGTTGGGTAAGGAGACGGTCCTTGGTAACCTTGCTGTGGAGTCATTTGAGGGTAACCTGGGTAACCAGGACCAGCGGGCTGAGGCATAAAAGAGTTAACCGGATAAGGCGGTCTAGTTTCGTTGCGGGGTTTCGAATAAACAGGCGGCAGCTCCCCAAACGCAGTGATCATGCACAAAATTAACTTCTGTAATGTCGAGCCGTTTTGAGCCCATTCGTGCAGATACGGCAGGTAGACTTTTCCATTGCTATCAACGTACTTGGACACTTTTATTGACATGTCTGGTGTAGGTTTGACGAAACACAATGGGGCATTGGCGGGGTGCGTATCCATAAGCCATATTTTGACGGGGATATTGTAATAGGCCCCTTTATAATTTACTGGAATTGTTCCTTCGAGATTGAGGAGATCTTTCCTAGCGCCAGAGTTGAAGACAAAGGCTTCTAAACGAAAAAGCAGACTTCGATAAACTTGTGTAAGACCAATCACCTCTCGACATGTATAATCCCGATGTTTATACTTGGACAGATATTGTTTAAGCGAAGTTTCATCGTTAGCCATGATGATATAATGACTAACAGTAATGTTTTTCACTAAAACACAGAAAAATACTAATAAATCGGGAAAATCACTGCCATAAATTCAACAATCTCTTCGCCAACTATGACTTCATTTATAAAATGACAATTGACATTGACAATACAATTTGTATGACTTTAACATTGACAATACGTAAAATATTAGGTTTTTTTTTTCTTCCTTAAAGAATTGAGCTGGCCGTTAGCCGCGTCTTAATCTAAGGCCGCATCCGATAATATATTTCGGGCTTTACCATGAATAATATTGACAGTCGGGAGGAACCAATTTATATTGATTTAAATTACCCACAATTTATTGGTTTTTGACGTGACCAAGTCTCATAAACGGCCCCATCAAACAGAGGCGGTACGAGCGGTATAGCGGTACGCGCGGTACGGCGGTACAGCGTGCCTGCACATACTGGCGCGGGCGGCGAACGCGACGCGGGCGTGCCAACATGCGATCCAGGGTTACATCAAATAAAACTTCATTGCCTTGTTTTGGATACGAAATTGTCGTATTTTGATTCAACGGAACAATAATTTCAATTCCAGCTATCATAATAAACGTTTAAGCCGCAAATATTTGTGATTATCAGCCTCAAAGACATGATCTGACAGGACTATGAAAGTCCACAAGTGGTATATTATTCAGAGAAAAATCGAACAAGATGATATATACATCATTTGAAAGCTTATTTTATGGGCTTCCCAAAAATATTTAATTTAGATTTTTTCATCTCTCCAATTTTTTTAAATGCGAAAAATAAATTGTATGAAAAATAACAATACAGCTTAATACTTTTTCTACTTTAGCAATAATAAAGTGATTCTATCGTTATTTTACATGCATTCGTAGCTGATTATTCCACATTCATCGGTTAATTTGCTAAAATTAAAAATTATATCCTACCAGTGTGACCAGTTAGTAGGTACAATGTGACAAACAAACACTTTAAAAGTGTGTCTAATTGGTAAAAATGCTTTTATTTAACAATTTGGATGTTATTTAATCAGGGTTGATAGAGATAAACTACTTATTGAGCCAAATATATTTATTTATACTAGTAAATTCAAAATATATTTTTAAAAAATTGGAGGGCACTTTTTTGTTTTTAACTGTCGTAATAGACTCAGAAAAATATGAACTTTCTCGAAATGTAACGAGTGTTGTGGTTAGAATTTTTGATTATTATTATACCAGCCTCCATACATTTTGTGGACATGTCCTACAGTATTTGATGGCAACCCTAAATCGCGTGTCCGCCCGCCCGTCCGGACGCCACGCGGTCGGCGGGCGCGGTATGAGATAATCTAAGGGTATGAGCGGTACGGGCGCGGGCATAGTTATGCTACTGAGCACTAGATGTCGCTCTAACCTTCAAAGTTCTACCGCTTCACACTAGGTAGCGCCATTCTGATCGTACTGATAGGAATTAGGATGGGAATGATAAAATGAAATTCCATCACTCGTTTTACTACGTTTCTTTCTCTTGCCATTTTATTTAAATTTAAACAATTATTTTTATTTTTCTGTTAATTTTTTTTTTATTTAGAATTGGTTCGCGTTTGACTACACACTGCCTGATGTTAAGCAGATGTGCGGTCTAGGGTGTAGCACGCTTACCTAGAAGATACCTATTTACTCGGGATTTGAAGACACCCACGTTGTACTTTAACGGGAAGACAGACCCAGGCAAAGCGTTCCACATTCCGGCTGTTCATAAATAGATACAAGCCTAACTTCTCTGTAGTAGTTATACAGGATCATCTCCTTGTCTTATACTAAGCCGCTAATGTAAGATCATCATTATTAACAATTGTTACTATGAGGACCACTCAGAATACGAGAAAAAAATCATCTGATATTTCATACATACTCCGCTCGGAATTAACAAAATATATGAAACAGGTGATTTTTTTCGTATTTCGGATTGACTCCATAGGTAGTAAAAGTTCATAGTGATGGTCTGAATCACCTTCTTTTGCACCAGCTGGATCGTCCTGTATGCAGTCTTCAGTCTCTGGCAGCGCGCATTTTTTAGTTTGTCGTCAGAAACCGTGAGTACGACATTCCTCTGATACTCATTCCTACTAATCATGTATTCCTGTATTTAAATCTATTTTTTAGAATTTCCTAAATATGATAGAATGGCTCTAACATAGAATAGAAAGAAAATAATTCTATACTTACTACCTGCTCTAAATAATTAAATAAATAGAAACAAGATATTTCTTGAATATTCGTTAAAAATTTCTGAAGGCGTAAGTACATCAGACAATAACTATTTGTTCATCTATAGTTACACAAAGTATTATTTAAATGTGTATTGTTTTACATTTGTTACTTACAATATCTGATAATAAATGCTCCTTTATAGTGCTTGGTGGGTGCTTGTGTAGTCTACTGTCTGTAGAACTACTAGTTATAACTATGCCGCAACCATGGATTTATCATATAAACAGGATTGAGTACTGGCAAAGAAAAAAGTGCCGACAAGGATACCACATCAGATGATTGTGTCTCTTTTCCAAGTAGGATGACCAAAACGTCTCGATCAGCTCGGGATATAATATTTCTTTGGATGGTACTGCACGCAGGAATTGCAGTTATCTAACCCCTAATTCGTCGTCCATCGTCATCGTCGTCGTTTTAGCAATAGGACGCCTACTGCTGGGCATAGGCCTTCCCTAAAAATCTCTATAAAACCAATCCCCAAAAAGCAATGGTCTAGAATTAATATATGCGGAGATAATTCAGTTTCAAGTTTAACAGCTGTTATCGGAAATGTAGATCTCGGAGAGTTTTTTCACCTTTGTTAAGACAGCAATGGTCTAGAATCCATATTAACGGTTTTAAACAACGTTCAAGTTTCATAGATGTAATCTTGACACATATCACGCAACCCGTGTCAGTGCTTAACCACGAAAAACTTTTTCACGAAAACTTTTTCACGAACGACTTTATCACGAAAAACTTTGTCACAAATAGACTTTATCACGAAAAGACCGTATCACGAAAAATCTTAATCACGAAAACTTTTCCACGAATAGACTTTGTCACGAAAAATCTTAATAGACTTTATTACAATAAGTCACAATCCTTTTTTGGCTTTTTAGAATACTGACGTCTGATATCTCTTATTCCAAAATGGATGCCATTTTTGAAATCTACACCCCCAAAAACCTCGAAAGCTACACCCATGACGACTTTTCCAAAAAAGTGACGTCCGCCATCTTGAATATCAAAACGGATGCCATTTTTGAAATCTACACCCATAAAAACCTCAAAAGCGACACCCATGACGACTTTTGGCAAAAAGTGACATCAGCCAACTTTAATTTCAAAATGGATGCCATTTTTGAAATCTACACCCAAAATTAACCAAAATTAATTAACAAATAATCAAAATCGACACCCAGGACTATACACCTATTGTACACCCAGCATGTTTAAGAAATATGTCCAGCATAGTCACCCTACCACACTTTTTTGTATACACCATAGTACGCTATTTGCAATCGACGGTGATACTCTAGTCAAAAATAAAAAAATAACCATTAATCATAAAGATAAGATAAGATAAATTTTATTGCAAAAACTTACACTAGGTACACAATTTTAAGTAGCTCTGCCTTTTGCGTTAGTTTAAAACTGTGTTGCAAAACGCAGTGTCTTCCAGATGGATCAAGTGATTTTGCAAGTACAAACAAACCAAGTCACTATACAATTCAAGAATGAGCGTTTGCATTAGTGTGTGTGTGTGTGTGTGTGTGTGTGTGTGTGTGTGTGTGTGTGTGTGTGTGTGTGTGTGTGTGTGTGTGTGTGTGTGTGTGGGTGTGTGTGTGTGTGAGTGTATGTGTGAGTGAGTGTGTGTGCGCGCGCACACACACTCACTACAAGATGTAGGTATATTCATACAAAATAAATATCAAACTGTTTTATTAGCATCTATTCGCAATTTTAACTAAAATCTTATCTAACTACATTGTTATAAAAACTAAAAAATGGTTAAGACAGTCGCGGCTTTATAGCTAATAATTCTACCATGTATAAGTGTAGTTTCGAAATGGCAATAGTGCGAGCGGGACACCCTCATCACTTTGGGAAGTCTCACTCGGCACATCGTCTCTCTTATGCCATTTCAAAGGAATATATGTTTTGTTGTAACGCATTAAGGTTGAATTTTCCTAAGCTAACTTTGAGCCAAATTTCGTCTGTGCGCAATCCAGATAGAGAGATGTCGAAATTCCGGCGTGTGAAGTATATTTGCAGATGTGTTGTCGAAATTAGTAAATTCAAGCCGAAGAATTGGGAAGGTACGCAGTGCTTCCGCTGTCAAAGGTTTGGCCATGCTTCAAGCAATTGCAACCTGCTGCCTCGCTGTGTTAAGTGCGCTGAGCCACATTCTACTAAAGAATGCCAAAAAAAAGATCGCACCTCTCCAGCCCAGTGTTGTAACTGTAACGAAGCCCATCCAGCAAACTATCGTCAGTGTCCTGCCCGCAAAACTTACCTGGAAAAGATTCGTAAACAGCGTACTCCTGCCCTGGATCTGATCAACAACATCAATCGAATCGATCAAGTCAAAGTGCCCAAGCCTGCCTTCAGTGCAATAACTGAAGCCAAAACGAAATCTGATTTGACCTACAATCCTAAAAAGGTAAACCCTGTATATACTGAACCGAGAAAACCAGCTCTGACGAATGATTACAACCAACAACAACCGGATTCCTGCACTAGTGAAATTTTCTACATCCTAACTATAATTAAATCGTTAAAGAAAGAATTTCTAGCATGCGAAACTATGGTGGAAAAGATTATACTGATCTTGAACCATCTTAGTCAGTATGTATAGGGCGTCCTAAGCATCCTAACTTGGAATGCTGACGGCATTCGGACTAAATTACCTGAACTACTTAATCTTGTCAAAATTAATAATGTTGACATTATAGCATTGTGCGAAACAAGAATCACCAGTACAACTAGCATAAGCGCCCCAGGTTATAATATTAATCGACAAGACAAACACAGCTCGGGTCGAGGTCAGGGTGTAGCCATCTTAGTACGGAACACCATTCAACATACCCGCATTCGTGTCCCACCCACCTCTCATATGGAAGCAGTAGGAGTAAAACTCACAACAGCGAACAATAAGAGTCTCATTGTGGTTTCAGTTTACCAATCTCCTAACCTGCGTTTCCTGGCTAAGGACTTAGAAAAACTTTTAGACCTTGGACCAAATGTGTTGATTATGGAAGACATGAACTCCAAGCATAAGAGCTGGAGCTGCTCCGCTGAAAATGCCGCTGGGAAATTGCTATACAACCACATGTTAAGTCACGACTACATTATACATGCACCTTCGTTACCGACACTTGTTCACTATATACACGACTATAAACCCTCAACCTCTGACCTAATTATAACTAAAAATATTAACAATATTGTCAACCTTAAAACCATACCTGCTCTATCATCTAATCACTTACCAATTAGCTTCTCCATCTATGATGAGTTTCAACGTCAAAATAAAACTCTATATAAGTTCAGTGCTGCTAATTGGTCGCAATATCGCTCTGTACTCGATGCTAATATAAACTTGACGTCCACTATGTATAAATCACCTGACGAAATAGACAGTGCCCTTGAACAACTAACCAATGCTATTTATAAAGCTCGTGATTCATCTGTCCCTCTTGTAGAGAGTAGGTACTCCAGGAGCAAAACCTTTTCCACGTCACTTAAAAAAGCTTATCAAACAAAAAAATCTATTTCGTCGAAAAGACGCTTCAACTACTGATCCTATTTTAAGAAAAAGCTTAAGATTCACCATTAATAAGCTTCAATCTGAAATTAATGAGAGAATCAAAATCTTTAATGATAAAATTTGGAACGAAAAACTACGAAGAGTAGATAATCCATCCTCTGATTTATGGAGGGTCGCAAAGGGCCTGCGTACCAAACAGCATACCATTCCGTCGCTTCTTAAGTCCGACGACAATCTAACTGAAACTGTCAAGGAACAGGCCGAGACCTTAGCTGACTCTTTTTTAAGCAACATGACTCTTACTTCCGATTGGACCAGCACAACTGCCATAGAACAAGAAGTTAAAGCATCGAATGAAATTATTAATAATTATACCCCTGACAAACAATACTTTTTTGTTAAACCAAAACATGTCATGACATTGTTGTTTAAACTAAAGCAGCGTAAATCACCTGGAACCGACGGAATCCAAAACGAATTGTTAAAGAATTTCTCCAGAAAATCTATAGTATATCTTACACGTATATTTAATGCCTGTCTTAGACTAGCTTACTTTCCAAAAGTCATGAAACAAGCAAAAATTATAGCTACACTAAAACCTGGAAAAGACGATAAGCTTCCCATCAGCTACAGGCCAATCAGCTTACTCCCATCTCTCGGAAAACTTTTCGAATCCATAATTTACTCACTTCTTGTGAGTGAGTCAAAGCACCTCTTAATAAACGAACAATTTGGCTTCCGTGAGCAACATTCTACTGTGCAGCAGGTCGTAAGAGTGTCTGAACACATTGCTCACCACCTAAACCTTAACGAGTCTACCGGAATGTTCCTACTTGACATCGAAAAAGCTTTTGATACTGTTTGGCACGCAGGCCTTATTCACAAACTTTACGTCGATGAAATCCATATATCCATAGTGAAAATATTGTTTTCATATTTGGGTGGTCGAAACTTCACTGTAAGTGTTAATAACACTCTTTCTGAACCTCGTAATATCCCAGCTGGTATCCCACAAGGTTTGGTATTGGGACCGCGGCTATTTGTCCACTACCTTAACGATATCCCGATCCAAACACGCACCAAACTGGCTTGTTTTGCCGATGATACCGCTTCACTAACTTCGTCTAAAGATACTGACCTAATTACCGACAGACTTCAAATATCCATCTCCAATCTACATTACTTTTTCACTTCATGGAAACTTAAACTTAATGAAAATAAGACTGAGGCTATATTGTTTACTAGATGTCGCAAACTTCCTAAGAGGAGACTAAAAATTAACGGCTACGATATTGAGTGAACTTCTCAAGCTAAGTATTTAGGTGTTGTGCTCGACAGTAAAATTAACTGGTCGAAGCAAGTTGATCACATAAGAAAAAAAGGCTTAAAAGCTATGCAAGCCCTTAGTCCTATTTTTAACCGAAAAACCAAACTAAGTCCAAAGTCCAAGTTACGTTTATATACTACGCTAATTAGGCCCTGTCTTACTTATGCCACCCCTGTTTGGAATACAACCTGTGAGACCAACTTTAATAAATTACAAGTATTACAGAACAAAGCACTTAAAATATGTTTTAACACCCCATTTAGAGCTAACCTCCAAAAACTTCATAAAGCCCAGAACGTGCTTACTTTAAAAGAATTTGTTTCTAAACTTACTAAAACCTTTTATTCCAAAATTCACCTCAGTAATCACACGAATAAACTTGTTTACTCACTTGGCCGATCTACACGCAAAAATCTTCCATATATCGACAAGTATAAAACTTACAAGTTACCCCATCACTACCTTTTGTTTGAATGAGTCTGTCAATCCCCGCTCACGTGAATTGAATCGCTAACTCGCTGATAATACGAGTTATTATCGCCTGGCTACGCGGTTGACTGGTGTATTCTTGTTTTGATGTGACGGACCGTGTGATGATAAATTTCGTCATTAAAGTTGTAATAAATTTATTCATTTATTAGAATTATATATATGATGATGATGTCTTCCAAGCCAATTTCACCTACGGCGACCATTTTCTGTTCATGGATATGGTTACTAACGGGTCCTCACATGGCTGATGTACCCAACTTTAGCGGTGAAGGTCCTAGGACAGTGGATACATGTGAGGACTCCATTGACTAGATATACTTTTAGGATAACCAATACTTTTTGTCGTAGTAATTGAAACCGGTTTATTAGCAGATCTGTATTGATAATAAATAAAAAAATGTATTTGTAACACGAACTAAACATAATTATTGTCTAGACACTTTACGTAGCTTGATAAATCTGAAAATCCGCAGGTATTATGCTGTTATAATTATTATTGTTACCGATGAATATGACAATGCAGGTGATAACAATACGCATATACCCACTATCTTCACAAAAAAAAAATGTATAAGTACGTGATCATTATAATGATAATTTGTCATAGTATTTTCATGTGTGTTGTTACTTATAACATGTGATGATCTAAACATACGAAGTAGCCCAGTAGTATGTAGTGTTTATACTTACCTAATTTATTTACTAAGTACCCGCAATTTTATGTTTTAATGAGTAGCCTACTTTCTAACTATTGTTAGCTTAAAGTTTTAAAAGGCGTCCCTAGCCTATAAGACGATGTATTATTCTAAGTTAAATGTCATTTAAGCCATGTAACGCTAAATATACATGTATTATTTACTTTTGTTAAATAAAGTATTTGATAAATCAAATCAATCCAGATAGTTTACAAAATCCTTGGCCGCAACTTAATTTTTCTCGTCTCCTCACCGTTTACTATGAGAAAACGAAATTAAAAAAAAAAGGTCGCGCTCAATTGTACCGCAAGGCGCCATAGAGCTGTTAAGGCTCCATCCAAACTCTTTATTTACGTCAAAATTCAGCCGAAAGAGTGAACAACTACTGGCGTACCCGTCAGGCCTGCTATGACACCGCGGGATCTGTCCGCGGTCGAGGAGCGCGCAATTGTTTACAAACGCGTGCCGCGACCGGACCTGTGCGAGCCCTTCTTAGACAACCAGTACAATACAGATGCCCGCTCGTCCGCTATACCGCTCGTACCGCCTGTGTGTAAAGGAGCCTATACCGCTCGTACCGCCTCTGTTTGATGGACGCTCTTCTTTTAGCTACACACACGAAAAAGAGTCACGTTCCGCCCGAGCCGAGGTTGCAAGCGAGAGCGCGGAACAAGCGATAGAGAGGCGATCGGCTACGATCAGGCTGTTTCAGTGTTATTAATTCAACAATGCTTTTTAAAGACGTTATCAAGTAAAAATAACATACATAAATGTATTTTTCAGACCAAAGACAATAAGGAAGTTTCCCTTATCATAAAAACTAAAAATAATTATATACATTTAAAGACGTTAGAATTATATTATATACAGTGAAAAAATTACTCGAATATCTTAATAAATGACGGAGTTATGGATGTCTAAACATGACCGCACGAAATCAAAAAACCTCGCGACGGATTTACGCGTGTGACGTCATCCGGCTCCATAACCGCGCCGTGGGTTAGGCGGGAGTAAGGAAAAAAGGATATAAAGTGCTTCTTTCTATGCCGGGTATTTTTCTAAGCCACGAATACGTTCTAGAATATCATTGTATATTATATCTTATCTTGAATATCATTGTTGATATAATATATGTATGTTACGATCAACATTTACTATGGGACTAACCCAATAAAAAGTCTATAACGAATAAAAAGTCAGCATTCTCATAATTTTGTCGTGAGTAAATGAACTTTATTTCTAAATGGAACAAGACTTGGCGTGTGTACCTGCTGTTCTGCGGATATTACATCTGTACATTTTGACTAGTAGTTTTCCAAATAGCAGACCTCACGAGTATACATTTTCTTATAATAAGTTCTCAAAAATGCACAACTTTCACAGATAAATAATATACTTGCGAGGTCTACTGTTTGGAGAGCTACTAGTTAATAGTTACAGATGTAAAAACCGCAGTACACTAGACACATACACCAAGTCTTGTTCCATTTAGATATAAAGTTCATATACTCACGACAAAATTGAGAGAATGCTGACTTTTTATTCGTTATATTGGGGGGTTAGTCCCATAGTAAATGTTGATCGTAACATAAAGATAAGAACAATGATATTCTAGAACGTATTCGTGGCTTAGAAAAATACCCGGCATAGAATGAAGCACTTTACTCGTATTTCCTTACCTAACCCACGGCGCGGCTCTGGAGCCGGATGACGTCACACGCGTAAATCCGTCGCGAGGTTTTTTGATTTCGTGCGGTCATGTTTAAAAATTCATAACTCCGTCATTTTTGAAGATAAATGAAAAATAAAAACACCATAATTTATTGCAGACTTAGTGTAATTTAAAAAAAAAATTAACTAGAAAACGGGAAACTTCCTTATTATATTCTAGCGACAGCCAATTTTTTTCTTAGAACCTTCGAATTTTGATTTTGGGCAAGATTTGGGGAGAACGGTGGGAGAACTGGGGAGTACGCGTGACAGTCATCTTGCAACACTAGCATTGCAAAAGAAAAATTTTATTTTTCTTTTCTGGTGAGCTGTCAACGTTGAAAAACGTATTGCAGACGTTCACCTATTTAGCCAAGTTCATCTGCTTGGAAATAAACTAATTTTGTTAGTAACGTGTATAAAAATATCTCAAGATGCCGCCTAAGTTCGATCCTAATGAAATTAAAATCGGTGAGAGTCGAGAATAAATTTTTAGAGGTGTTTGTTCTACCTGTGAATGTGATAGATTTTACAATGTACGTGTGTATTTTGCAGTTAACTTGAGGTGTATCGGTGGAGAAGTCGGTGCCACATCATCTTTGGCCCCTAAAATCGGTCCCCTAGGTCTGGTAAGTAAAAAAAATACAATAACATTTCATAACCTATAACTTGTGCATGGCAGTCAAAATAATAGGTTACACCGGTACCATGGTTCTAGATTTACCATGGTCCACTGGATTTGAAACAATTGGAAATCTTGGTTTCTCGAATTTATACTTATTTCTCACTTCTGGTTGGGTCAGACTCCGCGCCTCGTGTCCTTCTTTGCCTCTAATTGTTTCAAGCCAGTTCAGATGATTGTATGATCTTGGGGGGTGCCTCCCTACCAAGCGCGTCCTTCCGGGTGGCGGATGGAAGGAACCCGCGACTCAGGATCCGGTCCCTGTCGCGGCTACTCCGAATGCCCAATAAGGAGTCGCGGACCAGGCCATGTGACGGCCATGCTAACTTCCTAAGTATATAAGTGATGCTCACTTACACAAGCTTCATAGCTAGTGGCTTAGTAATTTAAGCATACTTTTAAGTGCTTGGTATAGGTCGAATCATACAAGTCGGCGGATGTGAAATTAGCTACAAGCTGCGCAATATCCAATATATATACATTTTTTTTATTATTTTCTAAGAATTTGACATTATTTAGATTTTTAATATGTCAATAAAAGTTTCTGATTCTATACAGCTTTATGTGAGCTTCTGTCAAGATTGGATATTGCGCAGCTTGTAGCTAACTTCACATCCACTGATTTGTATGATTCGGCCTAAATTATCAGCAAATGGATAGAGACCAACTTTATACCTAGTGACATGTTACTATAGCTATGAAGCATATGTAATTCAGCTTCTGAAACTACTATCATTTTGTTGGTAAATACTACTTGATTCATTTTTACTGCAATCATTCTTTCTAACATTTGAAACATTTCCAGAAGCTTCTGACAACCACTGCATCAACAGTGAAGTTGACTCTGATTGCAGAAGGAATCATTTGAATTTTTCATCATTTTAATATCCATTCACAGAGATACCAGTGGGATAATGTGGTCCATCGAAAAAATCTGAAAGAGATTCATTGATATAATATGAAACGAGTTAGAAAGAGACATGAACAATATATCAATTTGGTATTGTTAGTTTCCTCTGTGGAACTTCAAATTGTGGTCAAATAGCAATACATAATTATTTTGACAGTGACAACCTCTGAGAGATTTTCTATAAATATTTGTGGTCAAAAATTGCCTCAAAAGACAACAGCATTCTCTCTCTGGGATCTGTTTCCGTTCAAATCTGTCAATTGTTTCGATACTAATCTAATTTCTACATCACAGTCCCCCAAAAAAGTTGGTGATGACATTGCCAAGGCCACCAGCGACTGGAAGGGTCTGAAGATCACAGTCCAGCTGACAGTACAGAACAGACAAGCCCAGATCTCAGTGGTGCCGTCTGCCGCAGCCCTTATCATCAGAGCTCTCAAGGAGCCCCCACGTGACAGGAAGAAGCAAAAGAACAGTGAGTATTTATTACAAACTTTTTATTGAGGCTTTTGTTAAAGGAATTTAATAATCAGGTTGGGCATTTGTACAGCTTACATACATAGAACAACTTTCATACCCTTATATAATGTTGTCAAACTCTATGTAGTTAGTCTAGAAAAAAATGGGCTGGTATATAATTATCGGTAGATGACTCAGGGGTTACGTGGAATGTGCACAAAGGTTTATATCATTGTGGTTTTATGGTGGCATTATTTTTGCCTGGTCTGAGAAATTTTTCCCAGGATAAATCATACTAAGATGTATTTAATTCATTTCTGTCACTTGGTTATTAATTTTAGGTATTTCTTTCTAACCCTCATTCCACTAAGAGAGTTGTCATAGATCCCTAAAAAAATTTAGGGGTTTTCATCATTTTCTTCTTTTTTTAGTGGTAACTTAAAAATGTTGCTGAGGGATTGTAATTAATTCTCGTATTATTTCTTTCCAGTCAAGCACAATGGCAACATCACCCTTGAAGACGTGATCGGCATCGCCAAGGTCATGCGCCCGCGGTCGATGGCGCGCGAGCTTTCTGGCTCCGTGAAGGAGATCCTCGGGACCGCGCAGTCGGTCGGCTGCACTGTCGAGGGCCGGCCCCCGCATGACCTCATCAATGACATCAACTCGGGAGCGCTCACCATTGATGAATAAATGATGATTTTAGTTTATTTTTTGGTTTTATTGCCTTTAAGATGCTTTAAGTAAAAATACACGATTAGTATAGAGATTTTTACAACTTACTTCCCAATTTTGTAAAATTCTCCATTTGTTCCCAACGAGTAACACCCTCAACTGTCACACGATTACTCGATGGGAAATTTTAAGAAAAAATTCCCAACCACTTACTCTGTTATTCGATGGGAACTTTGAGTTCGTACGGAACCCTCTGTGTGCGAGCCTGACTCGCACTTTTCCGGTATTTTCTTTTATCATAGGCAACAGAATTTTTAGTATACATCCGTAAACGGCTTGGTGAGAGTTTTTACCAACATGTAAGGTGTTTCCTTGTGGTCATAAGTGGCGTCGGAATACGAGGCGAGTCATTGCTCAATAGCAAATTCATTGGAATGGGTTTTGAGCAGCTTGTATAGGTACTAAGCGCCACACCAATCTGCCGATGGGAAGTTATGCGCAGAAGCCGAAATATAGGAATACGCGGGATCCAGAGAAGAGACTCCGGGGCACCCGCGCGCTCCCTACGCCACGCGGTGTCTGTATGCGCATTAGTTGAATCACGTCAAAGTGTCATCTACGGCTAACTTCTCATCCGCCGATTTGTGTAGCGCTAAGTATGCCGAATCTCAGACGCCTTTGTTTTATTCGAATAAGGGGTCATTTATTTTAGGACTGGACAGGCCCGTACGACTTACGGTTCGTATAATTTTTTTGCACGGTCTGGCCGGGCGTCGTACTGGCGGCTCGCTACCCGTTCACCCACTAGTGGGCGTAGGGTTAATTTTTGTTTACCCGTGTACCCACTGCGTCAAAGGTGGAATTAATTATAAAAATATCGATTCAACACAAAATGCGGACGTATGGGCCCCGTCCTAGTACCTATAAGGGCCTTCGATACGTCAAGCGGGCTCCCGCTCAGGACTTCCGATGCTAGGATCCGCGGCGCGGCGGGCGCCCGACGCTGCATTTAGTGATGCTAGAACAATTTACGACCACGCGCGCATCCGCCGCGTGTGTATAAACCCGTCACACGCGTCCGCGCCAGAGCGCGCTGCTCCAACTTATCTTTAATACACACACGCGAGGCGAGTACCCGCCGTGTGCGCACGCTTAACGTAGCGAAGGCCCTAAATCATCCCATAAAGCTCGGTAGGGATAAGTGCACCACCCGGTAAATTAGACCGGGCCGGACGGGGCACGTTCCATACATTTTGTAAGCCATGACTTCACTAGGGGACTAAGTCGCGAAACAAGATGTCGGGCGACATGAGCCGCGACGTCGCCCGTCGATCAACCAAGTCGCGGGACAAATGTGCCCTAGTGAATACGGGTCTGTATGTAGTGTACCGGTCGGAACTGGAGAGCTGCTTATGGTCGCCTTTGTCGTTCAACAAGTGCCAGCCCGAATATATGTGTAGCAAACATAAGAGTGCCTTTCCAGTCTTTCCACAAGAGATAAGCTATGCGTTGCTATGAATGCGTTTGATATCCACGTAGCATAACACTGGTGGAAACGTACGTTTTTTGTATGAATAGATGGACAGCGGCGTGAGCGAGCGCCTCACCGCGCCTTCTCTACCTACTGTCAATTTTGCAGCATATTATTATGTCTATATCGACGCTTGAAAGGCAAAAATTACCAAGCGACAGTTTGGGCGATATTGAGTTATATATATCACTGAAATCAGAAAAAAAAACTGCGTCGATTGGTTTTACTCTCACGGCGCTAGAACGAAGTTTGTTGTCGTTTGGTAACTTAAAAAAAGACACATTTTCACAGTTTTCGGCGTCCAAGCGACTAAAATTTTAATGATTTATGAATATTTTTCACATAGTAAGGATTAGATTTTTATAATTTACACTAAGTAATTTTTGCCTCGACTCTAAATAATGCATCTAAACATAAAGTATTTTCTGCCTTGCGAGTACCCAGGAATTAGCATTACTTAAGAATTTTTACCTGATTGTTGTTTTTCTCTCTCGTAATTTAAGACTTTTTAACACACCTTCAATAGACTTTCTTTGTCATTTAGTACTTTTTACCTAAATATAATTTATTCAAAAATGTGAAGTAGTGAATATCTACCTGCCTGAAACAGGATATATTTTGTCGTTAAGTAATTTTCTACCCGCCGATTTTTTTAAAGTTTATGTTACTTAGATAACTATTTCTGATATGAGATTTCTCTAAAAATGACCTTATCCATGCTGCACCTTTTTTGTTTTGTCACTTATCCGCACTGTAAATCAGATTCTAAGAGGCTGTTGGTAACAAAATAACGATTACGTCTTCACCGAACTGTCGTTTAGACAACACGCATGCGTGCGCGCATGGTGCAAAGTGCTTAATCTCGTAGCTTGTTTGTGTACTCGGTAACTGCATTATTAAGATTTTATGACTTTATATTTATAGATTTTCAGATATGACATTATATTAGATTATTAAATTTATATTTTACATTAATTTAAATCTATTGTTAAAAGTACATAAAAATCGAAAAAAGCGAGTAGATTGAAGCGAGATAGAAGCTTGGTAATTTGGTGTGTTTCAGTGTGTTTAGCATATGTGGACTTTGAGATAGCCATTGATTCGGTCAAGACATGGGCTGTGCTTGAGTCTATCCAGCGATGCCGCAAGTAGTCCAGCCGGTCTGGAGACAGGTCAGTTCCTAAATTTACGGAAAACGGATAGATTAGTTCTTCTGAGGTAAGATGGGCACCCTGCGGACTCTCCCTCCGCGTACCGCCCTATAGTACTGCTGGATGAGGTGGACAAGCTGTTCGAATGCGTGATAGCTGCTTGCCTCATCCAGTATCTTGATAGGATTGGTCCACACTTGTCCGACGAGCAATTTGGTTTCCGGGCGGGCCGGTCTACAATCGACGCTGTTAAACGTGTCAAAGCCCTCTCGGACGAGGGGGTGGCTCATGGTCAAGTGTTGGTGGCGTGTCTCTAGACATCGCCAACGCATTTAATACACTGCCATGGGTTTGTGTAGAGAACCTACGAAGAGGCTGCCAGTCTTGCGATGGCAACAGTGCAGGTGGTGGCGAGAAGGATAGTGAAACTGGGACTTAGTAGGGAAGTAGCGCTGAACAAGTCAGAGGCCCTGGTATTCCATGGCCCTCGACGAGCGCTGGAATTACTAGGGAGTGAATCGGTTAAGGTGAAGCCTACGATGAAGTATCTAGGGCTACACCTCAATAAAAAGTGGAACTTTTGGGAGCTTTTCGCCCAGTTAGTTCCTCGAATAATGGGTGCGGCTGGGTCACTTAAACGCCTTCTTCCTAATCTTGGGGAACCAGTTGCCGCTAGTCGTCTTTTTTATCTTGGAGTGGTGTGGTCAATGGCCTTGAGCGGGGTGCTTATATAGGCGGACGCCCTAAGCCGAAAAACGGACGCTTTTCTGAAGTGACCACAACGCGCAATGGCCATCGGGGTAGTCAGAGGTTATCGCACTATTTCGTGTGACGCGACATGCCTTTTGGCTGGGTCACCTCAGTGGGATTTAGAAGTGGAGGTAAATAAATAAATAATTTTATTTTCAGACAACACAGTAAATCGTTAAAATCAGTAAACACAAGGCACATGCGAACATACTCGTGGCGCACGGAGCTCCGCCAACGCGGGCAGAATCCGGCACTCGCATGCATGCTCAAGGAGTGGAAGGAGGAGCTGGCCAAGCATACAGCTGGCAGCTGGACCGTCGAAGCTATACAGCCCGTCCTCGTTGACTGGCTGGACAGGGCGCATGGGTCGCTTATCTTCCGGCTCGTGCAACATTCGCAGGTGCTTTCTGGGCATGGATGCTTCGAAAAGTACTTGTGCCGCATAGCCGGAAGAGAACCGACAACAGAGTGCCACCACTGCGGCTGCGACGAGGATTTGGCGCAACACACTTTGGAGGAGTGTTCAGCATGGGCAAATGAGCGCCGAAGCCTCGTCGCAAGTGTAGGAACTGATCTCTCGCTTCCAGCATTGATTCAGTCAATGCTTGGTTGTGAGAGATCGTGGGAGACGGCCGTTTCCTTTTGCGAACAAGTTATGTTGCGCTTGTGTCGAAAGGAAACGGTGGAGCGCGAAAGGGATAACTTTTCGGAACTCCCGATGCGCCGCCAAATAACTGGGCGTCGGAGGAGGATTTTCCACGCTCTCCTTCGACCCCGTAACAGGTGGCTTGGGCAACGAATTCGAGGGAGTTCGTTGCCTGAAAAGCATAGCCCGAGGGCTACGCTAGGAAGAGCGTGCGGTATTTCCCCGCGTCACTTAAGGAAAGAAGGGTGAAAATCCACCCTTAAATAGGGCAAGGTCCTAGGAACCGCGAACGAGTGCGAACGCGTCCCCGCAGCTCCAGCACATAGGCAGCAACATCCCCGGGGTTTGTAGTGGGTACACCGATCAGTGGAACTCCCACATAACCACCCTGCTCCTTCGGCGGGGTGGTATCCATAAAATATTTCTTTGGAAAAAAGAAGGACAAGTAGTCCAGCTAGGTAAATTCAACTTCAAGAAGGAGGTATCGCTGAATCCAACTCGGCTAGGCAGCGTTCGAAAACCACATGACGTCTTTTCATCCGATAAACCTCAGTGCCTCAAGACGAGAGTTGCAACAGTTGTGTGTTCTCGAAACGTGATCGTTTACTGTGGGCCTAATCGCAGCGTAGTCTTGATATCTAGATTATGGGTCCACCTCCGAGATGAACGGAAGATCTCACCAAGACCGCAGCATCGTGCTGGAAGCAAGCCGTTTCCAGCCGGTCATATATTGGAAATCTATAGGGGAGGCCTTAGTCCAGCTGTGCAATGTCTGCAAAGACAACGACGACGACAAATTAATAGAAACAATAATTAACAATAAAATAGGTAATGATTTGACATGGTTGATTTTTATTATAAATATTTAGATAGGTTTTCCAGAAACCGATGTCAACTTTATAGTTTTAATTTTAAGTAGTTTTTATTGTGACAATATTTTTGATAGCATTTTTTTTTATTCATCATCAGATGAGGTTCATACTCAGTAGAGAGTGTTTGTAGATAACTACAAGGGCTGTTTAAGAATTGGTGATGACGATATCCGTTGAAAACTTTTGCAAAAGTTTCTAATGTAGTGTACAAACCTGAATTTTTGTTAGGTTGTTCCTTTTTGGAAGGTAAGTGTAGGACTTTTTGCCCTACACTTACCTTATTTAAATAGGACTATGGTTGAAATTGCCTGGCAGTAAAGTGGTTTATCTTTTTATTTCGATCATTTTACCTATGTGTTAAACATCTGTTTATTCTGGATGCATCATTTTGCTTCAAATATAATCATAAAATATTGGGGTTTAGTTAATTTTACATGTTTTATGATAAAAATTTGTTTTTGGTTAGTAATTTTTACCTGTTTGTGATTTTGATCAAAATTTTACTAACCGACACTATCTCTTAAATTATTGAGAAAAATTATATTTTTTAAATGACAGTTCATAAAGCTTTTAAATTTCATTTATAATCTATTAAAACCGAGTAGAAATGAGTACCAGAAAATTTTATATGATTTTTTTTCCAAAAAATAAAACTTTAAAATGCTCTGGTGTAAAGTTGCCAATATGTCGCTTGGTAATTATTGCCTTTCAACCGTCGATATGCATAGCATATATGCTGGTGGAAAGGCAGCCTTACGTATCATAATATTTTCTTTGCTCATAATATTCTTTATTATACATATACATTTTAATTCAATAATACACAATATTATAGCAAAAAACATATATTTTATAATTTTATTATGTACAATAGTCAACTTTTATTTACATATTAACAACAGCGAGTGTTTTCCTTTGTTTTAAGGCCACAACTAACTGTTTGCAGGGAATTTTACAAAATGATTAGGGTTTTTCCTTAGGTAGCCCGCAGGCATACGAACCGAACTAATCAGATACACTTTCCAATGGATGGATTTCGAGAGAAAATTGTGTAGCTATTGATGTCTACTCAACCTACAGTATCTAGAACAACATGAAAACTTAAACAAGTGATTTGATTATAATGGTACAAAGAAATACATCCATTGAAACACAACCAATCATTGCTCAGCTATATAAATGATCTAACTAATCATTTATCAACAATATTCGCGCATTGCCTAACAAATTATGTACTACAAAATAAAAATAAATATGAGAGGTTTGTTCATTCTCAAAATCGTTACTATGTACAATTTAATTTACTTATCAGTCCATTACACCGCCTTTACGTCGTCATTTTAGCCAGTAGCTACATATTATTCAGATAGAAAGGCCCGCACTAAGATACAAACTATAAAATATAAAATCAAAATATTTAATTCAAGATTCAACAACGCAGGACGCAGGTCGATTCTCTGGAAGTTATAAAAGTGCTGTGATTTTATTATAACGTAGCGAAATATGAGATCGGACTACTCATTGGTCAACCAAGTTGGTGAAACAAGTCTCATTAAAGTTTACTGTCGTAACTACACATTTTTAAGCCAGACTTGAATAAATAAACCACTGGGTCTATGAATTGGATAATTTAACGAACATTTGAATTGGATAATTTAAATCATATATTATAGTATAGGGGTCTGCGCACTACAACGCACCACACCATAAACGTGCTAGGAACCTGTCCAGCACGGAACGATACGTTCTATTATGTACACTTCAAAGTACCAATACGTCATAACCAGTCAAAGTACCGTTTAGGATCATAGAGATCTAAAGAGAGGTCATCTATTTACCCGGCGCGCGGCGCGAAATACGCGAACACCGCAAAATGCATTTATTTTACATCCATTGCAGAATGCATTTGTGAGCGCGTGTTATTATTGGCATTACGCGTAGTTATGATTTTAAGTAGTTTCTAAAATGAGGTGCCCGCTAGATCGACAGTCGAGACATCCGATTTCTCTAAATCTGTGATTAGAGTATAGTCCATGCACTACACTGACCAAATGTGGATTGGCAGACGGCACGTATCGTCAATAACATCAACTCTTTGACATACACTTTGCCGAACTTGCTTACGATGTTTCACTTTTCCATTTCAAGCTAGTGGCAATTAACAATACACTCTTAACTTTGATAAGCCAGACGAATCTTTGATTTCATAAATACAAAATAAAACCGGCAGGTCATACTTTAGGGTTTTGAACAAAGGCTGGATTTTTACAGTCCAATGATTCACTTATTATTTTTATTAGGACCAGTAGGCTAATTCCAAAGATTAGACGAAACTGAACTGAACCTTTCCGTTTTTCCAACTTGTAAAATATCAAAACATCAGACGCTTTTACGTCATCAAACGTCTGGTATACCACGCGCCACACAAGTCAGCGGATGAGAAGTTATGCGCAGAACGCTGCGCAAAAGGCAAAATATAGGTATGCGCGGGAGCTAGAGAGAGACGAGACGCCGGGGACACACCCGCCCGCCAACCTCATGCCTCCCGCGCGCTCCCAACGCCAGTGCTCACTACTACACCACTTGCGTCGGCATTGTGCACACATGCGCAATAATTCGCGAATTTAGGGCAAAGTGTCATCTACGGCTAACTTCTCATCTGCCGACTTGTGTGGCGCGGACTATTGGTTTATTGACATCTTTCGCGAAACAAAAAATCGTATAAGGTTCACAAAGATTCCAATTGTTTTGTTTCTGGTTGCTAAATTAGGGCCAGACGTTCACTATTTTTTTTCTGATATTGGCAAATATGTATATACAACCAACCGCAATAAGTGATAGGGTTAGATGCACCGGTTGTGGTCATCATAGTGCCACTTTGAATAATAAAATAATATTTCTGAAAAAAAAATTCAAACTTTGACTTTCACACAAACAATATTTATAGTTAGTTATTTATGCAATAATTTTGACAACAAATGGCCAAAACCGGGGCAATGGCCACAACCAGTACAAATACTACACTTAAATTTCATAAAGGCAGATATTTTTAAAGCTAAATCTTAATGTCACAACTTTTTAAATAAATGAAACAAGCCATACTACCACCATGTCATTACATGAGAAGCCATACAACAGAATCATAAGTCCTAAACCAGTTATTAGTATACATATATCAATGACACATTAGTGATTTCTCTAAGGTAAATACAATAATATCATTTTTCAAGACTTGGTGATAAACAATTGAAAAATATATGTTTATATATGGTGGCATACTTGCAAATAACCAAATTAAGGGATGATTTATATTAGGACGGGGCGTCGTACGGGCCCCGTCCGCAGTTTCAAATTCTGCAATCACCAAATCTTACAATGTCTTGAATTTGAATTTTTCACACATTCTTGAAATAATACAAGTGTGGAATCACAATAAAATTATTTCATGTACAATTATTTTCAAACAAATATCTATAGTCACAATCATGCAATAATCAGCCAAGCGAGCCGAACTCGCGCACGAAGGATTCCGTACTGTACTGGAGCCCTCGAATATTTCAAGTGTCTACCTGTTACCGTTATTAATTTCGAGTAAAAAACAGATAAAAAATCAGGTTTGTTGTATGGGCTTAGATATTTATTTTATTTTCTTTTAGTATTTGTTGTTATAGCGGCAACAGAAATACAGCATCTGTGAAAATTTCAACTGTCTAGCTATCACGGTTCTTGAAATACAGCCTGGTGACAGACAGATGGACAGACAGCAGAGTCTTAGCAATAGGGTCCTGTTTTTACCCTTTGGGTACGGAACCCTAAAGTGTCCGAGCTAAAACCATGCCCAAGCTACGTAGTGGGCAGGCTTTTGAGTTAGTCGTAAAGCGATTGCAAGCCGACTACAACGCCGCGCGATGTCAAAGTGCTCACTTACAAGCACTAATTAGGTGACATAACATCGAGATTCGAAAAAACGGGTTATTGTAAATTATTTAATGTTAATATCTAAGTCGGTATCTATGACGGCGCTCGGACATTTTTTTACTACTTTCACTGAGGGACTGTGGCTCTGTAGATATTTGCTTGCAGACACTTATACAAAAATATTCATTAACCCAGTTGAGTTGAATGAAAACTAAGAGTAGTGTCGTTTTATACTAACATAATATTTCTTCAAATAGGTTTTGATGGAAGGAACACTTTAAGGCTCCATCAAACACAGGCGGTACGAGCGGTACGAGCGGTACGAGCGGTAAAGGGCGGTACGGCAGTACCGCGACCGGACCTGTGTGAGCCCTTCTTATATAACCAGTACAATACAGATGCCCGCCCGTCTGCTATACCGCTCGTACCGCCTGTGTGTAAAGGAGCCTTTAAAGTTGCTTTTCCACTAAGCTAAGCTAGGGCAGGCCGAATTAAACTTCTTGGTGCGTGCGATATAAGCTACAAGCTGCAGATAACACAATCTTGACTGAAGCTCACTTAACAGCTACGCGAGCAGCTTGTAGCTAGTTTCACAGCCAGTCATGTTTGATTCGGCCCATAATTGTTATAATATTCACCAATCAAGCTCGGTTATTTTCAGAGTGCCAAATGGGAGTTTTGCAAATTAAATTAATTTTTTTTTATGTCGCGTTGAACGAACGCGTCAAGCACACATTCGATCACGTTGCCAATCACAGACGTTGCCGTGCTTGTGTTTGCGCAGGTTTGGCGCTCGTTACATTACCGTAAATAAAACTCACACTTAGCTATTCTGTTTTCTATACGTGACACAAGATGGCGCTGTGCTATTTCCATAGAAATCACATTAAACGTTCGCGACCGAGCAGGTTTCGAACATAGTTAAAAACGCCCACTCAGCCCTCTGAGCGCAGCTTAGCTCTAGTGGAAATGTGTTCAACAAAATTATGTTTTTACATGGAGGGATACAAGCCAAGTAATGTATGTGGAAAAGTAATCTTTTTACACTTGCGATTTCTCAGTGGGGGCGAGACTAGCTGCGGCGTTATTACGCGGCGCGGCGGTTTATACAGCAGCGTGGCGAAAATGTTTTCACTGCGTTCACTTTCTGCTATTCTTATCCCGTCGCTGCAGCGACATACAATGTGAGCAATTCAACGTTATCGCTCCAGTAAAAAATCGCCGGTGTGATAAACCCTCAGGGTTGATATAAAGCTTGTAAAAGAGACGGTTTTCCGAGGCCGCGTACGGTTACGGACATCCGGTCGTCAGTTATGTATGATACACTATGTAAGCACGTGGTGCAAAGCCGGTTACAAACCAAGAACAAGCTTAGCCGGCATCGGCCCGGCGCCAGATCGAATAGAAACCGTCTCGTTAACAAGCACCCTTATAATGATATGGGATTAGTTAAATAAATTAAGATACAAGGCTGTATAGAATGTCACAGTAATTCTCTGATTATACTACTAAAATCAATTTTGTTATTAACTTATTATATTGCATTGTTTGTTTATGATTTAGCATAGCTTCGAATTCTATGACATTACTGGAAGCACAACACTGGAGCAATGCAGAAAATTAACAAGCTAAAGAAATGTCTTTTAGTTTTAGGAGATGGAAATTGATGGAATAGATGGTGTATTTTATTATTCAAGAGAATGTCTCGTAGTTCTCTGATTTGAATAAAAAAAAGAACAAAGTTCATGGCGTAATTCAGGGCGATTTTAGATCACTTTAAGGCTGGCAGCATATTTCAGGCAGACTTCTGGATTAGGTTTCAGAATCTGAATTCCAAATTGAGGAACCTTAGAAAAGTCTTCGGATAGCTTTAGGGCGGTTTCAAACTAGAGTTTTATACGCGCGTATAACCTCGTTTTTGGAAGCGCATGTAGTGTTAAGGCGCGCCTTTTGGTACACGCGCAACTCGTACGAGCTTAGAAAAACTCATATACTGACACGACACCACTACGGATACGAGAGAGCACGCCGAAATATGCCCGTTTATATGCGACGAGACCGGTTTTCATAAGCGCTAAAGTAGCGCGCGTTTAAGCACGTATGCTGAAGCAACCACAAATACATAGAAAATGTTCAACGAGGCGCACATCGTCGAACCTCCGTAAAGAGTCTCTGACTCAGGAAAGTTTGTATTTATTGTATTTAGAGAATGCAAAGGATAAAGATTCTGAATGGATCATCTTAATTAAAGTGCTCTTTACTCCGCATTCATGTATACACTCATCAAAGAATGACTTGAGACTCCTGATTTAGTGACACTTAATGCTATATCCACTTTATTTTACAAGAACTCCATGGTTCGAAATAGGTGGGCTTTGAAGTGCTCATATTTTAATTTTATCATATTCATGGGCTGACATCTCACATGTTCTTGAGCTATTAAGAATTAATGCTTCTAGTTTAGTATTTGAGATGATCCTGGACCAAGTTCAGGACATTGACAGTACTTCAAGTTTATTTTATACCTTAGTGGACAAAGACAACATTTGTTTAGTCACTAGCTGCACTTGTCCACTTAATTTAGCATTATGTCACCAGTGGATAACTTGGGCATTTGATTTAGTTACTAGCTGAATATTATCCACTATACTTAGTATACAAGGTCACTGCAGTCATAGGCAGGCCGTGAGGTTGGTGACTTGGGTGTTGTGACACCATAGGGAACTCTTAAGAATACTTGCAGTAATTTTAATTAATTTTACAATTTGGAGTCCTTAGTCACAATTAGTCCACTAGTTAACTAGAACACTGATGCCACACTTAGTCCACCTTATTCAGTGTTCACGGTCACTATAGTCTTCTGAGTCTTCTACAGTTCAGTGGATATCTCGGGCACTTGGTTTAGTCACTAGCCGTACATTGTCCACTTCACACAGCTTTACGGTCACTGTAGTGGATATCTCAGGCATCTGATGGTGATGGTGACTGTGGTCATGGACAGGCCGCGCGGGGCGGCGTCTTGAAACTTGTGATATCATCGCTAACTCTATTCTATACTTCTGATGACAACAAGAACACTGATGCCGCACTCAGTCCACTTTATTGTGTTCACGGTCACTTGATGGTGATCTTACACCACATGTTAATTCTACAGTCCAGTGGATAACTTGGGCATCAGATTTAGTCACTAGCCACACATTGTCCACTTCACACAGCTTCACGGACACTGTAGTCACTGCAGTGGATATCTCGGGCTTCTGATTGAGTCACTAGCCACTCTCCAGTTCAGTCAGCGTTGACGGTGACGGTGGCGAGAGGCAGGCCGCGCAGGGCGGCGGGCTCGCACTAGGAGGGCGGCGCGGGCGGCGGCAGCGCGGGCGGCGCGCCGCTGGTCCACTGCACGAGCGCGTGCTGCGGCATCTGCGTGGCTTGGAAGTGGTCCTTGAGCAGCGCCTGCGAGAAGTTGCAGTGCATCTGGTACGCCTCGTTCTCGCGCTCCGTGTCGCCAGCCAGCCGGTACAAGTCTGGAAGAGGTAATGAGTTTTCAAAGTGTAAATTGATAAGCATACTCGGTATTGATAGATAGATATTTATATTCTTTATTGTACTGTACACACCAGAACTTCAATAAACTGGGAAAACAAGTTTAGTGTAACAACCGGCGGTCTTATCGCTAGAAAGTAATTTCTTCCAGGCTAAAAAAGTTTGGGCGACAAAAACGTTTAGATTTGGCCAATACGTATAGACGTAAAACACTCACATCGGAGGCTGCAAGTTTTCAGTTCATGCGCGTCAAATTTTTTCACAAGTTGGAAATTTTAAAAGTATAGAATCACATTATTTATCACCACCAATATCACTCTCTTAATAGCACTCTGGAAGAATCTTGAAAGCTTTTGGAGCCCAGACTCATTTTCATTCTCTTATCTCTCATTATCTCTGTATGCATTTTATTTATTTCTTCAGTGTCTATGGTAAGTAAGTAGGACTCTTAGTGCCTTAGACCTGCAAGTTGCGATGGACAGGAAAATAAATGTTAATATAAGGAACCTTTCAGTATTGCGGAGGCCCACAGCTGCACGTGCACGTCGGGTATCTTGCTGGCGAGCTGCATGGCCGGCGTCACCATGTTCATGCTCTCGCGCGAGTTGTTGATGGAGAGGAAGATATGGCCGAGCAGCACGAGTGAGCAGGACGTCAGCCGGTTCAGGTCCTCTGCGTTCGCCATCTTGAGCGTCTCTCTGAGATACCGCCTGTGGAGATTGAAATGACATGGTTTTAACGAACGATAGGTATGGCTCAAAACCAAAGTTTTAACTTGTAAATGTCCAGTGAACAGCACCAACAGTTTCCAAGTCATATTCGATGGGATTTGGAGGAATCACTTCCCCTATCAGGCATAGCTCATACTTACTACTAGTACAATACAGGACTATCCAGAACTGATGCACTAAACCAAAAGGAGGTGAATCAGATCATCATTATGAACAACTTCTACTATGGGGCCAAACCAGAATTCTAGAAAAAAAATCAGCTGTTTTATACAAAATAAATTCAAATAGTCATATCCCATCTGTTTGAACCTAATCTTAATATATATAAATCTCGTGTCACAATGTTTGTCCTCAATGGACTCCTAAACCACTTAACCGATTATAATAAAATTCGCACACCATGTGCAGTTCGATCCAACTTGAGAGATAGGATAGTTTTACATCTCAAATTATAGTCGCAATTTTAATTTATTTAGCCACAGCAGCGCGTGGCCGGGTCAGCTAGTGTATATGTATAAATCTATTTGTTGCACGCCCGCAATGGGTAAGCTGTCAGGACGTTGTAGTTTTAAGATCTTGTTTACTTAATTTTATTCACTTTATTGAATAAGTGAAATTCTGATTCTGACACTGTGTCAATTCCAAGTTGCAATTTTGTAAGGAACAGCCATTTTTTTCTAGAATACTGGGTTGGCTCCAAGTTGTTCATAATGATGATCACCCTCTTTCAGCATATTACAGGACAAGCACATAACCCTATATAAATTCTTTAGATAAACTGCTGAAAGTTATTAACCTAAATATGTTGTATACTAATGAATGTAAATTACTGAAAATAAATGACATCTATCTATCTGATTACTAGCTAGTACATTTTGAATATTAGTCAACCTGCAAACTGTCCAGGCGGAGTCCTTCGCGCTGCAGTCTGCGTCATGTAGCAAAACATGAGCTAACAAACGTTAATAAGTCATGCAACCATCTCACGATCATGCCCATCTGTCGGAGCATAGGTGGGATATATTATGTGGGAAAGGGTTAAGAATAAGGAACAAGAATAACCCTTACTTGGCCTCATTGTACCGCGCCTGGAAGAAAGCTTGCAGCCCGAGCACGTAGTAGGAGGCCGCGCGAAGCCCGTGGGCGTACGGCGGCAGCGCTTCTGGACGGACCTACAAAACATAACTATGGTATAGAGCACACAGTTTAAATATATTTCAGTCTTATTTTACATCTTACTTTTGATTATTTATTAATAGACAAATAGCATAATGCAGATGTGCCTCTGTCGAGTAATTTGTAATTATAAGGCAGTTATTTCCTTTTTCATCCAATCTGAAGTTTTATTCTTGAATGTGCGTAAAGGGCTATCTAGAACTAGTGTACTAAGCCGAAAGGAGGTTATTCAAATCATCATTATGAGCTGCATTTTCAATGGAATCCAGAATTAAAGACAAAAAATATTTCATACATTTTGTTTGACTTTGAGTTGGAATTTTGTATGGTACAGCTAAGCTTTTTTTCGGCTTAATACAGGACAAGCAGATAACCCTGTATAGTCCTTGCAAAATTATTTTCTGTCAACCAGTTCCAATTGAAGACTACTCTGCTGCTGCTGTAGTGCGAGTTGGTTCGTAATGATGCAGTAGCGCTAGTAGCGTAGTTTGACTAGGTGTTTGTCAGCGATCATCGAAATTAGCAAGGCGTGTGTCATTTTCTAAGTTAGCCGTGGCTCGGATGACACGTTAAATTGTAGTTCCAGGTTGTAACTGTTTAGCCAAGTCAGGGAGGCTTCGAGTGGGCTAAAAACTCTGACGCCAGGGCGCCACCCGGCCTATACGAACTTACTGTAATGATGCAGGATGTAAGAGGAAAAGTGAAATGATAATGAATCAGGTGAACATACTTGTTCCATGAGTTGCGCCAAGTCGTTGTCTCTCCTCCCCCTTAAATATACGATCGCGAGGTTCAGCTTCGCGAACATCCATAAATCTCTTTCTTGTGACATCTGAAAACATTTGTTCAGTGTTTTTAGAACTGTTCAGAAGTAAACTACACATTAGGCCCAATTTTAGAGGCGCCATCGTAATTATTAAAGCAACTTAGAAAAAAAAACAGGTAGCCCTGTTTTTTCCTTCCTGTTAATCCCTCCTGCGCGAGGTAGGCGCGGACCGTGAGCTCTGGAACCGGGGTCTTAAGATACAGTTTCTGTCGTAAGAGCCGACTGAAAGGAGTCCTTGGAGCTCGAAGATCGTATTTAGGGAGTAAAATCATCCATCCCAACGAGGCTTGGGAAGGCAACGACTTTGTGTAGCCAGTATCATTGTACGCAGGAACATTGTTATAAGTGGATCCTGGAGTGCAGCAACAAAGAGAGTCACCGAGGGAGTTTTAGTGGTAAAGTCCGCATAACCATTGGAACCGGGTATCTGTACATACGTGTATGGCGGTGTGGAACTGCGCCTCGGCAGCCTCCATGCAGTTCATGGACATGGCGTACAGCCCGAGCAGGCAGTGCAGCTGCGGCGTGTGCGCCGCCGCCGTCTGGGCTGCAATGGAAACAATCAATGTGATTCAAAGCATCAACACATTTACAAAATAAACTACCAAAAAGGCGATTGAGAGGACTGACGTGAAGGCACCGCAGTTTCGTGTCCGCCGTTCGGTCTGAAGCCGGTGAAGGATTCGGTGCCGCGCTGCGAACTATGAGTCGTGCATTGATTGTGCATGGAAACGGTAACTACTTGTCAAATCATTCGCTCGCACCATGTGCTCGTTCTGCTTGCACGCAGAAGCTACTGCTATGCGAGGCGCCACGTCGCTTGTACTGAGATAAATATCGTAGAGCGCGAGACTGCGTTCTGAATTTGAGCACTATCTTGGTAGCCAGGCGTTCTATAAAATATTGAATAATGATTGTCTGATAAAACATCTGGGTTGAGAGAGGACCAGTGATCTCCGATGCTCTCCTATTAACCAATCCCATGCCTCGCTATGTAAACCAACAGCTGCACTAGTACACCGCGGCCGCGCGGCCTTCAGTAACGGCGGTACTCACGCGAGGGCGCGTGGTGCAGCAGGTGCGCGGCGCGCGCGATCTCGGTGAGCGCGTGCGCCTTGCCGCCGGCCACGAGGCGGCACAGCGCCGCGTGCTCCACCAGCGCCATGCGCAGGCGCCACGCCAGCGCCGCGCCGCCGCGCGCCCCGCCCCGCGCCGGCTCCACCGCGCCTGCGCTTTCGCCGCCGCCCGCTGTAATAACAAAACGCTATAAACACTTTTTTCATAGAACACTTCTTCACAGCATTTACAGAAAATACAGTCAAACACAAAGTCGCAACTTATGTACATAATAAACCGGCGCGGGCTGCGACGTTACTAGGCGACAGGGGCGAGGTTGCTCGCCACCGTCGTCGCTCAGTTCGAGTGTTTTCTCGGAATTACTAAGCTGCTTTCCCCGTACCGCAGACCGCCCCGCGGTGATTTTGATAGTCACTTATACAGTAGTTCAGCAAAGTGTAACACCTATAGACGATGATTAGTGGTAACTTCGCGATACTCGATCGATGAGGTACGATCGAAATGTTTGATAACTGAAATGAAAGGCGGCATTTCGACGCGTCAGGAGATCACACCTGACAACCATATCATATGTTACCAATTCATTAAATGAACAGACCCTGAAATTTAAAGGATGGAATTTTAGTTGAAACATCAGTCTTGTGTAAAAATACATACATTTGTTATCCAGCACTTACAAGTGAGCTTGTCAATCTGCGCGAGCGCCTTCTCAGTGTACTTGTGCGCCTTGTCCATGTAGCCGGCCTGCGCCGAGTGCATCACGGTGACGAGGTACACCAGCACGTACAGCTGCTGCCGCGACAGCCACACGAACGACTCGCCCGCCACTGCGTTGCCGCATACCGCTGGAAACAAAAGGAAACATTTAAGTCAAATAGTCATATGTGATTGGGTCAGCATTCATTGGGATTATAACCCACGCAATTTCACGATAGTAAGGCAGGTGTTACTAACACTAGACCACCACGACTTCTAAGAAGGTTTGTTTCTATGCTTTCTAAGATACTTGTTATTTGGGAGACTCGTGAACTTACCGTCATCGTCGGGCCATGTTGGCGCCATGATGGTCTGTATGCTCTGCTGCAGCTGCTTGAGGCACGGCTTCACGCTCTTCACTTGCCCCGCCATTAAGTAGTGACATACCTGGAAGATAAACTCTCATTTAGATTGGATTTTGGTCTCTTCTTTGGATTCCAATGTTTCGGTGGTCGACTGGTACTTTTGAACTGTGCATTTATCAGACTGCGAATCTTTTCGTGTTTGTTGTCCGTTTGCGTTAATTCTAATTAGAAACTAAATGGATGGTACTGGTGTTAAAAAATATTATCAGTAGTTCCATCATGGAACTGTGAATGGTACTAGTGACAACTCAAAATTAACACCAGTTCCATTAGTTCCAGGTCAATTTTGAATGGAACTAGTGTTGTAAATTATTAACAGTAGTTCCAACATGGAACTGATGGTACTACTGTGGTAACTAATGGTACTAGTGGCGATGAACCAAATCTTCGACCATGATGTTGCGAACTATGAGGCGAGATGGAGTTATTTGCGATAATAAAAAGATTATAATTATTTTTCGCAAAAAATGGCATGACCGACTTCAACCGTGTAAAGAATTCACGAATATTTCGCACGGATCGATGTATCATTATTCACATTATTGTTGATTTATCAAAAATGGCTCGTCGGATAGATAGATAGATAGACTTCGATAAAATTTTAATGGGACCAATTTCGAATTATACAAAGAGTATAATAAAAAAAGAATTATCAAAATCGGACTATTATATAACAAGTTATGCGTGGTTACACATAAAAAAAAATATACGCGTCGAATTGAGTACCTCCTCCGTTTCGTCGGTCAAAAAGATTTGAAGCCTTTGGTATTACCGCAAAATTACTTAGCGACCAGAAACTCAGAAGTGAGCAGTTCTCAAAGTTTACAGCTGTATACATAATAAAAGGACAGTGCTCGACGATTTGATATTGATAGTCACCAGAAAGCCCAAAAAGGAGTCGCATACTTTAAAATGATGATACATAATATGAAGTTCCGTGGAGACGGCGGGTTCGTGGTGCTCCGAGGCAAAAAAAATTGTGCGCGATCTTGGTCGGCGGCTCAGAGAGAGAGGACAGGATCCGCGGTCGGGGGCGTACTTAGCGCAGCACATCTATCTTGCTAATCAGAGGGGCAACGCCGCGAGCATAATGGGGACATTTGGGCGGAATGCACTTTGTGGGGGCTTGTTTGACTAGGGAGTTATTGACTGTGGTCAATAACTCTCTTGATTAGACATAATAGTGTTTTTGTATAGCATTGTATAATTTTATGTTGACATTAGTTTAAATACTGTTATTCGAAATAAAATTTATGTTATATTATAATATGAAGTTTACCTAGCATGTTGCATTTGAATCTCGACATAGGCATGAGAGATGTATGTAATGCATGTGTGAATTTGGTACTATTAGAGATAGATACAGTTCAAACATAGTTATTTAGGTTGGCACGAAAACTATGCAAAATAGTTAATACAAGGCTGAAGGCAATGAAATAAAATGCAACATAGTCTGCAACAGTCCAATAGGTCCTTTTAGCACAATGTCTGGTTCCAGTGACGGATTTACGCATATCGGGCAAGTAGGCTGTTGAATTTTTCCCTCCCCGCCACAAAATCTGCCGTTTCAATATACGACTACGCAAATGGTAGTAACAAATATTACATACTTTGATTCCAAGCAGTAAAACAAATCATGTTTTTTTTCTGTACACTTATATTTAGTTATACAAATTAATCTTTTATATTTGTCAATAATAAAATAAGTGGCCAAAAAATTGCCGCCCCCTAAAATCTATCGCTCTAGGCTTCAGCCTTCTCAACCTGGTGGTAAATCAGACACTGTCTAGTTCTTATAGCTTCTTACTGGCACGACGATAATATATTATGACGTGCGTAATTATCAACCTTGTCGTGTTGTTGACTCCGAGACAATAACGCGAGTTGAGGTTTTATTGACTAATTAACATTCGCAACTAAGTTATTATTTTTCTTGGTAGAAATCAAAAGTTTGTTCCAGATTTCTATGACACAATGTCACTGCATAAGTTAGTTAAATAGGTCACAACAATAAAAAAAAACATTTCTTTACTAGTTTTTATAGTCTGCTGCCCAGATAACAATGACAATGACACAATAATGATGTACTGTATCAGCCTTTTTAATAGTCCACTGCAGGACGTAGGCCTACACATGAAGGGTGATTAGTTATAATGATAGGTATAGCTAATTTTTTAGGACCACCAACTTGGACTTAAAATTTCAGCCCTATCTTCCTATGGTACTAACTAAATGTATACTATTATTTTATGTATTTGTATCTGACTTAGTGTATGCTACTTAAGCAACCAAGTCAAATTAATGTATGTTTGCACCACCAAAGTGCCTTAATGAGATAGTATGGTAAAAACTTATATCTTCTATTTACATATGTGTCGTTCATTGTAAAAGTGGTGTAACTCCATATTTTTAAAATACTTAATTTTTTGCTCAATGGTATCACATTTAGTCATATCTTTCATTATAAAAGTGAAGCAACTCCAATAGTTGCATAAAAATCCCATAGATGGCGTTACTTGTTTGTACAGGGCACTAAAACTTTCAAATATTCATTATAAAAGTGAAGTAAGTCACAAGTCACTTTAATAGTGAAGTAAGTCCGGAGTTGATTCCCTTTTATTGTGACTAATTTTTGACACGTGGTGATAAGTTGTGTGTTAAAATTGATAAAAAATATTTTTATTAAGTGTTTTAATAGCTTATTTAGATGGATTTAGAGGATTTTAGTGATTCCGGGTCTGAATATCAGCCTAGTTCCGAAGAAAGTTGTTCTGGATCTGGTAAGCTTATTGAAATTCATTGTTTTTCTAACCTTAAAATTGTATTTACATTTTTTGGTTACTTTTTTCTCATTTTATATTTTGTTTTGAATACTTTCATGCAGTATTGCATGTCGCATGAACTAATCTCTTGTGATTTGCGCTTGTTCCAGACACAGATACAGGCAATGATGAAAATGTTAACGAAGATAATAATCAGCCAAATCTTCAAGCTGAACCTGGACCATCTAGATCTAGAAAACGTTCACTCAACAAAGAAAATTGGGCAGTTAATAAAAGAAAGTTATTTCGTAATAGTGGAAAAGAATATTTGACTAAAACGGGAGTAAGGAAAGATGGTAAAAAATTCGAAAATATTGATTGTATGTGTCCAAAAAAATGTATTACGTCATTTACGGAAAATGAAAGAAAAGAAATATTTGACTCATTTTGGAATTTAGAAGACTTCAATTCGCAGAATTCATATCTGTATGCATTGGTACAAAAAACAACGATTAATAGAAAACGCCCAAAAGATCGGTCTCGTGCAGGAAAAAACGTGTCTTTTAAATATTTTATAAAGTCTAGTATCAAGACCCAATCGGTGTGTAAGAAATATTTTCTGAGGACATTTCAAATAAGTGATGGAAGATTATATCGGTGTCTATCGAAAGATGATGTCTCTCAATGTAAAGATAAACGTGGCACAACTAGTTCCCGAAAACTTGATGATTCTGATATTGTTGCCCACATTGAAAGTTTTCCTGCATATCAAAGCCATTATACACGAAAGAATAATCCTAACAGAAAATATTTAAATCCTGGGCTAACTATCCGTAAGATGTACGATCTTTATAGAGAAAAATGTGAGATTGAAATGATTGAACCCAAGAAATTAAAGTATTACATTAAAATATTCAACACAAAGTTTAATCTCCATTTTAAAGCACCGCGGCAAGACACATGCAAAACTTGTGATGACTTAAATTTGAAAATACAAGGAGCTGATGATGAAAATGTCAAGAAGGAGTTTGAGAACCAAAGAGAACTTCATCAACGAAAAGCAGATTCAGCAAGAGAAAACCTTCAGAATGATTCGAAAAAGGTTGATGAAGCATACATACTAACTTTTGATCTGCAGAAAGCTTTAGCCTACCCAAAATTAACTACCTCAGTAGCATACTATAAAAGAAATCTTTATTTATATAATCTGGGAATACATTGCTTTAATAATACACACGTAATACCGATGAGCGTTCATCTGATGACGAAATTACGTATGATTAAATCACAACATGTCACTATAACAGTGGTGTAACTCCAGAAAAAAAAGTTTAAGTTCAGTTTTATTATATTAGTTTTTTTTAATTTTCTAAGTTACTTTAATTTATGATATCTTTGATTTGTATTAAACAATATAAAATACAAAACAGTGAGTAAATGCTTATTTCTTTTTTCCTACACTTTAATTCGCAAAAAGCTCGCTATTTCAAAATTCAGTTACAAGGAGATAATTCACTATTACAATGAATGACACAATACTGCTCCTTATCAAAAAAAAATTGAAAAACATTCATGCTCGCTGCGCTCACAGAGTAAATACTCCATTCTAAATACCCTTCATAGGGACTTACAGGGTTAAATCCCAAGAAATTGAAGCTTTTTATACCCTTATTTGAATTTACTTACTATAGATTTTAAGATATTGTGTAATTTTTGCACAACAGATTATGGAATAACTCCACAACCAAACTGTATATTTCAAAAAAATCTTTTATAAATGCTATAATACTTACTTGTAATACTAGAAAGAAAACTTTCAGGTACTCCTTCTGGTGTGGACTGCCTGCCCATGTATCAACGAGGTGGCCCGCCTGGTTGAGTAGTGGCAACACTTCTTGTATCTTTTTGTCTATTAATAATAACTGGAAAAAAATTAAAATTATTTCAGTAGTGGCACACTACTTTAACAGTAACATGATAATAAGTAAAAAATATCTCTGGTCACATAAATTCAAAAGCATTCTGTAACTATACATATTAGTAAAATTTTTAAATTATCTTTATCACAAACTTAGTAGCACACTAGGTGCCATCGTAAATTTAATAGCCTCGTAAAATATTGTTCTCTATCAAACGCATATAGTGAAAAAGAAACAGGAATATTGTAAATTGCTATAAAAATTACGATGACGCCTTTAAATTTGGGCCTATAGCACTAATATATTTAAGTAAATTTTAAAGAAATTCAATGTAATGGAAAACTCCAAATTACTAAGGAATTATGTACAATACAGCTCATACATTCATACACTTCCTAATAAAAACTATCGATGATGAACATTTTTCTGAACTTTGTTTTGTAGATGGTTTAAAGAGCATGGTATATCATTTAGAGCTTGAATAAGCTAAGATAAAAAATACACTTTTTGAGTTTTACATTCATTGTGAAAATTTTCCATATAATTAAAGTACCTAATTAAATTAACCAAAATCTAAGTAAAAAGAGTGCATAACAACTGTTCATGTGTTGTGTGTGTTAATGTGTTTTATGTTTTAATTTTAAAACAAACATTTAGAGGTGATTTACAAAAATAGAAAATATTGATATAACTCACTTAAGTGTTAGTTTATAAATTCTTAAAGATAGAGAACTAAATTTTAATTTCTTCTCTGCAGCAGAGTTGTCTACAATTGGAACAGGTTGCCTCAGGATCTAATATCAGCAAGGACTATAAATACATTTAAGAACAGACCTGACCTTTGGATAAAAAAAGGGAAAAAAATCCTTGACAGATAAATACTAATTATTCGACTCTGCTTGATATAGGCACATCAGAAAACACTGCTTGCAAAGAAATAAATTATCTTCTATGACCACATTATAAAATATTATTTGGTAGTTTGTAGTAACTTACCATTACCCTACTGAGTAAGAAGAGTACTCGTGTGTATGCCGCATTGGAGATCTGGGCATAGTCCACCCCAACCCCGAGTAAACTACTTGCCACCTCATATTCACGCTCTGTTGCATGGATTTGCTGAAATTATACATTTTATTAGAATAACATATCTTGGTCTGATGTCTGATGATAATAGAAGTATTATTTTTTAGACACATTGCTAGACATCTGTCCTACAAATTAAAATAAAAGCAGCACAGTATGCAAAGCTTAGTAATTTCCATCATCATCATTGGTATTATTTGACTACCTCGGTGGCTCAGTGGTGAGTGACCCTGACTCCTGGGTCAAAGAGGCATATAATTCCCACCCAAGGCAAGCATTTATGTGATGAACATAGGTGTTTACTCTGTGTCTAGATGTATTTACATAATGTATTCAAAAATATACAATATATCGGTCTCCAGGAGCCACATAACAAGCTTTGCTTAGTTTGGGATCAGTGAACATGAGTAAGATGTCCCCCTAATATTTATTTTATTATGTTTATTAGCCATAGATTGTCCCCTGGTGTTCACAGGTCTTTCCTATGGAATTCTTACAAGTCTAACTGGTAGCGGTCTGAACCTAGCATGTTTTAGCAGTATGAATTAGATTGTTGGAAATAATAGCTCTATTAAATGAATCATACTAAATAGGAAATTACTATAGAACAGACTTTTAAATTGTGTGTACACATAGATGGTTTTTAAAAGAAAAAGGCGGGAAAATAAAGTGGCACAGAAGAGCTCATAATAAGCGGAACATCAAAACAACTTTCACCAATGATAAAATTCTGTATGAGCTATATAAGTTCCAAATAAGCCAAATTAGCTAATTTTTAGTACTCTCGTGCGAACTAAATTAGAAGCCAGTGCCTGTGTCTGGCACCTATATCAGAGCACCTATGCACTTTTACTTGAGAAGGTATAAAAAGTCTTTTTGAGGTATTTATACAAATGCATTTATGGGTATTATCTATATAAATACCCTACTAACTTCCTTTTGGGTACTCTAGGGTACAACTCCCTGGAGGTCCAAAGGTCACATGACCAATTGGTGACTATGTGCAAGATCCTCAGAGGTAAAATTGATAGTCCAGAACTTGCCAGTGAATTGTGTCATCTATATGCCCCAAATGATTACTGTCATCTTAGGCACCGAAAATTGTTTTCAACCCCCTTTAGTCGCACTGTAGCGCATTCGAAGTCTCCGGTACCACATACCCTCACTGCACTTAATGCCCTTCTGGACACCAACCCAAATTGTGAGATATTTGCTGATGAATGGAAGGATACTGTATGAATGTTTGAAGTTTAGTGAGAAGACTTATAGTGATTTATTTGACGTTATGCTATTTATTTCTGTGATTCTGAAAATTGTGTGACATTAATGTTTTTAATTTTATTTTTAATTGTGCATAAATTGTTTTTACTTATAGTTAACTAATGTCATACTAATTAGTGTATTTGGTTTAATGCCATACTAATGAAATAAACAAATACAAATGAGATGCTACACAATTTTACACTTAAATGTAAGGTGGAAATGAAATACTCACTGCAAGTTGAAATATGAGTCTACAGTGCCAATAGACACTGTGTTGTGATAATTCAATGGCTTTCCTTAGGATAGGTTTGGAGTGTGTAGGTTGACCCTGCTGCTCAAAAAGCTCTGCAAGCACACTTGCCGCCTCAAACTTCACGTCGTCAAACCCGTTTATCGTCTGAGAGAGGCACCACTGGAACCAGAACACTGTTTATTGCATTTATGACCCACTTCTACAATGTTTACATATCACTTTGAAAGTTCCCTCTCTTACACTCATCAGTATATTAACAGTAATGTCTTGAAATTTATTCACAACAATGAACCACACTCCTATAGATTATAGTAGACACCACAGCGAACCAATAACTGTAAAAAAAACTTACACTTTGCTCCAAATGCGTTCTCGCCAAGTCGATGTTTTTGGTGTGTGTCAAGAGTATATTTCCAAGCTGCAAATGTGTTCTGGCTTCGACTCTCTGTGGTGGTTTGAAATTAAATACGGCTTGTAAACACTGAATACAACTTTTTATGTCAGGAGGATTTGATGTACGGAAATGTTCTGCTAAACCAAGTAAAGAAATATACCAAGCGTCCTGCGTTGACGCCATTTTGACATTTCTGCTTGGAGGGAATAATGTTGCAATGGTTGAACAAAAAGATCTACCATAGCCATCACAGATTTCTACTAATTTACAAAATGGCTTCCATTGTATGAATGATCATGACACCAATGAAGTTATTTTGACTATAATATGGCTGTATCTTTGTCTATTTTTCCAAATTTTTCATCATTGGTAAAAGGATCTCATATATTTCAAGCTTAAGTTTTATTTGCCTGGAAGAAATCACTTTCAGTGATAAGGCCGATGCCGCGTCGGTTGTTTCACATGTCTAAGCATCTGTATTATGTATTGTGTAAACTGTGAACCAATATTGAGTTTATCTATCTATCTATTCATCCCGTTATTATAAAACTAAAATGTAGGTATTTGCAAACTACATCCACTTTCATGGATTTAATTTAGTACAGAATACACATTGAGATATGGTTTCGAAAATAATAATACACTAATAAAATTAATTAAACTCATGACATTACTACCTAACCACCGTCATGTCATGAGTTGGTCATGGCCAAACATTAATGAAAAATAAATAAATAAATATTGGGGGACATGTTACACGTGGTCTCTGACCCCAAACTAAGCAAAGATTGTGATATGGCTGCCAGAGATTGATATACTACATATTCATATTTTAAATACATACTTATATAAATATTTTCTAAATAACACCCAGACACAGAGCAAACAGCTATGTTCATCACACAAATACTTGCTCTGGGTGGGGTCGAACCCACGCCTCCTGTGATCCAGAAGTCAGGTTCACTAACCACTGAGCCACCGAGGCAGCCGATTAATGAAAAAGTATCGAAAACGTTGAATCCAATAAAAATCTTATACTCTGCCTTTATTTTGCGGGGTCTGGCAACATTTAATTTTGCTTATGTTGGCATTACCGTCTTGTTTTCACAGACAAAAAATATTGGATGAATTCTTCGTAATTACACAGATAAAATATACCTAATTTTCAATCCCATGGATGTATTATATAAATACAAAATCCTTGATCAATCCTTTAGTGCTTGCTCACATTGAAAATTGGGCGCACTCGCCAGTCGCACTCCACTATCCACTTTGGCACTCCATACATTGATGGAAAGCGACGCTTATTTTCACAGAGCTAGTACAACCTCAACCTTACTTTAGAAAGTCAAACGAAGCAACCCTATAGATATTTAGTTGTTTGTTTTACTATTTATCTCGAAATTCTAATGAACAGAATTCGTACTCTCTTGTTAGAATAGTCTTGTAAAGTATAGTGATTTTACTAATATATGTAAACAATTTCCTTCAATAATATTTTTACCGCACACTATTGATGGCCGGGCTGCGGACAGCTACTATTCAATTCTTTATTTCCTTAATAAATAACATTACAGTTTACACCAGTACGTTACTTATTTTACTCTTAATACTTTAAAAATACTACGTATGATGTCCGGTCACGGCGGCTAAAGAGTGTGGGTTCTTGCTTCTAGAAAGTCTATTCTTTGTTTGAGAAATCAGTATTAATGTTATTACTTATATTTTCAAATAAAACCAACTGATAAGTCAAAATTAGTTTTATGACTACTGCCTCTTAGCAAGTTACAGAGTAGGATTGCTAAAATTACACGAATATTCGCTACAAATGCCCAGCCCTCCCCCAGATGGATGGGTATAATGCGGTGGATCGGGGGCCAAGTTATTCTTCCTGTAGAATGTTTCACGTAGAATCGCACAGCGCCCCCTGTTGACGTCGCGGGGCGGAATTCGGGCCTCTTTCTGATGCCAGCCGTAGTCCCAGTTAGTGCATATTCGAAAGAAATACCTAGTAAATAGAATAAATTATTCAAGAAATCACTATTATTTGATAGTAATCAAGTCTCTGAACTAAACGAAGTACCTAGTGCTTTTTTTAGAGTTGAGCGAAGGAGCCACTGCCGTGTTTTCTTCTTCTCCTTCTTTTATGTTTTGGCCTCGCATTGCTGCCAGTGTCAAGTTTATAATTGATAGTTCTAAAAATTTTTTGATAATATTTTATTACAATAGTCACTGTTGTAGTCACGTCATAGCAAAGAAGATATAATAATACTACGTAGTCATAGTCCAATAAAGTCGCGGTCAAGTCCAAAGATAGTCCAAGTCATACCTGAGTTTAGCAGTGGAGACTTTACTAGAGGCGTCTATGGATTTTTGGTAACAACACGGCACAACATGATACGTTACATTATATTATACTTATCACTTGCCTCTTATGCACGTAAAGCAGCTCATAATCAACGAAATACCACAATTTTTCACTAATTGTCACTGATAAAACCACAAGTTTAACAAAATAATACAACGCGGCGATATGATTTTTCCGCGTTGTTGCCGCCAAAAACTCACCGTGATTTCATATTCTAATAGAATGTCACGGCGCAGTTAGCACCATTTGACCAACTGTAATATAAATTGGTTGCGTTGTATACAGAGCACAGACATATACTTACTCTTATATGTCTGTGATACAGAGAAAGTTACCAAAAGTCGGCGGATGTGAAGTTACATGCTGCGCAATATCGAATACTTTTTTTTTTGCCCAGGGAACATCCTTTATGGATAGATACCACCCCGCCCCGGGGGAGGTAAGGTGGTTGGAGTCCCGACGGTATACCCACTAAAAACACCTGGGGTGTTTCCAACTATTCGCTAACACTGGGGTAGGGGTATGACTTTGATTATTGACAAGTAAATAATCTAAGGGGTACGATTGCGCATTCGTCCGCACTCCCAGCAGCGGTGTCCGTCTTGGACTCATGGTTTATTTTCGTCGAGAGGCAAGCGCAAACACTGCGCGCGCCACCTCGGGGGCTGCACTTGTCGAGCGGCGGACTTCCCCGAGTCCGTCGCTCAAGGCCCCTGTTATGGGGGTTAAAGGCAATATCCAATCCTGACTGAAGCTCACATAAATCTGCGCGTTGATTGGATGTAGTGGCGCAGCTTGCAACTTCACTTCCACCGACTTATTTGATTCGGCCTATACCCAGATAAGAATACATCTATCAACATGACTATATTACTGTTGGAACCGCGGTTGCGATGACGTCTGCACCTAAATTGAAATTAATCATGCATTACCATCATTGGCGTCAGTAGAATTTTTCTCTAAGTGGGTTAAAAATCTACTTAGTTTCGCCTACCCCAGAAAAACAGAACGTATGGACTTCCAAGTTCTCTGAAATGGGCAAAGAAGTTAATAAGCACCGACATTTCAATTCATCAGATTGGCAACTTGAAATGGCAGTGGGCAGGGCACATATCACGGAGGACTGACGAGCGATGAGATCGAAAAGTTCTCGAGTAGAGACCTCGTAGGTACCGGCAAGTTCAGCGTAGGGTGTCCACCTACAAGGAGGACAGATGGCCTCATTAAGACGGCACGATCGCGCTGGATGCCGCTATACCAACCGGTCTTATTGGAGATCAATAGGAGAGGCCTATGTCCAACAGTGGACTTCCTATGACTGATGGATGGTTGGACGGAAGTACTGCAACGAGTCGAAATACTAACTTCTCTTCAGGCATTTTTTTGTTTCGTGCCTTGAAGTAGCGTTCCACGGCACCTTTCTCGGTGCTCTTGTAAATGAGGTCCAGCACCTCGGGCTCGACCGGCATCATGGCGCTGTCATCTTCAGCTGGCACCAGGTCGTGGGACGGCACCGCCACTGGCGGAGGTAGCTTCTCATCCCACACCTAAAGGCTACCACAGTTAATTGTGACTGTGGAGTGTTAGTACAGGCCGCGTCGCGTAAGTTGGCGGAAATGAAGTTAGCTACAAACTGCGCAATATCCAATCAACGCGCGGCTTTGTGTGAGCTTCAGTCAGGATTGGATATTGCGCAGCTTGTAGCTAACTTCATTTCCGCCAACTTGTGTGACGCGGCCTATAGGTAGTGTTGAATAATCGGGTCCAGACTCGTGGTTACACCACTTTGTTACACCAGTGTGACTACGAGGAAACTTTTTTCCTCGTGGTTACACCGACTGGTGTAACCACGAGTAAACTAATAAAACGTAGGCCTCGTGGTCACACTGCTAGTGTAGGGAAATAAAAAAAAATCTGTAGGTACTATATAAGATGTACCGTTTTAATTCTGGTTAATATTCAATCGGTTTCAAGCCTTGGATAGGCATAGGATTCGGCTTATACTTACATGTAGGTAAGTCTACCCTTTAAGTAAGTAACTTCGTATAAGCCGGGGGGCTAGCCCTGGTGTCGGAGTTTTTAGGCCGCCTGAAGGCCTCTGACATGGCTAAACGGTTAAAACAACCGGGACTTACAATTTAACGTGTCATCCAAGCCACGGTAGCGCTCAGTTGGAAAATGCCACCCGCGGTCACCCATCCAAATACTGACCGAGCGGAACGTTGCTTAGTTACAGTCTACCCTTTATACTACGGACATAGCAGTAAAATATTTTTAAATAACAATATGCAACATTTTATTGATTCGTTCAATGGCGTTTCGTTTATATAGCTGTCATCTGAAGTGTGTATATTTATGAAATAGATCTTGTTGAGCTCTATCACTTTTGTGAAGACAGCAATGGTCTAAAATCCATAGTTACGGAGATAAACAACTTTAAAGTTTGACAGCTGTCATCCGAAATGTAGATCTTGTTGAGCTCTATCACTTTTGTGAAGACAGCAATGGTCTAAAAACGATAGTTACAGAGATAAACAATTTTAAAGTTTGACAGCTGTCATATGAAATGTAGATCTTGTTAAGCTCTATCACTTTTGTGAAGACAGCAATGGTCTAAAATCGATAGTTACGGAGATAAACAACTTTAAAGTTTGACAGCTGTCATCCGAAATGTACATCTTGTTGAGCTCTATCACTTTTGTGAAGACAGCAATGGTCTAAAATCGATAGTTACAGAGATAAACAACTTTAAAGTTTGACAGCTGTCATGCTACTTTAGTATGAATTCTAGAATATGACAGCTGTCACTTTGACACATGTCATTTTTGAAACTTAAAATTATAATTATTTTTACCATTTGTTGTTTCTCTTGGTTTTCTTTGAAAAGGAACTAAAACACTAAAAATTATATATTTTATTTTCCATGACATTACTAAACAGTTTGCAACAACGTAATATCTTGAGCTCAATCATATTTTCAACTATCCCGCACATCACTACTTACCTAATATTTAGTCAAGCACGATCCTTTTAGAGTAGTGTAACCACGAGGAAAAAAGTTTCCTCGTAGTCACACTGGTGTAACAAAGCGGTGTAACCACGAGTCTGGACCCGAATAATCGTCGATGTCGGAAGTTTGAACTCAGTTTGTAACCCCTCCACACCCTGGCGTCTGTGAAGTTAGTTACAAGCTGCGAAAAACCCACTCCTCATTCTCGCGCTACTTACTGCGTTAAATTGTACGTCCCGTTTTTTCAGAGGCATTCAGGCGGCCTAAAAACTCTAACACCAGGGCTAGCCACCCGACCTATACGAACTTACTTCCTTTTTTATTGCTACTGCTCAACGAATTGCCGAATAGAATAGCGAACACCGAAGTTAGGCAACATTTCATTTTCGGAGGGGTCATCGCAGTCGATATGTATGTATAGGCCAATTCAAGCAATTTGACGACTCGAGCAGCTATTAATTGAGCTTCATTCAGGATTGGGTTATCCGCAGCTTGTAGTTAACATCACAACCGTCAAGTTGCTTGATTCGGCCTATACAACTGAACTTTACTGCGGCTTAGATGACATTAAATGTAGGCCTTGGGTTTTATTAACCCTGTATATCTAAAAGTCCTTTTTGGTATTTACTCTTTATGCTTGAGGTCTGTGGCTTAAAAACTCCGACATCAGAGCCAGCCAGTGGCGGCGCAAGACCAAAATTTCTTGCGAGACCCTATTTTGGAGAACACTGGCTCCACTGATCCCCTGCCTTCGAGGTGTGAGGCCTCAAGGCCGCGAGGCCGTGGGCGGTCGGTGGCCCACGTAGCCCACGCCTTCCGCCGCCTCTGGAGCTAGCCGCCCGGCATACCTATTAAGTATACAAACTTTTACCTCAAGTAATTCCTTAGCTAGTGCTATAGAAGCGTCGATCTCTCGCACTTGTTTCTCCTTGTTGTCTTGCAGGACTTTCATAATGTACGTTTGGTACCATATTCGGTTTCGACGCTTTGAGCGCTTCTCAGCGTCAATGTAAAACGGTCCTATCCCTGCCATGCTTTATGGATAACAAACTAGAATCGAGTAATGGGTCTTGAGTTTTAGAATTCCTCGGAGTTAAGTGGCTTCCTTGTTAATGGAATTCATTGATAATATAGTAATAGACAATAGTGAATATTATATTATAGTGGGATCACAGCTATAGATTTTCTTGTTCTACGAGTGATAGTTTAGAGTAAATGATATAGATCTTTGGGCCTGTTACATCTCAGAAATAAATAGTTGCGTATTGTTGATAGACACGGTAAGTTAGGTTAGCAAAAAATACTTTAAAACTAGAATTTAGTCGATCATAAAAATATTATTATGGTTTTGTATGTTATTGGTATGTTACGAATTTAGGTACAATGACATTTTTACGAAAATTGAAGCTTGTCAATCTTTGGTCAAAACTCGAAACTTTTGGCCTTTATGGTGCTTTTTAGAGTTCAGTAAAAACGGGACCCTATTACTAAAAAACTTATTTTTTTTGCAGGTAGAAGCTTGAAATATTCCCAGTATATTTAGCCAAATATATATATTAAAATTTAATAGATAAATTATATTAAAATAATATTTATACCCATACAAGATAAGTGTATTTTTGCTTGATATTAATAACGGCAACATATATTTACAAAATATTAAGTTGTATATTCCCTTCAAAAATAAATAATTAAAATTAAATATATTATGGGGGTATTTCATACGGTACGGGACACTTCGTGCGCGAGTCCGACTAGCACTTGGCCGATTATTATCATTTAATAACAGGGTTTAATGTGTCTCATAGATTAAAGAAGCAAGAACGCATCGAACATTAGAGTTGGTTTGGGTAATACATCCATGGTTGTAAGTTAACAGAAACAGAAATCGGACGCGGCTGACGGTCGCGACTGATAGGTATCCAAATGCGATTTAATGATTACCAGATATATGAGATAATCTACCATCCAATAGTTTTATTAATACTGGTAAGTTTCGAGAAAGGGACAACGCCCAACAGTTGTTGCTGTCCTGCTCGGAATGTTTTTCTCATTTGATAAGTAAGAAACAAAATATGTGAATGTGAAAAGAAAAATGTATTTTCTTTCTATACACAAAAGTGTGTATAGATAGAAAATACATTTTTCTTTTTTAAATTTTGCTTCGTCAGCGTTCTAGTTCTCGTATGAAACTTCCTTGTAGGTATCAAGATAATGAATGTCCACTATTGGTCCACTGAGCCGTGCAAACTATCGAACAATCATCGAGATCTGGCACGCCTGAACTCTGTGGGCACGCCGGATGTGTTAACACTGTGCACACTGCTAAGTCGCGACCGTCTGCCGCGTCCGTCAGCCGCATCCGATAGTTTGTTATCAGCTTAATGCTTGTACCTAGGTACCGAACTAAATCCTAATCTGTGAGCTAGTAATATTATGATTACCTATAGATACTTAATAAGGTATGTTAGGGGCTTGGTGGCCATTAGGATCTAATCAGAAAAGTGACTCTGAATCTGAATTATGAAATAATAGACATCAGTAATTTGCACTTTAAATTACATTATAATTGTCACTATAAAATATTGTTCCTTAAAGTTAAAAAATATGTACAAACAGATCTCTGACTAATAAAATCTATGGAATGATTCTTATTTTAAATCTTACAAAACTTAAAATTCTCATAATAAAAATCATATTTTAACTGGAATATAACAGGTGTTACAGATCTGTTCACTCACGAAGGCGCGCCCCTCCATATTTATTGAATGTAGTTGTACACATATCCGAAAATTAAATTATACTGATCATATTTTTTTTTTACTGTCTGTACTATTAGCCTCTACACGCACACTAAGGCGTTGAGTACAAACGAGGTCTATGCGTATAAATGCAAACGTATAATTTACTATGGAGGGGCGCGACTTCGTGAGTGAAACGGTCTGTACTCATTTTAGTTTATTTTATAAGTTTTTTATAATCTAAGTTTCGACCGCATTTGGCGATCTTTATCATGTGATGGAGTACTAGCGCAATAGCTCGTTTTTGAGAGCATTGTAAAATAAAAGATAATTCTTTTTCGCAAAAAATGGCATGACCGACATCAACCGTACAGAATTCGCGAATATTTTGCACCGATCGATGTTGCATTTTTCACATTATTGGTAATTTATGAAACATGGCTCAGCCGTTTTCGATAAAATTTAAATGGGACCAATTTCGTATCTCTTTACAACAAAAAAAGAATTATTAAAATTGAACCACTACGTAAAAAGTTATGCGTGGTTATACATTAAAAAAAAATACGCGTCGAGTTGAGAACCTCCTCCGTCTCGTCGGTCAAAAAAACATGCCTGAGTAATACCTGTTTATATTCTAGTTAAAATGTGCAAACACCACACTAGCTTACGTAATCAAATACTAAATTAAACAAATGTTATAGTAACTTAGTTCTGACTTTGTGATCTCGATGCCTTCCTGCCCATAACGGGGCTGCCGCCCATTTGCCGCAGTAGTCCCCGGAGCCCCTTAGCTTCCCTCGCTCCACTCTCGAGCTGCTCTGAGGGGACCGCGCAGAAGTCGTCGACGAGGGGCAAAGGCCCGCTCAGCCGTTCGGAATACTGAGACAGGCGGGACTGATGGCCGATGGGTGATGTCTTCTCTACAGGTGGCTGGCTCTGAAATCAATTATATCACTACATAGAGTACATAGTATAAAACAAAGTCGCTTCTCTGTCTGTCTATCCCTACGAGTATGTATGCTTATATCTTTGAAACTACGCAACGGATTTTGATGCGGTTTTTTTAATAGATAGTGACTCACGAGGAAAGTTTATATGTATAATACACCTGTGCGAAGCCGGGGCGGGTCGCTAGTTAGAGATAAATGTTATAGTCGGTGAAGTTATAAATGTCACGGAATTACAGAGTTATCTGTTTGCCCTGAACTAAGCCGGAAGAGGGTGATCCAGACCATCATAACAAACTAGTTTTATTATAGCATCTATAATTCGAAAAAAAATATCAGCTGTTCCGTACAAAAATGTTGCTCAAAATGGATTAAATGTATGAAACAGCTGATTTTTTTCTCGGATTTCGGAGGTTGCAACAGCAAAAGTTGTTCATGATTATAGCCTGAATCACCTCCTTTCAGCTTAGTACCTGTTCTGGATGACCCTGTATTGCCATAAATATCGTTGTTAGGGAAGTTATAAATCTTACATATAAGATGCTGACGTTAGTGCTGGGGTGGGGTGGCAATTAATTTGGCGGAGCAATACAGGTCACAAATATGCTAATATTAGCAAATGATACTTTTTCCTATTTGATATGATCTTACATATTTGTGGGCATAGAGCTTATCTTTTACCTAAATAAAAATATTGACACAACATGTAAATGTTGGTTTAAAAAACAAAATAAAATTATTTAATGTATCTTTTATAAGTCTGTATAAATTTACCTTCCCAACTGCGCTCAGTTTGTCCTGCAATCTCTTCACCAGAGCGGCTTCACTCTCATAGCTGGTGAGTGTTGGCTGCGGCATGCACTGGAAGACTGTGGCAAGCAGGTTGTGCAGCGAGACAAGCACACTGTCTTGCCACGCTCGTGTGAAGTACAGACTGAAGGATGGGTTCTCTTCTGGCTTCTGGACATAAGGCAGCACTGGGAAATACAGAAAAAAAATACTCCTAAAGACAGAAAATAAAAGTTACATATTGTATGTTATCCCATCGTGCGGCAGAGCACTATCTGACCGGCAGTAGCACGAGCACTTCTGGACAGATGGTTTTTAAATACAGACGAATTTTTTTGCGAATTTTCGCCCGCAACCATATTCAGGCTTCTTACCACTAAGGGCCTTCGCTACGTTAAGCGCCACGTGTATGTATTGAAAGGTAAGTTGGTGCAGCGCTCTTTGGCGCGGACGCGTGCGGCGGGTTTGTAAACGCGCGACGGGTGGCGGGTGCGCAGCGCGGACGCATGTGGCGGATGTAAATTGTTCTAGCACCACTAGATGCAGCATCGAGCGCGCGCTGCGCTACGAATCATAGGCCCGCGTCGGAAGTCCGGAGCGGGCACCCGCTCCGTGCACCCGCCGCGTGTGCCCGCTTAACGTAGCGAAGGCCCTTAGGGACTTTTCTAACCTCTATACAACAATATATAGACACGCGGTAGCGTGTCCAGGCAAGACAAATAAAAAGGAACAGGCGACGCGACGTGTGTAATATTACACGAATCATTTCGGGCCACTTTTGACCCCTTCAAAGTCGAAAACTATTTAACCTAAATTTATGAAATTTAGCCTATTTATTAAAGTTGTTTAGCTAGCCTAGAATACGAAATTTCGTTAATTTTGCTTCAACAGTTTTAATGATATATTAACGTTTAAAAACCGGGGTTTCATTGACTGATTCACTGACTTAAAGATCAAAAACCTAACCCACTGCAAGATGACCTAGAAACTTGATATTTGGCATCGAGGTAGACTATTACGCAAGTACAAAGGAAAAAAGCTAAAAATTTTAACTTTCACCCCTCAACCCCATAAACTAGGGGATGAAAGCTTGTATAAAATCTTGACTTTCACTAATTTTCATGCTAGAAGTCTAAAAATTGATATAAAGACTCTTTGTTATAAATAATAAAATACGTATTTCAGGGATTTTAGTAAATTACCCCCCAACCCCTAAAACTTGGGGGATGAAAGTTTGCATGAGGCTTTCGCAAATTTTGTTGCTAGATGTCTCATAATTGATAAAGGCACTCTATGTTATAAAACACGTACTTTAGGATTTTTAGTAAATCACTCCCCAACCCTTAAAACTGGGGGATAAAAGTTGGTATAAGACTTCCTCCAATTTTGAAGCTAGGGATCTGAAAATCGATAAAAGTAGGTACTTCTTGTAATAATATTCTACAAAAAAAAATGAAAACCAACAAAAACATTTTCATGTGAAATATAGCCAAGACTTTTGCACTTTCAAAAGTCTTGGCTATATTACATGGTATAACATAATGTTTACATGGTATTCCCTTACAAGATTAGGGGATTCTATTTTATTTCCAATTATGACTAACTATTTCTATAAATACTATAAGTTTTTATCTATTGCTATGTCTATCCTCTAAAAAGCAATGTCACAGAAAATTTACTAAGCTCCAGGAGAAGATAAGATGACTAATGAGATGTTAAAAGAAACCACAGATATTATACTTTAACCATTAACTAATTTGTTTAACAAGATACTACACACAGAAGTTGTTCCTGAACAGTGGACTAAGTCTACAGTAATTCTGATTCATAAAAAGGGAGACAAAAACAGAATAGACAACTATAGACCAATAAGCATAATGACAAATATCTACAAAATCTTCTCAAAAATTAACCTAGGCAGACTTACAAAGAGCTTAGATAAGGAACAACCAAGAGAACAGGCAGGATTTAGGGCTGACTTCTCAACTGTTGATCATATACATGTAGTAAAACAAATAGTCGAAAAATATAATGAATATAGAAAGCCATACTACAACTCTTTTGTGGACTATAACAAGGCATTCAATTCCCTATCTCCCAGCTATTTATACAAAGCCCTAACTAATCAAGGAATTGAATATAAATACATTAGAGTTATAAAAAAGATTTATAGCAATAGTACAACTGGAGAGAATTGGAGAAGAATTTAATATCCAAAAAGATGTCCGGCAAGAAGACCTTTTGTCTCCTAAGATCTGCTTTTCTCTTCTTGAAACAATTTTTAGAAATATAGACTGGGAGAACAAAGGATTAAATATAAATGGAAGCAAGCTATCATACCTGAGATTTGCAGATTATTTGGTATTATTTGCAGAACATCCTGATATTTTACAAGAAATGCTCCAAAAACTGGCAACAGAGAGTTGTAAAGCAGGTCTCACTATGAATACCTCAAAAACAAAGGTGATGACAGACCATTCAAACTAACAATGAAGAAATAGAATCTGTGGAAGAATATTGTTACGAGATGAGTTCTTGGATAATCAGTTGAAACGCTGATTAATCACTTTGCACTTTATTGCACACAATCACTTCACAAAAATCACAAACACCCACAACACAACTGGTTCGCACAAACACTTCACACTGGCACTGATATTCACACAAACTAGTCACTTCACAATCACTGGTATCGCACTCTAATCCGAGATCGCTTCGACGGTAAACGAATAACTGATCCCCAAGGGTCGGCCGGCGTATATATATCTATTATTTCCTACAGTCTCGAACCTACGAGATATTTCGCAACATTACTTGATCTTAATAAACGCTATTGTATTAACAAGTAAACAACTACAAAGTTCGAGAATTCCCTATTGTTTTTCAAATACGTAAACACCCAACAAATAAACTAAACAATAGACGAGATACAAAGACTGATCCCGCTCGAGTCATAAAGCCATAAAACCGAATACAAAGGGCACCAATAAAAACGCAGAACAATAGAGCTTCCCAGAACCGGATCACGTAAACACCGCAGATTACATCATAGTTACTACTGCATACAAACAACGGGCGCCTACTGCGTTACAATATGTATATTTAGGTCAAATAATTTCTCCAGGAACACTGATAGAAAGGGAAGAGCAGAAAAGAGTAACACTTGGGCCCGATACTGGTATAGCAGTGAAAATCTGCGCTGCTATATTGCTGCATTGACTTTGTTGCTCCTGGTTTTCCAAACAATGTTATATCATTGGAATAGTATTGAATTAGCCTATTTGCGTTTTTATATTTTGTCTCATGCACTTCTGACTTTTAGTGATAATAGTTTAAGCGAATTAAAGCTTTGAATTGAGACTGTCAGTTAATTTAATGAATACTCATATTCTTCTCTAGCATTATATCATACTTACTGAACCAATCTCTCCATTCACTCTGTCCTTGAAGTTCTGGCAGCATTTTGGCAAAGAATTCAGTCACTCGCTCATTGCGCACTCCTCCTGTGCACTGTGCTGCCGTCACCAGGTACAACTTGTACAGACTGTATTCTAATTTACGAACAGCTGAAAGAAAAACAAATGGAGCCTGTAAAGATGATGGCTGCACAAACAAGTTTGACATCGTAATTTATAAGTTTTGGGATTCTAGAATTACCTGGTTGTACATGGATTTCCAACTTGGAGAAAACTAAGCTATCAAGGTGAGACCAGTATTCTTTTAGGCCGGTGAGGTCCGAAACATTGATGAAATGAACAATTTGATCAACTATTTTGTCCACTCTGAAACCCTTATCTTTGTCAGATTTTAAATCGTTATCGAAAGCTTTTACAGTGGATGTGAAGCCTCTATAAAGTAGGTATTCACGAACTAATTCGTCGACAAATTGGATATGAGCCATTTTTGCAAAATATTACAAATGATTATTGAATTATGATTTACTGAAGACAAAACAAACCTACACAGACAGAAATCAAAACAGTTTTTGTTTTGTTTGAATGACAGTTGTTTATGAGTTTCCATTCCACTGACGAGATAACAGTGAAGCTGATCAAAGACAATATTGCACTTTTAAATTATGCTGTGTCTAAGCGTCGCGCTATAGGAATCTTTGTAAAAACTAATTTAAAATTGGTTGGTACCGATATAAGCTTAGCTGAAAATTAAATTATAACGTGGGTGAAGTCGCGGGTAAAAGTTAGTTTAGACTAAAACGGTACCATGCGGTGGCGATGACTGAGAGTGCGATGATTAGGTACCTAATTATCTATCACAATAGGCTCCACCTAGGCAGACAGATCTTCAAGTACATATGTAATAAATAGGTAGAGTATCAATCCGGAAACATACTATCGGACGCGGCTGACGGACGCGACTAACAGCCGCGACTTAGCAATGTGCATAGTCTTAAAACATCCGGTGTGCCAGATCGCTCTCGGACGTCCGAAGGTGACGTCCGCGACTTATGTCCGATAGTGTGCACGGCTCAGTGTACTTTCATAGTCTAGATACCTATCAGTCACGTCCGTAAGCCGCGTCCGATAGTATGTTTCCAGCTTTAAAGAGCAAGCATAGAGCTACGAACAGCCATTAGGTTTTATACCTTGATGCATCTCCTGACTGTAGCTGTGTAAGTCAGGCTTTAACGCTTAGTTAAGTTTTGCCAACATAACAATAATATTTTTTCCAGGAAGCCGTCAAACTTCCAAAGACGTCAATGTCAAACAAACGTCAATAGATCATTTTTATCAGCTGTCGATTTTTATTGGAATTTGTATTTGTTTGCAAAGAAAATTAAACAAAATGTGTTTTGGTAAATGAAAGTTGCGTTGTTTATGAGCCGAGTGTCGCGTAGTGATCACGGTGGTGCTAGTTTTCGGCGGCGGGGTGTGTGGCGGGCGATGGGCGCGGGCGAGTGAAGACTCGCGTCGCGGGCGCGGCTCGGACGCGCAGGCATGCGGCGGCATGGCAGGCGAGGCTGCGGGCACGTCGCGCGGCCTCCGCGTCTACAAGATCGTGGTGCTGGGCGACGGCGGTGTCGGCAAGTCTGCCGTCACCTTGCAGTTTGTCAGCCACAGTTTCCTCGACTACCATGACCCCACTATAGGTACCCACTTGACAGCTTCAAGGCTAATGTCATTGTGATAAGTAAACATTCTATGTTTGAGCTTTTTGAAAGTACCTCCCAAACATTTTTTTTTTTTTTTTTATAATACACAATATTTATGTACATAACTTAAAAAACATAGAAATTCAATTCTTATTTTTCATTTCATTTACTTTATTTCCACAATACACATATCTTTACAGGTTTTACCTAATGCGATAGTGCAACTAACAATTCGAAAACAAAAATTATGTTGTAGAATGAATTAAATAATGCTTACTTGATATTTATAATTTTGTAATAGTGGCTTCTACGATTATTCACTTGAGTGTCATATATTTTCAGAGGATTCATACCAGCAACAAGCTGTGATAGATGGAGAACCAGCCCTTCTGGATATTTTGGATACAGCTGGACAGGTGTGTCATAACAACCTTTCTTTCTAATATTATTTATTTCTTTATTTGTTTGTTCTTTCGTTTCAGCCATAGGATGTCTACTGCTGTACATAGGCCTCCCCTAAAAATCTCCAATAAGACCAGTTCATAGCGGCTTGCATCCAGTGCAATTCTGAAGTCTTAATGAGATCATCTGTACACCTTGTGGGTGAACGCCCTATGCTGATATATAATGTTTATTTTTTGTCCAGCTGCTATTATGCTGATGAGACTATATCAAGTAATGTTGAAAAAATTCTATTGAACTGTAATCCGAAGTGTATTTGTTGTTATTTTTATGCAGCAGGGAAGAGACAAGTGCTTTGATTTTTTGATACAGCATAAATATTGGACGTGTCATAGGCAACTTTGATCCCAGAACCTGCAAGCAAATGCTAATTATTCAAATGTAAAAAAATAACTTGAACGCTATTAGTATTACCAATATACAGCAGCCACTATTACTGTTTTACAGCAGTGTTAATTAAAAAGTTTAGATAATAAGCTGTGTATAAGGTAATGAAGATATCTAAATTTGTTTTTTTGATCATTACTTAGCCGCTAACTAGCATCTGTGAATTCTTTACAGCAAAAGAAAATGACAAATATTTTTTAAATGTGTTATTGTTTTTATATGTATTAAACTAGAAGATAGAAATAGATTTTCTATTTGACTCAACACCTCGAAAAAAATAATCAGAAATCGCGCTTTTGAAGTTGAAATTTTAGCTATCAAATACTTCATATCTCGAATATCTTGTTAAGTCGAAGACACAATAAGTCTTAAGTTTTTTGCATTTGCATTGACATTCAAGCTATTAAGATTTCACTGTACTCATATTTTTCATACAAACACACAGGCTTATTACCATTTATGTCATTTTATTTTTAATCTGGAAATGTTATTTATTTATTTGTTTATAGGAGAGCAGTATAAACTGATGTGCCTATATCAAGCAGAGTCAAATAAAATTAATACTTATCTGTCAAGGAAATTTTTTCCTTTAAATAATTAATTTCTTCTTTAATTGTGTTCAATTCTCAGGTCGAGTTTACGGCGATGAGGGAGCAATACATGCGTTGTGGAGAAGGTTTTGTCCTGTGCTATTCTGTGACGGACCGACGGTCGTTCCGAGCAGCGGCCGAGTATAGACGGCTGCTCTCACAGGCGCGGCCCTCAGAGAGGCTGCCGCTGGTTCTTGTTGGGAACAAGCTGGATCTGGCACCAAGGTTTAGACAAGTATGATCATTTTACTGATTTATATGAACAACATTTTGCACCGTATTAGCTTTTTATTCAAAAGGTGGACAGATGACTTGATTATAGCTGTGGCTTATGTTCTATGCCTGAAGGTATGGTAATTAGCTTTTCAGATATTTATTTAAGGAGCAACCAATGCCTAGTGCTAAGAAAGGATAGTTTCTGAATGTTGATTGTTTTTTACTATTGCTTAAATCAGCATTAAACAGGAAATGTGGATCAAAACAAAACAAACTGATATCTTGCATTAAACAAGATTTTTCTCTACAGATATTGATACTCATTTCAAAGAGTCTAGTAGTTTATAAGCTAGACTAGCTATTAAATAGTTAGCTTATCACTCAAAAATAAACAATAATTGTTTTTCAAACAAAATAGCACATCCGACTCTGTTGATTTTTCAAAAACTGTCCATACAATTACGAAAAATTTTAAATGAGACCACCTATGTAGTATAATCTACCAAACAAAGAAGAATCATCAAAATCGATTTATAATTGGCGGATCAATTGCGTATCTACGAAACACACATATCTACGAAAAAAAACATACAGTCAAGTCGAAACCTACTTTTTAACCAACGAAACGGAGGAGGTTCTCAAATCGACGTGTATTTTTCTTTTTGGGATGGGTAAAAAATGTTAAACTCGCTTTAGAACAGACGCGTAAGCTAAAATTCGTAGGACGTACGACCAGACCGCCACGAGTAGACCGCCGGTGCGGCATAGAGAGGAAGTAATATCCCTCTACCGCGCGGCGAAAATGTATGTCTGCTCCTGCTGTTTCGTTTAAGCGGCGCAGGGCGCTTGCGCGTGTTTGCATGCATGTGTATACTCTATAAAATTTAACTTGATCTCTGCGACAGCTGTCAGAAAAATCACGCCTATGAAGCCCTGAATTTCTTTATGGGCATGCCGATTAGTGATGGGCGACGAATGATCGTGACCACAGAGTTTTAGATAGAGTTTTATTTAAAATATCGATAGTTTATACTAACGATATTTTAAATAAAACTTAATTTATCATTAAATTTATTGTATATTTTAATATCATAACATTTTTACATGTGTAATTAAATCAAACCCAATTATATGTTACAGTAGCATCGATAATAGTGAAAAACATTGATAAATACTATCGTTACATTATTATGAGTATTTAATTAATATCATAACATTATTTACATGTGTACATACTTGATCTTAAATAATAGTAAGTAAATAAAATCCAATTTCTCACCTTCAACTACTCATTCGATTTCATTACAACTTTGTTTGAAAATCGATTTTTCCACCACTATCTCAACACTAAAAATGTCAATCTTCTATGTCAATGTCACTGTCGCAGAGATCAAGTTAAATTTTATAGAGTATAATATTGTATTTTTCCATATAAATGATGGTACATACTTTATATGTTCAAGTTTTCACACTTCTGGCGGCACTCCCGGAGTGCAACCCTTTTTTTTTTATGTATATGTATGACCATGAATAACTTTGAGTAGTCTGATTTCAATAATTAATTTTTTGTTTAGTTCCCTGGTGGTCCCATTTAAATTTTATCGAAATCGGCTGAGCCTATTTTGATAAATCAACAATATTTATTTATTTCAAATATATACATAATTCAGTTAAAAACTAGATTAACTAAATATATGGCATATACATGCCCTGTATTGAGACGCTACAATAGCTAGTGCAAACTTAAGTATTATTAAAACATTCTTATCATAAAATATTACATAAGTAGGTACTTAACTTAGCTATATACACAATTACACAATAATGTGAATACTACTACACATCGATCCGTGCAATATATTCGAATTCTGTAAACGGTTGAAGTAGGTTATGCTATTTTTTGCGAAAAATAATAGAGAGAGAGAATAGATAATAGTAAGCAATAGAACTGGCTTTAACCGATCTTGTTTCCTGGATATTTCCAGGTAAGCACAGACGAGGGCAAAGCCCTGGCCACTCAGTTGGGATGTCCGTTCTTCGAGACGTCGGCCGCGCTGCGACACTTCGTCGACGACGCCTTCCACGCGCTCGTCCGCGAGATACGTCGCCTGGAGAGGCAGAGACAAGTCAGTTTTTTATCACTTTATATTTGTAATTACTTTCTACTACCTCATTGTTGTTGTCTTCCTAGGACAAATAGTCCAGTTAGGTAGCGGGCTGGGCTGCGCAGCGTTCGGAAAATTGCGTAATGTCTTCTCGTTCGACATACCTCAGTGCCTCATGTCGAAAGTTTTCGATAAGTGTTGCCAGTGATGATTTATGGCACATAAACAAATTCTAAGCAACAGGAATTTTATAGTGTGTACACTTGTACAGTATAACCAATAATAAAAATATTTTAAAGTCATAAGAGCTACAAAACGAAGCTTGTTTAAGACCTTCATGGAAAGGGCCTCCAGTTATTACACTAATTGTAAGTTCCACTTGTCCATTGTTTTATTTATGGTGTGTTCAATAATGTTTTTATCTATCTAATTATTTAATTGGTATCCCCAGGCCTCTATAATGGGAACGGGTATATCGACGACGGGCGGCGGGCGGCGGCGCTGGCGGCGCTTGCGCAGCATCTTCGCGCTCGTATTCCGCCGACGGCGGCGTCAGCACTCGGCTCCATGACTCACCTGAACTACCGTAAGGTCTCGCAACTTCACTCCAACACTCTTTCATTTGATACTGTCTATTTGATGTGACGAAAGTTATCTGCGAAGGTATCTGATTGAACCGCTCGGTTACGGGTTCGGGCTATGCAATGGCGGCGGCGAGGTCTACGAGTGATTATAGCGGGACTTTGTGACGTCATTTAAACATTTTAGTACATTTGTTTCTATCCGCTCGCCGCCCCACTATCGCTCATAGCGGCGATCTCGTGGCCGAACTACTGTATTTTGGCAAAAGATAAAAAACACTTCAACTAATTTGACGTGACCTGATTGACGACTGGCCTAGCTTAATTGGCAAAGCTCCGGCACTAAAACCCCAGTATCAGTAAAGGTATAACTATATGCAGGTTCAAATCCAGCGGTCATGACAAATTTTTGAATTGTTTACCGCTAAAATAAATGTTGATATCTGACTTGCAGCGATTACTGCAGTAAAAATATTTCATTTGACAGCTACATTTTATGACTATATTAATTTTATTTATATAACTTTATATGTGGAAGAAAAAAATTAACAGGAAACATTCTAAGGTTGAAAACTTGAAGGCGTCACTACTAATGGCGTCGACAACGCTCAGAAACTGCTATGTAATCAATAACATGTCATAACCGACATTTTTGTATGGCGAATCAACCTTAGGGCGCTTCCTCTTTCTTGACTATATTGATTTGATGACATATATATCTTCAATTCAACACCATGAAGTTGATTCGCATTGATCCTGAGTCTTAAACTCTTAACCGAAGATAAGTGAAATTGGTACAATTTGTGTACAAATATATTTAATTAAGGCCTTATTCCTGCAATAATATTAGGTCTAAAGGACGCCGTGTCACGGAAAATCTCTGCTTTGATCTGCCACCAATATGACAATTTGGTGTTATGACGTTTATTAGAGACGATTTTTTTATAAGAGACTTTGCAGAGGTGTTTAAAATCGTGGTTTCTTTTTGAAGCCAGTTTTTTTCAAAGATGTTTAATTTGATTGACAAAGTTGGCCTGCAAATATCTTTCAAAAATTTTGAACCTGTCCAGATAGTTGATCGACAGTTTTCAAATATCTTTGATCTAAGTCAAAGCAGATTGTCTACAAAGATATTTGAGTTACTTAATAACTGGCTTGCAAATATTTTCGATGCAATTGCTTGCTTAAAAAGATATTTAATTTGATGGACATAACTGGCCTGCAAATATTATTGATGCAATAACTTGTCTACAAAGATCTTTGGTTTGACTTGCCAATATCAGTTCTTTGGTTTCAATTCAAAGGAACCAGGTTGCCTGGAAAACATCGCTTTAAGCGATAAGGCCACCAGTTGTCGCACTAAATTAACATATTGTTTTTTTTTGTTTGTTGATTGTGAGAACAATAAAGCGTTTCTAGAGTATTCAATTTTAATCGAAGCAGGCCGACTACAATGATATTAAAAATAAATCAGTCGTGAATTATATCTACATAATAATTTATAGATTTGTCGATTTTATACATATTATTGACCCCATCACTTAGTGATATGAAAAACCCCTTGTGGCATAATGATTGGCCTAAATTTTTAAATGTCAGGTAAAACGATACAAAAATCGCAAGACGATCAATTTATACACTTTGTCTGAAAAAGACAACCTTTTTTAAATTACTTTTATGAAGAATGTTTCAAAATGACTTTTATATGAAAATACAAAGTTTGATTCTTGATTATTTGTGATATAATCATAAATTATCCAGCCTTTCTCTACCTCAATTTCTTGTTGTCATATTTTATGCCTGTTACTTTAATTTCTTGAAATGTTTCCATAATAATTCTTCCAGTAAATGTTTAAGCATTTTATTACTTTTTTTTTAAATAATTCTGACTCAAACGTTATCTTCAATTTGCCATAAACGAAAGCATTTAGTATTAAACTTGCCATAAACAAAAACCATCGAATTCCTAAGCCTCGGTCCTCTACCTCTTAAGAATTCCTAATATTTTTTACAATCATATATTTAAAAGAAAATCAATTGCACTAGATAATATGTGAAACACAGTTATAGTGTTTTACCAAAAGTGAGTGTTAAATATATATTATTATTTATTTATGTACTTAAAACATATATTATGTGTAGTGAATATTTTGAAATGTTTCAATCTACATTTTTCAATGTTATCAACATGGTTCTTATTCCAAAATAACGCTTCGGAAGATTTTTAAACTATTGAAAAACCTTCGTTAAGAGTATATTTCTAATACTCGTGTTTAAACAGATCTTTTATCTTGTGTACTTATTGGCTAACATTGAGTAGTCAGAGTTTTAGGAGCCATCCGGCCTATACGAACTTCCTTACTTTCAACGCCAAAGGAATTCAAATATATTTGGGGTTTTTGCAATTTTTTTCTAAACTATCTCACACCTTAGATTTACGAAAACTGATGTTATTACTAATATAATTTGTGTTAACATGTTGCATAGATCAAAATACCAATATAATCGTCAGTCTATGTAAAATTATAAAATCTATCAAAATTATGATGAAAATCTCTCACTTGACCTTTTTAGCTGAACTAAAAGAATTTAAGTGGTAGACCAGTGCAGAAGCCATTGAAAATGGTAAAAACTGAAAAAATAATAATAGTAGGCTGAAACAAAAAGGTTTGAAAAAGGTGTAAATACAAAAGTTGTAGATCTTTTTATTACCTACAACTTTGCCGTTTAACTTATTTCCATACGCCATGTAGTTTTGTCAGAAAACGAGATAAACAGTTTTTTAACCTTTAAGCCGTCGTGCCGTAGTGACGTCGGGAAACGGGGGATTTCCCGACGTCAGATCGCCCGTAATTTATATTTCCTTCCATTTTTATTATTTTTTCTTCCTTTTCCAATGTGTTTTATCATACTATTATTTTTTAGTTTGAAAAATTATCTACCCTGGTCTATGGCCGTAACAAATTGATAAAAGCTATTCATTGACAACATTAGTTTTTATGAATGAAATGAGTAGTTTAGAAATACATTTCTAAAAAACCTAAAAAAATGAATTTCACGCGCTGACTCGCGATTTAAAGATTATTCAATGTAAGTTTAAAATCCAGATGCCTAATATAAAAGTAGCATACGTCTTCCGCGAAACGGAACCCTTAAATAAAGCAATATTATATAAAAAAAAGTTATTTACAAGCTTGTGGTTTTTGTGTAATTTCTTTTATAGTTTTTAGTGTCTAGCTTGTAATATTATACACGTAGTTATTATAGTATAAAGAGTTTAGGGGACCTTGTAGAGAAATAAATTTATTTAAAGTATTTGTATGGAGGTAACATATATTGAGTATTTAATATTTAACCAAATCCAATGAAGTTACCCTTTTTTGCCCGACTGTCCAAGGAGGGTGATGTTTTTGTTAAAGTTTATTTAACCTGTAGTACAATTAAGTAATGTAAGTGAGATATATCGAGCTCTTTTTTGCTCTGTACGACAGAGACAGCAATAATATTAAAAATATAAAATATATTTATAATTATTACAGTAATCGTAAGTAACTGAAGGTATGTATGCAAACGGATATTTTGCTAAATAATTTGAATTAGTATATTATAAATACTAAAAGCCGTTTAATCATTTCTTAGTTTCAAATTTTTCGTTTTATGTGTAAATGATAAATAATTATATTCTTAATATTATCGACGATACATTTTTTATTTAGTTACTTGACCAGAATTTTGTCGAATTTTAAAGCTTATTTACTAAATATCCGAATATATACATTCCTTCTTATTGTATTGGTGTATTATTCAGTACTTTAGTGTAAGGGTTGATTTTCCATTCGACAAATAATTTTAGTAGTATAAGTCATACTCTAAATGTGATCATGATGTTAAAATTCCTTCGTATGAAAATTGTTTGATGTTTGGAAAAGTAACCCTCTAACTTAACTGGCAGGTGGTTTCACAGCGCAGAAAAATAAGTTTGTCTTCTTTTTTCTCTTCCCAAATCGTGTTTGAGTTGATTCACCAAACTGTTAAACTGATTTACAGAGTTGGGCGCAGTTAACTACAATTTTGTAATCAGGTTACTAACTACGACTGAAAGTAGTTAACTACATGTAGTTATGGTTACAGGAAACCTTAACTACATTGCATCAAAAGTAGTTAACTACATGTAGTTATGGTTACATGCAATCATAACTACATGTAGTTAACTTCCTGTAATCTTAACTACCGATTAACTACTAAATTACTGTTGAATTTTTGATAAGATGCATAAGTAAATTAAAATATTTTTGAACTATTATCTATTTTCTATTACTTCTATTAGTAGGTATTATGCAGGTTTTTACTATTATCATATAATATCTAGAGTCTGAATATCAAAACAACATATTTTTTCTCACACCCTATATGCTAGTAGCTTCTTCAGTACATACATGCTCCAAGACTACTGAGCACTAGATATTGTCACTAGATGCGTTTGAAACATAATAATAGTTCCGACCTTGTCACATTGGACTAAGGTTGACATTAGCAAGTTTAGAAAAGTTGTTATAAAAAGTAATCGAGAAATCGTGATTGCGACTACAATTAATAGTTAGTAATCAAAATATTTAACTACTTTGACGATTTTTTTTTGTAATTTGAAATCACGATTGCTAACTACAATATGAAATCGCAGTTAGTAATCAGTAGTTAGATTTCATATGGCCCAACTCTGCTGATTTACCAGTTTATCCACCCGTCCACCGTAGAACGTCCACTATGTATTTGCATTTGATTGGAAGTAGCCTGCATCCAGTGAGATCCTGCGATCTCGATTATATCGTCAGCCCACCTAGTCGGTAGAAGTCCTACCAAATTATACCACCACCAAATTATAGTTGGTCCGATTCACCTATAGCGGTTGATATGATTCACCAATATCTCTTTTACTACACACTTTTCAATTTTTACTATTTTTGTGACGTGTCAAAAAGCCGTATCAAACCGCAAGACGCGGCGTTATTTGGCAACGCTGTTTTTAGCGGCTTTGCACGCTTTGATATATCATAAAAAAAAGGAAAAAAATTACTTCTAGTAAAGGCCATTTGCGTACCACATATTTTAACGGGAAATAATTTGCGTAATTTAGAAGTCGTAACTACTGTAGTTTTGACCGCATGTGGCGGAACATTTAAAAATATACGAAAACTACGTTTTTTAGTTTCCATAAGAAAAAACAGTGAAAAATCTTGACTACAAAGACTTTGAGAGTATTTTTGAGAGTAAGCTGTCCCGTTTCTCAATTAAATAAATATTAGGGGACATCTTACATACAGTCTCTGACCCCAAAATAAACAAAGCTTGTGATATGGCTGCCAGAAACTGACCATACTACATATATTTATTTTTAAATACATACTTATATAGATAACAACATCCAGACACAGAGATCTAAACAAGTCACCTGCCAGTTCGGTTTCGCGTAAAATTGTAACAAGCGTGAGTTGCAAGTACATCGTATTGTTAACTGTTAGGTCGATACGCACAAAAATTAGTGTAGTTATGTACATTCGTATGTTCCGTATGTTCGTGTTGGTATATTGATGGAAAAGTTGTCGGTATCGCTTCTCATAGTTTGCAGCTACATTCCGTTCGCTAGCTGATAATCTGAATGTTACATGAAATATTTGGTATACTAGTAAATTAATTTATTGACATAATAATAGGTACATCATTATATCATTGCGGTACAGACAGAAGTGTAGGTACTAGATGATACAACATAAGAGGATTTGCTACTATAAAATTCATGAGCTTCGGATTTTTGAATTGAGCTCAAAGCTTGTGTCTCAGAAAACCGTGATTCTCATTATAAAGCTGACAAAAAAAGTACCTACCTAAGAAAAATTCAATTTAATGTAGCATTCTGTCTGCTGTCAGTTTATATATTTCAATATTACTATGGATATTTGTTTAGTATTTAAGTTTTCATTTAGCCTATTATTTACGTATAACGTATAGCCATCACACTAAAAAAAAATAATGATACGCTTTTTACAAATTACTGCATTTTCAGCGGTCATCAGACAGCGAAGGGGCTATAGATATTGATCAATGTTGTTGTTTTTGTGTAGTATGAAATATACATATTTATGTTGGTAGTAGAAGGGTAGTACTACGCGTAGTAGTTCAGATCAGTCCACGTAGATTCGTTTATACCACAGACTAAGGATAAAGATGGTATATTTTAACGTTGCTGTATCATACACGAAAATAGCTCCAAATAGTATGTATAAAGTGCGTCACCTCCTCCACTTATAAAATAATGCATGCTGAGGGTAGTTCATTACTCTTAGGTATACTGAGCGCCACACAAATCGGCAGATGAGATGTTAGCCGCAGATGACACGTCGCCGTGATTGGCTAATTATTGCGCATGTGTGCACAATTCCAACACCGCGTGTCGTAGTGCGTAGGGAGCGCGCGGGAGACATGAGGTTGGCGGGCGGTGTGCCCCGGCGTCTCGTTTCTCTGGCTCCCGCGAATGCCTATATTTCGTTTTTTGCGCAGTGCTTTGCGTATAAATTCGCATCCGTCGATTTGTGTGGCGCTCAGTATATGTACACTGCTGTCAATAATACTATGGCGTCTCTATCCTTTATCTGTGGTGTAATAGTATTTTATCTATCAGTGCAAGTTTTTAATTTATGAATAACATCGGGAAAGTGGTATGAAAGATACCATAAACCTAGGCACTAATGTATACCTAAATCATACCCTAACATAAATAACATCCTAACTTAATAGGATGAAAATACCTTTCCCAAATACCTGATAAAATGCCATAATCACCTTTTGTACTGCAATGTACCTATATTTTAAAGCATTTGGTTATTTAAGGTGGATTCACTGAGCCGCGCGCGAAATTCAAATATTTTTGGGTTTTTAAGCATTTACAGATAAACTGCTTATTGTAAGTTCACAAAAATCGTTTAGTGGCCATAAATAGGTAGTTTTAACGAGGTATATACATCTAGAAACCAAAATAATGACCTGTTTATGCGTGATAGTCCACTAACTAAAAACTAATGTGAAAATTGATGCATTTTCGTGCATAAACTGACCACTTATTTGACTTTCAAGAGTATGTAACTCGTAAATGCTTCCTATTTATGGTCGCTAAATTAGTTTTCATAAAATTAAAATCAGTAGTTTATCTGTAAATGTTATAAAATCCAAAAATATTAGAATTTTGCGCTCTGACTGAGACGATCCACGTTAAGTGTGAAAGGTGTATTTTATAGGATAACTAACTCTAGTCATTGCTATTTTATGTAGCTGTTTATAGATGTTCGTATTTACATGGTATTATATTGTTCTGGTCGAGTTTTGAAACAAGACAGGTACCATTCCAGGTCATTAGGAAGTCAACAAGACGTTATAGCTTTCTCACGAGCGTATTTGAAAAAAAACCAAACCCTAGTCTTGTTCACCGTTGTTCCTGCGTAATGTAAACGGTTGTTGTCTTGGTTCGTATCCCTAGTAACGGCAGCCATTTTCATGTCATCAGCATGTAAAACTAATTTATAGTTGTGGGAGCCTCTTTTTATCTCCAAAATTTATGTTAGTAACGAATTAGTAAATTGTGTTTTTCATTTGTTTTAAAACCCACCGATCGGTGGCTCGCATTTTTCGTTATACGTAATAATTTACATCGCTTTGATAAAATACCGCGTCGATTTTTGAATAATCAAAAACACGGACATGATTAGGGACCTAAATATCATGTATGCGTCGTGGTAATATCCATAGCTTATCCTTAAAAATAAGTTTTTCTACATCTTATTGAACTGTAGCAACATTTTCTAAGGTTGCGTTTTCACCAGCGATGATATGTGAGAATAAATTGGTTATGGGCAGTTGGTCCTACAGGATGCACCAATTATATAAAACCACGCCACACTAAAGTGATTCTAATGATGATTTTTTCTCGAATGAAGTTTATTCTGATAAAAAGCAGCCATAGTTATTATTGTGAAGTATTGTTACAATGAGCCAAATCTCGTACGGTAGACCGTAAAAAAAAACTTTTCATATATACACATTTCGTACAGAGAGATTATCTTGAGTATCTCATTTCGCGTAAAAGACAGACATTTATTCGAGTAAAAGTGATATTTTTCGGAAGATGACCAACTGTGATTTTATTTTCACATTTTATTAACAACTAAATTGTTCCAACTAGACCAGATTTCAAATAATATGTATTAGTAACTATTAATATGTATTTATGTACTCGTATGTAGAATTAAATGTTTTTGGAACCAATCCTCGTTATTTCTTAGTTTAAAAACTAGCTTTATTAACGTTTTTCTAATTTCTAGTTTACATACGTGTTTAACAGATTTTTTTGAGAAATCAAGCGTTGAGTTACCTTTATAATATTGAGCATTTTATAATCACCTACTTATTCAAGTTAATCTCGTTTTTATCTATTGTCTGCTGTATTGAATAGTTTTATAATAATTCAAGGGTATGAGAGGCGCAGTTATATCACTTGATTATTTTTATAGCATTATTTTTTAAGATTTTAATACATGTGACATTTTAACGATATAGTAAACTTCCAATCCATGCGATAATTATATCAAAAATACTTACTGATTTCGTTTGCTTTTTTCTTAAATATAAGAAAGAAAAAGTAGTTAAAAAGTCAAAATACATGCAACAATAATTATTACTTTGCAATTTCACTGGAGCAATATTTTTCATACTATTCAATATTTTTATGTTTAAACTAAAGACGCAATAGAAAGCATAATTTTAAAAGTGTCATAACTGCGTCTGCAATCTGCCCCTAACAGTTTTAGACATTTAAATGTTTTACAATTATTTTATACGTATTATATATAACTTATTATATATAACTAATGTAGATTTTTAGGTATAGTATGTTATAGTTGTTCAGAAAGCTGGTAGCGTATTATATATTTTGAATTTACGCTTACAAATGTATTTAATTAATAGTTATTCCATATATTAGTGTTTTAAGAGGATATAACCCCACGTAGGTGATTCGAACAATAATATATTTCGCGTTTATGTACAAAGTTTTTATATGTTGTATTTAAAAATGTTGTAATTTTCTTTCAATGAAATATATTTAATATATAAGTCGGATGATTTGTCATGTGTAATAATATAATTTATAACACCAAATAGTACCTTGCAGATGTATAATATATTGCGTATATTGTAAGCAGTGTGTAGAGGTTTTGTTGAATTAAATGTCATGTTTCGAAATATATTGCTTTTCAATTATTTTAACGTATAGTCTGAATTAAACTTAACGACGCTGTGAACACGAGGCAAATCATTGCGCAGTAGAAAATTTATATGTCAGCGGCGTAAGGTGGGGATTTGCGCAACTTGTATCTAATGTCACAGACGCCATTAAGTTTGGTTCGGCCTAATTCAAAACCATACAAAAAGTTCATTGTTCTTGTACCTGATACAGATACAAATTAGCTTAATACGATGGTATAACTGAAAATTTGTAGAATGGGCTAGATCAAAGCAATTATTAAAAAAAAACTAAGTAACAAGTTTGAAAATATAGCTTTTTAACAATTTAATGAGGACAGAACATCCTTTTATAACACGATTTAAAAATTTGGCGGCAATATTAAAATGATATGTCATCGTTTCTTTGACATCGGCGCACGAAAATTTTCAGCGCGTATTTTCTTGTGACTTTCGATGTAGTCTTAAGTTTGTTTTTTCTATAATCATAGACTTTGTTTAATATTTAAAGTTGAAGTCCTGTCTCTAATCAGTGTTACAGGCTAGTTTAATGGATCGAGGTATGATTATTCTCAGACCTAATAAAAAAATCAAGACAGAATATTGAGAAACAAACAAGTGAAGCCGGCAAAACTACGCCTTGCCGTGTACAAACACAGTTACACACACATACACTTACAAGGTAACTACGCCTTGGCTTGACAGTTGAACTATGGCGGCGCAACACCGACGCAATCACCACATGTATAAAAAACCGGCCTCACTTGACTGTTCAACGACGTTTTCTCTCGATTTTTTATTTGCTCTGAGTGATTATTGTAATCTCAATGATGGTTCTCGTCAAATGTGTCTGTTAACATTGACCATACAATATAAGATCACTGCTATGCGCCCCATACGAGTATAAAATTCCGATAAGAAATTGATATACTATAAGATTTGAAAAAGGTGTGGCTATGGGTTAAATACGAAAAATCTTTTGTTAATGTTTAGCTGGCAGGAAGCACTGCGCTGGATAGGTACCCTATAATTTGGCTAAACGACAAAAATGCCTTGTGGAGACCCTTAAAGCAGAGTAGGCATGCTGGCTCTCCCAGAGGCGCCATCGAATACAACGATGTTGATAGATTGATAAGTTATATGTATATTATACAAGATAATAAATAAATCAGATAGTTCCTACTTCGTTCCATTAATGAGATTCTAAGAACTTTCAGTTTGGCCCTCGTATTCAAATATATAACACTGTTATTATCGGATATATAAATAAATACAGTCAAAATGAGAGCTCCCTTTTTTTGGAAATTGGTTGAAAGGGTTGATCGCGAGGTATCTTTCCCTCTCGCTCAATATCCAAGATACGGTTCACACCTCATAAACTCTTTACGACGTACTTCTAACTCCATCAAAATTGTCCTTTGTCTATCTACGGCCTTTATGCTCGTAACCTTTTACTTCCCAAATAGCAGTGGGGGTTTGTATGGTTCGACTGGGTAAGTTTTTGACCAACGAACCACCGGAGGAGGTATACAATTCGACGAGTATATTATATTATATATAATATACTCGTCGAATTGTATATTATATATAATATACTCGTCGAATTGTATAACCACGCATAACTTTTTTCATAGTAGTTCGATTTCAATAATTCTTTTTTTGTTGGAAATAGTATACTTCGAAATTGGTCCCATTTAAATTTTATCGAAATCGGCTTAGCTATTTTTGATAAATCAACAATAATGTGAAAAATGCTACATCGATCCATGCGAAATATTCGCGAATTCTGTACACGGGTGAAGTCGGTTATGCAAATTTTTGCAAAAAATATTGTTGTATAAAATAAAGTGGCAAGTAGGCCTTGTGATGGTTAGAGATCACCGTTGGCTGGAACTAGGTTTTTCAAATACGGTTTTGGTGTCCCTTGTCTGTCGTAGGAACCGACTAAGAAGGGCTCTCGGGGCTCGACAATGTTATGGCATATTTGGGGATCACGGCATCCATACTAAGGAGCTCCGGGAAAACAACGGCGCGCTGTGACCATCCATCAGCCACATGACGTCCACTGCTGGACATATGCCTCCCTTATGGATCTCAATAAGACCGGTTGGAAGCGGCTTGTATCCAGCGTGATGCTGCGGTCGTGGTGAGATCATCTGTCCACGTCCTAGGTAGACGTCCTACACTGCGCTTGCCGGTACCTACGTGATCTCCACTTGAGAACTGTTCCCCCATCGGTTATCAGTCCTCTGAGCTGTGCCATGCCAACTGCCATTTCAATTTGCCAATCAGCTGTGATAAGTCGGTCCATCACTTTGGTTCTTCTACGGCGCTGTAGCCAGCATCGTTGTATACAGGGTGATTTCTAATCGATTAGCATCCTTTTAGGGGCTATTCTTTACATTACATATTTTATTCTGTACGAGGTGCATTCAATAATTACCTAGCCTCATCGCCAGAGGGCGCTGTAGTTTCAAAAGAGTTTTACCACAGTGTAGCACATTCTTTTTTAATTCTTTTTTCAAATTTTCATTCCAATCCCTTCATTTGTTTTAATTTGACAACTTATGGAAGCGAACGTATCGATCGGTTTTACAAAAATGGAAAAAGAGCAATATCGTTCGGTGATTAGATTCCTATTTTTGGAAGGGAAAACGCGCATCGAAATCAAAGAGCGCTTGGATGCTGTGTACGGTGACTCTTCTCCATCGATGGCCACCGTCAAGAATTGGTTCAACGAGTTTGCACGTGGCCGTACGTCGGTTTTTGATGAACCACGTCCAGGTGCACCGAAAACAGCTGCTACGGAGGAAAACATTTAAAAAATCCATGATCTCGTATTAGCAGATCGCCGATTGAAGGTTCGGGAGCTAGCTGAGACTGTAGGCATTTCAGAAGGAACAGTGTATCATATTCTTCACGAGGAACTCGGCATGAGAAAGCTGTCGGCGCGATGGGTGCCGCGTTTACTCACACCGGAAAACAAGTGCAACCGTGAGACCACATCGGAGACGTGTTTGGCGCTGTTTAAGCGGAATCCAGCAGAGTTTTTGCGTCGTTTTGTGACCGTCGATGAAACCTGGATCCACTGGTACGCACCAGAGACCAAGAAGCAATCAAAACAATGGATCCAGACCGGGGAACGTGCTTCTAAGAAGGCGAAAACTGTAAAATCGGCCGGAAAAGTTATGGCCACCGTTTTCTGGGATTCACAAGGTGTGATCTACATCGATTACCTCGAGAAGGGTAAAACAATTACAGGGCTTTACTATGCCGATTTATTGGGCCGATTCGACGCCGAATTAAAGAAAAAACGACCCCATCTGGCGAAGAAAAAAGTGCTGTTTCACCACGACAACGCACCGGTTCACACGTCTGCCGTTGCCATGGCCAAATTGGTCGAATTATGCTACGAATTGCTGCCCCATCCACCGTATTCTCCAGATTTGGCCCCTTGTGACTTCTTTCTGTTTCCTAATCTGAAAAAATCTCTCGCCGGGAATAGATACGGATCAAATTGTTAGAGGTTACATAGCATTAAGTGCTTGGACTCTTTTGAGATATTATTAAAAAGTGCTATGTGACATGATTGATATTCCTTCTTTGAAAAACAAAATAAAAATGTCAGTTGGTTTTCTGCAAGAGAAAAAGTGTGTCGTGTTAAAATTATGTTTTCAATATAATAAAACTAAACTCGAGTTTACCGGTCTAAATAATCGTGAGTGTAAATAAAGTGATCTGTTGACTGTTGTGAAAATTTAACATCGTGTAAATTTACTCAACCTCTATTCCAAATAGCAGTGACTGGTAAGTCAGCAAACAGTATAAAAACTGTAATATTATTTAGACCGGTAAAGGACACATAGTGCGGAAGTGCAAAAAGTGGATCGAGGACGGAAGGCCGCCAAAGCCCACATCAGGCACGCCAGCAGCTGAGTCAACATCAAAGCAAGTGCAACACATATCTTTGATGGTAAATGCATGTTCCAAAGGATCAATCCAGGACAGAGAGAGCTGGTATATTGATAATGGAGCAACCACTCACATCGCAGTAAGAAGTGATTATTTCCAAGAGTTTCACGAGTTCGATTCAGACCATACCGTATCTACTGCGGACGGAAGCGTCATACCCGCGATAGGGAAAGGCACCGTTGAGGTAGAATCAAACGTCAGTGGCAAGAGGGAGCGAATCACACTCAATGATGTGTGGCTGGTACCATCACTAACAAAGAATCTCTTCTCGACGCTTGCAGCACAAGACAGGATGCAGAACAGCGTCTTTACATCCACGACTAGAGAGTGCAAGTTAGTTATTGACGGCACGACTAAAGTTGTTGGAAAAAGAGTCCAATATGGAGGACTTTATAAGTTGGACATGAAGACGATCATGCCAAACAAACCTAGGACCATAGAGGTCAACGCTATGATTGGCTCCAATATGCTACAGCTGTACCATGAACGTTTTGCACACCAGGACAAACAACATGTCATCCGTCTCGTGAAGAGAGAGCTCGGAGTACAGTTACGTCCTGATAATGTGAAATGTGAGGGCTGCATTTATGGGAAGTCACATAGAAAATCGTTTGGAACAAGGGAAAGAGCAACAGTTCCAGGAGAACTGATACACACCGATGTATGTGGTCCTTTTGTAGACAGTATCTCGAAGTTTAAATATTACGTACTCTTCAAGGATGACTATTCTGGCTTTCGGATGGTATACTTCATCAAAAACAAGTTTGAAGTTAAGGATAAACTTGTTCAAATGCTTCAAGAAGTCAAGACAGCGGGATATGACGTCATCACGATTCTCAGCGATAATGGAGGCGAGTTCGACAACAAAGAAGTACGCAATATTTTACAAAAGTATGGCATTCAACAGCGGCTGACAATGCCTTACACTCCTGAACAGAATGGGTGTAGTGAGCGAGAAAACCGCACTTTGGTTGAAGCTGCAAGATCTATGCTACATGCAAGAGGAGAACTACCGCAGGTGCTCTGGGCGGAGCTTATTAACACTGCTGCATACGTGCTCAATAGGACAGGTCCTACAAGAGTTGAGGGAAAAGTACCTTACGAGCTCTGGCACAAGAAAAAGCCTAAGATAAGTCACTTGAGAGTTATCGGGAGTGAATGTTTTGCTCACGTTCCAAAACAAAAAAGAAAAAAGCTCAGTAAGAAAGCAATTAAAGGCAAGCTGATAGGCTATGAAAACGATGATGGTTATCGTATCTGGGATGGAAACAAAACACAGAGGTCAAGAGACATCACATTTCAAACGAATGTCGAGTTTCGTGTTTCCACAGAAATGCCTGGAACTTTAAGTTCAGAGGGAGATAGACAACCGTTCATACAAGAACCTATGCCGGAAAATGCTACAGAGCAGGAAAATGATCATGAACTTGCTCTAGAGGGAGATAGTGTAAGTCAAAATCAAGTTCATGAAGATGTTTTGAGTGAAACAAACGAAAACAGAGACGATGACAATGCAAACGAAGAGTTCGTTGATGCCGACGAGGAGCTGGAGATAGTGGAACCGTCATCATTAAACGCAAGAATTCCATACAACTTGCGTGATCGCGGAAATCTCTCACGCCCTAAAAAGTTTGAAGACTACGTTTTCTCTGTAGACAGGGAGTTTGATCCCGAAACATATGAGGAAGCTGTTGGAAGGGATGACAGTGTGGAGTGGCTGAATGCAATGGCGAGTGAAATGAACTCCCTTAAGCAAAATGATGTCTGGACGCTCAGCCAGTTACCCAAAGACAGAAAAGCACTTCCTTGCAAGTGGGTCTTTCGAATAAAGAGAAACCCAGATGGCAGCATTGACAAATATAAGGCCAGGCTAGTAGTTAAAGGATTCAAACAACGAAAAGGAGTTGACTATGAACAGACCTTTAGCCCAGTTGCAAGAATGGCCACGGTCAGAGCCTTATTAAGTGTCGCCGCCAAAGAAAAGTTGCATTTGGTACAATTTGATGTCTCAACGGCTTTTTTGAATGGCATGTTGAAAGAAGAAATCTACATGCAGCAGCCAGAAGGTTTCAACGATGGCACATCAAATGTGTGTCGATTGAAGAGGAGTTTGTACGGACTCAAGCAGGCTCCCAGATGCTGGAACTCATATTTTGAGGAGACGCTGCTGGAGAAAGGTTTCGTGCAAAATGCAGCTGACTGTTGCCTCTTTACAAAAGAAGTAGGTAACAAGAAAATATTGATAACCCTGTACGTGGATGATGGGCTCGTAGCCACGACAGATGAAGAACTGGCAAACCAATTCCTAAAGGAATTAGGGGATATGCTAAAGATCACCAGTAAGCCAGCGTCGTATTACCTAGGACTTGAGATTGCACAGTCACAGGATGGCTCGATTATAATCAAACAAGAATCGTACGCCAAGAAAATACTAGAACGATTTCGAATGATGGATTGCAATTCAGTCTCGACACCCATAGAAAGGATTACCGAATCAGGGAAAGTGGAAAAGGAAAACCCTGAAGAGAAGAAATTTCCTTACCGAGAAGCAGTGGGTGCTCTAGCTTACCTAATGACGGGAACGCGACCCGATATAGCTTATGCTGTCGGCGTAGTATCAAGAAAACTAGAGAATCCGACGCAAGAAGATTGGCTTCGCGTTAAGCGAATTATGCGGTACATCAAAGGTACTTGCTCGTACGGAATAAAGTATACTTCGGAACATGTATCCGGTGTAATAGATGGTTATAGTGATGCAGATCATGCCGGAGACGAGCAAACCGGACGCTCTACAACGGGAGTAGCGTGTCTATTTGCTGGAGGTATTGTTTCATGGCTAAGCCAACGTCAGCCATCTGTTGCGATTTCGACTACTGAAGCAGAGATAGTCGCAGCAAGCGAAGGCGCTCGTGAACTAGTGTGGCTCCAGAGAGTATTCAGCTCACTTACTAGAATGGAAGGAGTACCCACGTTAAAAGTAGATAACGAAGCTGCGATACGTCTGGCACATAATCCAGAGTTTCATAAGCGGACGAAGCATATCCGAGTGAGGCATTTCTTCGTGAGAGAAACTGTGCAAGAAGGACTTGTTGATGTACAACGGACAAGCACTGCTAACCAATTAGCAGATATTATGACAAAGGCAGTACCTAGACCAAGGCTCATGACTATGCGAGATGCCCTGGGCCTGCAATGCCATACACTTAATTAATGAGGGAAAGTGTTAGAGGTTACATAGCATTAAGTGCTTGGACTCTTTTGAGATATTATTAAAAAGTGCTATGTGACATGATTGATATTCCTTCTTTGAAAAACAAAATAAAAATGTCAGTTGGTTTTCTGCAAGAGGAAAAGTGTGTCGTGTTAAAATTATGTTTTCAATATAATAAAACTAAACTCGAGTTTACCGGTCTAAATAATCGTGAGTGTAAATAAAGTGATCTGTTGACTGTTGTGAAAATTTAACATCGTGTAAATTTACTCAACCTCTATTCCAAATAGCAGTGACTGGTAAGTCAGCAAACAGTATAAAAACTGTAATACAAATGAGGAGGTCATCGCCGCCACGGAGGCCTATTTTGCAGAGTTTGACAAAAACTATTTTTCGGACGGGTTAAAAAAGTTGGAGCATCGCTGGGCTAAGTGTATCGAACTAAAAGGAGACTATGTTGAAAAATAAATTGCCACTTTTCCAAAATTTTCGTTTACTTTTTGTAGGCTAAGTATTTATTGAATGACCCTCGTACATCAAAACTAACAACATTGCTTTGCGACTTTTGTCATAACTAAAAAAATAAAATTCAGCTTTTCAATACATTTTGTCGCGGGGCTTCCCAATAGATTTTCAATAAGACTAATTATGTTTTGCATTCAACGCGTTCCTGTGGTTTTGCTCAGATTGTCTGTCCTTAGGTTTTTTGCTGTGCTTGCTGGTGACTGGCCAGTCAATCGGTCTACCCGTGACTACGATCGATGCAAATCGATCAAAACGTCGGGATGATGAGGTATTTATTTATCTCGTAATTTTAGTGCGCGATTAGTCCCGTAGTAAATAACAATAATCAATCAGTTTGGCGACTCAGTGGAAGTGATTGGATTTTTTTTTTTGATTGGACCTTTTATGTAGAATAGGGCTACATTTGGCCAACTGGGTCACCAAACTCAGACTAATTGACTCCTAGACATTGTCTTTAATCTATGTGCCTACTTTGAGGCCTTCATAAACTCTGACACCTGGGGGACAACAAAGTAAACTACTTTGAATAACATGTCTAGGAAATAATTTGAGATTCAATCATTCGGAAATAACTTGACTTCTGTCATCTTTATTTACAAACTATTAAAAATATAATAAATAATTATCGAGCAAGATATATAGGTACCTACGTAGCTAAAAGAACAGAATTAATTTTGTTATGATCAAAAATTCACCATCTTTATTAAATTAAACTTATTATGCACAATTTTACGTATACGCATATTTTGTACGCTTATTACGTAAACAACATTTTTGTAATTGCTAATTGCACCCTACGCAGACCGATTTGCCGATAGAAAATTTCCTATTCGCGAATCTGTAAAATCTTAGTATACTTAGGTAGGTACAATATATTGTGGTCAAGGAAAATGCTAAGAAAAACAAAACGGAGAGCCGAAAATGTTTACCACGTTCTCCTCTATTTATAGAGCATCAATAGTACGTACTATCTCTCCACAATATAAAAGCTATTAAATAAGAATAATACAAAACCTTATCTTTCGTGTCCCGGGGACTTTATGTACGCTGTTTTATGATAATGGGTATATTAGGGACGTTTGTACCGCTCTGTTCATTATGTGAAGGGCAATCTGGGAACCTGTCGGACGTAGAGTTAATTAGGTTGACTTTATCATATCTACGCTTCGAGCAAATATCTATAGAGTCGCAATCGTGCAAAAAAGTGTCCGAGCCAAAACCCTGCCCAAGCAACGTAGTGGGCAGGCTTTTTAGTTAGTCGTAAGGTGATTGCAATCCGACTACAACGCCGCGCGCTGCCATAAGGTGGCATAACGTCGAGAATCAAGAAAACGGGTCATTGTGAAGTATTTAATGTAAATATCTAAGTCGGTATGTCTGACGACGCTCGGACATTTTTTACTACTTTCACTAGGGAACTGTGGCTCTGTAGATATTTGCTCGAAGTATCTAAGGGTATATTAAATTTGGTCATCATCCGCAGCCGTCTCTATCCCACTGTTGGGTATAGGTCTCTTTTATAATGTCATTTGTCTCGATCCTGCGTCAATTGTGGCCAAGTTATTGGGACAATATCGTCGACCCACCTTCCTTCTGGACGTTCCAAACTTCGTCTACCTTGCCTTGGCCAGCCCTCTGTCACGGTCTTACTCCACCTGTAGACGTAATAAAAACTGTTATATGTACTTAATACCCATCCGAGCATATTCAAGGATATGTTCTCATATTGCGTTGAAAATCCAACTTGATGGTTTGGTTGCTCTCTCTATAAATACAAATTTTGAAAATCGAGCTTCTACTTCCAGTATCATGTTGATTTATAATTAATTTTAGATCTATTCTTGACTGATGGCGCCTAAGAATTTTAAACACGATTAGATAATTTTAAAATCTTTTTTACCTTCACACATTTCATTTACCAGTTAACATGGCGCATGTAACTGCCGAACTATCGTAAACTAAATCTATAAATCTTAGATATTATCGTAGGTAAATACGTACTATTAAAATGTAGACATACTTCCTAAGCAATACCAACTCTATACCAAGCCTACAAAATATCCGAAACGAAACAAAACTTGCAAATTAGTTTGTGACGTCTTTCCCATCAGAATTAACGGAGTAGAAAACAACTGACCTGTTGATAGTCGCAGAATACGCGCCAGTCCCGATTTCAGGATTCCATTTTCAGCGTCTGGGAGATTTTGCCGGCAGTGTAGATTCAGCTGTCGTAGCGTGCAGACGTCTGTCGCGAATCTCTCCTAAACATTTACGGTGTTGAATGAAAGTTTTGTACTCGGTTCTAAAGTTGCTGAAACCTGTATTGAGTCTTCCCTTTACATTTTGTATGTAGCTAGTAAATATTAGTACCTATTCTTTGGTCGAAGTTCATTGCTGATAGAATAATTAGAAGAAATTCTACAAAATGTATCACGTTACGTACACCTGTATACTACTCCTGACACCTGTGCTTTCGACGTCAATGTCCAGTATTAACAAGACGGTGTATAATATCGGTGTGCTGATGGCTTCGCACCTGGATTCTCCGTTTGACCTGGAGAGGTGCGGTCCAGCAGTTGACTTGGCGCTAGATAAAGTGAACGAACAGTTCCTGGCTCATCATGGTGTTGAGTTGCAGAAAGTTCAGGGCAGGTAAGTTTTGAAACTAAGTAGGGTAGATGCACCGGTTGTGGCCGTCTTAGTACCATTTGTAGCCACTTTGAATTTTAAGGATTTAAAAGACAATTTTATGTTAAAATAATATTACATTGTTAACATTTATGCTATAATTTTGTCACCAAATGGTCACAACCGGGTCAGTGGCCACTACCGGTACACTTACTATAAGTTCGTATAGGTCGTATAGCTAGATCCCTGTTGTCAGTTTTTAAGCCGCTGACTCCAGTTAACCTATTAAACTCCAGTTTTGATAACTGGAGTTAAGAGTTCCATTATTTATATTTAAACAGTCTGTTTCTTTGCAAAGTACAGATATACAGATACATAATTATTTACAACTGACCCCAAAATTGAAAAAAAGTAGTGTTATAATGTTCCAAACAAAAGTTCATGGACTCTTAACAAAATATATGTGAAAGTCATTTAAATGTTGGTAGACGTGTACCTACCTCTGGAAGCCCCTGGAATTCGGTAAAGTAACAACAAACTAAGTGTATTTCGCAAAATATTTGTGTACAAAATTATACAAATGAAAGTAGGGAATTAGAAAGTAATTATTTCACGTAGATAACATATTTTTTTATTAATCAACTACAATAATTCCAAGTGGCTACTCTATAAATTCCATCTCTCTTTTTTCTACAATTCTATACAATTTACTGACGCTTCAAGTAATATACAATGTGTTTGTCTACCGGTGTCGGAGCCTTAAGCGGTGACGTGTACGGCAAATTTTGAACAAATTTTACTATGAGACTAACTCTGAAAACGTAAAAAAAACTGCTGTTTCATACGATTTTTATAAGACTTTCGACAAAAAGTATCGAATAGCTGTTTTGAGTTGATCCCACAGTAAAAGTTATTTTAAATTTGCCATATATGTCACCGCTTAAGGCTCCGACACCGGTAGACAAACACATTGTATTTCCCAATAGTCAACAGAACAAAAATAAGGTGTGATATCTCTTCCACAAAACAGCTTGGTTTTTGCGATTTCCCTTCTCACTCAGTAAATTTATTTCACCTCGAATTTTTTGCCAAATATTTTCCCTAGGGCGATAAATCTCGTTCTCTTGAAAATAAAGAAAGGTTCATAATATATAATAGAACTATGTGCACCCCACGCTTTTGCTCGCTAGCAAAAAGCTTGATTTTCGTGCCTTTATTAAATATCTGGTCAACTTGTGAATGGACATCTTACTATAGGCTCGCCGTTTCTCGTCTCAATATGAGAGCGGTATTTACTTAGGTCACTGTCCTATTTCAAGTTACTAAATAACTCTTTGGCTGGGGAATATCCTTCCGTTTAAGTACGATCTTCAGTCCCCCAATTAAGAGTAAACTGGTACCTTTTTCTCGAAGCTAAAACATTTACTTATGCATAACGGTCTCCTTTCTAATATTATCATTTAACATACATAGAATTAAAAACTTTCTTTTTGTGATAAACATTTCAAAAATTGACGCGTTCGCAGGATTTGAACCTGCATCCTCTGGGATTCCGGCCAAGATGCTTTGTCCAATTAAGCTAAAACGCTGTCTGCGAAGGCGCTGAATTAGTGAAAAATGTTTACCATTTTTACCAACTACTACATTGTTGGAAGCGCCATTTGTAAGAACTGCTTTAAACCAGTCAGTCACTTAATGTGAAATTATTAGAACTTCTTACCATTAACGAGAAATGACGCATTGCTTCATCAATGAAATTCATTTCATATTTCATTATTTCATCGGCGCCTTCGCAGAGAGCGTTTTAGCTTAATTGGACAAAGCATCTGGGCCAGAATCCCAGAGGATGCAGGTTCAAATCCTGTGAACGCGTTAATTTTTGAAATGTTTATCACAAAAAGAAAGTTTCTATACACCTAGTGTGTGAAGCACGATAAAAAATAATTACATAGAATTAGATGAAGATAGCTTGCCTGAGTGTTCCTAACCGATCACCGATGTGAAGCAACGGTAGGCATTGTCAATCTCCGTTGATAAGTGACCGAAGGTTGCATTGACAAGTTTACAAATGAACGCTACCGCGGGTATCCTAATCTTTTATCTCTCTTTCCATAGCTTGTTATTCTATTTTGAGCTTACTAATGAGACCCACAGTACGTGACTACGTTTCTGTGCCATAAGTGTTTTCCTACCAACATACAGATACAGAAAGCATCAGCTTATTACAGAGCCTGTTGCTTTGCAGAGTGTAGAGACTTTCAAATGTGTAGTACCAACTGCCGCATTGGCCCAGTGGTTTGTGACCCTGACTCCTGGGACAATGAAACGTGGGTTCTGTTCCCACCCAGGGCAAGCATTTTTGTGATGTTTTCTCTGTGTCTGGATGTTGTTATCTACAAATATACAGGGTTATTTCTAAACAATTAGCATCCTTTTAGGGGCTTATTTTGTACATCAAAACTAACAACTTTTGTTCTGCGAATTTCGTCAGAACTCGAAAAAAAAAGTCAGCTGTTCCATACATTTTGCCGCGGGTGAACGATATTTTTCTATGGAACAACAATTTTTTTTTTGAGTTTTGCCGGAAGTCGCAGGACAAAAGTTGTTAGTTTTGATGTACAGAATAAGCCCCTGAAAAGATGCTAATCGATTAGAAATAACCCTGTGTATAGAAAATATGTACCTATATCAGTCTCTGGCAGCCATATCACAAGCTTTGCACAAGCATAGCTTATATAGTTTGGGGTCAGAGACCGTATGTAAGATGTCTTTTGATATTTATTTTATTATGTATTATTTGTTACCCTTTATTATGTTCAAATTTTACTACGGGGCTAATTTCGGAATCGCGAAAATAAGTTGTTGCTGTTTCATACATTTTGTCAATTCGGTGATTTTTTTGTAAATAATAAAATACGTTCTTAGTGCCAGTCCAGTTTGTCCTTCGTAAAGTACCCATCAACATGTCTCCATAGAAATGTATAATTTTAACTCCGCTCCTTTTTAACGTTTGATAAAAGTTGTTTTACCATATAAATATCACCTAGGGGTATAATTTTTTTATAATATGACCTATTCTCAGACCTACCGAACACAAAACATTTAATAAAATCGGTCAAGCCGTCTCAATGGAGATTAATGAGACATTGCGGCACGAGAATGTTACAATATGTATAAGAAGAAAGATTAGTAATAATTCCACTTATGAATAATTATTCCTACTGAGCTATATTAATATGATAAATTGATAATGTGTCCGTATCTTATTCACTAACATACAAACATTATCATAGTAGTCATAACTTACGAACATACTCCACAAAGCTCAGAAAATTTGCTTCTCTCTCGTAATACGTAATTGCTGAAGCTTCTGACGTTTATTGGAAATCCCGGAGGAATTCCCGGGAAAGCCGCTCGATGGATCGTTAATTTTATGTTTGTTGAAAAAGGAAAACAAAACGTGGAGTTGAGAGATAGGTAAATATTAGCAGGAACGTGTAGTTTTGATAGTCTACTCGTTGTTAGCAATATTTAACGTTGTTTTTGTAGAACTATATTTCCCGAAAGAATCGCCATGTTTTTGTCATAATTTACATGCTATCGGACAATATTTTCTTACCTAAACTGTTGGTCATTAAGATAATTAAAGAAAAATGATTTTACAAAACAAAGCTAATATTCAGGTACTTTTCAAGGCCATGACCTTAACTACCTACATTAATTTTTCAATGTCTCTTTTCTATAACTTTTGCTTATTTGTAATGAAAACTTAATGACTGTGCCGAGAGAGGTCAATAAATATCGCATTTGATATTTGCTCAGCGCTGGCTGATCATTCAATCATTATTATTCGTTACTTATTTAAGTTCTCTGCAGGGCTTAAGTATCCTGCTGTATTCGTCAATTTTTTCTGAAGCCAATTAATCGGTCATTGCTTAGTTATCAATATGTTCAAATAAAGTCATATCACGAAAAGAACCCTGGTTGTAACCTAAGTAAGCAGAAATGGAAGGGGACGAACAAAAAGTGTGGATGAATTGTTTGTGATGATATGCGAGATAAAGAAGTCGATGATAACTTTTATTTATTTACAATAAATATAGCTTGATAGACTTACATCCAATAAGCTACATTTATAGAGTTGAAATACTATACCTATATATACACTTATGCTAAAACAGAAGCAAGGAAACAAAACGAAACATAGTATATCTTAAATCATAATTAGGTACAACGAATTAATCAGTCTAAATTTATGTAACAAACGTAACAAAAATAAAAATCAATCAGTCTTAAATAAATAAATATGTAGTTAAATCTGAGAAAAACCTTATAACTTAACCTACATACTACCAGTTGCGATGGAAACTAAACTTTTCGGCTGTATGCAGAGCAGCATCTCTCTAGGACGCTCCAGTCATCATTGAATATGTCTAAGTGAGGAAACATGACGTATGATACAGTGAAGTGGCTAAAGGAAGCGTGCTGTGCCGACCCAACCCAGTGGAATAAGGATAATGATGATCGGTAACTAAGTATTTATTTAACTTTTGATCTGTCACGTTTCATTTCTCCCGATTCGCAAACTCTAGGCTCTACCGTGGCTCAGATGACACGTTGCATTCAAGGTCCCGGTTGTTGTACCTTTTAACCGTGGCAGAGGCCTTCGGCGGCTTAAAACTCTGACATCTGGGCTAGCCACCCTGCCATGCGAACTTAGCACAGGGACAGTTTTAGTATAGGGTCATAAACAACACAAGTATATCCAGCTGAAAAATCTGTTGAGCTCACTTTATGACAACTTGCGGCTTTATTTTACTACTTGTCGAGATACAGCTTTAAAATATTATACACTGTCGTAAAACATGAAGTGCCGTTTTGAAACCGACCCTATTAAATTATATGTCTGTTGTATTGTGTATTCGAGGCACGTATGCCAGGTTCAGAGTTTCCACGTGGAGCATGTGAAACTAAATGTCCCGAGGGAGGTAAAACTATTTTGTTCTGTGTTACACACGCATCATTTAGTAACGTAATAATCTACAATGCTGTACATTGTACGATACCTATACTCTATCTATTTAGACTTGTATTTTTTTACCTAGACTAGGTACAGACAAATATTACCTACTATAACGAGGGGTAAAATATTATAAGTAGATAGAATGTAGGCGTATGTTTTCTATGAATTTTACACGTAAAAAGTTTTCTGTCAGTAGTACCATTGATGGTACTACTCACGTATTTATACGTCGCTAGTACCATTATGGTACTAACGACGTAGAATTTATGTCTTCTACGTCGCTAGTACCATTGAACAGTACAACTGATGGTACTATTTACATATCTATATGTGACTAGTACCATTAATGCCTCCAGGCCCGGAAAATAGAATTTGCCATTTGTTAAGTTCCTATAAGGTTGCATACATCAAAACTTTGAATACTAAAAAATTGAACTTATTTTAATGAAATAAAACTTAGGTAATTTGGATAAGACAAGGAGCAGAAAATACAATCGTTTTAGTGGGGCGGGCCATTATAGATACGTGAGTAGTACCATCAATGGAACTAATCAATGGTACTACTGACAGAAAACCGTAAAAATGTTCCCGTCGCGTAGGACCACTATAAGAATCGCTTTACGTTTCAGTTTACCTTAGATTTCTTTCTGACGTACAGGTAGTACAAAAAAAAAAACGTACGTACACGTACAATTTTGTAGTACTCATTTTACCGAAGCTAAATTAAATGACTCCAAAAATTGCCCATTTCTCGAACCTTAGTATTAAGATGAATGAGAAAGATTATCATGTGTTTAAATAGATTAATTAATTCATTTTAATCTCGCTAAAATAAACATTATGTTAACGAACAACAGAATGGACTGGACAGTTAAAATACTAATAACTTATCAGTCTAGACTCTATTTTCACTGAAAATCTAGCAAGCATAATATTTTTTACAAAATAATTTAATTAAACTTAATGTATTCGTAAAGCAGTCGGCGAATGGTCTATAAAAAAACACCTAACTGTAAAAATACAACGAATGAGTTTCATTATCTAGATATACCTAGCTAATTCTCTGCGGTATATCTACTTCTTATTTTATATGTAGCGCTTACACCATACAGTTAAGGTGACGCATTGATAAACTATTATTTCAAAAATTCTCCCTTCACTCGGACAAATTTTACGTGGTCGCGCTCGACAGGATCGCGACAGAGCGGCGGGCGGCAGTGAATTTTTAATTATTTACTCATAATGTACACATTAAAAAAAAAATAACTTCACGGTCTATGAAATAGAATAGCGGTCTGACTATTTAATTCTTAAAAAATAATGAGGTGTTGTCGCTGATAATTCTGAGCATTTGAATTATTAAACTTTTTTTTGGTGAGAAATTTGTAAGTTTTTTTTCTTAATAAAACCAGTTACTTTTCAAAATTTTGTTCGGTTCATTAAACTGTTTAAGATTTTCCCTTATCTACGACATTTTTTAAATTTGAATCAATATCATTCGTCCTCTTACATCGCGCATTCAAAAGTACTCGTTTTCGTGTTTCTCGGCCCGATGCCTCGTCTTAAGCAACGTTCGGCACGCTCAGTCTTCGGATAGGTGACTGCGGGTGGCATTCACAACTGTACACTGGCTTGGATGACACGTTATATTGTAGTTTAACCATTTAGCCATGTCAGACGTCTTCAGGCAGTTTAAAAACTCCGATAACAAGACTAGCCACTTGGCCTATACGAACTTTCTTATTCTATTTTAGTTCACTGGAAATTTAATATTCTCCATGTTGATTTTCTCGAAAGTAACCTAGATAGAAAGCCTAAGTCTTACGTTGCCTACAGGCATCAAGCTTAATTGAGTTTCAAAGATCCGCCGCCTGTATCGAAAGGTGGTATATGAAACCTAGAGATTGTTTCCAATTTTCTTTCTAGACATAACGGTATCCTTAGGCAAAAGAGATTTTGTTTTCTGGGTAGGTTTGATTGATCGAAAGATTGACTGTGGGACGATATCGTCAATATCGCGAGTCTAACTTGAACACGATTGGCAAATGACTGCGAATGAAATATAAAGGATTTTATTGAGATTGACTGTGAGACGATATCGTCAATATCGCGAGTCTAACTTGGACACGATTGGCAAATGACTGCGAATGAAATATATAGGATTTTATTAAGATTGACTGTGAGACGATATCGTCAATATCGCGAGTCTAACTTGGACACGATTGGCAAATGACAGCGAATGACATGGCATTGCAAGAGAGAGATCTACACCGAAGAGTGGGATAGTAATGGAAAGCTGCGGATGATGGTGATCATAATCTTTATTGACAATAAAATACTTGAAATATACAAAGATGTGTTTGCACCCGGACAAGAAATTCTGATCCCCCGATGCTGTCTTCCAACGTGTAAAAAAATATATTTAAGGAAAACTGAAAAATAAAAATTCAATAACTGGTGATGACTGTAAGACTGGTAAAATGATGTGCAATTTAATTTCTACGAACATGTTACGTTACGTAGTAAAACTTGTGAACCGTATCGGCGTTTTGCACGTCCGCTCGACTGCTGGACATAGGCCTATCCATTTCTCGGTTAGAAGCTGCGGCATCCAGGGTGTTTTAGCGGTCGTGATTATATTGCCGGCCTTGTCGGTGGCCATGCTACGCTGCGCTTGCCGCTACGTGGACTACCTTTGAGAACTTTATACCTTCACCTACCATTCATTCTACTAACTGTGCCTTGCTTTCTGCCACTTCGACTTACTAATCTGCTGGACTATGCTCTCTGTTGCTGTGTATGTCGGTAAGGCCTAAATAGATCGCGACCCGCAATGTTCACGATTGGTATTGACAGCTGACGGATTCAGCTATTGTACGAGTATAGCTTGTGATTCACTTTGAGCTTAGACTGCGAGAGACAGTCCGCCAAAACAGGCTGATGGATAATATTGTGCTTAATTTTGTCATTATATTTGTCTGAAGCGAAGCGAAGGTCTATGCTTCCACACGACGATTTTGCTTTCGTCTGTTCGGATGTTGATTTTTGTCTACTGGTCGTATTTTTCAACGAATCTCGAAGAAACTTGTTTCGCAGGTTCTATGTCGTTGGCAATTTTTGTTTGAGGGTTTATTTGTTAACTAGCTGCCCGCCCCGGCTTCGACGTACGCCCGGGTACGATTGGCTAAAAAAGACAGATTTTATAAGTATTGTGACTATATACCAACCACGTAACCAAGTAACGTCACACATCCTGATCCCGTATCAATGAGTTTCTTTGATGATGGTTTTTACACCTAGGCTTACATTATGGGAGTTTTGTAAGGGTCCCTACTTAAAAAAATAATAATATAGCCTATGTTCACCAGGGATAGTATAGGTTCCCAACAGCGAAAGAATTTTTCAAATCGGTTCAGTAGTTTCGGAGCCTATTCGATGCAAACAAACAATCAAATCTTTCCTCTTTTTAATCTATTATATAAAAGGCTTCCCTGAGTGACTGACTGACAGACAGCCTACAGCCCAAACCGCTTAAGATATGAGCTTGAAATTTGGAATATAGGTACATTGAACGACGTAATGGAGCACTAAGGACGAAAATTTTGAACTTTCGACCTCTAAGGGGGTAAAACGGGCCCTTTTCGTTTGTATGTAACTTTTTATTCCCTGTACCGATTGACTTAAAACTTTGTATAAGTGCTTTTCAAACAAAATAAAAGTTACGTTTTTTCCTGTTTTTCCGAATTTTCCTTATCTAAGGGGTCAAATAAGGTCCCAAAGTTGGTGAAAAAAGCGTCAATTACATCGAACCAGCTGAACGGTTATGGTTGAAAATTGGTATGAAAGAAGCACTCAGCATGTTTTAATAGAGTAACTAATAAAATCCAGGAAAATCTATAAGGTTCCTTAGGGATACGCAACATTAATAAGTTTAGGCTACAGCCCAAACCGCTAAAGATATGAGCTTGAAATTTGGGATATAGGTACATTGAACGACGTAATGGAGCACTAAGGACGAAAATTTTGAACTTTCGACCTCTAAGGGGGTAAAATGGGCCCTTTTCGTTTGTATGTAACTTTTTATTCCCTGTACCGATTGACTTGAAACTTTGTATACATGCTTTCCAAACAAAATAAAAGTCACGTTTTTTCCTGTTTTTCCGAATTTTCTTCATCTAAGGGGTCAAATAAGGTCCCAAAGTTGGTGAAAAAAGCGTCAATTACATCGAACCAGCTGAACGGTTATGGTTGAAAATTGGTATGAAGGAAGCACACAGCATGTTTTAATACAGAAACTAATAAAATCCAGGAAAATCTATAAGGTTCCTTAGGGATACGCAAAATTAATAAGTTTAGGCTACAGCCCAAACCGCTGTAGATACGAGCTTGGAATTTGGAATATACGTACATCGTACGACATAATGAAGCACTAAGGATGAAAAACGTACCGAACTCTAACTTACGGGGTAAAACGGGCCCTTTTTGTTTGCATGTAACTTCTTATTCCCTGTACCGATTGACATGAAACTTTGTATAGATGCTTTTGAGACTAAATAAAAAATATGGCTGTACCTGTTTTCTAAATTTTCCTTAAAAAAATCCTTAGGGGTCAGATACGTCCCAAAACTTCAATGCGCTTTTTTAAATAATGTAGTATCTAGGATTATGATAATGATAGTTTATCTTTAAATGGGGCAAAATGGGTCCCCAAAAGTTTACGATTTTTTTTTATTTTGTGAGCCAATAGTCTTAAGCTTAGCGCACATATGGATCAATACAGGTATTTTACTATGGGATCAACCCTGACAAGCGAAAATTACCTACATTTTCCATACATTTTGTCGCGGGTCGATGAGCTTTTTGTGTTGAACAGCTGATTTTATTCACGTGCTTTTGGGGTTGGTACCATTGTAAAAGTTAATCAAATTATGAGTATAATAGCATCCTAGAATATGCCTGACTAGAATTACGACTTGTGTGCCATTTTTTCATTTGCCTGGAAAATTAAATTTCTAATGACTTAATGAAACATGTCGAATACCTGTACCGGCCTTAATTAATAGTGCACTACTGAAAATAGGTACTACGGATAGCACTACGGATAATAGAAACAGGTGGGTCTTAAGATGAACATGGACAAGACGAAAGTCATGTGTAATTCCCATGTTTTACCTACCCCGATTTCTGTTGGAAACTCGGTTCTTGAAGTCGTTGACTCGTACGTCTACCTAGGACAAGTAGTCCAGTTAGGTAGGTCCGACTTCAACAAAGAGGCCAATCGACGAATTCAACTCGGCTGTGCAGCGTTCGGAAAAGTGCGTAGTGTCTTCTCGTCCGACATACCTCAGTGCCTCAAGTCGAAAGTTTTCGACCAGTGTGTGTTGCCAGTGATGACTTATGGCACAGAAACGTGGTCTCTCACTATGGGCCTTATTAGTAAGCTCCAAGTAGCCCAACGAGCTATGGAGAGAGCTATGCTTGGAGTCTCTATGCGAGATCGAATCATTAATGAGGAGATCCGTAGAAGAACCAAAGTTACCGACATAGCCCAACGGATTGGCAAGTTGAAATGGCAATGGGCAGGGCACATAGCGCGGAGGGCTGATGACCGTTGGGGTCGAAAAGTTCTCGAGTGGAGACCATGTACCGGCAAGCGCAGCGTAGGACGTCCACCCACAAGGTGGACGGATGACCTCATTAAGACCGCAGGATCGCGCTGGATACAAGCCGCTTCCAACCGGTCTTATTGGAGATCCATAGGGAAGGCCTATGTCCAGCAGTGGACGTCCTGCGGCTGATGGATGACTGAAAATAGGCCTATCCGCGAAGGGTAATTGGGCCATATTCATCACGCCGGCCAAGCATGGGTTGCTGAATTCACATACGACATTGATTTTTTCTACGTACGTACAGGTTGCCTCAATGTTTTCCAGCAAAGAAAAGTGAAATTTCTTACATAGTTACTCATACAATTATTATTATTGGCTCCCTCGGTGGCTCAGTGGTTGACCCTGACTCCTGGGTCAAAGAGGCGTGGGTTTGATTCCCAGGGCAAATATTTATGTGATGTTCATATGTGTTTGCTCTGTGTCTGAGTGTTATTAATGTATTTTTATTTATTTATTTAACACTTTATTGCACACTATTTGTACAAAAGGAGGACTTAACGCTAAACAGCATTATCTGCCAGTCAACCTACATGTATAAATAAATAAATAAATATATCTTTATTGTACACAGAAACACAGTACAGAAACTATACAATATGCTGTACAATGGCGGCCTTATCGCTTTTGGCGATTTCTACCAGGCAACCTTTGGATGGACTGGAATTATTCTAAAAATAGGAGTATGGTCGGTGGTGTATACAATACAGTACATACATTGAAATACATGTATATGTAGTATATCAGTCTCTGCCAGCCAAATCACAAACTTTGCTTAGTTTGGGATCAGAGACCGTGTGTGAGATGTCCTCCAATATTTATTTTATATATTTATTTATTATTGAGTTAATTTCAGAAATTCGGCAATTTATCATCCAAAAATTCACGTATGTACTCTGTAATAAGCTTTAGATACAAGTAAATTAAATAACCAAATACTGAGACAATTCAGGCTAAACCGTAGGCATTATTTTGCAAGTAATACAATAATAGGCTCAGTTATGAAGACGCCATAGTAAATATAATAACAACATAAAAAGTGTTCTCTCTATCGAATGCTTAAAGTGAAAATGAAACAGATATAATTATGATAATTAGCTATTATAATTACGATGGCGCCTTCATAATCGAGCCTAATGCGGGCTTAACCACGACCTACTATTATTTTAAGTAAGTGCCAAGAAAACGCGGACCTAACTGTGGGTTTTTATCATTTTAAGCAGTTACGAAAATAACGCGGGCCAGACCGTGGGCTATTATCATTACAAGCAATACAAAAACGCAGGCTAACGGCATGCTATTATAATTTTAAGGATTTATTAAGACAACACGGGCCAGACCGCGAACTATTAGATATTATTATAAGCAAATGCCAAGATAACGCGGGTTGAACCGCGGGCTGTTATTTTAATTAAGTAAGTATTAAAACAACGTGGGCCAAACTGTGGGTTATTATCTTTGTAAGTACCTAATTATTAACACAACGCGAGCTAAACCGCGGGCTCTTATCATTTTGAGCAAGTACTAAGACAATATGGGCCAGACCATGGGCTATTATCACTGTAAGTAATACGACAATGCAGGCCAAACGGCGAGCTTTTATAATTTTAAGCAAGTATTAAGACATCGCAGTCCATGCTGCATGCTATAAATAACCATCTTAAGCAAGTACTAACAATACGCGGGCCAAACCGTGATCTATTATCATTATAGGCAAATACTGTTACAATTTTGACCAAACCGTGGGCATTATCCTTGCAAGTAATTTTAAGCAAGTATTAAGACAACGCGGGCCAAATTGCGGACTATTAGATATTATTATAAGCATGTACAAAGACAACGTAGATCAAACCGCGGGCTCTTTTCATTTTAAGTAAGTACCTATTTCCTAAGACAACGCGGGCGAAGCCGCGGGTTTTAAGCTAGTATTGGTATAGATCTCTTTCAAGAAAGGGGAAAATTTACGGTCACGCTATTTATATAGGTAGATTACGTTTTGTCGATACCGATTTCAATAATATTTGGTAAGATTGTTTATGAACCAAATCAGTCAAGAGCGAGTCGAGATAAAGTCTTTTGAAGTTACAGTGAAAGACAGAAAAAGATGAGTCGCGATGTCTACTGGTCGGAGAACTACTAATTTCAAAGGACCTCGAAAGCTTATTTCTAAAAAAAATAGAATCTTGTGTAATATTGAGCAAATCTGTTGTATTTTTTTTTAATTTATCGCATTTACTTTATTCCCATGTCTCTGTCCCACAGTTATCCGTCCTGCTCCGGCGCGATAGCCCCTGGACTGGCAGCAGACATGCACTTCAAAGATGATGTCATAGCTTTCGTGGGCCCGGCGTGCGCGTTTGCACTGGAGCCAGTCGCTCGCCTCGCCGCTTACTGGAACACACCCATTATCACTGGAATGGGTGATCAGGTATGTTATAGACCGATTCAAACTTAATGGCGCCTATGGACACGAGGCGAGTCATTGCGCAGTAGAAATTTATTCATATGCAACGCAAAGGAATTTCGCAGCTTATAGTTAACTTCACTGATGCCTGTAAGTTTTATTCAGCCTATTGTACACTAAAACTTAGTATCTAAAGCTAAAGCTATATCTTTATCAGAAACGCACAACCTTTTATATTGTCTACGATTGTATGGAAAAATAGTGCACTTTAATTTATCCAATGTTCACAGAGTAGTGTACTTAATATGTCTTACCCATAATGCTCATATACTTATTGCAATTCGACACTACTGCAGGTGCGAGCTGGTAGATTTACACATGGACTAAATTAATAATTTCTTTTATTACGCAAATGTCATCATTATGCCCGAAAAAAATACTTTTCTTAGATTTAAATTGTTTTCTCGAAAAGCAGCTGAAGACCGAATCGTCTTTGAATCGTCTCGATATTTCCTGAAAAATGCAAAGCTTTATAAATTATGGACTTATTCTGCTGCCTTATGACTTATGCCGCTGCCGTTTGAAAACATTCTCCTTTACACATTTAGCATTTATAAATGTTAGGAACACAGGCATGATTGGAATATTTCAACTAACTTTATGCTGAGATATTCGTACATTACCATTTTCGAGTGGGAACAAAATTGTTTCTGAAATCCCTTGGGGTGAAACGACGGGGATTATAACATATAGTTACTCAGTTCATATACCCTTCGCATTCGCCCTTAGAGGCTATACTACGAATAAAAATACTATAGAATTCTAACTCCGGACCAAAATAGTACAAAACAAGCTGGATTTCAAAGTTTCGCTGCGTTGTAGTTCTACATCAGAACATATTAAATAAATAGTGTAGTAAATAGAAGCATTTTGAAGCCGGTAACCGTTAGAAAAGCTCCATCACTGAACATATTTAAGGATCAGGTTAAAAACCATTATCTACAGAAACTGTCGCTTTATTGAAACTGTTGTTGTTGTTTTTCTGTTGTTTTTATGTATAAATAATCTATGTAAATTATAAATTATATGTATTAGTTTATTATTTAGTTATAGGTTTATTTTATTTTTATGTATTTTAAGTACCTATTTATATCTTTAATTTAGTGTATGTAGGTTTATGAGTATAATTTAATTTATATGTACAACTATATATATGTTTTTTTTTTTTATTTAATGCGCACCCCGTCCATTATTTATACGCTATCTATCCTCTCCATCCTAAGGTTGCCTGGCAGAGATCGCTATTAGCGATAAGGCCGCCCTTTGTTACACTGTTTTTGTATCTTTATTTCTTCTTATTATGCTTATTTCTTGGTGTGCAATAAAGCGTTTATCTATCTATCTATCTATCATTTTAATTTGAAGTATATTTTCAGTTGCTGGTATAAAGCGATATGTTTGTTAATATAAATCGTGTGTTGATTAGATTTTATTTGGCATTGTTTGTAGAGTATGCGCAAAAAGAGAACAGCCGTGGCGTTACGGTGGACTAACAATAATATTTAATCAGCAGTCAAGGTACCTACCGACTACCTATACTTGTTTATTTGTTAAAACTTAAAAAAAAACATTTCAAATAACTATAACTATTAAAATTAGACCTACTTAAATTAAAAACTCACACTGAAAAAACTTACGCTAAAACTTATACTAAAATAGAAATAAAACTAATCTAAAAGACCTGCGGTCTGCCGCAGCTCTAAGGGTAACGTGGCCAGAATGCTGGCGGCGTTGCCTTGCTGAATAGCAATACTAATTTTTTGGCCAAAATAGATGCCAGCATTTTGGTCACGTGTCACCTCTACCAGACGCCTAGCCAGGTTCTTATACAATATGAGAGCGTCCGTCCCCACGGACCTAAAGTCTCAACCCCAAACGGCACAAAATGGTATACTCTGTCCAACGACTCATATTTGTGCCGTTTGAGGTTTTCAGCTTTGGCTGCAACAGCGCCAGCCTTCTCTGTGGTGCCAGGAAGATGAGACGACGCCAGTGTGTCAACACATGTCGCGTCCCACACTAAAAGTCGTCCCATCTTCCACGGCACCAATGTCATTCCGTCGGGTCTCTTACCGTCGTCCCGCGAGAGTCCATTAGGCTCTAGAACTGACGGGACGCCGGTACTGAAAAAGGCCCGACGAATAATATCATTTAGGCTGGCGTGCCGCAAAAAGCGTCCTGCACTTTTTGTGCGAGATAATGCGTGGTGTCCGAATTGGTCGACCATATCGCCGCATTGGCAGCGGTGCGGGACAAGACATGGGGCACCTAACCGAAGAAATACGCCTATCCGGAAAGAGTTATCATCCAAAAGATTACCTACGTTATTGGAAGGTAGGGCATGTAACCAAAGCCCTGACTCCCATCTTGAAACAGCAAGCAAGCGAGCGCGCTCTGCGGTGCAACTCGAGGTTAGAATTAGGTTAATCGTGTGTTTATTAATTTGTTTGTTACTCTTTAACTTAGCAAGGAAGTGACAGATCGACTTTATATTTTGCATGATATAGGTAGTATAAAGCCATGTATTCACTGAGCAACAGTGTTTCGGATACACATAAACATACCGATAAACACGTAGATTTTGTTTCTGATACAGAGTTTATAAACGATTGTTGCTCAGTGAATACATGGCTTAAAGGTCCTATAAAAATGTCCTAGGCTACTTTTTGTCACGAAAAAATAAACGGTTCCTATGGGATGGCACAAAAAGCCATTATATTTATTATATCTACTTCCTAAGTAAATTACAATAATATAACGATTTATTTTAGTGCGTGCGTGAACTTTACTACTTTACGTATTTGTATGGAGTTATCGTTCTATAGTAATTTTGTTCGTAGAGGCATAAACTGTAGAGGCTACGTGAGAAAGTTATACCCATAGCTTTTATGTCTTCTTCTCGTAATATGTTTACAAACTACATTTCTTTATTAGAAAAGTTTGGATGACTATAAAAGTGTAAGTGGATTTCACTTTAGATTTGATAATTTGTTTGAGTATTTAAGGCTCAAAGTTAACCTGTCGAAGCTAAGTGACCTGTCTTTGATCGGTCAATTTTGACTCGATTTTTGTAGTGTACACAGATTATATTATTTATTTGTAGATAGATATAGTCTTTCTTTAGCAGTATGTTGTTCACATATGGAAATCATGTAAAAGACACATTTACGTGATTTACATATGTGTACATCAAACAGAGATTCTGAAAAATAAATATAAACGCTAAGACACGCTTTAACGTAAGCTACATGTGTACACAATTACACAAAAGCACCAATTTTATGGATAGGAAAGTATAATGTTGTTTTAATATAGTAATGTATTTTTTTAATTCTAAACTAAACAAGTATCTTACAAAATATCAGACAGGATGTTGTCAGACGCAAAACTAGTTTAAATGATTATGTATTAAAAATAACAAAATACCGGTTATATTTATTACATTCATTTTTCATGCAATAGTTTTCTTTCGGGCTGTTTGGCAAAATGCGAGTGTAGTTAATTATCACCTGAAATGTATTTCCGTCCAAATTCATTGTTACAAAGGTCGCAGAAAATGTATTTTTAAAAATTTACAGTACAATAAGCGCCTGGAAATTTTACTTTTGTGCAAATTTATTGCTTCACGCTCCAAAAACTCTGGGGGGTTGAGTTTTTCGAGCGTAGCACATTACATTCGTCTACGCCGTAGTAGGCTCTACGGAGCAGCTCGTAGCTTCGTAGCAATTTGCTACGAGATAATACATGTATGCGGAATTAGTCTAGTATTTCTTACTTACGATCTTATAGATTACCTTATGTATAATAGCGCTCTATCGTAGTTTTTTAACCGTTTAGCCATGTCAGAGGCCTTCAGGCAGCTAAAAACTCTGAAACCAGGGTTAGCCACATGACACCAGGGTTGGCCTATACGAATGTATTTACTTTTTTATGTACTAATGTCGAAAGGGGCGACTGTACTCGCTATTATTGACAACTTTACTATGCCAACTAGCCCAAGCAAGAAATCAAGAAAAATCAGCAGTTCCGTACTATTTCTTAAAGTTCGGTCAAACTTTTTCAAACAAGTCTTATGAGACCTAGCAGCTTAGTTAAATGGCGAGTACTATCACATCTTTATTATCAGTTGTTTTTAAATATTTTAGAACTCGATTTCGGTAATCGATGTTGAGACAGCTGAATTAAGTAATTTAAGTTTTTCTCTCAAAATTATCCTATTCTACCTAAGCATCAGTCCCTCAGTTAGACGCTTGACATTAACTTTTAGTAGCAATTAAAAGTTTTGTTTGTTTCGAAATACAATTTTATCTTCTGAATTATTAAGTTATGTTAACAGGCGATGTTTTGAATACGTATTCACACAATAGCAACCAAACCATGACAGCGACTAGTGCCTTAGTAGGTTGCTTTGGCTAGACGGCTGGCTAGGTGACTAGCACCTAGGGAGCTTGTTTTACTAAGCAGTTTAAGACCGCCGGCTATGTAATCAGGGACTTCGTTTTATTAAATAACTCTAGACTGGATTTGTTACTCACTCTTTAGTAACCATGTTTCAGTTCAGCATCTTCCCCTGCGGGGTCGCAGTGGCTAAATATTGTGAGAAAATCTCGGATTCACTTCAATCCTCGGATTCACTTCGGAGTGTGCGCTCAGGAGTTGCTCAATCTGGCCCCACCTGCCCCTTTCTTCTATCGTACGGCTAAGCAGACGCGACCAAAACGCGACCGTTTTATGGTGGATATTCCGCGCGTTAAAACCAAGCGTTTCGAAACCTCATTCCTCATACGAACAGCCAGAATGTGGAACGCTTAGCCTGGGTCTGTCTTCCCGCTAAAGTACAGCATGGGTGTCTTCAAATCCCGAATAAATATGTATCTTCTAGGTAAGCGTGCTACATCCTAACCCGCTTATCTGCTCAACATCAGGCAGTATGTAGTCAAACGCAAACCTATACATAATAAAAAAAATGTAAAAAAATTTTTTTTAACCATTTTGAGACATGGATGCGACGAAATAGTAAGCAGCCCTATCCCGCTGGCTATATGACCGGTGCCTTAGGGAGCGCGTTTCACTAATGTTTACAATTAAAGCAATCTTGGGCTAAATAGTTCTCTGAGGACGACGCCAAAGGTTAAGAGCGTGATTAACTTGATTTAAGTGATTACTTCAAAAATGCGCACGCCAATCATTTACTTTGATTAGACATACTTTTCAAATTGTTGTTTTTGTCAGCCTGTTTTGTGTCCCACTGTTGGGCAAAGGTCTCCACTCGATATTTCCAGTTTTGGCGATTTTGTTCTATGGTCTAGTGTATATAGTGTACTAGTGTCTGTAAAAAGTGTCAAGTTCGTTGCTCCATCTCTTTCCGGGCGCATATGGATTTGTATCGCTTTTAGGAGAACCTAAATTAATAGAATATAAATAAATAATAATTGTCATTTATTCACTGTTACAATTCAAATATCTCTATCAAATATTTTTAACAGTATTAAGATTAGAAAGCCCTTAAAAATGTACCCGATATAGCATGTACACATAATATCTCATTTAATAACTTGATAGTATGTACATATACAACGATTTTTCGATTATAGTATTCTGAGCAAATATCTCATTAAATGCGTTAGATATTTTGAATACACGTCTCACTTGTTACATTTCTCACGAGGCTTGCGACCTCCATGCGACGTATGAAAATTTCACCATACAATATGAATACAACCTTCATAAATAATTTTTATACAGGAAGCTTCTTTAATCGACGCTCATATTCTATGAGACCTTTATAATAGGACTAAACCTGAAATAGTAAAAAAGTGATCTATGTGATCTTCAAAAACTTTTTTTTCCATTACTGCCTAAAAATACATGTGGGTTTAATTCAAAAATTTCTAGAGTATTTAGGTTTTCAGTACAAAACAACTGGTAACTTACGTACAAGCTTTTAAAAGCGACTTTAGTATGTCAAGGTCAACAATTTTTACTTTGGGCCCAACGAAGAAACTCTTAGTTCACTTTATTATTATATACTACGAGATTAATCGCGCACTAAAGTTACGAGATAAATAAATACCTCATCATCCCGAGGTTTCGGCCGAGTTACATCGACCGTGGTCACGGGTAGACTGAGTCTTAGTTCACTGTCGATAAAATATTTGGAATAGATAAGTTTTTGTCACAGTTTTGGGATCCTGTAGAGAAAGTTGTTCATCTAGATGTACTAAACTAGTTGTGTGTAATGACGTGCGTAAGTTACCAATGACTGAATAAGGTATATTCAATCACGTTTCCTTAACACGAATCCTTGAAGAAAGAAACACAACACATTCCTGAATTTATCTCTACATTGACAGACAACCTTGCAACCTTACACTGCCCCTTCGAACCTACCAAGGTTCGTACGTGGAATATGTATAAAACCTTTAAGTTTTCGCCCTGGAATTTGAATGAGCGCGCACATTTACCGAGTTTTCTTATAAAAGGTGCTTTTACAAGCGACGTTGTACCCTCATTTGTGAGAGCTTTGCACAAAAGCGGGGTTTTGTGTCGTAATATAGACTTTACAGCCTTCGCAGGCTCGTCGAACCGGATTACAGTGGTGGCTATTTTTTCAAGGGGAAATCTTACAGCGTCATTGATAATTCAATAGCCATTTTTTATTAAGCTGGTAGATATTTGACGTAACTTCGTTCGGGCATAATTTAGAGGCTATTAAGTCATGACACGGGTGGTTTAACTGACATGCAGTAGTGTTAAAAAGAGCCATATCGGATACTTTCGGGCGATTTAGATACTAAATCGAAAAACTTACTTATTATATGAATATAGGTACTTAATTCTAAAACATCCATGTTTAATTGTCTAGTAAGTAATAACTTAATAAGAATATGATTTGTTAACCGCTATTTACCGAGTTATGTGGATCCAAAGGACGATTGACAATCATTTATGATTCTCCTTTTTTAGAATTCAAAAATGTGTAAGTTTTTTTTGTTTACTCTATTTGTTAGGTACACTAAATAAGTTACTATATCACATAAAGCATAGGTAATGTATATTGAACTTAAGCTTTATTGTAATTGGACACGCCAGAATCTTACAAATTGTTTCTCTGCAAGTTCATACTGTCAAGTTAGATAAATTTGTACGTGCATGACCTGACCGGGGCCACTCGCATCAGATGGAATGTGACTTGACTAGGATTATAGTGATCTTATCGTCTGATCTACGGCTTGTTGTTTGCTAGTTCGTTATGGTAGTACTACAAATAATAATACTTGTTTGTACTGGTGGTCCGAATAAATGATCGCTATAATTTGCGTTTTTATAGTTGTTCAGAATCTACTTTATGTGCAGAAGGAGCAACTGGTTATTATGATTAGCAGTGTATCCTAACTCAGGGGTCATAAAAGTGTATAATTTGATCAAAATGCCTAGATTTATTTTAGGTCATTTTAGATACTAAAAGTGTTTTATAACTAAGAATACTATATACTACGAATATATATACTAAGAATACTATATACTAAGAATATTATATACTACAAATTAGTCTTTTTAACCGAATAAACTAAATGGAGCAGATTATCAAGTCAACGCGTAAATTATTATATATTTTGTGTATGAAAGCGAATAACTTTTTACTTAGTAGTCCGATTTTGATAAATACATACATACATATACATACTCATATACATTTTATCGGAATTGGTTTTTGAAAAATCAACAATAATCTAGAAATGGCATACATCGATTCGAGTGAACTATTCGAATTTTGTACGTAGATTGCCATGGTTGAAGTTGGTTGAGCTATTTTTTGCAAATACAAAATAATTGTGTAGGTAGTAATCTGGTGCGACTACGAGTCGGGCATAATCATCGTCATCTTCTACATAATCCTATTAAATGCGTGTGTCGAAACGCTCTTGACAAGCTTTCGACATTTGTTTTCTTCACAGGGTGTGCAGGAAATGTCATAACCTTATGAGTATGACCACGAGAACACATTATGTCCTCTTGGTCATACCAATATGACCACGAGGACATGTATATCCTCGTGGTTATACTAGTATGACCACGAAGAAACACCCATCTATGATTGTATAGGATGTAATTAACGATGAGAAATAAAAGGCTTTTTTACAAACTTTTATTCAACTTGCAACAGATGTACCTATGTACTCGTATGTATGTAAGTTCGGGTGGAATCTTACAAGTTAAATTTGACCAACTTTCCGGTCTCCGATTGAGTTGAAATTTTGCACGCATATGTACCTATTTCGCGTGACAATGCAATCATATGGTACCATGGAGCTGATCGATGGAGTCGGAAGGTGGCCATAAGAACTCTTGTACTAAACAAGATAGACCCGTCGTGTTTGGGCTCGTTTTATTTGTCTTGGCTAGCACTTTGCTGCTACATGATATCCAGGATCTCAAAAGCTTGTATTTTTAAAAAGGTATAATTTTATATACCTCAGTGCTTCAAGACGAGAGTTTTCGATAGTTGTGTGTTGCCAATGATGACATATGGAACGGAAACGTGGTCTTTTAATGTGCGCCTCATGAATAAGCTCAAGATAGCCCAACGTGCTATGGAGAGGGCTATGCTCGGTGTCTCTCTGCGGGATCGAATCAGAAATGAGGAGATCCGCAGACGAACCAAAGTTACCGACATAGCCCAGCGGATTAGCAAATTAAAGTGGCAATGTGCAGGACGCATTGTTCGAAGAACGGATGGCCGATTGGGATGAAAAGTTCTCGAATGGAGACCACGGACCAGCAAGCGCAGCGTAGGACGTCCACCGACTAGGTGGACTGACGATATAATAAAAATCGCAGGAACGCGCTGGATGCAGGCCGCTTCCAACCGACCTTATTGGAAATCCATGGGGGAGGCCTATGTCCAGCAGTGGACATCCTACGGCTGATAGATAGATAATTTTATAATAATTTATTAATTTTATTTTATTTCCTCTATGCTTGAAGCACGGGCTCAGTATGAATCTATGAGAGTATATTCCCATAGAGACGTCAAGTCAAGGGTGCGTCATCAAGCTGAAAGCTTCGTCCGCGCGAACTTGGCATTGAACGTAATAGTATTGGATTGAAGTGCACTGAGCCGCGTCCTGCCCTTTATGTCAACACGTGGCGGATGCTCCTTTCAGATATATGGCTCTCTAGGATCGTGATCTTGTCGTAATCAAGTCGTAGAATACGACTTGGTATAGAGTTATGGGAAATTACTTACTTGCACGTAATTACTCGTTTAGAAAAATTTTCGAAATGCGATATCATCATCAGACTGTATCGATCTATTGCTCGGTGTAGGTCTCCTCTACTTTGTGTTCTTAGACAAAATAAAAAAATCAAGACAGAACGTCGTGAACAGACAAGTGAGGCCGGTTTTTTATACATGTGATGAGTGCGTCGGTGTTGCGCTGCCATAGTTCGACTGACAATCCAAGGCGAAGTTTCCTTGTACGTGTATTATTGTGTCTATACACGGCGAGGCATAGTTTTTCCGGCCTCACTTGTTTTGTTCACAACATTTTGTCTTGATTTTTTTATTTCGTCTGAGTTTATGCTATTGTTCTCTATCTTGGCTTAGTCTCATCCACAAATTAGCAACAAAGGCTCTGATATCGGCGATTGTAACGAAACTATTAAAGATAATGTAAAACATTCCAGAAATAATATTTTCATCCCATTTGATGAATTTTTATGTTAAGTAAGTTCGTATGGGCCGGGTGGCTAGCCCTGGTCTCAGAGTTTTTAGGCCGTCAGAAGGCCTCTGACATGGCTAAACAGTTAAAACAACCGGGACCTACCATTTCACGTTCCATCCGAGCCACGGCAGCGCTCTATTGCAAAATAATCATGTTGATAAGATACTTTAAAAGGCACGTCGTTTTCAAGTTGGCACTTCATCTAATTATTTTTGTATCACTCTTTCTGCTTTTTGTTGTTCTGCTTTATTTCTATTTATACTTTAGCAGCCCATAAGAAACAGACGAGTTGGGGTAAAAAGAAGTATTTCACGGATTATTTACACACGCGCACAGTAGACAAATTGTGTGTTATTTCGGTTTGGGTCTCTATGTGGCCGCAGATAGATTGTGGTCCGGATAGAATTGGATTGAAACGTAATGGGCCCAGGTTTATCGTAGGGAACCCTTAGGGTCTTTTCACACTCGAGATTTTATCGGCGATTCTTGAGCACCCGACATTGCTGCGACGTTTATCAACGCGCTACATATTTGTGACGTATACACTGTTATATTTTGCTGCGTACTCTTCACTACACCCGCTTGTTGTTACACCGTGTTGGTCAAGCGTTGGTGTACTACTACGAGCGTGTAGCGAGCATGTGGCGATGTTGCTACACACTTTATAAAACATCGCTAGAGGAATTCCCTATCAAATCACCAGTGTGGGAAGACCCTTACCTCATGTATCGGTCGCCGGAATGAATCTCGGTTTTAAATAAATGAGTGGTCGACAGATTCAGGTGTTTCGAGGATCGAATACATTTCTCTGATGTAGAATCAAACGGTCTGATACCTCAGGCTATTGCATTTGTTGATCGCTCAGATCTCATTCCGTAGTTGAAATCTCGGGTTCGAGGCATTGATCTATTTATTGTGTACCTACTAGAACGCGGCGTCCAGACTTTTGGAGATAAAAACGTTTGTATAGGTACTACTTCTAATATTTTTTGCGTTTGAACATGAATGAACAATTAACAAAGAAACGCTTATTTATTATTAGAAAACAGAACACGCTAATATTGATTTGTTTTTGTTTTATATTTGTTCTGTTGTTGAACTGTCTGTCTGCGCTGTATATACAATAAAGAATGTGTTGTTAAAATTATACATACGTAGTTACAAACATAAATGATATTACGCAGACACGCATTTATTTACTATGGGGCAAATGATGGGGAGATTGATAAAGCTATTATGATATTAATGGCACATTATCTCAATTTATGACATTCTCTACTTCCGCTAATTATTCTATTTCACTTTTATTCTTACTCTAAGTTAAGAAGGTATCTTTGGAGAGATTTTATCCCAGAAATTTAACTCGAGATTCTACATCAAAGGTTACAGAGCTTACAAAATATACCAGTGGCCGTTACAAGTTTTCTAGTCAAGAGCAACATACAGTACGATACTGTATGTACATACATCTGTATCACTGCGGGACGCACCCTGATGAACTTGGTTATAACATACTATCCCGTATTGTTGTAGGTTACTGCGCTGCCTACGGAACATACTAAGATAAAAAAAATATGTGCGAGAGGATCGAGCACGAAACTTTGTAGTTTTTTTCAGTAATTTCAAAAAAGATATGAGAAAATCAGAATAATTCACTGCTATTACGCGAGCGCGCCGCAAGCGCCTTAATTTTTCGGCATTTTTCAGTAATTTCAAAACAGATAATAATAATTAACATGAGCAAAGCAGACTAACCATACTGCTTTTTTATCTTCAGTAATAAAATTTCAAAACAGGCATGAAGAAAGCAGATCACGTTACTACTTATAGGTGCGAGTGCAGCGAGCGTTAATGTTTTTTTAGTAATTCAATTAACAAAGTAGTATGCCTAGATTATAGTCGGAGTATATTTTAATTGTACGTGTGTGTAGCTTTGTACACACACGTACGCGATTTTATTCGCTTTTCTATTAGCCTGAAAACATATATTATGATAATAGTACACATGACCTCCATCTAGACCGCGAGCCGCACCAATCACGGCCGCGGGCCGCGGTTTGACGTCCACTGAAATATACGATCTCATAAACCATAGGTAACGTACTACGTACATCTGCACAGTCCCGACCGCAATAACGAAATCATCCGCGCGCCACTGTTTCACCACATCTTACCCTTCATCCTTTACTCCACTATATTACTACGAGGTGACGGTTTTTCCTCGAGAAAATCAGATTACCCTCGTCTCGAGCTCTCGTTTAATATTTACCTGTCGCCTAGCCTTGAACGCTACTGAGATTGAACAGTAACTCAAGTTGTGACCAAGAAAGTTTTATTTGAATCTGAAATAGCGCACTAAATATGAACTGTTCACTAAGAATTTTGGGCTATCGGGTGATTCTGTATGAAAACACATACATTATGTGCTTTGCGTACGTTTTGTTTATTAAAATGTGTGTATTAAGTAGTGAACATATAGAAAAATAAATATATAATATGAAGCACATCATTATAGGTACTATACATATATATTCAACTAAACACATTCTAATAACAATTGAACCACACTTACGATGATGAGTTTCATTTGTTGTTCCATCATGTTTAGTTAGTGCATGCGATGCGATAATGCACTCGTAGAATTTTATAGTAGGTACTATAGATTTATTAGTAATTATCTCATTTCAAGTCAATACCATTTAATGGAAATACTCATCTTCATCATCATTTCGTTTCAATGGCTAATTTTCTTTTTTTTGATTAATATTTTTTTTTATTTGTTTACACGCGAAAACGTGACTAATCCTTCCACCACAATGGAAATACTCATTGAATGTGTTCATTTTGATTTCTATCATTCTTCATTGTAGATTGACTTTTGTTTTATAGTCTGAAAGAATAGCGTGCACCCTCAAGACTGAAGGACGATCTCTTGGAAGTCTTGGAGATATATATATAAGAAAGGTTTATAGCTGGTAGTAAATGTCCTACTTCTGTAAGAATAGTGGCAATAAGAAAGAAAGAAGGAGCAAAAAAGACAGTTGAGCTTCTGTCTTGCGTACACTATTCCTTCGGATACAATGAACCGTACCAATATTGACTAACTCGTACACGATATCTTTTATGTAGTGTGAGGAGTTTATTATCCCGACACATTATGTTTGTTCGAATACAACTATCGGAAAATTTGGAAGAATTACCGGCCATTATCTATTCTTTTGCGGGCTTCTTTTGTACAAGAGAGTATTGACTCCAAACCGTTCGTTAGAGTGTAATACCCCTTCTGCTAATAGAATATTATTTTAGATTGTACGAGTACGTACGAGGTAATCAGTGTCCACCACAGCAAAGATCTGTAATTATAATCGAATCTTGCGAATCAGTATCTCAAAAGTCCATACCAAAGGCAAAATAATTACTTTCTTTTCTCAATGCTTCGTCTAATGACTTCCTGCTTCTTTCTCTGACACTCAGGAAATTATTTTATTGTCGTCGTGACAAAAGAGAGAACCTTCGCCCATTAGACATGAAAAAGGTGTGTCTGTGAAAGTGGTAATTGCAATAAACTTTCCATTTTATCCTTTCATTTCTTGAATTTAGTTTCAGGTTTCAAATCAAGTTTGATAAAGATAAAGGAACATACCCAAACTCGTCTATGCCCAAACTATGTGACATGTGACCAGCGTAGGGAACGTACATGACTAGTACAAAATATCACGTTCAGTATTATTTTGAGATTTTTTCATACTACGAGTGGTACAGGGGCGTCTAAATTAAAAAAAAAATGTTTTTCGAAATGTGGGTGGTTTTGTTTACTAGAATATGGATTTGTGGTCGTTTATATTATAATGTGATTATATTAAAGCCGAAACAGAACTACGCGGCACCAAGCAAAAAAGACAAAATATTCTTTTTGTGATTCTGTGTGGTAGGTATAGGTGCATTGCATTAGCGCGGCACTGCAATGAGCGTCGCCCCACCTTATTAATAAACGCAAAGTTACTTCGAAGTACTTAGTTTATGTTTAGTATTTTACAAATGAATATAATTAGTAAAGAAAGAAAAAGACAAAACGCGGACTGAATACTCTGAAGTAACTCTGTATAGCGAATAGGGAATATAGTAACGACCATTGCAAAGTTGTGCTATGCCGCTCAAGTACGATTGTAACCTAATTTTCCATTTCATCTTGAAAATAGTCGTCCTAAGTATTACAGGGTGGATTCTTACCCGATTATATTTCTTACAGCCTCCATCAGAAGGAGAGCTAGCAGCGCCTGCCAGCGTGGTCAGTAGAATGCACAGGTTGAGAAACCTTCGAAAAGGAACCAGGGTAAGCACCAATTTTATTTCGCCGGTTCGACAGAATCGTGACGACCAATTTTTGTGAAGCTATCTTAGCCATCTTTTAACTTGTCCCACAACCATAGAACTCGAATATAATTTAATCGAATCAGTTAGGTTTTAATTCATTTCTAAACGTGTTATTGTTCCGACTTTACCTACAGGATTTTCGTAATATGCTATGATGCGACTATTATGTACCTACTTGTAACGAAAAATATGAAAAAGTAAGGAGTTTATTTCAATAACACTTGTTTCCTATTATTATTCAAATAGGTTTCTACAACAGCAGAATAAAATAGAGACGTCTAGGTACATAGTAATAAAATAAAACATCAACGTTAAGAGTAAATACTCGTAGGATTGTCACCGAGATTTTTGTTTGAGATCTCGATACGATATATTTTCCCGATTATTACACCTATCTCTATATCTCGGTAATAGACTCTTCGTAAAAAATTGTAATGGCCTAAAAATTGTGGGGCTCGTTGGGTCGACAATATTATGAATATCATGTATCTACCCAGGGTAAGATTAGTTCAACATTAAGTTGTATACGCCTGAGTTCGTATGTTGCATGGGCAGCAGTAGACGATCACATACCGTAAATGACGATGGTAAAATGTTCGCTTTACCTATGACAAGCAACCTGTTAACATTTACTTTTTTTTTCAGCCTCAAACACTATTCAACGACAAGGGGAAGTACCCGACATTGACACGCATGTCGTACTGCCAGTGTCGACTGCCGCGCGTCTTCACGAGTGTTTTTGAGCGATTCGGGTGGTCGCACGTTGCTTTGCTGCTCGACAAGTCTGACTTGTTTTCCCTTACAGTAGGTTAGTACCATCGACTTGGCCTTTTTATGGTGAGTAGGTTTCTATATGTTTGTTTATTCCATATAAATCTGAGGTTTATTTTCATGCCGTAATGGCCAGTACTGTGACGTGCTATAATTTTCAAAATAAAACAAAATTATTACCTTAAAACTTTAGAAAAAAATTACATACATGTTTATATGTATTTTGCCTCGATTTTATACAGGACGACGTTGGTTTGCAAAGTGCTGGAACTTTCAGAGGTGTATATTTTTGACCGACAAAGGAGGCACTCAATTCGACGCGTATATTTTTTTTAATGTGTAATCACGCATAACTTTTTACGCAGTGATCTGATTTCGATAATTATTTTTTTATTTTTATATACTTCGAAATTAGTCACAATTAAATTTTATCGAAATCGACTAACCATTTTGATAAATCAACAATAATGTGAAAAATGCTACATCGATCCGTGCAAAATATTCGCGAATTCTGTACACGGCTGAATTCGGTTATGCTCTTATTTGCAAAAAATTATTATCATAATCATGAACAACTATAATCATAAGTCCAACTGGGGAATTGCGAATGAAATCAGCTGTACCTACCGTACAAAAGGTTCATTGACTCTCGACCAAATGTGTGCATACCGACACCTTGTCTAGATTGATTTACAGATTTCCATGATTGTAAAAAATGTAAAAGTCAAATAAGAATAGGATCATTACATTAATAACCAAACTTGTTACTGTAGACTAATTTAATAGTCTATTTATTGAAATACTAATACAATTTATCCGCTATTGTGTGTAACAAAAGCTAATAAAGCACAGATACCTGACAAAGACGCGTAAACGATTCGTAAATAACGAGCTTTTGATGAAATAATTCAATCGACCTTTATGTGAATGTTTCTGAATATCGTTTGTATTGCCAGCGAGTGGTAGATATAGCAGCAGGGTAAAATGGCTAGAGTCTAGGGTGGCAGATGATAGGGGCGGCAATTTTAGGGTAATGCTTTGTTTTACAGAAATAGATATGGGTAAAGTTGGGGTCATCCGAGAAATGTGTGGAAACAAAATATAGTAAAATTCATAAAAAATCTAAATTCGCTTTCTAGAAAATACATTAATGTAACTTATGGCTTCAATTAAATAATTAGAGTAAAGCTACAGAATAACAGAAAAAACATAAGTCAAGTGGTAGTATAGGTGAAACTACCCAATGTCATCCTTACTAATGTTATAAATTTGAAAGTGTGTTTGTTGGGTTATCCAGAACTCATGTACTAAGCAGAAAGGAAGTGATTCAGACCATCATTACGAGCAACTTTTACAAAGGGGCCAACCCGGAATTCGAGAAATAGAAATCACCTGTTACATAAATTTTGTCGATTCCGAGTAGTAATTTTGTGTGGAACAGCTGATTTATTTTTCTCGAATTCCGGGTTGGTTCCATAGTAAACGTTGTTCATAATGATTGTCTTTATCACCCCCTTTCGGGTTAGTACAGGGCAAGCCGACAACCTTGTATAGTTTAAAGTTTGGAAAGTGTCATACACTACTTTTTAACGCAGAAAAAAGGTTCCATCCACAAAAATTTATATGTCACGCGGCGTGCAAAAGCTAGATTAAAATATTTAAATTAGGTCTATACAAACAATGATACCAAATTGTATAGTTCAGCGGGGGTGGCAAAATTTGTTAACGCTGTGTTTGTGTCTTGTAGCGGCAAATGTCTGAATCCGCCGCTGTTGCGAGCAGGTGTTGTATGATTGATTGGTACCTATTTGGAACAATCTGTGAAGCTATACGGACTGTTCGCCAACTATTGTAATACAAACTTGTTTCTTTATTGATTCGGACCCATTTGTAACTCATAAACGTATCGGGGCAGAAATATATTCGGTTGTTTGCTATAGGTATAGTAAATATTTTAGGGTTAACTTGTAAATAAAACTTGAAATGAAACAAATATGCTATTGGCATATCAGTTAGCAAATATATGTGCTCGACACTCGATTGTTGAATATAAGTAATTATTTTTCGCAAAAAATCGCAACACCTACTTCCACCGTGTACAGAATTCAAATAGTTTGCATGAATCGATGTGACATTCATGTACAATTGTACATAATTGATGATTTATCAAAAACGGCTCAGCCGATTTCTATGAAATTTAAATTGGACCACCTTGGATGCACACTCTTTTGAACTAAAACAGTTTATTTTAAATCGGTTCCAAAATAACGATGCACATACCCAAAAAAAAAACATACAGACTAACATAGTACCTCCACCTTTTTGGAAGTCGGTAATAAATACGAATTTAGTTGAACTATTTATTTATAAAACTAGCGTGAGGATTCATTATTAAAATTTATATGAACACCGGATACAACTCACGATTATTTGAGCGGTCGAACCGCTATGCGTCCGACCGGTTTCAGAGTAGTTAGTACTCTTTCTTCAGGGAATACGCGCGCCCCCGACAGGCGCGGGCGTCCGTTGTCGGGGGCGCGCGTATTCCCTGAAGAAAGAGTACTAACTACTCTGAAACCGGTCGGACGCATAGCGGTTCGACCGCTCAAATAATCGTGAGTTGTATCCGGTGTTCATATAAATTTTAATATTTATTTATATTGCGAATTATAATAATGATTCCGAACTCGCACTGGATGCAAGCCGCTTCCTTCTTCTTGTGAAGATCTATTCAAGTTAATGAACATCAAAATTATGACTGAAATGATTATGATAATGACTCCGAATGTAAGGTCAAATATTCAAGAGTTTGAAATATTAATGTGACATTTTAAGTTTTTTTTCTGAGCAGTATGAGTGTATGGTGGAACTACAACATTATCTATTAGGCTTTGAAAATCCACTGTTGAACGTAGGATTCTACTTATTTATTTGTTTTTAGGCGAGCAGTATAAACTGATGTGCCGATATCAAGCAGAGTCGAATAAAATTAGTATTTATCTGTCAAGGATTTTTTTCCTTCTTTATCCAAAGATCCAGTCTATCCTTAAAGTGTTAATAGCCCTTGCTGAGATTACATGCTCAGGCAACCAGAGTAAACCACTCGTTCCAGTTGTAAACCACTCTGTTGCTGAGGACGTGGTGTGCAGTGTTGGTTTGTGAAGGTGTAGGCTGTAAGAGGAACTTATTTATTTATTTATTTATAGCAACATATGTAATAATTTGTACATGCGGTTCTTAAATTACATGTTTACATAATATTGTCAAATACATATGACCCTTTAAGGGTATGGCAAACTATTTATTATATTAGGACTGTTAATTGTTCATTATCATTATCATTATAAAATTGAAAATAAATTGTCATAACAAAATCAAAAACAAATCTACACAAAATTAAAATTAAATTAACATTACAAAATCAAAATTATATCCACATTGTCATAGCAAAATTACGCAGTTGGTCACATTATTAAAATTATAAATCATTAGGAAAGAGGAGGACGCCATTATTATTTCCAAAAAATAAACGTCAGCTGTGTGTTACATCGTCATTTTCATTTAAATAATCCGCGAGTGAATAATACGCTTTGTCAACAAGATTTTTTTTTAGTTTTCTAATAAATAAATTGTCGTTACAAGTTTTAATGTATTCAGGTAGCTTGTTATATATATTTGTCGACATCACTAAAGTACTAGAGGCGTGCATCTTCAGTCGGGACTTCGGTGGCACCAACCGGTTGCTATATATACGTGTAATTTGGCTATTAGTTATGGCTTGCTCGGTTATAAACAAGTGCTCATTATTTTATTTATATTATATCGTATAATTTGTCTAAAAGAATTTTGTACTGAACCCGGTCATACGCTTTTGACATATCGAGTAAAATACCTACTGCATACTTTTTTGCGTCCACAATGTTAAGCACTTCCTGCATATATTTATACACTGCCAAGGTCGTTGACCTTTTTTTACGGAACCCGTTTTGGCAATCGTCAAATATCCCATATTTTTCACAAAAGGAGTATACTCTGTCATTCATCGCTTTTTCAAAAATTTTTGATGCTGATGGCAATAGCGCTATTGGGCGATAATTGCCGGCATCAGTTTTTGAGTTCTTTTTATGAATAGGTTTTATTATGGCGTTTTTTAGCTGGTCGGGGAAAGTTCCTTCATTAAAAGATTGGTTAATCAATAAATAAAATGCCAATGTTAATTCATCCGCGCATTGTCTAAGCAGGCTCGGCGGGAACTCGTCTATGCCGCAGCTAGTCTTGTTTTTTAAAGATTTAATCAACTTATTTGTTTCGTTTGGCGTCACGGGAGATAAGTACATAGTGTTTGTAGTCGGCCGACTGACTGGCCGGCCGACAGGTATGTGCTGCGGGGCGGTGGAGGAAGTTCTTGTCGCTGAGACGTTTTCACCTATCGATGAGAAATACGTATTAAAAGAATTTGCTATTTGTTTTGGGTCTGTTATGGTTGTATTATTCTGTTGCAATTTTAAGTTTAGTTTTTCTTTTTTAGGGTTTTTATTAGTACTTTCATTTATTAATTTCCACATTGTTTTTGATTTATTTGTTGATTTTTTTAAAGATTTTACAAAGTATATTTTTTTTGCTGTATTTACTGCCCGTTTTAGAACTTTTTCATATTGTTTATAGTATCTAGTTAAAATAGGTATTTTCGATCTTATTGTAAATATCCTTAAAAGTCTCTTATTTTTGCATGTTTTTTTTAGTCCAACTGTAAGCCAATGTTTTTTATTATTTGATTTTAATTTTATTCTACGTTTAGGTATGCACTCGTCCAGAACCTTTGTTAAGGTTTCTAAAAATATCATATAGTTTTCATTAACATTTTTATTTTTTGTATCTATTTTATCGCACCAGTTTATTTCTCGAAGTTTACCCTTAAACTTTTCATTATTAATATTATTAAATAGCCTTTTCTCTGTGTACCAAGTAATGTTTTTACTTATTTGTTTGGGTAATGAAATACTAATACTAGTTGCCAAGTGATCTGAGAACCCTAAATCTTTTACTGTGGCGAATAAATTCATGTCGGAAAAATTCGTGAAAATCAAATCTATGCATGTTGATGACGTATTTGTTGTACGCGTGCTTTTTTTAATGCGCTGTGTGAAGTTATGATCTGACATTATCTCAAGTAATTCATTAGTTTTAGAGCTATTTTTAAGGACATTTGTATTAAAGTCCCCCCCAAAAATTACGTTGTATTTTTTATATTTTTTATTAAGGTATTTCAAAATGAATTTTAATTGATTGTAAAATACTTCCTTATGGCGTCTCGTTGTTATGTTTTCCTTCAAGGTGTACGTGTGAATATCCGGAAGATTATAGAAGCCATTGCCAATTTTGAAGGTCTCAATCAAGTCGCCACGCAATCGTCGTTCTTCGAGGGTCGTGAGGCAATGAACCTATCTCTATAGGTTTTGCGGCGCAGAGCATATGGTATCCTGGTGGCTTTTCTTTGTGCACTTTCAAGCAAATCAATATCTTTCTTAAAATAAGGATATGCTTACCTCTTTATATGAAAATCATGTACAATTCTGCATAAGCAGATTGTTGAGGATCTCTTTTTTTGGCTCTAACTTAGGATCGGCGTAAACGTACCGACTATACAGCCTATAGTATACAGCCACCACCGGTTGCCAGAGACAAGCATGCAGTTCACACACATTTTTAAACGTTGCCCACACGTGTGGTCCGTTACGGACACGCTATAGCCAGTGTCCAGTGTCTACGATACATAATTATACAGATGTAGCGGGAGCGCGCATCTCCGTACGAAATCGTTTTTGTTTTTTTTTTTAATTCAGGACATTTTTCTGCAAACCAGTTTAAGAGTAAACAAGTCGCTCATCACTCCAAACAAACGTCGCTAGGTAATCACGCCAGTGTTTGCTGTTGAATATCTAAAATTAAGATTTACTCGTATATCAATTTGTCTTTACAAAATCTTTGTTTCTTGCTAATAAAACTGTGAAAAAAATTCTCCACTCGAATGATATAAGCCTTGGCACATTTGAATTTTGACTTAAATGTTTGGGAAACTTTGGATGGAAAATAACAGAAGTGCTAAAGTTATCTTTTATGAAAAATAGCGACCTAGTTTATATATTCGTTAGATCAAATAAGTATTATTTTCAAATATATTCATCCAACAGTTTTTTTCATAATTTATTACGGAGAAAACCTTAGGTTATAATTATAGGTATTTTAAAACAAATAAAAACAAAATTATATTGCAATGGGTGTACACGCACTATATCTACTGTTTATTATCGAACCTGTCTCTTCTTCAGATAATATAGTTGAGATATGATTCAGCTACGACAAATCTGAGTTCTTGCCGTCAACTAGTTTCACCTTAATTTTACTCCGCAATTTCACGGTCGCTCGGTCCCTCATAAAAGTTGCTATGCCACTAGCTTCATTATATCCTGGTTTTATTTAACTGTGGCCCATTTGAACAAAGATCCAATTACCTGATGCTAAGAGCAGTAGCGCCAATTTGCGCATACAAATTGAATTAACCTCCCGAGACGAGGTAATTCAATTATCTCTGGTAAGATTTCGGAATGGATGCTTTAATAACTGAGAAATGCAGCGTCTGTTGTGAAAGTTTTGTTGGGGAAACTTTGATGATTAGTTTGATGTTTGTCCGTAACGAAAAAGCCATCCTTGATTCGCAAGCCATTCTCAAGACAAGGTTATCATTAGTAACATTTATAACAGTGATACCTGATTAGTTATTTTTATCAAGCTTTGTCGTCATCGTCGTTTCTGTCATAGAAGGACTACTTCTGGGTCATAAATATCTTCAATAAAACCAGTTGGATGCGAAAGAGAACAGTAATTTTCTTTATACTTTGACAGAGCTCCATCTCATTCTAGCCCGGGAGGTAAGCGCAAAAAATGCAACTACTTTCTGAAAACTGAATTTCGGTATTACGTTATCATGGTGGTGTACAACAATACCCCGGAATCAGTCAACTGGGTTCCTTAGCTTTGTACCCCCGTACGTTTCAATTTTATTTTAAATAAATGAGTACCTTGCAACTACTTTAAAAAGCTGAAAATTGGTGTACAGGTAGAAACATAATTAAAAAATAGTTTAACCGCAGCAAATCATTTGAAACATGTAACAGGGCTTGTCAGGCAGGCTGTGAAGTGGTACCACTGTATAGCCTGACTGACAAGACACAACTCTACATAGTGGTATTGGTATTGGATATTGTCTCTACAGGTAAAAGCCTAGAGTGGGGCCTGCGGAAGGAAGGCGTGCTGAAAGCTGTCCGTGAGCTGGATGGCAATGAACGGGAGTCTTACGAGGCGCTGCTGCGTGACGTCAGCATGTATGCCAGAGGTATGCTATTACACTGTTCATCGTCATCACTTATTAGTCTGTAATGTGTCTGTGCCGATCAGACTTTCTCCATCACTTGCCGTTTTCAAAGAACAGGTGAAAAAGCATTACTCTTAGTTATCCTCTCATTGATAAACGATAGTGCTGTTGTCTTTTTGAATTTTGTAGTAAATGTAGTTTTATAATTTAATGAATATTATTTTTTGTTATTTTAGGTATTTTTAGAAATTGTAGGTAATTTTATGTATTTTATGTATATGTATTTATTAGTAGTGTATATGTTATATAAGTAGGTATTTTTTTTGGTAAAGCACACCCCCGTCTTCACTTGTTCTATATTCCTATTCCATCTAGAGGTTGCCTGGCAGAGATTGCTATCAGCGATAAGGCCGCCTCTTGTTACACGCTATAGTTTTAGTGTTTTGTTATCTGTATTATTTGTGCTCTTTGTGTTAACAAAAAATATTTGTCTATCCATTTAATGCCAAGAGTCTATAGAATCTTCTTCGAATCTTGACTAAGCAAAACAGGTGCCTTCCAGATATGCAAGCTACAACTTCAGCATTTCTGCTATAATAATGTAAAGTGACTACCTATAATGATTTGAACATGTATTTATGAGCCTTAGTTACTTCAAATGTACGTGTTATTTACTTACTATCAGATCAATTTGATCTTACTGCACTTTTGATTTATAGGTACGTTTACAACATTGCAAAACTTCTTTTCGTTTTTGAGTAGCTTCATCTATTCATAATATGTATAAACTTTTATCCGTAATTGAAAACTGTACAAGGGTAACAGACATAGAACTTCTGCAATAACGAGATACCGTGCGCATTAGGGATCACCCACTAATCACGTGAGGTACCTATGAAAAGGAGACACGGAGTCCAAAAAATCATGAAATATCACAAATACATAACCTGCATGTATTTATTTTTAGTTAGCGTATCAAACGCGCCGATGATGTCTAAATCCAAAAACGGCGAGTGGATTAGACTCGTCACGTAATGTTTTCTCTGTGACTAAGTATTTATTTATTTGTTTATAGGCGAGCAGTGTATACTGATATGCCTATATCAAGCAGAGTCGAATTAAATTAGTATTTATCTGACAAAGAAATGTTTTCCTTCTTTATCCAAAGGTCCAGTCTATTCTTAAATGTGTTTATAGTTCTTGCTGAGATGACATCCTCAGGCAATCTATTCCAATTGTAGACAACTCTATTGCATAGTATGTGGTGTGCAGTGTTGGTTTGTGATGGTTTAGGCTGCAAGAGAAACTTATGGCGTCTGCTATCACGCATATTTTCCTTCCAAGTATACATGTCGTGAATATCCGGAAGATTATAAAAGCCATTGAGAATCTTGAAGGTCTCAATAAGGTCTCCACGCAACCGTCGTTCTTCCAGGGTCGTGAGACGAAGAGCTTTTAACCTATCTTCATAGGTTTTGCGGCGCAGAGCATATGGAATCCTGGTGGCTTTTCTTTGTGCACTTTCAAGCAAATCAATATCTTTCTTAAAGTAAGGACACCACACCTGGAACCCATACTCTAGCAGAGGCCTTATATAGGTTTTGTAAACCTTAATAAAAACATCCATTGTTACTGTCTGAAAGGACTTGCGTATGACATAAATAAATGAGTTAGCCCGTTTGACTATCATAGTTATATGCTTATCATAGTTAAATACTTGAAAAAGTTATTTGAAAATCTCAAGACCTTGTACCTACCAAAAATACAGGTGATCTTTCGTGCACTGTCATAAATATCCACAAGTTGCTTGTAGCGCTCATATTATAGTTTGATAAGGCGTGTCTTACCAATCACGGTCAGTTTTCGGATGAGTGATCGCGGATATTTACAACTGAACGTTGCCGTGGCTTGGGTAATACGTGAAATTGCGGGTCTCGCTTGTTTTAACCGTTTAGCCATATCAGAAACCTTCAGGTGGCTTAAAAACTCTAGCTATCTGGCCTATACCAATTTACTTTATCAAATTGATAAAACCGTCACATGTTTAGTGGATGATCCCTTATCTCGATGCGGTAGACAGCTACTTCAAGTTCAAAGTCAGTTCACAATGAACTAGTAGATAATAGAAAACCCAACCAACGATCGATTTCATATCACTGCCATTCGATGTTCTCTCTTGTTATTTCCTTCTGTTTGCTTTAGAAACATAAACGTGACTTGGAACATCAAGTTAGTTCGTAAAGGTCGAGCTACTAGTCGAGGTGTTAGGAGTTTTTAAGCCATTAAAAATCACCTCTATCATAACGAAATGTTTATAAGCTGGGGAGACCGACGCAAATATTAAAAGAAAGGAAACAAGTCCACTGTCTCGATCAGATCAACGGTCAACCTAGTTCTACTTTGACGATAATTTAATAAATAAATAAGAAGACATTCTATTATTTCGCACATATTATTATATTAGTATTATTCACACTCACAATCACAATACATCAAATGACAATAAATCAAATGTCAAGTGCGTGTGGAAACACGCGTATGATAGCCTTCCGTAGATAGTGATGATGATTATGAAAACCGATTTTTACGATGTCATTAATTGGTTACTAGAAAAACGGGGGACGGGGGTTCTTTCTTCAACTTCGTCGACCTATATTTCACCAATAATACATGTGACAAGATAAAAAATCGTATAGGAAACTTTACATTCATTTTAGAAACCCTATTCAATGTTGGGTATCCACAACCACTCATGTGGATACCCATGTGGGGTTGAAAAAAAAATTTCATACCCACTTTACATGTATGGGAGCTACCCCTTAAATACACAGGTTTGTTTTTTTAAAGTATTAATAATTGAGCTCTATACCTAATTAAACTATCATAATCTAAAATTTCATGCAATTTGGTTGATAAATAATAATAAATCGTTTATTTGGACATAAAATAACAATGTTCAGGGTAATAGTTGACCCAAAGGCTCCTAAACTAGTTAAAAACTGTATTTTAGGAGCCGGTGACTTCTCCTTAAAATATATACAATACATTTGTTAATATTATGCCATTAATAGATCAAAGTAAATAATTTACTACATGACTGTGGAAGACTGTGGAAGACATACATAAATGTGGAAGTTTTAAGGCTTTGTATTAATGGGACGGAGGGACGTGCGGACGGATGGACACCACGAAGTTATAAGGGTGCCTCGTTTTACTACGGTTCTTATTTAACGTATTAGTCATTTATTAACGTACCTAAGTAAGTTCGTATAGGCCGGGTGGCTAGCCCCGGAGCTAGAGTTTTTGCCGCCGCACTGAAAGCCTCTGACATGGCAATACGTTTAAAATAACCGGGACCTACAAGTTAATGTGTCATCCTAGTTTCGGTAGCGATCAGTTGTATATTCCGCCCGAGGTCACCCATTCGATAAAATTAACCGAACCTACTATTGCTCCACTTTATCAAACGGACATAAAAGCCTGTTTTCTGTTTCGGAAAGAACAAACGGATATTAGTCTCGGTTCTATTCTTATCTAGGTATTAGTGAGATAGGCCAGATTTATCCCTAACACAGAATCAATATCCAAAGAAAACTTCATAGACATTCCGATTTGGTTGAAGCCGACTGCCCGACTGTGACCAAATTAGATCGGAGAAATGTTGACAGTCCAACATTAGGCCCAATTTTGAAGGCGCCATCTTAATTATAATAGCAATTTAGAATATACCTGTTTCTTTTTCATTATATGCATTCGATAGAGAGAATACTTTCTACGTTGCTATTAAATTTACGATGGCGCTTATATAATTGGGCCTATTATTTTTACTAACACTGATCGTATGAGCACATAATTATGGCCTGAAATAAATTGATTTTGATATAATTTTAATTTTAACTGAGCTGACTCCCTCCAACCTGTAACCGTTCATTAGCACATTGTCAGAACGTCTGTAATAAATTGGAGGTTGGCTCTCACTAAATCGAAACGTCTATGAGGGCTTATTATCTATAGGAGGGTTTATTTGTATCTAGATTTGCTCTAATGTAAGACTTAGCGAACTGTATTAAATCATCAAACGTACATATACAGCTCGTAATGCATCGATAAAACTTGAGTAGAAGTCGATATTTAGTAGTATTATTATATCTTCTTTGATTTAGGTATCCTTTAAGGGGAGAGGGGTGAATTGCTGTTCGCATTGTAATAAAGATGCACAGAACGCCCCATCCTGGCTTTAGTTACTAAAGACTACTAGTAGAAAAGAAATAAATTGTCACATAAAAACCAACCAACTTTATTATTTGTAATTTGAAGATTTCCAAAAGTTAAGCTTTAGGTACATCAAGAAAGTTTGAAAATTCCACACAAATTTATTTATTATTTATTTATTTGCACAATGTAGTGCAAATATATGCCTTATAATAAGTACTTATAGAAAATCGAAAGTCACTGAAATCTCACAGCACAGGCGTTTTGGCCTAGTGTGAGTTTCAGGGTACATTAAATATTGTAAATGTTCTATAAATAAATATACTAAATATACGAGTATAAGTACTAACATTACATGATAAGCATTTACTAACACCTTGTAATACTTTAGCTCAAATACATTGTTTGTTTATTACAATTTATGAACATTGACGACTATACCAAGGATACCAATTATTGATGAGTCTATTAATGTTTTCTTATAATTATGTATATTAAATTATATATATACTAAAAAAACATTAACAAATGTATCAACTGGTAACCTAGCGACACACAAGAGAAAACATACCTTTTCTAAACAAATAACACAGTAAAACGCATTAAAGTATTTTCATATATTAAGTTTAAAACTACTATAGGCATCTTAGGCATACGAATCAAACTTAATGATGTCTGTGAAGTGTCTCTGTATTACTACAAGCTGCACAAATCCCCACTTCATCGCTGCTGACATCTGAATTTGCCATTGCGAAACGATTCGCCTCGTGTTTACAGACATTATTAATTTTGATTAGGTCGATACTACACTATACTAGAACATTAAAACACGATATCAACACATTTTTTTTTCTAAATATAAAAGTCTTATTACAATAATAACAGTACATGTACAATCATAACAGTGGCGAAAAACGAAACAAAAACATTAATGAGATAATTATTTTCTGTGTTGGTAAATTCTTAATATTCTTTGATGTTATAGAAAGTTTTCTACCAATAAATTATTCGAGCTCAATACTATCTCTGTTAGATTAAAATTAATTCACATCCATATTTATTAGCCTACACAATGTGATGAAAACTTGAGATATTTACAATTAAGGACCCCATTGGGCACTGCTGAATATAAAAAAAATAACGTTTTGCACTCCGGGAGTGCCGACAAAAGTGAAAACTTGGACATCAATATCACACACGCACACACGCGTAAGGGCTCTGCGCCGTCTTACGAATTTTCAATCAGTTCACGTGACCTGACTTGAGTTTAATATTTTTACCCATCCAAAAAAGTGCACAACTCCGCTGAAGATTTTTGAAGTTATCACTTTAAAAAACTTATCAATACAAGTGTGTGAACTGTATAATGACAATAAGATAAGTAACGCAAAAGCTGAAAATCATTCCAAGCAGATCAGCATTTAGCGGAATAATTTGATAGACGTAGAAACTCATCGGTCGCGAGTCGACATATTGAATGAATTTAGTCACATCCTTTACGTTTGAAGTATCTGGAAATAAAACAATCTTTTATTAGCCGTGCTTGCTTTTCATCATCGCATTTTCAGCCACAGATTCCCAACTGTACATAGGTATTTTCTATAGATTTTCAATCAGAACGGATGAAAGCGGCTTTTATCTAGTTATGTTGCGGCCTTATCTAAGTCGTCTGACCACCTTGTAAATAGACACTGCCCTTCACATTTACCATTTACCTATCAGCCATAAAATTCCAGCAACAAAAAAAAACAAGTGAGGAGCGAATAACTGGCTCATTTTTGACCGACGAACCACCGGAGGAGATACACAATTCGACGCGTATATATTTTTTTAACGTATAACCACACATAACTTTTTTCGTAGTAGTCCGATTTCAATAATTATTTTTTTATTGGAAATTGTATACTTTAAAATTGATCCCATTTAAATTTTATCGAAATCGGCTGAGCCATTTTTGATAAATCAACAATAATGTGAAAAATGTTACATCGATCCGTGCATAATATTTGCGTTCTAGCGATGCGCCTCGGCTTCGCACAGGTGTATTATACATATAAACATTTCTCTTAAATTACTCTATCTATTAAAATAAACTGCATCAAAATCCGTTGCGTAGTTTTAAAGATATAAGAATACATGGGAACAGACAGCGGGAAGCGATTTTGTTTTATACTATGTATATTCTGTACACGGGTGAAGTCGGTCATGCTATTTTTTGCAAACAATAATTATTCCACAGACATTTTTTTAAAACAAAGTACTATAGTCTACAAAAGAAAAACAGAAAACATCTACAACACAAAAGTTGCTAAGTGCCTAAAATTTCAATTAGATCGTAAGCTTACCTGAGGGCAATAACAATAAGATATGATGAAGTCTGAAACAGTCGGGGTTTCTGCTATACCTAGGTGAAATCTCGAAATATGATTCTACAAAATTATACCTAAGTAGGCAGCCAAAATAAATTGGCATCAACTGAGTAAGTAGCTAGATGGAAATACACGTGTAACAAATATCAAACCTTCAATTTTCATCAGTTTGTTATGAAGAACAATTTTCATTTTTTCCACTTGGGTTGTAAGCAAGCCAGCGAACACCGCAGGGAGAATGGTCTCGATCAGTGTTACGGTTACTGTGATGGTTGATAGTATTATCTTAGCAGAATCACCCTGAAATCAATGCATCTTGTATGTTTAGAAGTAGTAGTTTGAATCTCGATGCCGTACCAATGACTATTTTTAGGGTTTTAGGTACGGATTTTATCACTACTACTGGCTTTTCGGTAAAGACACACAAAGTAAGGCAATCTGCATACATAGTTAGAGAAATATGATGGTGTGTGTGAATAGGCTTGTGTCCACTAATAACAAATTGTTTATATTATAGTTTCTATTTATTAATTAAGAAATTTAGATGAGAAAAAAGAAATTTATATTTCTTAAAAAATAAAGATTGGTTAGAAATTATTTTTACAAAATAATTTCTAACCAAAAAGGCATTAAATCACGTGACAGCGAACATCAGGTGTTACGTCATAACCCGCGAAACATCTTTAAGAAGTTTAGATTTACATACTACTTCTTGTACAATCTCCTTGATCATCGTAGCAGTTGACGTTTTCACTGCGACTGTGACGGGTTGTGACGTCATTCAAAACGCCATGACACTATTCACGTTTTTGACAGAAAATTAATTTTTTTTTTGTTAATACAAAATACATAATGTAAATATTTATATTAATATTAAATATTAAAATAAAGGTTTTTTGGGTTAAAATAGATATAATTAGAATAAATATAAAAGTATTTAATTAACCAATTTTTAAAATTTAGTCATCTAGCCTATTCACTGAACCGCACTAAGCCAGTGTGAGGGTCAATATAATTTATGATGAGACTAATAATAAGTATTTATCCACTTACCGAAAAGTTATGCAGTCTGATCATGGCCACCATGTCATAAATATAATGCATGATTTCCGGAACATTGAATAAAAGCACTGAAAAATACTGTAAAAAAACACAATAGGTACCTATGAAGGTGGTATTGTTTTCAAAAGTCTTTCTGAGCGTCTCGTGTACCCGCCGCGTGACCAAAATGCTGGTGTTTATTTGGCTCAACGTATAAGCAGCATTGCCAAGCTGATGGGCAATGCTGCCAGCATGTTGGGCTAGGTGACACACAATAGGTGAATTTCATTTCTACGAACCGCCCCGTCGAATATTGTAGAGAAAACTAGTAAAAAAACATTATGTTAAAATGTCTCAGAGTCAGAAATAAAAAATATCTCTATTGCTAAAGTTGTGTGTTATTTGTTAATAGTTCATATTAACAGTTAACTCATTTCAGGTGTGCAACATAGAAATCTCAATAATAATAATCTAAAGAGACAGTTTTCATTAATACTTATTACCTCATTATCTACGTTAAAATATAATAATATATACAAAATATTAAAACGCTAAAATGGAAGGCAAACTTTAACTTGCATAAATGTAAAACTTGGTACATCTATGAAACGGCTGCAACCCTATCCATGGCTGTCTGTGTTAATGTGTGTGTTATTTGTTTAAATTTTGACATTTGTATTTATATTTTGTCACATATATTAAATTCTGTAATTATTATGCCAATACATATATTTGCATGCCCAAGACGGATAGAGTATAGTGAAACATTTAAGATTTTAAGACCTGTACTATGTGCATACCTATGTTATGGCAAATAAATAACTTTGACATTGACTTTGACATAATATGTCAAAATCAATGTCAAAGTTAAAAATGTTAATTTTAAATGACTATATTATAGTCATTTAAAATTCATCTTCTCATTTTCTCTTACTAACTGCTAAGAGCGGCAGCTTATTTTATGAATTATTTATTGTTTAAATTTTCAAAAACCAAATTGATTCTTCAGAAGTACTTACTATAGGATCAAATGAGCTTTTGATGGCTTCCGTAGCGTCGACGATCGATTTGTACACATTATTATACGAAAAGAATCCCGTGCCCGCTGTCTCTAGCTGCTTCGAAAGAGATTTTAAACGACGGTACATAGAGAAGAACACCAATGAATTAGTAACCATCACAAAGTCGTGAGAAATCCACAAAAAGTAGTATGCTACAAAAATGTGAGCAATGGTCTTATGGTTATAAAGGGACCACACGATTTCCAAACAAAGCTTAGCAAAGGCCACTATAACTGTTATAGTGACGAAACCGAAATTCTCAGAGTAGGTTTTGCTTGTTGAATACAATTTTGCGTCGATTTTTGTTAATGCCAGGAAGTAATGATACAACGTGTATTTCGTTCTTATTAGTATGAAAACGTATACCACTTGCTGTATAGTATAATATAAATTATGAACAGTAACTTCACTGAGAGCAAAGTAGTAGGAATAAATCATGTTGCAAACGCATATTGTGAAACAGAACATTAATGAAATGTACTTGATAGCAAGCTGTTTCTTTGACTCATCGAAAAATCCGAAGTTTAACCCGAACAAGATGTGTAATAATTTGTAGAATAGTGCTTGGTTCTCGTTGGGTTCAGAGTTTATCATAAATGAGTTTATTGTAGGTTGATGCTTCATGATGATGGTTTAATCAAAAGATTTTAGATCTGAATCAAAATTTAGAGGTAAATAATTTGTCAGTATCTACAGAACCGGTCAAAGCAATAGCCTAGAATAGACTGAATTAATATAAATCAATAGTTACTGGTAGTAGCTTTATAACATAATGGTACCCAAGGTGCTTAAACTAACAGTAATCCAATCAAATAAGTGCTTCATACGAGTACGACGTATATGAATTAGAGTCATCTAATCATTCGTCGTGAGTGACATCCCAAAGTGACAAATGAAAACTGAAGTAGGCCGATTAATTATTAAGTTAATTAATTATGTTATACCTACTAAGTTATTTTGAGTTTCTTGACTAAAATGAGAAATACACAACCATAACAATCACAACATAACAATAATCCTTGGTTAGGTAAAAATAAAAGCGAGAAGGTAAATAATAAAGTGGCAAAGGGCAGGGCACATAGCGCGGAGGACTGATGACCGATGGGGTCGAAAAGTTCTCGAGTGGAGACCACGTACCTACAGCGGCTACTACGGCAAGCGCAGCGTAGGACGTCAACCCACAAGGTGGACGGATGACCTCATTAGAACCGCAGGATCGCGGATGCAAGCCGCTTCCAACCGGTCTTATTGGAGATCTATACGGGAGGCCTATGTCTAGCAGTGGACGTCCTAAGGCTGATGGATGGATAGATGGATCTGATGAAATAATAAATTTCAATATGGTATTTCTGATACGCTACACTACTCATAAATTGCTTGATTAGTATCGGCTAAGTAGTCTAAAACTGAAATGTCGTTAAGCAATATCAAAACTCAAATATGAAGCTCGTAAGAATCAAATTGCAGAAATATTTAAGTAAAACAAATAAGTAATTATAAGTAAATTACAGCCTAATAAATTAATAGTTTAAATAAAAACCGGACAAGTGCGAGTCAGGCTCGCACGTCGAGGGTTCCGTACAAACATATTGTTAAAATAATTAAAAATCTGTTTTAGCATGTGCTAATGAATTTATTTTATATGATACCTTACATGATACGATTTACTCACTTTGAATTTTGAACCCATATTTTGCGAATTTTGAGGCCCTATTTTTATGTGATGTAAATAAAAATGTACAATTTTCAGATTTATTCCTATATGTGTACTCTGAGACAATGCTTTTCGCCAAATTTCATAGTTCTATGTCAACGGGAAGTACCCTGTAGGTTTTGATTTTTGTGAGCGTCGAAATATGCGTTTTTTACGACATAAACGGCTCTAACTTTTTTATACGATAACTGAGAAGCTTTTCTTTTACACAACTACAAGAATTCATGGGTTTACGTATACATTTTAAATTTCAACTCGATATCTTTACGCGTTCCCGAGATAAAGAGTCTTGACATACACACAGACGGACAGACGGACAACAAAGTGATCCTATAAGGGTTCCGTTTTTTCCTTTTGAGGTACGGAACCCTAAAAAACACTTGAAAACACGCTTTACGTGGCCTTTCTCAGAACTGCAAACACGACTATGATACGATATTCCATCATGGAATGCCAGGGCTTATCTTCCGGCTTCATCATCAGACATTGAAACCTAATCGTGGTCAAAGTTCATTGCAAGACTTTTAAGAAATCCAAAACAGCTATGATACGATTTTCCATCATGAAGTTCCAGTTCATATCTTCCGGCTCCATCATCAGATCAGTTCCAGTACCATGTTATTGTATTGTCATCAGAACTACATACAGCTGCCAATTTTCATTACGCTACGACCCTTGGAAGATGGTTAAATTAGTTACCTTAGATTCCATTACATAGTTAGGTACATACAGGTCGACCTAATAAAAGCGTAACTAATATTATAGAATATATAACACGTTATAACAGAATACGGCTAAAATTCTGTTATAGTTATGATGAATACTCACGGTAGTTTTAATGAAGTGCTAATAAAAGCGTGTTAAAAACGTCATTTACAACATTTCAAAAAATCGCCCCGAAAACAAATAAATTCCAAATATATATATATATATAAAACCTGAGTACCAAGTCTCGTCAAAATTCGTTGAAAAATGTAACATGTAGATGATATATCAACATTCGGATAGACGAAAGAAAAATTGTGGAGTCTAAAATGAGACTCTCTCCCTTGTTTCGCGCAGTCAATGAAAATACTATTAGTTTAAATTAGCTTCTACATGTTAGCCTCCTTACAGTATTTCTGATTAGTAATAGGTATTATTATTATATACTACGGGACTAATCGTGCACTAAAATTACAAGATAATGTGTTGAAATCGCGAGTTTTAAAACAACATTAGTAATAGGTATTTTAGGGTTCCGTACCCAAAGGGTAAAAACGGGACCCTATGACTAAAACTCAGCTGTCTGTCTGTCACGAGGCTATATCTCATGAACTGGGATTGCAAGATAGCTGAATTTAGATGATGTATTTCTGTTTCCGCTATAAGAACAAATACTTAATCTATCTATTATATAAAAGGCTTCCCTGAGTGACTGACTGACAGACAGCACAGCCCAAACCGCTAAAGATATGAGCTTGAAATTTGGAATATAGGTACATTGAACGACGTAATGGAGCACTAAGGAAGAAAATTTTGAACTTTCGACCTCTAAGGGGGTAAAACGGGCCCTTTTCGTTTGTATGTAACTTTTTATTCCCTGTACCGATTGAATTGAAACTTTGTATACATGCTTTTCAAACAAAATAAAAGTTACGATTTCTCCTGTTTTTCCGAATTTTCCTCATCTAAGGGGTCACATAAGGTCCCAAAGTTGGTGAAAAAAGCGTCAATTACATCGAACCAGCTGAACGGTTATGGTTGAAAATTGGTATGAAGGAAGCACTCAGCATGTTTTAATACAGGAACTAAAAATATCCAGGAAAATCTATAGGGAATATATATAATAAATATTAGGGATAGCAAAAATTAATCAGTTTAGGCTACAACCCAAACCGCTGAGGATATGAACTTAAAATTTGGAATATACGTACATCGTACGACATAATGAAGCACTAAGGATGAAAAACGTACCCAACTCTAACTTACGGGGTAAAACGGGCCCTTTTTGTTTGCATGTAACTTTTTATTCCCTGTACCGATTGACATGAAACTTTGTATAGATGCTTTTGAGACTAAATAAAAAAATTGGCTGTACCTGTTTTTCTGAATTTTCGTTTAAAAAATTCCTTAGGGGTCAAATACGTCCCAAAACTTCAATGCGCTTTTTTTAAATAATGTAGTATCTAGAAAAGGATTAAGATAATGATTTATCCTTAAATGGGGCAAAATGGGTCCCCAATAGTTTACGATTTTTTTTAATTTCTGAGCCAATAGTCAAACTTAGCGCACATATGGATCAATATACGTATTTTACTATGGGATCAACCCTGACAAGCGAAAATTACCTACATTTTCCATACATTTTGTCGCGGGTCGATGAACTTTTTGTGTCGAACAGCTGATTTCATTTATGTGATTTTGGGGTTGATACCATTGTAAAAGTTAATCAAATTATGAGTATAATAGCATCCTAGGCCATGCCTGACGAGTGACGTCTAGATATACACTATGTGTTTCTCAAATAAAATAAGATATGGATAAGGAAAATTAAATTTCTAATGACTTAATGAAACATGTCGAATACCTGTACCGGCCTTAATTAATAGTGCACTACTGAACATAGGCCTACCCGCGAAGGGTGATTGAGCCATATCCATCACGCCGACCGAGCGCGGGTTGTTGAATCCATTGATTTTTTTCTCTACGGACGTACCTATACAGGTTGCCTCAATGTTTTCCATCAATGAAAAGCCAGTAGTGTGAAATTCCTTACATAGTTACTCATACAATTATTAATATTGGCTCCCTCGGTGTCTCAGTGATTTGTGACCCTGAGTCCTGGGTCAAAGAGGCGTGTGGGTTCGATTTCTAACCAGGGCAAATATTTATGTGATGATCATAATATGATTATGTGTTTGCTCTGTGTCTGGGTGTTATTAATGTATTTTTATTTATTTAACACTTTCTTGCACACCTTTTGTACAAAAGGAGGACTTAACGCTGAATAGCATTATCAGCCAGTTAACCTACAGGTACATGTATATGTAGTATATCAGTCTTTGCCAGCCAAATCACAAGCTTTGCTTAGTTTGCGGTCAGAGACCGTGTGTGAGATGTCCCCCAATATTTATTTTATATATTTATTTATTATTGAGTTAATTTCAGAAATTCGGCAATTTATCATCCAAAACTTCACGTACTCCGTAATAAGCTTTAGATACAAGTAAATTAAATAACCAAATACTGAGACAATGCAGGCCAATCCGTGTGCTATTATCATTTTAGGCAAATACTGATACAATTCAGGCTAAACCGTAGGCATTATCCTTGCAAGTAATACGATAATAGGCTCAATTATAAAAGCGCCATGGTAAATATAATAGCAACATAAAAAGTGTTCTCTCTATCGAATGCTTAAAGTGAAAAAGAAACAGAAATAATTATGCTAATAATTTACATCAAAAATAAATAATTAAAATAAAATGTATTAAGGGTCCATACGGTACGGAAAGTTTCGAGCGAGAGTCCGACTCGCACTTGGCCGATTATTTAATTACTATGTTATGTTGATAATACTTCCATGGTAATGATCATTACCACGGTACTTCTGTAACGCTTTGTTAATTTAAAACAACAATAAAAGCATTATCAAAAGTCAAAACTCGAAATTGTTTTTGACACGAGTCTCTGGAGGGTTGTCAGGGAAGTTGAACAATTCTATTGGAATTTCTGTCCCCTCGTACCCTGAGTTATGCATGAGTCAATCCATATTGTTTAGAACACAGTGGACTTATTTGACTAACAGTTTCATCCATACTCTGTCAATATTTTGGTATATTGAACTCTATTCACTTTATTTTCAACATCCGAGTTTGCTGTATAATAATGTTTTGGTTGTTTATAGAACATAAAACATGAAATCTACTTATAATTATAAAAGTATCCGAATTAAAATACAAAGTAACTAGTAACCTTTTATACAGAGTTATTTCTAATCAATTAGCATCCTATCAAGGGCTTATTCTGTACATCAAAACTAGCAACTTTTGTTCTACGACTTTTATTAATTCTCAAAAAAAAGTTGTTGTTCCATAAAAAAATATCGTTCACCCTCGACAAAATGTATGCTGATTTTTTTTGAGTTTTGACAAAAGTCGTAGAACAAAAGTTGTTAGTTTTGGTGGACATAATAAGCCCCTGAAAGGATGCTAATTGATTAGAAATAACCCTGTATATTACGGCTTTGGTACACAACTGGTTTGAACCTGCAAAGAACAACCATACAAAAATTGCGTTGACATTGTAAAAAATGTGTGAAACAGCTGATTTTTTTGCGAATTCCAGATTGGCCATATTGTTAAAGAATGTCGTCTTGAAATACCAAAGCCACTCTTAAACGTTGTGCATAAATTACCTGTAAGAATTTCCAGATATTTTTCAACCCTTCACAATTTATTATTATAATACGGAACTAATACAACATGCGATAGATGCAACTCAGTTGAAACGTCAGGATAATCTTGTAATTTATTTGTCTCGTATTTTCAGTGCCCGATTAGTAGTCCTGTAGTAGGTATAAGAATATATGCTCAAATCACGAAAGATGACATTCGCAATTCACTGAAATAATTGTATTTCTTAATAAAGAGATGACTGATAACCATATACCTATATTAATGTATTCATAATAATTTGGTCCATTTGTGCAACAGTAGTAATCCTGAGCGTGCGCGGGTCGCTGGTGCGCGAGTTCCTGTTGGCTGCACACGCGCTGGGCATGACTCGTGGAGACTGGGCCTTCCTCGACGTCGAGATATTTCAGGCAAGTCTTAAACGTCAATGTCAACAGTAGTAATCCTGAGCGTGCGCGGGTCTCTGGTGCGCGAGTGCTTGCTGCGTGACTGAGACTGGGCCTTGTCATAATGACTGGTCTGGAATGCCCTACCCCTGTCATTGTTTCCTGACAATTACAATAAATATGTATCTTCTAGGTCTACATATTCCATGTTTGGCTACAACGCCTACAGCATAGCTTTCCATCTGACGAGTTCATCGCCAATTGTATAGCCTTTAATGAAAAAAAAAGTTTCGAATTGTCAGTTTTGAAAGGGATTTTGACCCTGTGCCCAAATCTACTGATGCTTTTCGATAAAGACAGTAGTAAAAAAAAATAACAATTTCACTAAACCACAGCTGAGCAAGCTCGTTAATGTTTTTTTTTTAATATTCTGTCAGAGCTTTCATAGTCCGAAACGTTAACATTTCTTGAGAGAGTTTGAACCCTATAAAGCGTCCCCAAATATAAATAAAGATTCGATTTATTCGATTATAAAGAATCGACGAACTCTATGAAACTGAATTCCGTCTGTATACACACACAGATGTAGCTGTAAACCACACTGTAGACGAAAACAGCGCTGTTCTAAACTTCGCTGCAAGAAAACTTTCGCAATTTGACGCTATAATAAATTTATCCAAAGTAGTTTACGTAAAGTTTTTTCCTGTTGTCATTCGTGTGTGTATCTGGTCTCTGTGGACTTCTTAATCAAAAACTTGTGCAGCAAAAAGTAATTTGTTTGTCGAAGTTTCTTTTAAACTTTGCCATTTTATTTAGTAAACTTCAAAGTTAATTCCCTTTTTTATTTTTATTATAAATGATATGATATAGACTTACCTTTCGATATTTTTAGCCACATTTCAGTTACATTGCTCTATTTCTAATGTGTTAACGTGGGTGTAGACCCGAAACTAAAAATGGCTTCTTATTTCAAGAATGTTAGTGCAAATCACGAGCTATCGAAAACATGAACTTACATTATTTGGTTTTGACGTCAGTAAATAGCGATTTAATGCAATACTCGTGTTGCCTCTGTGGCAACACACACACACACACACACACACACACACACACATAATTTTCTGAAATATTTTTTTCCCTAAAAAACTCAATACGATTAAACATGATATCTCAATTACAGAAGTAATCGGATATGTACGAGCAAGTAAATAAAGTAGAAAAAAGAATATATTGAGAAAAACCGGACAAGTGCGGGTCAGGCTCGCACATCGAGGGTTCCGTACAAATCCAGAAAATTTCAATTGCAATAACTATCGACAAAAAAATACACTTTGTTAAAATAATTAAAAACCTTTTTTAGCATGTGCTAAATTATAAATAAATGAACAATAAATGAAGTTCTTTTATATGATACCTTACATGATACGATTTACTCACTTTGAATTTTGAACCCATATTTTGTTAATTCTGAGGCCCTATTTTTTGTGATTTAAATAAAAATGTACAGTTTCAGATTTATTTCTATATGTGTATTCTGAGACAATGCTTCTCGACAAATTTCATAGTTCTATGTCAACGGGAAGTACCCTGTAGGTTTTGATTTTTGTGAGTGTTGAAATATGCGGTTTTTTACGACATAAACGGATCTAACTTTTTAAACGATAACTGAGAAGTTTTTCTTTTACACAACTGCAAGAGACCATAATATATATACGCATACAGTTTAAATTTCAACTCGATATCTTTACGCGTTCCCGAGATAAAAAGTCTTGACATACACACAGACGGACAGAGGGACAACAAAGTGATCCTATAAGGGTTCAGTTTTTTCCATTTGAGGTACTGAACCCTAAAAATAAATAAATAAAAAATATATTCTTACAGGTGCATAACTGAACTATTATAAAAATGGCTCCATTCTAAATGTTGTTCATATTCCTTATTGAGCTAATCTTTTGTCTGAAAGTGCTCTACCTTCTTTATGGGTAGTAAGTTAAGGAAGTCCCTGGACGCATTTTCAAGGCTCGATTGGGACAAAATTAAGCTGAGCGGACATCCACGTGTAACGATCAATCTACGGCTTTGATTGAACGACGGACAAACAAATTGATTTCTCCGAAATTGTAGAGCACGGCAGGAATAAAGTACTTTAGACAGACTGGTTTTTCTACTTTGTCTACCTACTCGCACATACTTACCCAATTTCTTCTGTAATTGAGAAAACGTGTTTAATCGTATTTAGTTTTATAGGAAATAGTTATTTGCACTCTTGTATAATAAATAACTATTGTTATACACTGTCTGTCACCAGGCTATATCTCATGAACTGTGATAGCTAAAGAGTTAAATTTTCACAGATGCTATATTTCTGTTGCCGCTATAACAACAGATCCCATACAACAAACTTGATTTTTTAGCTGTTTGTCGCTCGATATTAATAACGGTAACAGGTAGACGCTTGAAATATTCACAGAATATATTTATTTGTCAGTTTGATTCAATAATTATTAAATTAAATTAAAATAAATATTTAAGGGTATCACACACAGTACGGAACCCTTCGTGCACGATTTCGTCTCGCACTTGGCCGATTATTTCCATACTATCATACTAGCCTACTTTACTTGCCTAGCTTGTAAAGTTTAAAAGTCTCTTAAATTATAATTATATCGTCCATCTGAAAGTCACACAAAAATATATACAGAAGTTCCTAGAGCAGCTCCGAAATTCCTATCAAACTATTTGATATTGTTCAGTAAGTTTGTTTAATCTCGAAGTCTCGATCGTGCGACCTCCGTTCCCGCTTGGAGTTAGTGTCGCAGTGTTTACACTTATTGTTTACTTTTATACTTATGTGTCGGCACGGAACTGCAGTCTTCAATAAAGCTTAGTCTCGCTATTGAAGCTTTTCAATTTCAGATAAGACGTTGCTAAAGTGCAAACCTGACAGGATTCATAATGTCAGTCAACGTTTGATACAAAATAAGAGAGCTGCTCGGGCGTTATGGCTGCGGTGCGTCGTCGTAACGCAATGATTTCAACGGAATGAATGCCACACAGGCGCTGCATCGGCGTCCGTCGTTGCGTTGGTGTATGATAAGTGTTGCCGTTAAGAAACACCTAATCAAACTACGCTATGATTATGTAATAAAACAAGGAGATAATTATTAAAATGTAGGTTGGGTTTTCTTTCATGCTAAAATCGCAATCTTTCGGTTTTTTCCTATGCTTGGACATAGAGTTAGCAGTTCCAATCAACCTATCTACACAATCTTGTTGACACGACCTCATCGAGTCTCAAGTCACGATTGTACTATCCAGGTACTCCAGAACACATTAGGTATTCTACATTGTTCAGTCTTAGGTATCCACGTTTCTAGAACTGTTTATATTTGCAAAGATGTAAAAAGAAAGGATATGACCACCATAAATTTTGAATCTTAATTTGACTACTAGGTATTGGCACTTTCAATTTTTTTTTACGTAACTAGTAGTCGGACTATTAACTATCTACAATAATACATAGCGTTTAGATACCATGTGATGATTTGCGGACTACTCTCCGTTCAAGTGTGCGAGCGTCACTAGTGCTATGTGCCTCAAATTGCATATTTTTTGATTAACTATTTAGTTGTTATTGAATTAGTTCTTTTCGTCCAATCCTTGTGAAAAAATATATAAGTCAATGTTATTGTTCACATTTCTACTGCTTCTGGGATAATTGACTTTTTGTACATCGTGTGTCTGTTCGGAAAAATGATTCATTGAATGATTCATTGAATCATTAAAAAAAAACATTGAAAAATGATTCATTGAATCATTTTGATTAGTTATTTATCTATAGAGTAGGTGAATCCGCCTAACTGCTCACTGAAAATTACTTTATATCGTTTAACAAGATATTCTATTTAAAACTTATGATTGTGCTACATGGAAAACATGGGCCAGGGTAATTCCTTCAGCTCCTTTTCATTTGATGTAATATGTTCTTGCTTAATAATTTAGGATCCCATTCATAACATTATTTATGGGTAGATATTAAAACATTCCTTTGGGCACGTCCCTTCCCACAATTCTCCACACAGCCACGATACTTACTTAGGGTGTCACCCAAACTGCGTAGAAGCTAACGTAGGTAGTACTTGTAACTTTTGATGCGGGGCTTTTTTGCAGTTAGACCCTCTTTAGACCCAATTTTGTGGCCGCCTAGCTGCAGCTAGTTCAGCCACTCGGTGTCCTCCAGAAAATCCAGCAGCTCGCTGACACCGGCGCAGGCTTCCCGGAGTACCTGTAGTATTTAATGTCTGATCGGCAGGGCGGATATTGAAGTGAAACCGGATGATCACCCGGTGCTCAAGGTATCACTCAACTGCCTACAAGCTACTATAGACTTGAATGTGTGATTGACAGAGCGGGTATTGGGGTGAGACCGGGTGGTCGGCCAGTGATGCGGCCGCGCGGGTCGCATACGAGGCGCTGCTCAGGGTGTCACTCAAGCTGCGTACAAGCTACAATAGACTGTAGCGTCTGATTGATAGGACGGGTATTAGGGTGAGACCGGGTGGTCGGCTGGTGACCACGTACGAAACGCTGCTCAGGGTATCATTCAAGCTGCGTAGAAGCTACTATATAAAGACTCTAATGTCTGATTGACAGGGCGGGTATTGGGGTGAGACCGGGTGGTCGGCCGGCGACGCCCGTGACGCGGCCGCCCGGGTCGCATACGAGGCGCTGCTCAGGGTGTCACTCAAGCTGCCCACAGGAGATCGGTTTGATGAGTTCGCTGACACGGTCCGTGCAAGAGCTCGCATGCACTACAACTACACCTTCTCGGATGGAGAAGAGGTAAATTTCTGAATATAAGTAATAAATAAAATATTTTTGATACATCGACGAAGTGTAATTTGTACCAATATTTATTGTTAATGGTTGACATTATTAAAATGTGTTTTTTTTCTCCGTTAGCTTTATATTATAACTCAATTGTATTAATACTAATGTACGCACAATAAATAAAATCAACTGTCCTTGGTGATGTGGCCTGCGGCAGCAGCTAAGAGGGAGTTGGCTAGTGATCAAGTTTATCCGCTATTCACATATTACAGCAAAAGGCGTTTGTTGTCCTCTTCGGCCACTGCTTCAAGCCATTGCTTTTAAAAAAACGCTTTGGCAGTAATTGACCACAGTTAACACTGACTCTATAAATCGAACTGCCGTCATGAACTAACTGTGATAAAGAAGTTAACTAGTTGCAACAAAACCATTTATTAATTTTTTTTGGGTCAGATAACTTTTTTTTATAAAACGCAGGTGAACTTCTTCATTGGAGCGTTCTATGATGGGGTGTACCTACTCGGAATGGCGCTGAACGAAACCCTGACTGAAGGTGGAGACATCCGGGACGGGAGAAACATTACGCGACGCATGTGGGGCCGGGACTTCCACGGTGAGCCTAATTTATCTATTCATCCATCAGCCATAGGACATCTACTGCTGGAAACAGGCTTCCCCTATGGATCTCCAATAAAACCGGTTGCAAGCAAAATATTGTCCCCGTTCTACGCTGCGCTTGCCGGTACGTCTTGAGACTTTTCGACCCCATTGATCATCAGTCCTTCGAGCTGTATGCCTTTTCCACTACCATTTCAACTTGCCAATCCGCGGGCTATGTCGGTTACTTTTTATCTTTTACGTATCTCCTCATTTCTGTAACGATCTCCCAGAAAAACTTCGAGCATAGTCGTCTCCATAGATCGTTGGGCTACTTTGAGGTTGCTTATATTATATTTTCATTATAGTTTATATTATTTTTGCCAGACTGCTAAAATTTGTATAATTATGATTTTCTTTTGATTGTAAATTTGACGTACCTAATGTAACACACGTAGTTATAAGGTCAATAAAGTATTCTATTCTATTCTATAAGGTTAAGTTATAGTTGCATGGAAACAAAATCAAATTCCTCGCGTACTGAGACTCTTACTAAATGCTGAAATCTCGTAAATATGCTACAGATTTTCGTAGCTATAAACATAGCACGTGCAATTTTTTTTTTTTTTTTTTTTTTTTTTTGTTGTTTAAGAATCGCTGACGAGCTTTTCTTAAAAAATTACTATCTAGCCATGGGCTAATAAGTAATTTAAATCTAACTTAAATTGCTAGGTATAATAAACTAAGAATGTGTCCATCAACACTTTTCTTATTGTCTCTATTAAGGCGAAGACACTACGTTATTGTGTTCTTTACACGCGGCACTAGCACTATGATTACGAGTTAGCACTCAATTAACTTTTAAACTAATTCGAACGGTTTTGTTCGTTTAAGTCTTCTCACTGTGTCCGTTTGGTCGAGGAGCTGGATTGCCTCAACATTCACATGGTGGTGAAGTCTATAGTCGTGAGCTTCTGCGTATTTTTGTATTGTACTTTTAACGGATTCCACTTTAAGGTCCCGGTGGAGATCATCATTTCTTACGTACCAAGGTGCATTTGTGATGTCCCTTAGTACGTTATTTTGGAATCTCTGTATGGTAAGAATGTTACTTTGGGCGGCACAGCCCCATAGCTGTATACCATAAGTCCACACTGGCATCAGGACTTGTTTGTACAGCAATAGTTTGTTCTGTATTGACAATGAGGATTGTCTCCCAAGCAGCCAATACATCTTGTTGTACCGAAGGTTTAGCTCGTCTCTCTTTTTCTTGACGTGTGCCTTCCAGCGAAGCTTTGCGTCGAGAGTCATTCCTAGGTATTTGGCTGTATTCTCATATGGAATTATTTTATTGTTGATAAAAATTGGAGAATACTGATGTTGCTTGTAACTAAAGTCTATGTGGATTGACTTTGCTTCATTTAATTTAATTTTCCATCTCTTGGTCCATTCATAGACTTTGTTTACCGCCAATTGTACCTTTTCTGCAGCTTCTTGATGGGTACTGCCAATAGCCATTATAGCAGTGTCATCAGCAAAGGTGGCAATTGTGTTGTTTTTGAACTCTGGTATATCACAAGTGTATAATAGGTACAGGACCGGACCTAACACACTTCCTTGTGGTACGCCAGCTTTGATATTTTTGAGTTCTGAATAGGCATCTTCTTGTCGAATCCTGAATAGTCTATTAGTAATATATGATTCTAGGATATCTACATATTCTTTCGGTAACATGGCTCTTAACTTATATATCAAGCCTTCATGCCAAACTTTGTCGAATGCTTGTGCTACATCTAAGAACACAGTAGAACATACCATTTTGTCTTCAAGGCATTTCTCAATAATATTTGTTATTCTATGTACTTGGTCTATGGTTGAATGTTTTTCTCGGAAACCAAACTGATGCCCTGGTATGAGATTCAGACTTTCTATAATAGGTTTTAATCTTTTTAGCAATAGTTTTTCAAAAAGTTTTGAAATTATTGGCAATAGCGATATAGGTCTATATGAAGTTGCTTCATGTGTTGGCTTTCCTGGTTTTGGAATCATGATCACTTCAGCAATCTTCCATAGTTCTGGAACATATTTTAGTCTTAGGGCGCCGTTAATTAAAGTTGTTAGTTTAACAAGGGCCTTCTTTGGTAAATTTCTAAGTATTTCACCTGATATCAAGTCAAACCCAGGAGCTTTTCTAGGACTGATATTTTGTTTAATTTCGTTCTTTACTTCTTTTGGAGTAACTAGTTTAATAGGATTTGCTTCAGATAAAATATTTTACGTGCAATTAGAGTAAGAATTGCGCAGTAGAAATGCAGTGCAATACTGCAGCTTGTGCAAATATTTTTCCACTAGTCCGTTGCTCCAAAGCAGTCGAGCTTACCTTTGGCACGGTAATGGTATCTATGCAGTATTGCGTCTCGGCTATGCCCTTGAAATAAATACCTATAGTACCGCGTGGCTACGAAGTACGAGTACGTAACGTAGCACAATGTGCTACGAACCCGTAATGATATCTGACAGTATTGTGACTCGACCCTGTCCTTGAAATATAAATGAATATAAATAACCTATTTGAGTTTCTTTCTAGTTTCTATTTATTATGATGTAAAATTATTATATTTATTACAAAAAATAAATTCGTTGTAAATGAAAAAGGAAACGTTCAATAAAAATACATAGATATTATGTTTAGTGATGTTTTTAAGGTTCCGTAGAATAACAAAGAACCCTAAAACGATTATCGCACGCTTACTAATTAGAAATCCACACGTTCGTCACTACGGCGCGCCGCGACTGATATTACAGATTGGCATACCATATTTATCTTATCCTGATATTAGTCTGATATTTTTACAGACACATTTATCAAGACCATTATAAAATGAAATTAACTTAGGGAAAGGAGTTATAAGAACAGGTATTCTCAAGTACATTGAGTTTTCATAAATGTTATTGTAGAACTAAGAGGCTTATAATACTATTATGAAATGCGCTTATATACATATATGAGACTAAGTAATAAAACCGAGAATTCTTGACTTCGTGTTGGCTTATCTAATGCTAATATGAGAGCAATAGAAAAGTACGCTCTTAGTATTTTTATGTAATGCTGATATTAGTCTGACATTCTTAAAAGAGTTTTTACTTAGAACATTATAAAATCAAATGAACTTACAAAACGAGGCTATAAAAACAAATATTTTCAAGTGCAATGAGTCTTCGTAAATGTTATTTTAGGAGTAACAGGCTTATAATAGTTCACTCGAGTCCAAAGTGCAATAAAAGTAGAAAATAGCCAACATGATGCTAAAGGAAATATAATAAAAACAAATCAAACTATACTTTGATATTCAACAAACTTTAATAAATTAAAATATATAATGAAAACAATAAAAAACAATAATAAAAAAAATAAAGCTAATCTAACTATTATAAGCCTGTTACTCCTAAAATAACATAAAATGCGCTTATTTACATATATAAGACTAAGTATAAGACACAGAACTCTTGAGTCCAAAAAAGCTTATCTAAGAGTAATATAAGAGCGATAATATGTTCTAAAACTATTATAAGAGCGCTAGAAGCCCACCATTATTATCCAAGCGAAATCCTAGACATTTTTGCTAGTTGGGCAAGAGCATACCGCAATCCGAGGCGCGTAAGTATGATTCGCGTTCCAACCGTTTGTATGAAGACGGAATACTGTTAAATATCATTACCGTTGTTCAGTGATATCTAGAGAGCATACTTCTCTACCTTTTTATTTATATGTAGCAAATAACGGTACTTTGACGAAACAGACAATACAAGCAGGATACGACGTGCAATGTAAGCGCTGCAAATAAACAAAAAGCGCTCTAAATTAACTTTAAATTAAATTAAAACAAATTAAATTAACTTTATTATTTATTTGTTTTGTGTGAATTTAATATTTACTGACAGATTTAAAATATTTTTATCCATTGTATTCCGATTATTTAACTATGTTTGATTATTTTAAGATTAATTTGAGTGTAAGTATTGAATTCTGTTTTATGGACTTTGACTGAAATAAAAATTCAAAAAAAAATACGATTTGTTGTGCTCTGTGAGCAATTATTACTTGATTATTAGCGTCACACGTTATCACCCTTCGTGTGTAGACCTACGTCCTGCAGTGGATTATGAAAAAGGCTGATACGGTTAAGCGTAGTTGTGATTTTAAGCATGAAGTTCCGTGAGAATTTTGCGCGATAGATTGGGACGGCATGCTCCATCCAACGAGATCTATGTTGCTACGACTACGGGTTCGTAGTACATTTAATTTCTTAAATCAAATAAGTCTTACAATACTAAGACTGTAGAAGTTTAAATGTTAATGAAGAGCGACAGCAAACAATACAGCTGGCTTTATGAATAAAAGAATAATGCTAAAGTTTAAGGGTCTGAGTCGTAGCCATGTCACTTTTGTTTTATATGTTCGTAATTACATTAAACTTTTGTCGTAGTAAATAGTATTGTACACCGATCACCGTCTGTCTTCTTTAACTTATTCATGGATACAATAATTTGAATCCCTTACTCTTTTATAGTGAGGTTAGTTAACAGTACAGTTATAAAAAAACAAATAAATTTAATGCCTAAATGCACGAAACCTAAACATAATTATTACTTTAAAACAATAGGGTAGTTGACTAGTATCGAGAATTAATTAAAAGTATTAGGATTATTGAATCCTGCGATTAATTCTGATTCGTAAAATAAAATATTAATAAAATTGGCGAATCCAGTCTAGAGATATAAGTTTGTAACTGTGTTTGTATTTGGTAGAGATTAAGAAGGGATTCCTTGTCCCTTCCCCCCAAAGCATAACAGTATGGCGAATGTATGACACTTACGGGCCGTGACGTCATATTCTGCCCTAGTGCGCTCTTTGTCTAGCAAGAAAATAAAATGCTTGTAACTTCTTTATTTCTAAGTTGATTTTATTTTTGTTTTCGTTAATCGGCTCTGTTAATGGTTAGCTGTTACAGACGACATCAAAAAAAAGCTAGCCTATTGTTGAAATAGTTTATCTATCACGTCGTTCTTCGTCTCTCTACTATCTATGGACATACTCTAGCTGCTTTGAATAATTTATCTTCCCAAGCGTAGAGTGGAAAAACTGAAGTACTCTCCCGTAGCACCATCGTACGTCAACGTGATTTATTCATATAAACAAATCCTTTTGGTTCGGCACTTACAACCAGTAGCGGATCAAACACAGCAAAAGTAGGGATTGCTACGGGCCCCGTGTTGGAGAAGGACTAGAGTAGTAAAGGGCCTCGCGTAGAAATGGGCACACGTGTGTAGTCAAGTATTAAATCAAACGCAAACTTATATCCTACTAATATTATAAACGTGAAAGTTTGTGAGGATGGACTACTGAACGGATTGAGATGAAACTTTGCAATAATATAGCTTATATATCAAAATAACACATAGGCTATAAATTATAATGATATATTGCGTATGCGGGCGAAGCCGCGGGTAAAAACTAGTTAAATAATAATAATAGCATCTTAAGAGGCTCTCGCTAGACGGTTAAATCAAGGGCCAGTTCAAAAGCAGTAATCCTAGACACGGCACGCATTTTCAGGAGGTTGCTTAGCTTGTAGCTCCCACGATCAGTAGCTTGAGTCCTGCTCCGCTGCCGGCGGCAGCTTGGGTTTTATCTACTATAAATATTATAAAAGCAAAAGTTTGTATGTATGGATGTTTGTTACTTTTTCACGCACAAACGGCTGAATCGATTTCGATAAAATTCGGTACGAAGGTAGCTTAGACCTTGGATTAACACATAAGCTAATTTTTATCTCGGGCTATCGCGGTTAACACCGTGGGGCGCAGCTAGTAATATATACTTTACTCACTAATGGAAAAAAACTTAATATTTTTTTTTTTTTTTTTATTTAATTAGAAAATAAATATCTAGATAATAAAATTTAAAAAACGTGTTGCAGAAAAGAGCATTTAGGAGGGGCCCTCGCATAAGAAAGGGCCGCACGTAGGAAGGAGCCCCATGTCCTCTGCCTCAGCGTATTTTTTTGAGCGCAAATTTTTAAGCCTTATTTAGATAATATGTTGAATTTCATTTATGATACTAAAACGTGGCCTATTAAGCCTTTTCTAACCAAGACAATCAATTACCACTTTATACAAAAGAATAAATTATTATGGGCGTCTCTATAGAATTTGTTTCTGGCGCCGCGGTTGCTTAATCCGGTACTGCTGACACCAAGTAGACAGATTTCAAATTCGTATTTATGTTTACCGTAGCAACGCCGTCGGCACTCACTGTCGTGTTTTGATAGGCGGGTCTCGCCTTTCGTAGAAACAATCTTAACAGTTTTTAACACCGTCCCAAAAATTGTGGAAAACATCGGAAGGAAACCCGGTGTAATTTCAAAATCAAGATTGTTATCGGTTTGGTGTATTTGTCTGTTTGTGGCGACATGCATCATGTTCATAGCATCCAAGTTATACACACTTTGTAAGCACATAAATATACATTTTACAACACTTTTACTTTTTCATGGGAGATTGAAAATTGAGTTGTAGTAGACTGAAACACGTACTACTTAAAAATTTCAAGAGTTGCAAATCTTGAAACCGTGTCATACTTTTAAAATTATTTGATACTATTTAATTTTTACCATATAAAAACTTTTGTTGGGCAGTCGTGTGACATCTACACAAAATAAGAGGGGCATTAGTCAGGCCTCAAGGTACTATACTGCTGTAAGTGCCTCTGGGCGCGCAGCCTGCGACAATAAAAAGCGTGATTCATTAGGACACTTTGGGGCTTTGTGCCACTGTGCCTGGTAGATCTCACGAAATTCTATTTCATCTTAAAATGGTATGTAGCGGTGCTTGACGAGGCGTTCCTTGGGGATCAGTGTCCTTTCTTTTTCTGTATATTTCAAGTTACGGGCGTGGTGCATGCAATGTTAAGAAATCTATGTAAAGTTGCCAAGGAAATTGATTTTGAATTTCAAAATACCGTGTATCCTACTAATATTATAAACGCAAAAGTTTGTATGTATGGATGTTTGTTCCTCTTTCACGCAAAAACTACTGAACAGATTGAGAGATGAGACTTTGCAATAGTAATGCTTCTACATCAGAATAACACATAGGCTATAATTTATAAAGATACCTATTGCGTGAAACGAAGTTCGCCGGATCAGCTAGTATTCGTATAAATTCCATAACTTGGCCCGAAATGTAATTTAAAAGGCAATGCGTAATCAGGGCCCAAATTTTTGTACGCATGTCAGTTGTTAGATAGACCGCGACGCTCCCGGGTAGCATTTGTAGTTGCTAGACTACTTTATCCTTTTCTAAGCCTGAGCTTTATGTAGCGCTATCTCTTTTGGTTTTATCAGTATGTTAAGTTTGATATGTTGTTTCGCCAGGCATTACTGGTCACGTGAGGATCGACGCAGTCGGCGACAGGGACGCTGACTATGCCATCTTGGACCTGGACCCTGTTACTGGCAAGTTCGAGGTAAGAAATCTTATTAATTTGGATAAGAAATAATAACCGAGACAGAATTAAACCATACCGCCTATAATAAGTTAAAAAACTACCAGCAAGAAATACTTCCGAATGACAAGACGCAACTCAAATTTGCACGAAGTAAAGCGGTGATTATTATTTATAGGACCAAAATATCCTTAATTTGCATATCTTCCTTAATACCTATACCTTAATACCTTCGGCTTAATATTCCTGAACTTGGGCGCAATCTTTGAAGCCTGTACCTTTATAATCACCACGCGATGGCACGAATGCCGTTATAAGGGAAAACGTTTGCAATTACTTTTATTACTACCTTATCTGACGGACAGGACAATAAACCTCTATTTTCACAGTCACAAGGTTCAAAGTCCAACTGTTGTTTTTTCACCTTGCGAGAAAAGTTCGCGTTGCAAACAGGAAGCGGGTAAACATCTTTATTCCTGAACGCGGGAGATAGATGAGTATAACCGCAGTTTGTTTTGATTTCTCTGGGAAATAAGGCAATAACTGTCTGGTTTGAGCAGGGTCACCTACTTAACCTTGGCCGGGGAGTAAGACTGATTTTCTGAGTATGTAAGTACAAAATAAATAGGGGCAGAAGTGTTACTTTACCGTAAGTAAGCTATAAAAGCCAAGTTTACATAGACGCGTAGGTATGTTATATTACTACGGGGATCTTGTCAAAAGCCCGCCCACATGTGCCAGTGCCGAAGCTTTGTAGGTACATAATTTATTTTTCATACCACCTGCTCGAAAATGACTCATTATAAATGTCGTACAATCTCAACGTAAACAATTTATGATTATCTTAACAGAATCTCGAGGGCTATGTTGTATGCTGGTCAATAATGTTGTACGAAAATCCCTAGGGAGTAAAGTGATGTAAATTTATAACGTCTAATTAGTATGGAAATTCCTTAACTTGGTTCTCTTGGTGCATAATCTTCTATTATTGCATGTAACTATTGACTAACTAGCGAATTGATACCAAGGCAGGGTCTCTGCAATATACCTATAATAATAGATATTGTTTCCATGTTGGTGCTAGCATACAGGAGGTAGGTACAGGTCGTATTTTTTATACCCGTCACGATAATAAGCCCGATTACAGAGGCGCCAGCCTTGGGGGGCTGGCATTGATATTGCTCGTCTCGTCACTCTATTAAATAAAAAAAAGAATTCAATTCACCATCATCATCCCGTTATACCTTACTTATATTTATACCCAGCTGTAACGTATATACGTTATACGTTACAGCTGGGAATAGGCCTCTTTTGTTTATGTCATTTACCTGTCTCTCAAATTAAATCTATGAAATACCAAATATTTTTAGATTATAAGGAAACTCGTGTTCATCACTGGAACGCACTTTCATACAGAACCAATAATAAAATAATATCATTATAATTTTATTTCATTGAATGTCAAATTATAATAATTGTCACAAAATACAAATAATTAATTTACTTAAAAATCAAATAATCCGCCCTTCATGGTTCCCGGTACAAAGGTACCCATAATGTTAGCAGCATTACCACGCTGAATAGCGATAGACATTCTTTGAACGAAGAACCACCCAGAGCGGGAAGCGCCAAGAACCACCCAGAGCGGGAAATAGAATAAAATAATTGTACAAAGAGAATAGATACCAACATAGCCAAGCTAACATTAAACTTGAAGTCCTCAAGATTTGTTGAAGGTCCAGTACTGTCCAGCCCCAGCAACAATGGCACAGTAATAATAATAAAATGGGTCGTCTGAAAGCTCCGCCTCAAATCTTTTGTACGCTTCTGCAAATATTTGACGGCTAGCTTGAGAATAGATCTCAAATGTTTGTACTGTCCCGATTATGATATTGGACATCCTGTTTGACGTAATGAGAGAAGACTTTTGTACTGAGCAATGTAAGGGAATTCATTTATTTATTCAAGGACTGCCTCGGTGGCTCAGTGGTTAGTGACCCTAACTTCTGGATCAAAGAGGCGTGGGTTCGATCCCCACCAGGGCAAATATTTATGTGATGAACATAAGTGTTTGTTCTGTGTCTGGGTGTTATTTAGTTACTATCTATATAAGTATGTATTTAAAAATAAGTATATGTAGTATATCAGTCTCTGGCAGCCATATCACAAGCTTTGCTTAGTTTGGGGTCAGAGGCCGTGTGTAAGATGTCCCAAAATATTGATTATATATTTATTAAGGATTTGTATGACTTCGTCCCTTTTGCCGTCGACATGGCGGGCCCGTGGCGTTCTGAGGCAAATGTACTTAGAATTTACGTGTAAGACGCAATTCGGTGGCTGCCAGAAAAAAGACGTGATGACCGCTTAGTGTGGTTCTTGGTGCAATAGATTTCGTTGGTCAAGCTTTTATTATCTTGCTTTTTCTTTAGATGAGAGAGTGAGATGAAAGCCAGAGTTATTCAATTAAGCCTCACGCTAAAGCTCATTGGATAGGGCTAATGATGCACTATTGTAGTTCGTATGTGGCTCGATCCATCCATCCATAATTGCCATAGGACGTCCACTGCTGGACATAGGCCTCCCCTATGGATCTCCAATAAGACCTGTTGGTAGCGGCTTGCATCCAGCGAGATCTTGCGGTCTTAATGATGTCATCCGTCCACCTTGTGGGTGGACGTCCTATTACCGCGATTGTCGGTACGTGGTCTCCATTCGAGAAATTTTCGACCCCATCGGTTATCAGTCTTAGGCTAGGCCTCATCAGGTAGACCGGGTGGCTAGCACTGATCAATATGGATAGACCTCAATGACGTCACAATCCTTTCTTCAAATCAATTGGTGGCTTTTAAACACTAGTTTAAAGCCATCCACTGGCTAGGAGGCTTCCGCGGTTCTTCGCCCGACACGCCGCGCTGTGGCTTTTTGGGGATCGACCCTATGTGTCCAAATAGACCTGCTAATTAAGCAATCTTTATAACGATAGTCTTATTCATTGGGCCAGGTGGTGGCGTTCTACCACGGGCTCAATATGAGCTACAAGCCGGTGGCTGGGAAGGCCATCCACTGGCCAGGAGGCCGCCGCGGCCCACCGCCCGACACGCCGCGCTGTGGCTTTTTGGGCACCGACCCTATGTGTCAAGGAGGTAACAACCTTTTTTCTACCACCAACACATACATACATATTACATCTCATTACATACGTATTTACCTTACACCCCAATGAAGAATATTTGACTTTCTAACAGCATAACTATTAATTATGCAGCAGTAGATATATTGTTAACTCTAATCGAGCTAGCGTCTTGAATTGTTTCCAGTACCTATGAGTAGCCGCTTGTAACAGATAAAGGCTCCATTACACACAGGCGGTACGAGCGGTATAGCAGACGGGCGGGCATCTGTATTGTACTGGTTATATAAGAAGGGCTCACACAGGTCCGGTCGCGGTACTGCCGTACCGCCCTTTATCGCTCGTACCGCTCGTACCGCTCTACCGCTCGTACCGCCTGTGTTTGATGGAGCCTTTACAAAATGAGTGAATCGGTAAAAACAATTTATACATATCAAAATTAAACTGTATCATAAACTTTTTAATGAACCAATTGAGTATTGCAAACATCAAGAGAAGCTCGATTCGAAACACCTAATGTCTTTGAACTAATGCAAAAAACGCATCTCTTAGATCAGAGATCTAAATAGCGTTGCATATACGTATTCAATTTTCAGAATTACTAAACTTGATGTTACTCGATAGTATCTAAAGAGCTGATTGCAAAAATATTTGTTCGATTGTATCAGCTCTTGTTTTTTGGTCGACTAATACAAAACTGTATGCATTACACGAGTCAAATAATATCAGATCCAAGGTCAGTTGTCAGTCAAGCACACACTTTTGGATAGAAATATAAGTACATTTATGAGCAAATAGGTAATATGCATTTATTATTTTTTATCTTTTTAAAATGTAAGTATAACGGTGTTGAAGCAGCAAGACAAGAGGCAGCTTTTGAATAAAGTTCGTAGGTTATAACCTCAGAGCAAATAAAAAAATTAAGAGAGAATGTTGTGAACAATCATGTGAAGCCAACCAAAACTACGCCTCGCCGTGTACAGGCAATTACACACACATCCACGTACAATGAAACTACGCCTTGGCTCGTTAGTCGAACTATGGCGGCGAAACACCGACGCACTCACACAAGTTTTAAAAAAATCCGGACAAGTGCGAGTCAGGCTCGCACATCGAGGGTTCCGTACAAACACATTGGTAATATAATTAAAAACCTGTTTTAGCATGTGCTAATGAAGTTCTTTTTTATGATACCTTACATGATACGATTTACTCACTTTGAATTTTGAACCCATATTTTGTGAATTTTGAGGCCCTTTTTTCTGTGATATAAATAAAATTGTACAGTTTTCAGATTTATTCCTATATGTGTACTCTGAGACAATGCTGCTCGCCAAATTTCATAGTTCTATGTCAACGGGAAGTACCCTGTAGGTTTTGATTTTTGTGAGTGACGAAATTTGCGGTTTTTTACGACATAAACGGCTCTAACTTTTTTAAACGATAACTGAGAAGTTTTTCTTTTACACAATTGCAAAATACCATAGATATACGTGTACAGTTTAAATTTCAACTCGATGTCTTTACGCGTTCCCGAGATAAAGAGTCTTGACATACACACAGACGGATTGACGGACAACAAAGTGATCCTATAAGGGTTCCGTTTTTTTCGTTTGAGGTACGGAACCCTAAAAACCGGCCTCACTTGACTGTTCAACGACGTTCTCTCTTGATTTTTTTATTTGCTCCGAGGTAATACCATTTCATGCACTCAACGCTTACAATATTGGTAAAAAGATGAAAACGCTATCGTAGAAGATATTTTGTTGTACAAAAATGCAGCGAAAGTTAGACTTTTTTAATGAAAGAAAAGGGTGTTGCCACGTCATTCATGTCATTGTACTTAGCTGTTTATAACCAGAGTTATAGCGTAGAGCTAATAAACAGGTAAAGCTCGGTATATTTATCATCATCACCGAAAAGCCAACCATCAATCTCTGTCTCGTGAACAGTTATTTATAAGAGATTGCCAGCATAAATTACAAAGGAAAATACGGCTCCTGTAGACGAAAATCAAGTGATCGCGCGGGACCCCTTTGTTAGAAATGAAATCACCGCTCAGCTGAGTTCTCTTTAATATTCTTCTAATAATAACACGCATTTTTACCTTCATTTACTCGCAAAAACTTTTAAATTGGACGCTCTAACTTTCCCGTAACCATGTAAAGTGACACTTTTAGAAGACAAGCAAGTTTCGCCGTAAATTGAATGCGAATAAAGTCTAGATTGTTAGATTGTGTTTTAAAATGGGATTATTTTTTCATGCTGCTCTGGATAGAGGCCCAGACGGTTATAATATATTGTTTTATTGGCCTCGCAATATTTCTAACGTTCGCTGTGACTGCTGCGTGCGTCGCTTATAAGTAAGTACGAAACATTTTGCAGCAACACGTTCAGTTTATATTTTATGATGTCGGCAGATGGAAGGAAAATTGATGTCGTTTAAAATCTAAATTGCTTAGAAAAGATGGAGTTGGAATAGAGCGTTTGTTCTTTTTTTTATTTCAAATAGGTTTGTGTTTGACTGTACGTATATACTTTCTGATGTTAAGCAGATTATGCGGTCTAGGGTGTAGCACGCTTACCTAAAAGATACATATTTACTCGAAATTCGAAGACACCAATGTTATAGATACTTTAACTACATAATGTTTTTTGTTTTTGTCCTTAGCAAAATATTGACAATTTGATAATTTTGACAATACTAATAATATAATGCTATAATAGGTTCTACAGGTATTATGAAGGCGCCATCGTAAATTTAATAGCAACGTAAAAAGTGTTCTCTCTATCGAATGCCTAAAGTGAAAAAGAAACAGAAATATGCTAATTAGCTATTATAATTACGATGGCGCCTTCATAATTGGGCCTAATGTATTCTTACATCTTCGCTGTGATGGCTGTCCCAACGAAATGTTCATTTTGCTTGAGGTTTTAATTGTAATGTAACATTTGTTAGAATTCTTATTACAAGTGAATGCTCAAGTATATCTTTAGCAAGCTGAGTTACAGGTCAGCACGTAAGTCTAGCGCTGAGGGTAGTAAGGAGGGGATGGCTGCGCATGGTGACCGCTATATTAAAGCCATGCTCAGTCATCCCCTCCACACTTCGCTCAGCACTACAGTTATATGCCGCGACCTGTATAAGTCTGCCACCAATTCAATAAGTATTGTGCTCAAAATAGTAAAATTTAATGTTTCGTCGTACGTGACGGTGCTGGATTTTAGGTCATTATGATATTGTTTGCTTTGATTGATTTGATTGTTTCTCTAGACGACAGACATTTTCTATGATATCATTGTATTCATCATTATGACTAATTCTTATTATAGGACTATCCCGAAAAGGCGAAAAACATCAGCTATTCCAACGGAAACTGCGATTTTGGGGTTACATATCATAGAATATGTTTTGTCGTACAAATGCAGAAAAAGATGCAGCATGGGTTGATCTCATAGTAAAACTTGGTCAAAATAATGAATAAACAATAACTAAAGGATATTCTAAAAAAAAATCGTCTTCTAGAGAAAGACCCGGTATAAACGTTCAAGTATCTGGTATCATAGTATACAGGGTTATTTCTAATCAATTAGGATCCTTTTAGGGGCTTATTCTGTATGTACATCAGAACTAAAAACTTTTGTTCTGCGACTTTAGTCAAAACTCAAAAAAAAAATGTTTTTCCATAGAAAAATATCATTCACCCGCGACAAAATGTATAGAACAGCTGATTCTTTTTTGAGTTTTGACAAAAGGCGCAGAACAAAAGTTGTTAGTTTTGATGTACAGAATAAGCCCATAAAAGTCAATTATATGTTTCCACGCAGTAGAAGTTGTCTGGATAAAATCGCTTTTAGCGATAAGACCGCCTTTTGTACCATTCTTCTGTCGTTATTTCTTCTTCTGTTATGTTTTACTACTTGTGGTGTCAATAAAGTGTTCTTGTATTGTATTGTATTGTAAAAAAATGTTAATTGATTAGAAATAATCCTGTATAATTTTTGGCCCAGGCAGGCGCGCATAGACGCCGAACTAAACAACATGGCGTGGCGAGTGAGGCCCGAAGAGGTTTTGGTGGAAGTCGGGACGGGACTAGGCGCAAGCCCCGCGCTACATAGCATCAATGAAGTGCTCAAGGTACTGGCGATATTATTATAATTATACTGGAAACATGCTAGTGGAAGTCTGGACGGGACTAAGTGCTATCCCCGCGCTCCACGGCATCAATGAAGTGCTCAAGGTACTGGCGACATTATCATATACTGGCAACATTATCATAGACGTCAGTTGAACAAAATGGATTGGCGAGTACTGAATGCATGATGCATAAGGATAAAATAAGATAAGTGCAACTTTATTAACAATTTAGAATCTGAAATATTATGTTAAAACAGAGCTTAGCGGTTGAATAACCGTCAAAGGAGCAGTACTTTCCCAGGACTGGAAATGCTTTCTCTACCACTAAAATGTTATCATTGTAACACTTTTGTACACGAAAATGAGGACCAGAAAAGGGCAAGAAAATCTTTTTTTAAGAGTGGGAAAAAATTTTGCCTTTTGATCCTTGTGAAATAGTATTTTCTTAATGTTCCGCAAGTAATATTTTCAAGAAAAAAGCCTAAAAGACCAGAATTACTGGTGCTTTGAGAATAATAAACGACCCCGGCACCGTGAAAAAGTAATAATTTCTTTGTGATGTTCATATGACAATTAAGAAGCATTATGTAAGTAGATATTTTTAAAGTAACTACTTGCGCGGCATTACGAGAAAAAAAGAAGCTACACGCTTTTCTTTTATATGAGTTTTTACAGTTTTCCAATTTATTGTTAAGCAAATATAGTTATTTTTATAATATCCTGCAGAAAACCAGTACTCGATGTTAAAAATAAGCAAACCAAGTTTTTCATCTACTTTTCAATTGCTCACTATACAGGGTTATTTCTAATCAATTTTATCAAATAATTTATTTTAGGGGCTTATTCTGTACATCAAAACTAACAACTTTTGATCTGCGACTTATGTCAAAACTCAAAAAAAATCCGTGTTTCATACATTTTGTTGCGGGTAAACGATATTTTTCTATGGAACAAGAACTTTTTTTGAGATTTGACAAAAGTTGTTAGTTTTGATGTACAGAATAAGCCCCTAAAACTATGTTATTTGATTAGAAATAACCCTGTATAAATCATAGTAGAAAGAGTTACTAGTGCTCGGACATTTTCGTCGGCCGATAACTCGGTTGAACTGCGCTGTTACCGGCGAGCACTCTAGAATCAGTTTCAACAACCTTGTTACGGATAGTTCCAATGAACTTTCCTTTCTTGACGTAATAAATATAGTGCCAATAAAGTTAAATGTAATTTAACAACCTATATAGTTATTTTGGTTTTTATACTTAAAAAAGAACTCCCTTACGTTGGAAATAAACTAAACATGTTTTCCTCTACCTTTTCAATTGGTCACAACATCAAATTATAAAGAGTTACGAGTGGTCCGACAGCCTCGTTGGCCCATAACTCGGCTTAACTGCGCCGTTACCGCCGGCGAGCTCTTTAGAATCAGTTTCAACAACCTTGTGTACTTCCACTGAACTTTCCTTTCTTGGAGTAATAAATATAGTGCCAATGAAGTTAAACTATGTACTTGTCAATTATTATTTTTGTTATTATATACATAAAATAACTCTTTGACATTGGAAATAAACTAAACAATATTTTAATACTTCCTCTTCAATTGTTCTCAACATAAATCAAAGTATAGAGTTACGAGTGGTCGGACAGATTGACGCGCCATAACTCGACGTAAATGTGCCGTTATCGTTGGCCTCCCTCCTTCAGTCGAAATCCTCATATCTGAGGGTCGTGACCACCACCTGTAATATTACAAACGGGGGAGCCGTTTGTAGCACCACAAGTTAAGAGAGGATTAGAGAGAGAAACCTGTAATGCGGCAAGCGGGGGAGCCGGTTGCTGCACCACAGGTTAAGAGTATCAGAGTAAACTGTAATGTTACAAACGGGGGAGCCGTTTGCAGCACCACAGGTAAAGAGAGGATTAGAGAGAGAAACCTGTAATGCGGCAAGCGGGGGAGCCGGTTGCAGCACCACAGGTAAAGAGTATCAGAGTAAGAACCGGTAATGTTGCAAGCGGGGGAGCCGGTTGCAACACCACAAGTTACGAGACTTCAGAGAACCTACCCCAAGAGTCCTGCCTAGTGGTTAGGATTCCTAACGGTTCGAAGAAAGGAGATTAATATAGAAAACTAACCATACTGTTTACACATTTAATCATTTCACCATATAAATAACACTGCACTTATAGTCTATATGTTTTTCTTGAAGCGAATAGAGAGAGAATTTTGAAAAGAGTCCGTGGGATGTTAGCCTAACAGGGGAGGGGTAGCACGCAAAGAAAACACACTGGAGGCCGGCCGAGGTTGGAGCGTAGACAAGCTGGACCCGCCGATAGACGTAGCGCCAGCAGGGCGCTGGAGATAGAAGCGCCTGTAGCGCCAGCTGTGCGTTAGCGTGTATACGCCCGTGATGTTGTGGCGCTTGAGGTGGAGGCGCTTGTGCGCTAGCTGGGCACTAGCGTGAAGACGCCCGTGGTGTTGTTCTGGCGCTTGAGGTGGAGGCGCCTGTAGCGCTAGCTCGGTACTCCAAGGTAAGTGGCAAGGTCAATGGCCTCAAAAGATGAGGTCCTCCTGTAACAAGGTCAAAGAGACCGAAGCCTCGCGAAGAAAAATTACCAGACGCTCATGCTGTCTTCTCTGCAGGACCCGTCACCACGTTCAAAGATCACACGTTAACATGAACTAACACCACATATACTTTCATAAAAATACCACAAGACATGCACCATCTTTCGTGTCTCCTTGATGACTTCTCTCCCAAGACTGCCCGAATTTTAAAACAAGGATCGCTGATCCTGTCAAAAGCAATTTAAAACATTTTCATACTTAGAATTGTTAGTTGGCAGTGTTATCGTTGAAAGAGTTTGAATGTAGAGAAGCTAACAAAAAGGTTAGTTTCTCTACATTTTGGGGGAAATGTAGAGAAACTAACCTTTTTGTTAGCTTCTCTACATTCAAACTTTTTTAACGATATTACTGCCAACTAACAATAATTCTATGTACGAAAATTTTAAATTGCTTTTGACAGGATCAGCGATCCTTGTTTTAAAATTGGGTCAGTCTTGGGAGAGAAGTCATGAAGTAGACACGAAAGATGGTGCATGTCTTGTGGTATTTTTATGAAAGTATATGTGGTGTTAGTTCATGTTAACGTGTGATCTTTGAACGTGGTGACGGGTCCTGCAGTGAAGACAGCATGAGCGTCTGGTAATTTTTCTTCGCGAGGCTTCGGTCTCTTTGACCTTGTTACAGGAGGACCTCATCTTTTGGGGCCACTGACCTTGCCTCTTACCTTGGAGTACCGAGCTAGCGCTACAGGCGCCTCCACCTCAAGCGCCAGAACAACACCACGGGCGTCTTCACGCTAGTGCCCAGCTAGCGCACAAGCGCCTCCACCTCAAGCGCCACAACATCACGGGCGTATACACGCTAACGCACAGCTGGCGCTACAGGCGCTTCTATCTCCAGCGCCCTGCTGGCGCTACGTCTATCGGCGGGTCCAGCTTGTCTACGCTCCAACCTCGGCCGGCCTCCAGTGTGTTTTCTTTGTGTGCTACCCCTCCCCTGTTAGGCTAACATTCCACGGACTCTTTTCAAAATTCTCTCTTTATTCGCTTCAAGAAAAACATATAGACTATAAGTGCAGTGTTATTTATATGGTGAAATGATTAAATGTGTAAACAGTATGGTTAGTTTTCTATATTAATCTCCTTTCTTCGAACCGTTAGGAATCCTAACCACTAGGCAGGACTCTTGGGGTAGGTTCTCTGAAATCTCGTAACTTGTGGTGTTGCAACCGGCTCCCCCGTTTGTAACATTACAGTTTATCCTGATACTCTTTACCTGTAGTGCTGCAACCGGCTTCCCCGCTTGCAACATTACAGGTTTCTCTCTCTAATCCTCTCTTAACTTGTGGTGCTGCAAACGGCTCCCCCGTTTGTAACACTACACACCTCCCAATAGTTTCTCTCTTATAATCTTGCGCCATCGTCCCCTATCCTCGGCGGCGTGGAGCGCCTCGTATACTGACGTGTCCAGCGTGGTGCGGATCTGATCGGACCAACGCATCGGACTCCGACCTCGCGACCGCCTGCCATCGACTTTCCCCGTAACCATGAGCTTTTCCAAATTTATCGTTATTTATCGTTAGTTATCGTTGGCAAGTATTTTAAAATCGGTTCTACCAACCTTGTTACGGATAGATCCAGTAAAAATTATTTTCTTGGAGCAAAAATATAGCGCCAATGAAATTAAATGAAATTTAAAAAACTACTTGTTAGTCATAATTTTGATTTTTATACTTACACAAAAGAGAACTCCCTGGTGTTGGAAATAAACTAAACACGTTTTCCTCTTCTTTTTCAATTGTTCTCAACATAAATAAAATTATAAAGAGTTACGAGTGGTCGGACAGCGTCGTTGGCCCATAACTCGGCTTAACTGCGTCGTTACCGCCGGCGAGCACTTTAAAATCAGTTCCAACAACCTTGTTACGGATAGTTCCAATCAAGTTTCTTTTCTTCACTTGATTTGTTGGTGGAATGAATGTAGTAATTAGGGCTGTGATTGTTTGTGGTTAAATGGTTTCCTCGATATATACTTTGCCATAACGCTGTCTCGTTCTGACACTAAGAACGAAATAATTCGTGGTGCGTATACTAGCCCGGCTGTTATACAATGTGTTTGTCTACCGGTGTCGGAGCCTTAAGCGGTGACATTTATGGCAAATTTTGAATAACTTTAACTGTGGGGTCAACTCTGAAAACGCAAAAAAAAACCGGACATGTGCGAGTCAGGCTCGCATGTCGAGGGTTCCGTACAAACACGTTGCTAAAATAATTAAAAACCTGTTTCAGTATGTGCTAATGAAGTTATTTTATATGACACCTTACATGATACGATTTACTCACTTTGAATTTTGAACCCATATTTTGTGAATTTTGAGGCTCTATTTTTTTGTGATTCAAATAAAAATGTACGGTTTTAAGATTTATTCCTATATGTGTACTCTGAGACAATGCTTCTCACCAAATTTCATAGTTCTACAACGGACAACAAAGTGATCCTATAAGGGTTCTGATTTTTCCTTTTGAGGTACAGAACCCTAAAAACAGCTATTCCATACTTTTTGTCGAAAGTTTACATAAAATCGTATGGAACAGCAGTTTTTTTACGTTTTCAGAGTTGGTCCCATAATAAAAGTTGTTTAAAATTTGCCATAGTTGTCACCGCTTAAGGCTCCGACACCGGTAGACAAACACATTGTATAATCTCTACTGATTTTTATTCACTTTACATAATTTCGTGGTGTGATACTTTTATGACCATAAAGTAAGCTTAGGGAAGTACTAAACTTTTGCAGTATGTATATTCATTATTGAACCAACAAGAAGAATAAGTAAGAACATCCAAATTTGTCCAGATGCGACAAATTAGGATAGTCTATTATTATTTTATACTACGGGACTAATCGCGCACTAAAATTACGAGATAAATAAATACCTCTTCATCCCGACGTTTCGGCCGAGTTGCATCGACCGTGGTCACGGGTAGTCTACCCGTGACCACGGTCGATAGTATAAAATAATAATGTGTTCCAATCGCGAAAGTTTAAAAACAACATAGGATAGTCTAGTCAGGGTGGGTCCAGTTCATGATATATATTTAAGTATACAGGGTTATTGGTAATCAATTAGCATCTTTTTAGGGGCTTATTCTGTACATCAAAACTTACAACTTTTGTTCCGCGACTTCAGAAAAATATCAGCTGTTCCGTACATTTTGTTGAGGGTGAACTATATTTTTCTATAGAACAACAATATAAAAGTCGTTGAACATAAGTTCGTTTGATCATTTTAGTTAGTTCGTTTTGATGTACATAATAAGCCTCTAAAAGGATGCTAATTGAGTACCAAAAACCCTTTATATGTTTATGTATACAGGGTTATTTCTAATCAATTAGCATCCTTTTAGGGGCTTATTCTGTACATCAAAACTAACAACATTTTTGTCAAAACTAAAAAAAAATCACCTGTTCCTTACATTTTGTCGCAGGTCAACAATATTTTTCTATGGAACAACTTTTTTTTTAGTTTTGGCAAAAGTCGTAGAACAAGAGTTGTTAGTTTTGATGTACAGAATAAGCTCCTAAAAAGATGCTAATTGATTAGAAATAACCCAATATAAGTATTACTAAGTAAGAATTTTAATTTGTTTTCATTTGAGCTCTATCTAGATAATAAGTTTAATATACTCCAGATTCTAGAGGATTCTAGAGATAGGTACTTTTCATCGCTCAAACAATCTATCTCGACATATTATAACTACTTTTTAATCGGATAATGGTCGGATAGACAACATTTTCCACTATTAAAACCATTTCACAATCTAATAATGATGTCAACAAGAGCTATCAGCGTAATTGAAAACTTTTAATGCCCTGGATAAAGGTAGAGTCAAAGAGTATATTTATCCAATTAGGTACACATTTTCCGTATCCGCATTTCTTTTGTGTCGACTCAATTGAAAACCCGCAATGGGTTTCAAAGAAAAGTTGTAAATTGTATACCACAAATTTGTTATTGACCTCAAAATTTTTGCACGTGTTAATACAAATTTACCAGAGGGATAATGTGGTCGATCGAGAAATAAAAGACAGAGATGCATTGATTTAATACGGCATGAGTTTGAAAGAGACATGAAAAATATCTCGACTCAGTGGCTAGTTGCAGTGTTTTTGTCCCGATAGTGTCAAATTCTTGTCGAATTCCATATATTTGACAGTTTGACAACTAGTGATAGTGATTGTCCATACATTTTTGCAGTTGAAAATTGCCTCAAGCGACAACAGCGCTACCTCTCTTTTTGTAATAACTCTGTGATCTATAATAACAAATAGAATAAAACACAGCGGAAAGCCTTAGGAAAACCTGTAGGACTAGAATGACGTCAAAAGCAATTGAATCAATTTGCATTTGTTTTCAGCTTGTAGGTAACTGTCTCGTTGCTGTGTACGCGCTTCTTCTTATTACAAGAAAGTTTAGGCTTTACTATACTTCACTGGACTAATTCGATTTGATCGAGAATCAACAACACCCACATAACAATATAATAATTCAATAATTGAAAATATAAATATGCTGGTTATAATTATCTAATCTGTGTTTTGGCGTTAAACTTAATACCATAGAGAAATACAAAGCTATGCTAGCTTAGAACACAAAGAAAGATTAATTAGCATCCAGTAGAACCTACAGATTAGAAAGCAGTGGTAGAGACCGCGGCTCAGGGGCTCATAGGAGCAAAGCTGTGGTAAATTATTTTGTAAATTACATTTATTCTGGTAGTAGTGTGACCCACATGTTACGCAATTTCAAACCAAGCTCTCAGTGCATGAAGTAGGCCCGCTTTTAGCTGCTTTTATTTGTAAAACTAAAAGCGTTCTGAGCTAGTTTGACTAGGTGCTAGTTAGTTAGCGGTCATCGAAGTTAAAATACCTTCAGGACGGTCATTCTTCGAATGGGTGACCACGGGGTGCATTTACAATCGAAGTTAAGATACTTTCAGCACGGTCAATCTTCGAATGGGTAACCGCGGGGTGCATTTACAATCAAAGTTAAGATACTTTCACCACGGTCATTCTTCGGATGGGTGACCGCGGGGTGCATTTACAATCGAAGTTAAGATACTTTCAGCACGGTCATTCTTCGAATGGGTGACCGCGGGGTGCATTTACAATAGAAGTTAATATACTTTCAGCACGGTCATTCTTCGAATGGGTGACCACGGGGTGCATTTACAATCGAAGTTAAGATACTTTCAGCACGGTCATTCTTCGAATGGGTGACCGCGGGGTGCATTTACAATAGAAGTTAATATACTTTCAGCACGGGCATTCTTCGAATGGGTGACCGCGGAGTGCATTTACAATCGAAGTTAAGATACTTTCAGCACGGTCATTCTTCGAATGGGTGACCGCGGGGTGCATTTACAATTGAAGTTAAGATACTTTCAGCACGGTCATTCTTCGAATGGGTGACCGCGGGGTGCATTTACAACTGAGCGCTACCTTAGGGCTTGGATGACACGTTAATTGTTGTTTTAGCCATTTAGTCATGTTAGAAGCCTTCAGGCGGCTTAAAAATTCTGACACCAAGGATAGCCACCCGGCATATACGAACTTACTTATTTGTAAAACTTGTTTTGTTAAAGAAAGTAATATTTCCTTGTGCGTAGATTTTAGCGCGCAGTTTAGTAGAATTCTATTTTTAGCATGAAAAGGCGGTCAAGTATTCGATCGTCGCTGTTATTAAATACCTACTAAAGTCAATCAACTCCTTTGTAGGTACGCTGTTTGTATTGAAACAAAGTCGCAGTTAAAATGCTTCTTAACAAAGCAATGAATTCATCAAATAACTTAAATGAAAGAATGTTGTGATGTTTATTTTAAGTGCTTTCCACACTAGATTTTTATCTCAAAGAGTTATCTTTGTGATAAGCATTTCAAAAATATGAAGCGAACGCAGGATTCGAACCATGCCCCTTCGGATCACTAGCCCGACGCTCTAACCACTGAGCTAGCTCGCCTCCTATGCTAGCTTCAAATTTCTGAAGTGCTTACATTTCCAACTTATAGCGTTGGTGGCGCCACCTGTGATACCCGTATTAGACAGGTTATCACTCAACTAGAAGTTATTAGAACTTCTAAAGATTGACGAGAGATGACACACTGCTTAATCAATGTTATGATGTTTATTTTAAGTGCTTTCCACACTAGATTTTTATCTCAAAGAGTTATCTTTGTGATAAGCATTTCAAAAATATGAAGCGAACGCAGGATTCGAACCATGCCCCTTCGGATCACTAGCCCGACGCTCTAACCACTGAGCTAGCTCGCCTCCTACGCTAGCTTCAAATTTCTGAAGTGCTTACATTTCCAACTTATAGCGTTGGTGGCGCCACCTGTGATACCCGTATTAGACAGGTTATCACTCAACTAGAAGTTATTAGAACTTCTAAAGATTGACGAGAGATGACACACTGCTTAATCAATGTTATGATGTTTATTTTAAGTGCTTTCCACACTAGATTTTTATCTCAAAGAGTTATCTTTGTGATAAGCATTTCAAAAATATGAAGCGAACGCAGGATTCGAACCATGCCCCTTCGGATCACTAGCCCGACGCTCTAACCACTGAGCTAGCTCGCCTCCTACGCTAGCTTCAAATTTCTGAAGTGCTTACATTTCCAACTTATAGCGTTGGTGGCGCCACCTGTGATACCCGTATTAGACAGGTTATCACTCAACTAGAAGTTATTAGAACTTCTAAAGATTGACGAGAGATGACACACTGCTTAATCAATGTTATGATGTTTATTTTAAGTGCTTTCCACACTAGATTTTTATCTCAAAGAGTTATCTTTGTGATAAGCATTTCAAAAATATGAAGCGAACGCAGGATTCGAACCATGCCCCTTCGGATCACTAGCCCGACGCTCTAACCACTGAGCTAGCTCGCCTCCTACGCTAGCTTCAAATTTCTGAAGTGCTTACATTTCCAACTTATAGCGTTGGTGGCGCCACCTGTGATACCCGTATTAGACAGGTTATCACTCAACTAGAAGTTATTAGAACTTCTAAAGATTGACGAGAGATGACACACTGCTTAATCAATGTTATGATGTTTATTTTAAGTGCTTTCCACACTAGATTTTTATCTCAAAGAGTTATCTTTGTGATAAGCATTTCAAAAATATGAAGCGAACGCAGGATTCGAACCGCCACCAACGCTATAAGTTGGAAATGTAAGCACTTCAGAAATTTGAAGCTAGCGTAGGAGGCGAGCTAGCTCAGTGGTTAGAGCGTCGGGCTAGTGATCCGAAGGGGCATGGTTCGAATCCTGCGTTCGCTTCATATTTTTGAAATGCTTATCACAAAGATAACTCTTTGAAAGAATGTTTTATGTTCTTTTGTGAAAATTATTAGAACACTTAGTAGAGTTTGGAGCGAACAATTTTCTTTAGGCTGTTTTGTATAAATGAATAAAGAACAAAGTGCGAAGTTTAAGCTGAGCTGAAAACGTCTTGTTCTAAATTTACTATGAATATTGTAAGTATCCGATGATCCGGTTTTAACTTTGCTTTGCAAATTGTGTTTTTATCTGGCTATAGAAAAGGCTAAAATCGTTTTTTTTAGTATTGTGTATCATTGTGACAAACGTTTTGTATCTACCTATATGACAAGGTTTATAACCAATGTGTGCCCATACTCACTTACGGCGCCGAAACATGGCCCCTTACTAAAGAGCATATTTACAAAATCCGTGTAGCTTAAAGAGCTATGGAACGAGCCATGTTAGGTATCCGCTTGATTGATCGTGTCCCAAACGTGGAAATTCGATGTCGCACAAAAGTCGAAGACGTAGGCACACGCATCGCCAAGCTAAAGTAAAGATGAGCAGGACACTTGGCTAGACGGGATGAGAACAGGTGGCCCAAGGCAGTCACCGAGTGGTGCCCGAGAGAAGGACGAAGACATAGAGGCAGACCACCAGCCCGATGGTCGGATGACGTCATCAAACTTATCGGGAAGCAATGGATGACGCTAGCACAAGACCGGGAAGAATGGCGAGAAAGAGAGGAGGCCTATACTCAGCAGTGGGTGGAACAGGCTGAATAGATAGATAGATAGATAGATATGACTAGCAGCGCGAAATAAAAATTAGTTATTACTTGACTTAGTTATTAGTTACTAACATAGCCCAACAGATTGGCAAGTTGAAATGGCAGTGGGCGGTACACATAGCGCGGAGGACTGATGACCGATGGGGTCGGAAAGTTCTCGAGTAGATACCACGTACCGGCAAGCGCAGCGTACTACGTCCGCCCACAAGGACGGATGACCTCATTAAGACCCCAAGATCGCGCTGGATGCAAGCCTTTTTTAACCGGATCCATTTGGGAGGCTTATGTCCAGCAGTGGACGTCCTATGACTGATGGATGGATGGATATCACTTGACACTGGAAAATGCACAAGCCATGCGACGCCACAATATAAAAGAAGATGTTCCAAATATATTTATGTGTTTAGTTGTCCCTCGGATGGAGCCACCGAGGCAGCGTGAGCGCAGCATCGACGGCGCCCGGCGCGTCCCTCACTCTGTCGTCCTTCACCGTGGGCCTGTACAAAGGGAACAGGGTCGCCGTCAAGAAAATACACAGAAAGAAGCTCGACTTGAACAAGAAACTGCTATGGGAGATTAAACAGGTGAGTCGAATGTAGTGATGTGCCGATTCGATTATTTTAGTAATCGATATATCGATTATGCGCCCGAACATAATCGATTATTAATCGATTACTAATCGATTATGCCTATTTTTATTTATTTTTAAATTTAGCAATATAACATGATGATTAATGAGATAACTATGATCAACTTGACCTATACTGAGTACGAGTAAAAAATAAAAATTAGCACTAGTATTTTATAATTTTATTTAGTAACTTAGTTTTACAGCAATGACCAATTTGCGTTTAAAAATATTATGTAATCGAGATGTTTGGGCAGTAGCCGGTTTCTCCTTAAATTTGTCACTTGTCCGGTTTTAGAGAATATCCTTTCCGATGGAACTGACGTAGCTGGAATACAGGAGTATTTTAAGTGTAGTTTGTATAAATTGTCATTATTCGTTTTCATGCCTTTCCAATATATTAAAGGATTGCTTTTTCTATCAAGTAACGGCAACTCTAGGTACTGACGTAAAGTTATTATATTCTCCGTTGAAGCAGTTGTGACTAAGTTTGATTTTTTTTTCTCAAAATGGTCCCAAATGGATTGTTTTCTTGTTTGTTCCTGATGTACTTCCTCTTCTATTGCTGGTTGACTGGTTTCTTCAGCTTTGTTTCTAAGAAAGGTGAGTTCATCTAAGCAGCGTTGTTGAGCACTGGTGGCATTACTATCTAAGCCGAACCCGACCTTCTTGAAACGGGGATCCAAAAGACAAGCAATTCCAACATGTTTATTGCTTTCTAAGGAACCAAGTCGTCTCTGTATCACATCGTGCAATGTTTCTTTTAGTTGCGTTCCAATTGATGTTTCGACGTTAGGCAAATTCAAATTATATTGTAGTCCTCGTATCAGTGGAATCACCAATGCCATTGTGGGATATTTTTCTCCGGATAATTGTTCTGTGATTTCTTCAACATTTTTTAACAGAATTACACAATCTGCTAATACCTTCCATTCATTGTAGTCAAGATTTTCAGGAGCGTTGTTAATTTCACTCAAAGTAACTGTGAGTGCTGCCTTAACTTCACATAACCTTGCGAACATAATACTAACACTATTCCATCTTGTTTCTACGTCTTGTTTCAATTTCAGCAGTTTCATATTCATATTTTCTTGTATTTTGGACAGATGTGCAGTACTTTTGGCACTATGACGAAAGTGACCGACTATTCGTCTGCATTTCTGAATGATATTCTGAAGACTATGATTTTCATTCAAAGCTTCTTTAACGCTTAAATTCAGAGTGTGTGCAATACACGGATGATGGTGTTTTCGAAGCACTTGATTTATAGCTTTTTTCATGTTGGCACCGTTATCGGACACAATGGTTACAATTTTTTCTTGAACACCAAAATCTTCAAATATTTCTTGTAGAATTTCTGCAATGTTTTCGCCAGTATTCGGATTTAAAAGTTCTCTTGTAGCAAGGACTAATGACTGCATTTCATCATTGTAGATGCAATGGCAAGTGACCGTGATATAAGACTTATTTGAATCAGATGTCCATATGTCTGTTGTGATAGCCAAGAATTCTATAGTACTTAAAATTTCTTTTATTCGTGTACATCCTTTTTCATAATATTTACACAAGATAGATTGAGTCAAACATTTTCTGCTTGGAGGTTCGTAAATTGTATCAACTCCAGTAATTTCTTTTTGCAATGTCTTTATAAATTTTAAAAATCCTGTATTTTCTACTATCTGCAGTGGTTGGAAATCTTCACAAATCATTTGCAAAAGAGCAGTGTCAATATTATTTCTCTGATTCTGACTAAGTTGCCTTGTGACTATTGTTGTAGACAATGTACATTGTTTAAACTTTTTGGTCCTAGGCTCGACTTCGTCTTTCGTCGTCGTTTCAGGTTGGTCGGTATTTTTGTTTGTGGAAGGCCTCTCATCTTCAAGTAAATGAATGCGTTTCAGGTGTTCACGAAGATTTGTCGTGTTCCCGCAGAATTTGAGAGTCTTATTACACAGATTACATGATGCTTCTTGATTCGATTTCGTAAAATGTGCCCACACGTAACTAGAACTCTCACGTCGCTTCATTCCAAAATAAACGTTAAGCACTTTAAATAAATTTTAATATTACGCACGTCTAACACTCTCGAGGACTTTCTTATGTTTGGCGGTAAATAAACTTGTAAAATTTGAATTTGTCTACTCAAAAGTAGATTGGGAAAACCCCTAATAGAAATGAAACATTTATATAAGAAAGTCCCTATAGTAAAAAAGAAAAATGCAGGCATTTTATATGGGGAATCCCCAGTTTTACCACTGAACGTTTTGAATGTAAATATAAACCGTATAGCGTATGGTATTTTACTTGGGAAGTCCCTCTCACAGATTTATTATTTAAGGTTGGGATAGATTGAACGATAAAAGCTAATATTTTTAATGTCACTGTCAGAAAAAATCGATAACTATCGATCATTCCAATGATAATCGATTACGGTCGATTAACTAAATAGTCGATTAATCGATTATTAGTAATCGATTTAGCACATCACTAGTCGAATGTACCTGGTATATTTTATTCTCATAAACTACGGGACTGCTCGCGCACTGAAAATATGAGATAACAAATATCTCATTATGACGACGTTTCAACCGATCGAGGTGCATCGATCTCACGGGTGGACTGAACGATGTGTTCAAAATAATGTGTTCAAATCGCGATAGTTTAAAAATAACACTGATAGATACTTTTATTTTGCTATGGAAAGAAACTTCGTTTTCGCACATTTTATTTTAATTAACTTGTAATTTAAATTAGTATACCTGCACTGTACTGTACTAGCCTTTTTAATAGTCCACTGCAGGACGTAGGACTACCCACGAAAGGTGATTGGGCCATATCCACCACGCTGGCCCAGTGCGGGTTGGTGGATTCATATATGCCATCGAATTTCTTCTACGGACGTATGCAGGTTGCCTCACGATGTTTTCCTTCACCGAAAAGCCAGTGGTTTGAAATTCCGAAGAACTCATTCGTACGGGACCGGGGATTTGAACCCTCGACCTCACGATTATAAGGCGAGTGTCACTACCTCTTGACCACCACGGTAATTAGTATAACTTTTAGGTGCGTAAGACTTTTAAAGTCAGTTACGTCTATAGCTAGCTGTTAAATAGAATGTTTTTGAGAACCGCGGGTATGATTGTTATCTTACCTTATGGTAGGCGCGAATATAAGCGTTCAGACTCGGAAGGTATAATGTATTCAACGTATACAAAGATTCCACAGTAAGCTACTTTATCTAAACTTTTTCAATGTCATCAATGTACCAATAAAATGTGACGTCGATGTCTACTGTATATATAAACACGTATAGTTACGTGTTTAAAAATATAGATTTCGGGTGTAGTCACCCGAAATCTATATTTTTTCTTGAGTGAAACTAATGTGTAAGCAAACATTACCTATATCCATTTCTAAAAGGTTGATATCGGCAGGTAAACAGTTTTACCATTTGGGGACCTCACTCTTTACCAGTCTTTGTAAAGGATCCACGGAAACCCAAAAATAAACTTATCCTCTTTACTTCTGGGAATTAATGAAAAACATCAAGTACCTACTCGTAGTTTAATTTAGATACTTTGTACACGGAAAACCTTACGTTTATTCTCAGTGGCAGATTTATAAATTTGCCACCAGCAGAATATTGAAATTTGATAATAAATATTTTGCCGCTCCTACCGAGCTCTACAATTAAATACTCTAGTTTACAATACCAATATTATGTAGCTTTATGTTTTGTTCTCTATTGGTAAAGGCGGATCTAGACATTGAATTAAGTCTTATAGGTACGTATAAAGAAATATAGGTATAGGTATAATATAGGTATAAAATCAATTACTTATCAGACATCTAGCAACAAAATTTGCGAAAGCCTCATGTAAACTTTCATCCCCCAAGTTTTAGGGGGTGTTTTACTCAAAACCCTGAAGTTTTTTTTTCACCAAAATTACACTACACAAAATACTTACACAATTCGAATAGTTCGCGCGAATCGGTGTAGGTAGGTGCGCCATCTTTAGAATTTTTAAAAACCATTCAATTGGTTTCCATAAAATGTAAATGGAACCACCTCTAAAGTATGATCTACAACACTACAATCATCAAAACCAGTTAATGATTTGCGAATTAAACGCATCACAGACATATAGGTACAAAAAACATATAAACTAATTGACAACCTCCTATTTTGAAGTCTTTTAAAAAGGCCGTCATTCATCTCAATTCAATTACCGTAGATTGAGAAACGCGGAAAAGGTCATGTCGCCTCATTGTATTGTTTTATTAAACTTGTGTTATTATCAGTGATAATTAATAAAAAATTGTGGTATTTCGTTGATTATGAGCTGATTTACGTGCATGAGTGATATAATGTGACTAGTGATGTGCTAAATCGATTACTAATAATCGATTAATCGACTATTTAGTTAATCGACCGTAATCGATTATCATTGGAATGATCGATAGTTATCGATTTTTTCTGACAGTGACATTAAAAATATTAGCTTTTATCGTTCAATCTATCCCAACCTTAAATAATAAATCTGTGAGAGGGACTTCCCAAGTAAAATACCATACGCTATACGGTTTATATTTACATTCAAAACGTTCAGTGGTAAAACTGGGGATTCCCCATATAAAATGCCTGCATTTTTCTTTTTTACTATAGGGACTTTCTTATATAAATGTTTCATTTCTATTAGGGGTTTTCCCAATCTACTTTTGAGTAGACAAATTCAAATTTTACAAGTTTATTTACCGCCAAACATAAGAAAGTCCTCGAGAGTGTTAGACGTGCGTAATATTAAAATTTATTTAAAGTGCTTAACGTTTATTTTGGAATGAAGCGACGTGAGAGTTCTAGTTACGTGTGGGCACATTTTACGAAATCGAATCAAGAAGCATCATGTAATCTGTGTAATAAGACTCTCAAATTCTGCGGGAACACGACAAATCTTCGTGAACACCTGAAACGCATTCATTTACTTGAAGATGAGAGGCCTTCCACAAACAAAAATACCGACCAACCTGAAACGACGACGAAAGACGAAGTCGAGCCTAGGACCAAAAAGTTTAAACAATGTACATTGTCTACAACAATAGTCACAAGGCAACTTAGTCAGAATCAGAGAAATAATATTGACACTGCTCTTTTGCAAATGATTTGTGAAGATTTCCAACCACTGCAGATAGTAGAAAATACAGGATTTTTAAAATTTATAAAGACATTGCAAAAAGAAATTACTGGAGTTGATACAATTTACGAACCTCCAAGCAGAAAATGTTTGACTCAATCTATCTTGTGTAAATATTATGAAAAAGGATGTACACGAATAAAAGAAATTTTAAGTACTATAGAATTCTTGGCTATCACAACAGACATATGGACATCTGATTCAAATAAGTCTTATATCACGGTCACTTGCCATTGCATCTACAATGATGAAATGCAGTCATTAGTCCTTGCTACAAGAGAACTTTTAAATCCGAATACTGGCGAAAACATTGCAGAAATTCTACAAGAAATATTTGAAGATTTTGGTGTTCAAGAAAAAATTGTAACCATTGTGTCCGATAACGGTGCCAACATGAAAAAAGCTATAAATCAAGTGCTTCGAAAACACCATCATCCGTGTATTGCACACACTCTGAATTTAAGCGTTAAAGAAGCTTTGAATGAAAATCATAGTCTTCAGAATATCATTCAGAAATGCAGACGAATAGTCGGTCACTTTCGTCATAGTGCCAAAAGTACTGCACATCTGTCCAAAATACAAGAAAATATGAATATGAAACTGCTGAAATTGAAACAAGACGTAGAAACAAGATGGAATAGTGTTAGTATTATGTTCGCAAGGTTATGTGAAGTTAAGGCAGCACTCACAGTTACTTTGAGTGAAATTAACAACGCTCCTGAAAATCTTGACTACAATGAATGGAAGGTATTAGCAGATTGTGTAATTCTGTTAAAAAATGTTGAAGAAATCACAGAACAATTATCCGGAGAAAAATATCCCACAATGGCATTGGTGATTCCACTGATACGAGGACTACAATATAATTTGAATTTGCCTAACGTCGAAACATCAATTGGAACGCAACTAAAAGAAACATTGCACGATGTGATACAGAGACGACTTGGTTCCTTAGAAAGCAATAAACATGTTGGAATTGCTTGTCTTTTGGATCCCCGTTTCAAGAAGGTCGGGTTCGGCTTAGATAGTAATGCCACCAGTGCTCAACAACGCTGCTTAGATGAACTCACCTTTCTTAGAAACAAAGCTGAAGAAACCAGTCAACCAGCAATAGAAGAGGAAGTACATCAGGAACAAACAAGAAAACAATCCATTTGGGACCATTTTGAGAAAAAAAAATCAAACTTAGTCACAACTGCTTCAACGGAGAATATAATAACTTTACGTCAGTACCTAGAGTTGCCGTTACTTGATAGAAAAAGCAATCCTTTAATATATTGGAAAGGCATGAAAACGAATAATGACAATTTATACAAACTACACTTAAAATACTCCTGTATTCCAGCTACGTCAGTTCCATCGGAAAGGATATTCTCTAAAACCGGACAAGTGACAAATTTAAGGAGAAACCGGCTACTGCCCAAACATCTCGATTACATAATATTTTTAAACGCAAATTGGTCATTGCTGTAAAACTAAGTTACTAAATAAAATTATAAAATACTAGTGCTAATTTTTATTTTTTACTCGTACTCAGTATAGGTCAAGTTGATCATAGTTATCTCATTAATCATCATGTTATATTGCTAAATTTAAAAATAAATAAAAATAGGCATAATCGATTAGTAATCGATTAATAATCGATTATGTTCGGGCGCATAATCGATATATCGATTACTAAAATAATCGAATCGGCACATCACTAAATGTGACGTATAATGTCGTTCCGTGTTGTTACCAAAACTCCACAGACGCCTCTAGTAAAGTCTCCACTGCTTTACTGAGGTATGACTTGGACTACGTTTGGACTTGACCGCGACTTTATTAGACTATGACGTGACTACGACAGTGACTATTTTGATAAAATATCAAAAATTATTGAAACTTAATACTTGACACTGGCAAATGCACAACAATGGGAAGCCAAACAAAAGAAGAAGAATAAAATACGTAACGTAAAAAATATACGTACCTAAATTAATATATTATCCACTAATTTACCGCTCTCTAAATTCTGCCACTCTGGGCTAGAGTCAGTTTATGTTTATTTGTGAATTGTGATTCTATATTCGCCACTTCCATCAGTCTATAATAAATTTAAATCGCTTTCTTCAATAACATTATTACACTTCGAAATTGAATATAAAATCTATGAATGTTTATCTTCTATTGAAACGGAGAAATGAAATCTCTATAAGCTCTCACGATCAATTTAAATATGTATGAGTTAAGAGTAACGCTACCAAGTTAGATTGAAAATACTTACATAAGTTCTTATGCAAATACGAGTTTACTAACTGAAAAATATTTTCAGTCGAGCCTATTTTGAACTTTCATAGACGGATAAGAATAACAGTTCTCTTGGAATAGATTAATGTAAATTGTGGTATACTTACCTATTTACCTAAAATTATACAGAAAAGAGGCCATCTCAGACTCAGACCATCATTACGAAAAACTTTTACTAAGGTGCCAACTCAAAATTCAAGAAAAAAACAGCTGTTTCACACAAAATTGCAACTCCTTTAGAGAAAGTTCGCTATATAGTCCAATGATGAAGTCAAAAGATAGTAGGTTCAGTAGTTTTGAAGCAGTACCTAGTTGTAAATTACACCACCTGCCGACTATCCGAAGACTGACATGAACTTCGGTATTGACTGCCTCGGTGGCTCAGTGGTTAGTGAACCTGACTTCTGGATCAAAGAGGCGTGGGTTCGATCCCCACCCAGGGCAAGCATTTTTGTGATGAACATAGGTGTTATTTAGGTACTATCTATACAAATATGTATTTAAATATGTATGTAGTATATCAGTCTCTGGCAGCCATATCACAAGCTTTGCTTTGCTTAGTTTGGGGTCAGAAACCGTGTGTGAGATGTTCCCCAATATTTATTTATTTATTCGCCAAGAAAAACCTAGTCAAACTACGCTATGAGCTCTACGGGAAGGCACGTGTATAACGTCGTATCTCAAACACGCCCGAAATTGAGCGAAATTGTAATAAATTGAAAGAGAAGTACTTTTCTGTGTTGTTAATGGGTGGCGCAAAGAGCACAGCACGATTTATAGGCTGCTTGGCCTGTCCATTAATCACCTTGACTGAATACAGACTTACTAGAGTGCCTTGTAGCCTTTGCTGCTATTTAACTGTCCCTCGATGCCTGAAAACGACAAATTTAGCCTACCTAACATTAATTATTTGGGCTTTCATAGCTATAGTACCTTTTTAACTGGATCTTTGTATGTAGGCTCTGTTTTTAATATTGTATCTTCGTTAATTAAACAACTTCGAAATTATGTGATGTTCTGTGTGTCAAAATAAACAAATTTTGAATTAATAGCAAGCTATGTAAAAAAATTAAGACTAAGTGTGACGTGTAAGTGTGAAGACTATCTAATTACTAACAATACGAAAAATAAACTTAGAATAAGTTATATACAGGGTTACAGGCTAAGTCGGCCTATTCCCGTTAAGCGTGTGTAGTTTACTACGTTTCTGACTGATTTGACTATGAAACACCATATCCTAAATCTCACAGTTTTCGAGATATTGGAATTCAAATACTTTTATAAAAGGTTAATTTTACGGACAATACTAGCTAGTGAGGTCATAAAACATGTAAAAATCAAATAAAAATAATAATACGACTTACACGTTTCAAAATATCTGAGCTGATAGCCGAAAATTGGGAATTTTATAAATATCAATTTCAAATATCTGTTTATTTTTTTTTATTTAGGATAGTGTATTTTATAGTCAAATTAGTCAGAAACAAAGTAAACTACACACCCTTAACGGAAATAGGTCGACTTACCCTGTAACCCTGTAGATGGCGGATTTGCTAAGACTGATCTCATCATCTGACTGTATCATCATCACACTGGTATTGTAAAACATTTAGCTATACCATTTTCATCATTGAACAACCTTTATTATAAGGGTTTGTTATTGTAATTATCTACCCTATTGTATTTCAACTTTGTCGTTGGTCAGTGTAGTTAACATACTAACATATTTAGCATGAAATCTTTGGTTATTTACCACAACCTAGACTAAACATGGTTCTTTATGTAAATACTAACTATTCGAATCCCTTTTGGCTGTCTACGAAAATCGTCTCTTGGAGCTTTTTGGGCTCACTAAAGTGGAATACTAATTACAAGCTAAGAGGATAATACAATTATTTTGACTTTTTTGACTCTCTCAGAGATTAAAACTAAGTACAATTTATAGATACTTAAGCAACGAAGTAAAACATATTAAAGCTACAAAGTCGCTTCCCGCTATCTGTCTGTCCCTATGTATGCTTATATCTTTAAAGCTATACAACGGATTTTGATGCGATTTTTTAATAGATAGAGTGATTCAAGAGGAAGGTTTATAAGTTGAATACACCTGTGCGAAGCCGGGGCGGGTAGCTATAATACTTAATAATCCAGTCACTCCATTTATAATTTTTTTTACGGATTTTACACATACACATTAATACATCTTCGAGTTTTCCACGACTCGTTATTATGGTGAGATCAGTTTACCCGTAATCACCGAACTATCTCAAAATTACAAAAAGTCACCAAATTATTAAATCACGGAAAAAACGTAAGCTATAACATAAATCACTCTAGTTCTCTTAAAATTATACGATATTTTATTTTGTCGCACTGCTGTTATTTACTTAGAGAATTAAAATATTCAACACGTGTTGACTACAGTTTCAGGTAGAGGAGTAACGCGCAGTTTCTTCTCGCTTAGTAACAATGTTACATTCAAAATAAAATGCGCGAAAAACAACGTTAGTTTCCACAGTAAAGTATTTTGTATATTGTCCGTAGGCTCGCAACGTGTCCCACGAGAATACGGCGCGGTTCATAGGCGCGTGTGTGGACTGCCCGCTCGTGTTCGTACTCACCGAGTACTGCCCTAAAGGCTCCTTAAAAGATGTGCTGGCTAATGAAGAGCTGCAGCTTGATTGGAACTTCAGGACTTCGCTGGTCCACGATATTGTACAGGTAAGATGCTCTCACTGGTCTACGATATCGGCTTACTGCTCGCTGGTGTATGATATTGTACAGTATGGTCGGGTAATAGGTAGGTAAGTACTTAAGTACTCACACTAAGATATTGTACACTAAAGTATACTTCCCGCTCATGTTTGTACTCACCGAGTATTGCCATAAGGACTCGTTGAAGGATGTACTGGCTAATGAAGAATCCATTATATTGTAGAAATATGAAGTATTACCAGCTTGTATATCGATTTTGTACTAAGAGTGGTTGGTGCCCTGATATCGCACTGTAGAATGCAGTGAGTGACGTAGAGCTTGGAACTTCATAACTTTGCGGTTGAATGATATTACCTATACACGTAAGATACAATACCCGTTTGTATATGTATGATGCACTGCACAATGTAATGCTTGCAGGAAGGTCACATAACATATATTATCTACATTCCGTTATACAGGTGCTGTCTGAGATTCATAGATATCCCAAGGCCGGTGAAGAGATAAATTTTCTAACTGCCACCATGTGTTTTCTTATATCATCATCATTCACAGCCTTTTTAATCCCACTGCTGGGTATAGGCCTCTCTCTTATAGTGTCATCTGCCTCGGTCCTTTGCCAATCATGTCCAGGTTCGACCCGCGATATTGACGATATCGTCGGCCCACCTTGCTGCCGGACGATCCACGCTCTGCTTACCGTGTTTAGGCCACCTTGCTCCGCCTGTCGTCACATCGTCTTGCCACGTGTCCTGCCCAGCTCCACTTAAGATTCGTTACTACGATTCCGACGTCCCGGACTTTTGTCCTACGTCTGATCTCCGTGTTGCAAATACGGTCTTGGATTTGAATGCCGAGCATGGACCTCTCCATGTCTCTCTGTGCATCTTCTCTCTTATAATATAAGTGATAATTTATTCAAGTGCTTATTCAGCAAACCATATTGCCTTATAATTCAAATTCTATCATAAACCAAGCTCATAAAACCGCAAGTTAGCACGAGCGGAGGCAGTAAAAATGTCGAGGGCCGTGTCCATAAAAGGTATTTATTCTTTCCAAAGCCTTTGGTGTTTGTATTGAAGCTCAGCCTATTAGACTGTTTATGTTTTTAGGGTTCCGTACCTCAAACAAAAAAAACGGAAGCCTTATAGCATCACTTTGTTATCCGTATGTCCGTCTGTCCGTCTGTGTGTATGTCAAGACTCTTTATCTCGGGAACGCGTAAAGATATCGAGTTGAAATTTAAACTGTATACGTATATCTATGATCTCTTGCAGTTGTGTAAAAGAAAAACTTCTCAGTTATCGTTTAAAAAAGTTAGAGCCGTTTATGTCGTACAAAACCGCATATTTCAACACTCACAAAAATCTTACCTACAGGGTACTTCCCGTTGACATAGAACTATGAAATTTAGCGAGAAGCATTGTCGTAGAGTACACATATAGGAATAAATCTGGAAACTGTTCATTTTTATTGAGATCACAAAAAAATAGGGCCTCAAAATTCACAAAATATGGGTTCAAAATTTAAAGTGAGTAAATCGTATCATGTAAGGTATCATATAAAATAACTTCATTAGCACATGCTAAAACAGGTTTTTAATTATTTTAACAATATGTTTGTACGGAACTCTCGATGTGCGAGCCTGATTCGCACTTGTCCGGTTTTTTTTTATTGCTGAATGGTTTTTCATGCTATCGCTCCGAGGCAATTGATATTGACAGATTGAAGCTGTGAATGATAACTGGCTTAAATGAACCTTAACTGCGCTTGAGTGTAATACGAGTTGCTCTACATTTGTGATTTTTGTGAACTTCGTAACATGTAATAAACATGTTACATGCTAAATCATTCAAGTCGGCCGATGTGAAGTTAGCTATAAGTTTCGCAATATACAATCAACGCACAGCTTTGTGTCAGCTTCAGACAGGATTCAATATACAAGAAGATTCCTGATAACCTGAAAAATATTGTCAAAGATATTGCTTTTAAAAATAAAATTAAAACAAAGCTTTTAGAGAAAGCGTACTATTCAATTCAAGACTTTATGGAAGATCAATGGTAGTAAGTAATTAAAATATATGTATATATAATATTCATAACTTATCAAATAATAATAATTATAATAAACTCAGTACAGAAAAATAATAAGATATAATTAGCCTGTGTATAGCTTGTGAAATCCATATGGTATATTGCAACCCTATTACTAAATTGTAAATAATTTCATTTAAATACCTACAATTACATTGTTATAAGTACTTAACATAAATAGTAATAAGTAATTAAGAGTAGTGTTCTCTTGCAGCGTCCTAACGGGGTCTATGTTTTGTACTACAATTAGTTTTAACATTGTTATGTACACTACATTGTGCAAATAAAGAAATAAATAAATAAAAAAAAATATTGCGCAGCTTGTAGCTAACTTCACATCCGCTGACTTGTATGATTTAGCCTATACATTAAGTAACTTGGTTAGCGAAGTCACGTAGATATCAATGAGACACATTATCGCCTGTTGAAACTGTTCAACTGTTGAGCGTCTGCTTTTCCTTCGCAGTTTAAAAATAGCAGCAATTAGTATTAGGCACATACATAATATGAAAACGGAAAAAGGGGCGTATATTCCGAATCATAAAAGTAGATGCATGTGAAATTAGCTACGTCGCCTGTCAAAGGAACAATAGACAAGCTACGTTCTAATAAAAAATACCGTAGCATAGCCTAATGTATTGGTGATAGTATTTTTATAAGTCTATGATTCAAGTCTACACCTTAATACTTAAAAAAAAGGTAAACTTCCTACGATAGATATTTTTCCCGCACATCCCGACTTTATTGAATTTTTGTAAAATTACAAAGCAATCTGTAAAAGTTGTAACGATGTCGCAAAAAACTACACTTTATTTTCATTAGAAAGATACCAAAATATTTGTATTTCAGAGATACCTAATTGCTATCTTTATAAATAAAACAAAAGAAGTCTGAGCGTCGTAATTTTCGGTGCAAAACCGAGGTGTCAGAATAGATCTAAAATGGCTTACAAGTTAGACTACCTTTATAGAATGTAGGTATAATACAAACAAAGTCTAGTAATTGTTCTACTTAAAATCTGGCAAAATAAAGTATTATATATTTCAGTAGATTTTGCTTCAGATTTTGTTCTATTATGAAGTAAAAGTGACGTCCACAAGTGGTATATTATTCAGAGAAAAATCGAACCAAGATGATATATACTTATACATCATTTGAAAGCTTGTTATATGGGCTTCCCAAAAATATTTAATTTAGATTTTTTCACCCCTCCAATTTTTTTAAATGCTTAAAATAAATTGCATGAGAAATAACAATACAGCTTATTATTTTTTCTAGTTTACCAATAATAAAGTGCTTCTATCGTTATTTTACTTGCATTCGTAGCTAATTCTTCCAAATTCATCTCTTAATTTGCTAAAATTAAAAATTCTTACCTACCAGTGTGACCAGTTAGTAGGTACAATGTATTGTGACAAAAAATCACTTAAAAAGTGTGTCTAATTGGTAAAAATGATTTTATTTAACAATTTGGAGGTTACTTAATCAGGGCTGCTAGAGATAAACTACCTATTGAGCGCAATACATTTATTTCTTCTAATAAATTCAAAATTAATTTTTAAAAAATCGGAAGGGTCTTTTTTGTTTTTAACTGTTGTAATAGACTCAGAAAAATATGAACTTTTTTGAAATGTAACGAGTGTTGTGGTTAGAATTTTTGATTATTATTATACCAGCCTCCATACATTTTGTGGACATGTCCTTTCATTGAATACATGCTGCTGAGATAATAAGACAGTTTATATACTCTATACTTGAGTGAAATATTACCCCAACTGACTTTGGTTGGATAGTTTATCGGTCATTGGCCTTGACTATTGGCAACAAAAACAAAAATTCAAGCTCTCACAGAACTATGTGACCCTCTTTAAAGGTCGTACAAATCCGCCCTTCGCTGCGTCAGATTTGAGGCACTTTTTGTCGCGTGAACGTCATATTAACCGTCCAAATGTCCCTGAGTATGACAAAAAGTGAGATGATTTTGTAATGTGTCTTATAAACATCGTCGTTTTAACAATTGGACATCCACTGCTGCTAGTCAAGCATACGACCACGAAAAGCCACGAAATCAACTCATTTCGACGTGTGAAAAAGTGACAGATATACACTTTGCCATAACGCTGTCTCATTCTGACACTACGAACAAAATAATTCGGGGCGTGCATACTAGCCCGGCTGGACATGAGTCTTCCCTATAGATCTCTAATAAGACCGGCTTGCATACAACGCGATCTTGCAGTCTTTATGATATCATCCGTCCACCCAAAAGGTGAATAAATGAATGAATGATTTATTTGTCTGTAAAACAAGGTGCAATTATACAAAGGTCTTTAATTATTATTATGCTCTCTAGCTTCTACCTAAAATAGGTGTACAGACGTTTACAGGGTATTATAATTATTAAACAATAGAATTATTAGTAAATTAATGTCAAAAGTATGATAATGTCAATGGATTTAGTTATATTATGTCAAAACAGATAATGTCAAGATATTACAATATATAGTCATTGATGCTCTTGTCATTTAAAAAATCATTTACACTATAATAGGCCTTGTCAACTAAGAAATTGTTTGATTCTTAAATATATTTAAGTCCTGTTTGCATCGAATGACTTTTGGTCCATCCATCCATACATCCATCAGCCAAAGGACGCCACTGCTGGACATAGGCCTCCCCTATGGATCTCCAATAAGACCGGTTGGAAGCGGCTTGCATCCAGCGCAATCCTGCGGTCTGACTTTTGGTATCCTGTTATAAATAATAGATGCCATGCAGGACACACTTTTAATAAATAATGCCGTTTTGGACGGTAAACAATATACATTACCCTCATGTCTACTACCAACAGGCCACATTTTAAAGAGATCAGAGCTGTGCGCTTACCGATATGTAATCTCCACTCAAAATGTTCGACTCTATCGGCCTCTGTGCTATGTGTCCTGCTTATTGCCATTTCACCTTGCCAATCAGCTGAGCTATAAACGTACATGCAGTTATTCAGGATTTTTATGTTGACAGAGACCATTGTCCCATTAAATTCAAACAATTGTTGCTAGGGAAAACCCTGAAAAAGTAATTGTTTCATAATTCATAAAATGTTTTCTGTGCGAGTGACATTTTTGCGATAAATGTGGTTTATAGTGGGTATAGTAAAAACTGTTCTCATTGTCTGTTGTTAGGTACAATAACCTTTTCTCGGCTTGGTGCAGCATTTTGTGCCATTACCACCCATAGATATCGCATAACTAGACATTTTAGCATTCAATGTCTTGGTGTTAACACTAAGGTCAACACATATAAGAGCGGGATAAGTCAGACAATATACGTACCTACCTCATTAGCCTTATCAAACCTAGATGGGCAGGGCATTGCAATAAAGTTTTTTTTTTTTTTTTCAATTTTTTGGGCTCTCTAAAATATGAACTAAGAAGGCCCATTTCATTTTTAAATTGAGTACTTTTTATGTAAAAATTTCAATTATGTTGCATCGATAAAAATTGAGTCAACAATCGAAAAGTTCAGGTAGATACACTACAACTCTGAATGGCAAAGCTTACTCTACTATTACTAATGAACTATCGCTAATGAACTCTACATTTTGTATGGCCAATAGACAAATTATCTTTTAACCAATATATCCCCACGAGAAGGAGACAGTTGTCATTGACAACTGATATAAGAAGTGGATAAAATGGTTTAATCCCTTTGCCATGCTAGGGCTCCTGGTAGTGCTGGTCTGCTAAGATCGGCTCTACGGAATCTACAGACGGATAATCTGTTTTAAAGTGCTATAAAGTCTCTACGATATACGAAAAAATAAACGTTTAGGTAGGTAGCTCGTCTTACCCACCTATAAAATGAAAGGAAAGATAATAAAGTGACCGTCTTCACCGACAGATGCCGGGGTGCTAGGATTTTATGTGGCACGCAGAATATTACCACTATCCACATCATAAAGAGGCTATTACGCGTTTTTGCGAAGGAGTCATATCTGTTTTCTATTGAGCGTAACGTTATAAGTACAGTAGGTATAGGTATTATTATTATTATATATTATTATTATTATTTATTATTACGTTTGTACACACCGAAATTGGCGTCGGATACCTAAGTCCATTTGAGTAGCACTCGATATCATTATTGTTAATTAATTGTTGTTCATCAGTTTAACAGGTATATCGCATTATGAGATTTAGTCGCGCGACTTACACGTTACATGACGTAAATGTGGTTGCGGTCCGGGAATATCTACAGGAAAATGTACGATACCCTTCAAGTAAATATCTATAGAGTCACAATCGTTTAAAAAAAGTGTCCGAATCAAAACCCTGCCCAAGCTACGTAGTGGGCAGGCTTTTTAGTTAGTCGTAAGGCGATTGCTAGCCGAGTATAACGCCGCGCGATGCCGGTTGTGCTCGGTTACAAGGAAGCACTAATTAGGTGACAAAAGTCGAGATTCGAGAAAACGGGTCATTGTAAATATCTAAGACGGTACGTATGACGGTTCTCGGACATTTCTTTACTACTTTCACTTAGGGACTGTGGCTCTGTAGATATTTGCTCGAAGATGATACCGCATTCATAGAAGCACCGTAAACGGGCGGTTGATAGCATTGTAGTGCGTAGGTACCTATATAAACTGCGATTTCAAATATGCGGCAGAAGGGGCCTTATTTTGTAAGCGCTCTGGCGTTCGGCTTCGCTTTTCCTCCCGCTCGCTCTCGCGGCGTGAATAACTGGCGCAAGCAGGAGAAAAAGCGAAGCCGAACGTCAGAGCGCTTACAAAATAAGGCCCCAGGTCCGCAACCTCATGCGCATAGAGTGTATGTGGTCTAAGTGAATTTGCTGTCTTTATTTAAGGTCAAAAAAAAAATGATCACAGAAAAAATAAATAATCCTATGTTTTTCTTTCTTTAATTATATATGTACTTATATTTGTACATGTAATTATATTTGTACATATATGTGTAATAAACATTTTTCCCACTGTGAACCGGAGAATTCCCGTCCTCAATTTACTCATTTTATTGTCTTTGCTTCACCCGATCGCGCTGCGAGCATCGCGAATTACTTAAAAAGTAAATGAGTATCCGACACTTTGATTGCGTCGTTTACGAATTAATGAGCTCAGTAAATATTTATACACTGTATACAGGTGTGTAGGTTTCAGATTGGATGGATTTATCAAAGATCGGTACTGTGAAAGATATTAAACAAGAGGACAGTCACAATGAGAAGGTTTGAAGGCTGTGGTTAAATCTTCTTAATGGCATTACATTTTTACAAGCTTTTATTTAACTTGCAATGTATGTATGTAAGTATGTAATCGGGTGGAATCTTGCAAGTTAACCTTGACCAACTTCCCGGTTTTCGATTAAGCTGAAATTTTGCACGCATATGTTTATTGCGTGACAATGCAATATTATGATACCCTGGAGCTGGGACCTTATTTTGTAACCGCTCTGGCGTTCGGCTTCGCCTTTCCTCCCGCTCGCTCTCGCGGCGTGAGTAACTGGCGCGAACAGGAGAAAAAGCGAAGCCGAACGTCAGAGCGCTTACAAAATAAGGCCCCAGATCTGATGATGGAGTCGAAAGGTGGCCTTAGGAACTCCTGTACTAAACAAGACAGACCCGTCGTGTTTAGGCTCGTTTTACTTGTCTTGACTGGCATATGATATCCAGGATCTCAAAAGCTTGTATTTAAAAAGTTATATTTTTATAATAATTTATTAGTGTTGGTTTCTGTTTATCACTCCGTATTAATTTCTATCATCTACAATTCTACAGTGATAGCAGGTTGTCGAAAAACTTTTTCACAACTCTAGAGTTCCTCGTTATGCTCTGCATTCTCCTTATACATGCCGCCTCGGTTCCGCCCATAGCATAAGATGCCATGATAAGATGCTTTATTTTTATCCCGGAAAAATGAAAGATTCCTATAATATGGTACGAGTACAATTAAAAATATCATGCTGGTGAAGGATACGGGAAAAGGGTAGTTCAGAATATGGATTTAGCTTAATTTTGAAAAATAAAATGTTTGACTCTTTTCTTTTTTTGACTAATGAAAAAAACAGAGCAGGTACTCAAGTCGACGCGTATATTTTTTTATGTGTAACCACGCATAACTTATTACAGAGTAGTACGTTTTGATATTTTTTTATTGGAAAGGGTATACTTTGAAGTTGGTCCCATTTATATTTTATGATTTCGATAAATCAACAATAATGTGAAAATTGCTACATCGATCCATTTATTCGCGAATTCTTTACACGGTTGAAGTCGGTCATGCCATTTTTGTGAAATAATAATTATTCTTAGCACTACTTAGCTTAGTATTGTTCTCAGGGAATGTGCTACTTACACGGCGGGCTCGGCGCGCACGGTAAGCTGCGTTCCTCCAACTGTCTCATCGACGGCCGCTTCGTGCTCAAGATATCTGACTACGGGCTGCACACTCTCTGCACTCCCACCGACCTCATCAAGGATGATACGTATTATTATAGTAAGTCTTTTTAACATAAAGTTTATTTATATCAGTGATGTAGTGATCATATTAAATAATTTCTATCTAAATACTTACAAAAAAGAAACTGCATACAGAAATTCTTTAAATGCAAAGTGCTTCCAACAGTACCAACGAGTCTATTATACTTGTAATATCAGAAATAATGATTTTAAGAGTCTCTAGACCAACCTAAGTTACCGATATAGCCCACGGATTACTTAGTTCCAAGTTGACTACTACCCAAAAGGCGGGACCTCGTTGAAATTACAATCACTCTTGTTGTTAATCTAAATATGTATACCAATTAATTATTTTTAGCGCAAGTTTCCATTGATATATTATGTCTAATACTGACCTAAATAAGTTATATAGCATTTGATACTGTATAACCGCCAATATTCTTGAATTTATGCTATATAGTTAGAAAATTTTGAGTTCCCAATTACATTTTATGACTTTCGAAAAAATAAAGTCATAAAATATCTATCTGAAGCAATGATAAAGAAAGGGGTTTTTAGTAAAGTAAGGAATTCATTTAATATGTGCATGTTTTGAAAATAAATAAATTTATTTTATTTTATATATATTTGGCAGTTCATGCGGTCTTAATTATATCAACGGTCTATCTAATTGGTGGATATTTTACGCTACGATTGCTGGTGCGTGGTCTCTATTCGACAACTTTACAGTTCCATCGGCTTGTTCTCCGAATTATGTGCACGTATCCACTGCCATTTCAACTTGCTAATCCGCTGGGCTATGTCGGTAACTTGGGTTTGTAATCTCCTAATTCCTGACTTGATCTCGTAGAGGCTCTCGTAAATGATTATTCATAAGGCCCACATTAAAATAAACAATGAATGTCGCGAATTAGATTATTTTGCTCTTGTCTCAGAACTGCTATGGACGGCACCAGAACTGATCTCGAGCAGCATCTATCCAGGATCAGTGGCCTCTCTGAAGGGAGACGTCTATAGTTTCGGGATCATATTGGAGGAGATCGTACTGAGAGCTGGACCATTCCATCATTACACACCCACCATATCTAACAAAGGTATGTAAATAAACTTAGATAAAATACTAGAATAAAATTGAAAATTTGATACCCTTGACTGTTGATTTCATTAAAATATAGCCAAGTTCTAACAGTAACAAATTTACTTTCTATTAATTAGTATACAAATCTTAGATATATGTATATATACACACTCGTTAACCTAAAATTATAACATCCCTCAATTTGGGTTGGGGGTTAGAAAGAACAATGTATTAAAATGTCAAGCATACAGTATAAAGTATTTAATTCATGTAATGAAAGACCAAACAGACAAAAGTACATAGTAAATTTGAAAATAATTCATACTCGTGTGTAGCAAATTATGCAACGTCTACGCTGTGTAGCAAGCTACGCCGTAGCTGATCTTTCGTAGCTAAACTACGTAGTCTATCCACAGAGATAGTAGGCCGCGTGTGCGCACGTGAGTCGCCACCCTTTCGGCCAGTGGTAGGCGCAACAGAGGTGGGGGCAGCAGGGGGCGGGGCGGCCGTGGAGCTGCTGGACCTGGCTGCCAAGTGCTGGTGCGAGTCGCCCGATGAAAGGCCCTCGTTTGATACCATCAACGCCAACTATATCAAGTAAGTATTTTCAGAGAGAAAGAGGGAGTAAGCCGCGACCAAGTTCGTGAGTCTCTTTAGACTATTAATGTAGAAGGCGTGTGAGGGGTCCACCGCGTTCATATTCATTTATTCATACAGTTTAGTACACGTCAATAATTTTGACATCAAATGGCCAAAGCTGGTACACGTACTATTATTCCTCATGTATTTTTAAGATCTCTTTTTAGTGCCTAATAAACTACAAATAAATTTAAAAAAACTGCGGTGGTGAGAAATGAATTGGGGATATTTGTAGGGGCTACTGCGACAACCTGATGGATGACCTGCTGAGCCGCATGGAGCAGTACGCCAACAACCTCGAGACTCTCGTGGAAGAAAAGACGGAACAGCTCTCGCTGGAGAAGAGGCGTTCTGAAGAGTTGCTCTATCAGGTCTTACCAAGGTATGAAATACAAGTATTTGTAAGAACTGCTGTGGCAAGCTGATCACCTGTACGCTAACAACCTCGAGACGCTCGTGGAGGACTTCAAAAAAGTAAAGAGGTTCTTAATTCAACTGTATTTTTTTGTTTATTAGATCATATTTGTTAATAGTCGTGGTGGTCAAGAGGTAGTGACACCCGCCTTACAATCGTGAGGTCGTGGGTTCGAATCCCCGGTTCCAGACCAATGAGTTCTTTGGAATTTATGTACGGAATTTCACACCACTGGCTTTTACGGTGAAGGAAAACATCGTGAGGCAACCTGCGTACGTCCTTAGAAGAAATTCGAAGGCGTATGTGAATCCACCAACCCGCACTGGGCCAGCGTGGTGGATATGGCCCAATCACCCATCGTGGGTAGGCCTACGTCCTGCAGTGGACTATTAAAAAGGCTGGTACAGTACAGTACAGATCATATTTGTGAGGAAAATTTAAATGGGCCCACCATTTACATTTTATCAAAATTGGTCGAGTGGTTTCTGAAGGATCAACAATAATCTAGAAAAAGTATAATCGTACATCAATTAGAGCGTACTATTCAAATGAATAAAATCGGTTGTAGTATTTTTGGAAAATAGATAAGTCCCGTAATGTAAGAATGTGCTCATTTCGTGAAAGTTTATTCAAAAGTTTTTTATTAGAGCCATTTCAGAGACCCGAATTTTCTACAAACAAATAAATATACAAACGAAAAAGAAGTACTTTAATGGTATAAGTAAGTAAATTCATATAGGCCGGGTGGCTAGCCAGAGTTTTAAGAATATATTTTTGCATTCAGGCCCGTAGCCCAGCAACTCATGGCCGGCGAGGTAGTCCAGCCAGAGGGGTTCGAATGCGTGACGGTGTACTTCAGCGACATAGTCGGGTTCACCGAGCTGTGCGCGGCCTCCACTCCTATACAGGTCGTGGATCTGCTCAACGATCTGTACAGCACCTTCGACAGGATCATTGGCTTCTATGATGTTTACAAAGTAAGTCGTTTTAAAGATTTCAAACATTCCATAGCGTTGGGTAGCGTGCATAACTTTCGCTATCGACTGGTAACCTCACTTTTTGTACAATAATTTTATAGAAACTGAATTTAGCAAACAAAGGTTAGCACGGTCATTTTATACTGAATCATCCTACTGATATCCTACTTCCTACTAATATTATAAACGCGAAAGTTTGTGCGGATGGATGTATGGATGGTTGTTACTCTTTCACGCAAAAACTACTGAACGGATTGAGATGAAACTTTGCAATATTAGTTTATATATCAAAATAACACATAGGCTATAAATTATAATGATATATTGCGTATGCGGGCGAAGCCGCGGGTAAAAAATAGTATATAAAATTATAAACGCGAAAGTTAGTGAGAATGGATGGATGGATGTTTGTTACTCTTTCACGCAAAAACTACTAGACGGATTGAGATGAAACTTTGCAATAATATAGCTTATACATCAGAATAACACATAGGCTATAAATTATAATGATATTGCGTCAAAACTCAAAATATTATGCGGGCGAAGCCGCGGGTAAAACTAGTAATTTGATGTTTGAAAAGTTTGTATGTATGGATGTTTGTTCCTCTTTCACGCAAAAACTATTGAACAGGTTGAGATGAAACTTTGCAATAGTAGTGCTTTTACATCAGAATAACACATCCTACTAGTCCCACTAGTATTATAAACGCGAAAGTTTGTGAGGATAGATGGATGGATGGATGGATGGATGTTTGTCACTCTTTCACGCAAAAACTATTGAACGGATTGAGATGAAACTTTGCAATAATATAGCTTATATGTCAGAATAACACATAGGCTATAAATTATAATGATATTGCGTAAGTTGTTCATAATATAACGATAAGTGTTAAGTAAGATCTGAGAACTCTGAGAAGCTATTCAAGAGTGTCGAAATCAACTGTCGAATCGAACAACCGTCAAATCGTTTTTTGTTTAATTTTTTGGATCGGGTTTGAAAGACGGAACGTAACATAGTCTACTTTTTATCCCGGATAAATAAAGGGTTCCTATGGGATAGCACAAAAATCAAAATATCATGCGGGCGAAGCCGCGGGTAAAAACTAGTAGGCTATCATTTATAAAGATATTGCGTGAAACGAAGTTCGCCGGGTGAGCTAGTTGGGTTATAAAAGCTACAGTGCTCCTCAACTCTTAAATCTTGCAAGTATTAGCATGGTATGAGCGAGTCAGAAAGAGAAAAAAGTTATATTCCAAGATTCCAAGTGACTTTAATAATATATTCGTCAGCCTAAGCTAACGTTGTCTAAAAATACTTTTATCATGTAAAATATCTAACTAAGACAATGTAAAGTTCCAACGAACCACATCGAATCCCTTTGACGGATTACTCAGTCTCGTGGAAGGGTTTAGGACTTTAAGACGATAAGTCGGGGCCTTAGTGCGTGATTTCGACGAACTCGCCTTCCTGATTGCCACTTACGTAACAGATTATGGGATTACACTATGGCGGTAGTTTATATGACTCTGCTTCAAAATTGTATGATAGTGAAGCAAGCACCTTAAACTAACATACATAGGCCCTATGAAAGGTAACACTGGATGGGTCAATCTTATGTGAAATACATTTTTTTCATAAGTATTTCTTCGCAACAAAAATTAAAAGACTCGATTACAATTTGATTTGAAGAACAATGCCACACTATACGTGTCTACTATTACCTGCTATTTTCTTACTTCGACGTTCTTCGATTTCAGCAAATTTTAATAATAAATATTTGGGGACATCTTACAGACAAATGCCACAAGGGCAAATGATTAACTTTAAAGCTGTAGTGTGTCACTGTAGACAGCGACGGATCGGCATAAGAGAAAAGCAGACGAAATTCACACGCTTCACGGTAAACGAAACGAACTCGCTGCCACAAAATGTAGAGTCTACGGCACGTGCTATTCACCATCATCTACTCTCTTTTTTAATCTGACTTATTATACTGGGGCTTTAGTCGCGAAGCGATTATGCCAGCCCCGTTTTACTAATATTAAAATACATTCAAAAGGGACTTAGGGTCCCTACGCTGAGTGAGTATATCCGAAACCATGGCATCCAAGGTCCTCGCTGCATCGCTCATGGGTGCAGCTAGGATACCTTGAAACATGCCAACGTCGAGGATTAACTCCGTACTCACGCATCATAAATGCTTTCATATCCTTGCTCTGACCTCATGGGTCGATAACATGGGAAACATCATCATGGCTTCCACAGAGCGAGCAAGCCGAAGATTCAACCCTACCCATTAGATGTTCAAAGTTGTTAAGTGGCATGTGGCCGGAGCGAAATCTATGCGCTATCACAATATGACACCTTTTTATGCGGATATCATCTACCCTTGATTTGAATATCACCATTACAAAAGAAGGCTGCGCCCCGCTTTTCTACCCATCCTCCTCTGTTTTCAGTGAGCTTTATACTTATTACATTGATTTTATCTCCAAAGGTGGAGACAATAGGCGACGCATACATGGTCGTGTCGGGGTTGCCAGAAAGGAACGGGGACTTACACGCGAGGGAGATCTGCCTCATGGCGCTGGCGATTGTAGAAGCGGTCCGGAGTTTCGTGGTGCGACATCGGCCGACGCATCGCTTAGAGGTGACATCTGATTATGAGTATACACTCTGTATGCCTGTTATGAAGTTTCGCTGTATATTTAAGTTACTCTCTGGTTACCACTTAAGCTGAGATAATGTAGAGAGTCGTGCCTTATGGCATTGGCGATTGCAGAAGCGGTCCATAGCTTCGTGGTCCGACACCAGCCGACGCATCGCTTAGAGGTGAACACATCTGAATTTTAGCAATTTGGATTTTTTTATTCATAAATCGAATAGCGTAACATAGAATAGGATAGTAAAACGATAGTTTCACAAAATTTTAAATATATTATACTACGCATTTGATGTACCTATTTGAGTTTGTATGCCAAAAAATATAATTTGGAGCGTATATTTTGAGCACAAAAACCGGTGATATTTTCCATGGAGGATATGAGGTATTGGCGTTTGAATGTTCAAGATTCTGAGTATACACTAGGTATGCCTGTTATGAAGTACTTAGGCTGGGATAATTTCGAGAGTTGTGCCTTATGGCATTGGCGATTGTAGAAGCGGTCAGGTGTTACGTGGTGAGGCACCGGTCGACGCATCACCTAGAGATGAACACATTTAATAATTTAGAGAACATGACAAGATAGGTTTTAGTTACGAAGTCTAAGGGGAGACCAAACTAGCGTATTTATTGTGTTGTGTCATACTAAAGTCCTGTTAGAGTCACACGGTAAAAATGAGTCTACTAATTTTGTAACTTTTGTATGAAACCTATATTACGCGACCAATTTTACACGACTCATAAAATTATGCTCCTATGGCCTGACCTTAAGACGCTGGAATGTTGGAAGGAGGATGATACTGATGCAACACACTTACCCAAAAGACTGTCTTCTCGAGATTTAAGGTTTACACTTACCACCTTAAGAAAATGAAATAAATTCGCCAGGTGCGAGTAGGAGTACACTCGGGGCCAGTTTGCGCCGGCGTGGTGGGGGTGAAGATGCCGCATTACTGCCTGTTCGGAGATACTGTCAATACAGCCAGCCGCATGGAGTCTTCCGGACAACGTAAGACACTTGACATAATTGCCTGACTTACAAATTGTACTAAAATTTCTTGCCCTTTCCGTTGAGAAACTCGCTTGCAGATCTTCTTGGTGAACTACGAAAGCAGATAGCTCCTTTACGAATAGGTACTTTATAAGTAAGAAGAACCTCATCGTTCCCATAAATTTTGCTAATCGTTCCCATTACGTATCGGTTTTTTCTATTATAACAAACCATACCATGACTGAGCCAAATACGTATGAGATACGGAAAACAACACAATACTATCTACTTTGCCCACTATAGAATATCTTAAACGTAAGTGAATAATAGTCGCCAAGAATATTTTCCCGGTGCTGAAACGCTCCAAGCATGGCTCCCGACGATGCTGGTCGGTGACTGAATGGTCTAGTAGACATGGTCTCATTTATATTGGGCAGACACCTTAATTTTAATGTCTACCTACTATATATCGAGAAGTGAAACTCATAGTTTAAGACAATGAGGTCTTTATTTTAGAACTTTTAATCCCATCCGTCATATTATCAATTTGAATGTTACTTACATTTTGCTAATCCGTTCAGCTATGTATGTTTTTTACCCTTTGATAGTATGACACAATATTATAACGAATTGGTTAAATTTTATAGATTGTTAAAGGACCTTTTTTGGTAGCTCTTTGTACACTAGTCGCTGAATATTATTATGGTTATTATGTTGTATCTTTAAAATAAAATGTATCTTTATAGCGCTCCGTATCCACCTGAGCGAAAGCACGCGAAATCTGTTGGAACAATGGGGCACATTCGTGGTGGAGAGTCGTGGGGAAGTCGAACTAAAGGGCCGCGGCAGGATGCTCACACACTGGCTGCTGCACTGCTCAGAGCCTGAGGCAAGGTGGGTCTATTAATAACTAATTTTATACTTGACGTATGTAATATTGAAGCTTTATAATAGCACTACAGAATCTAGTTTTGACAAATGTACGGGTTTCCAGGTTATTGACACAAGGTCCCGTTCCACCGCCGCAGTATCCAATTCTCTTCCCGGCTCTACCACAAGCGACCATGTCGCTCCAAGTGCCGTACCTAGTCGTGGACCCGCCGACGCTACAGGCCTGATCCAAGGAGATCGTTATTTAGACTATTTTTACTTTGGCATTTTTAGAATGTAATATAATTGGATGTAATCGAATATGACTGAGATGATAAGAAGAAATCGTGGTATTTGTAACAGAATATAGGTTCTATTTGTTCAAAATCTCATGAGAATCTAGACGAAACTATGCCTAGAATATGTGATCTGGTCAGACGATATGCTGCGGGACGCAAGCAAGCATTACCATTTTGAGGCGAATAAATGATTTGTTTACATTAACACAACGCTATCTGAAACGAAGTGCAAGAGTACTGCCTAGCTGTTCTTAAAGCACTTCATTGTTTTATTGAATCTTATTTCACGTAGAGTATCTACGCATTTTTGAGTTGACTTAAACAAATTAACACGTCCATTCGAGAAGCTCTTTGTCGTGAAATATATTTTAGGCTTCATATAATATGTATATTGTAAATGAATTTTCTGTACAGTCTGTTCTGTTTTTGATATTTTTAAGTACTCAAACAAAAGTTATTCAAAATTAACCGCCAATTATGCTGAACCGCAACACATCTTGTAACCGGGCCCTTATTCGAGGTCTTCTAAGTAATGTAATGATTAATGTAGGAGCTAAGTACAAGGCCAGCCTTGTCACGTAGCCTCATAATTGACTCGGGTAGGCGTTTGCTGGTATTATGGTACCGGAACGTACAGTAACAGCAAGTAAATAATAGACGCCATTGAGAAAATCAGCTGGTTTCAACTTTTCTCGGCTTTGTAGAGCGTTATTTCTGTCACGTGAGATATAGATAAAGCTCGACAAAGTGAACCACCATTAGACAAATCAACAAAAATGGCTAGTTATGAGTAGAAGTGGTTCAAGTAGGTAGCATTTTTTGATCAATTGATTTAGATCAATTTTCGGGCTACCACCGAAAACGCTACTTGGATCAATTCTGTTCCGAACTTTACGTTCACAAACAGGAATTGTCATGTGTGAAGTTTGTCGATGGTTGATTATTGTTGCTTGCTTAAATTAGCCGATTACATCTTACCAAGTGCCCATGTCCATTATTTATTTGCTCGTACTGTACTAGTGTAGTTATGAATATTGCCCGAATACATTTGACCAAGCCAAATATTAATAAGTAATTACGCTATCTAGGTTGTCAAGTCATATCTTTACTGGCGACTCTGTACAGGACCAGTTTTAGCTCACCACCAACGTCATACCTACTTTTTTGACCGACGAAACGGAGAAGGTACAAAAAAGGGGCTTATTCTGTACATCAAAACTAACAATTTTTGTCAAATATCAAAAAAAAGGTGTTGATCCATAGAAAAATATCGTTCACCCTCGACGAAATGTATGGTAAACAGTATATAAATACTGTTTTTTTTAGTTTTGACAACAGTCGAAGAACAAAAGTTGTTAGTTTTGATGTACAGAATAACAAACAACAAATAATAAATAACTCTTTATTGTACACACAAAATAAATTAACAATAAATACATTAGTGAAATTCTTAAGATAGTGCAACACTAGGCGGCCTTATCGCTGAAAGCGATCTCTTCCAGGCAACCCATAATAAGCCCCTAAGAAGATGCTAATTGATTTGAAATAGCCCCATATACATTTATATTTTTTATGTATAACTACGCATAATTTTTTTCAGTCCGATTTCGGTAAAAAAAAATATTGGACTTGTATACTTCGAAATTAGTCCCATTTAAACTTTATCGAAATCGGCTGAACCATTTTTGATAAATCAACAATAATGTGAAAAATTCTACAGTCTTCGAAATATTCGCGTATTCTGTACGCGGTTGAAGTTGGTCATGCTGTTTATTACGAAAAATAATTATGTATTAAAGAGACGTTTTAACCCCCGATCAAAAAGAGAGCTTGATATTTATGTATCTGGATACCTTGCATTCATAATATTCATGTCATAATATACAACATTTTGTCACACTATAATTTAGATTTAAATTTAGTTAATAAGATTTACCTTGTTTTGCTTCACCCTATAAAACAGGGTCCTCAAGTAGACGTAAGCATATATATTAAGTTATATATGTTACGAGTAATAAATACTCTCTTGTTGGTGCAAATAAATGTTCTGATTCTGATTCATTCTACTCGTATTTCTCAAATGAGAGTACCGATTTCGATGCTTTTTTGTTTGAAAGTTGAATGATGTCTTCTTCTGTCCATTTTAGCTCGAGATCCCACCGCAAGAACATCCCGCTCATAGCGTACACGGTTCAAACCAATTCCCTATTCAATATATTTAAATAAAAACAAATGAAGGATATGTTTTCCTATAAATTAATTAAACATTATTAAATTTCAAATACTTGCGGCCACATTTCGCAAAGCATACATACATTCTCCTATTCATATAATTACGTGAAAAATGGTTTGAGCCGTGTACGCTATGAGCGGGATGTTCTTGCGGTGGGATCTCCGACTAATAGCTTTTTCTGTCCAAACTTATTATACAATAGTTCTAATTTGTATTTGTCTGTATGTTTTTGTCGGTGTTAATAATATAAAGTATTTATCTACATTTTTGGCCGGATATTAATAGTACATTATGATATAAGTGCGGTAAGTTAAAAATTACAGCCGAGGCGATATTGCTAGCCGAGCCGTAGGCGAGGGCTATAAGGAAGCAGAGGCTGTAATTTTCAAAGCGCACGTATGTCATACGATGTTTTATAACATATATGCGAGGAAATTAATAAAACTCTGATTTTTTTAAACGAATAAATCTTTAATTACTTGTTATAGCAGTTACAGAAATTTGAACAATTTTGAAAAGTGATTGTTACGTTGCCAGAATATTGATCACTTTTCTGACATAAAAACTCTTTGCTGAGATTTTAAAAAGTATCGTTCATTTTTAGACGGAGCATCTTAAAAAACCGTGCATGTTACTTTATTAAAAGAAAAATCTCGTGCGTTTTACATTACAATAACGCACAAGTGCGTAATGAAGTACATTACGATATTAAAATTGGTGTAATTACAGCCACTTTACGAGCAAATATGTTATAAAAATTAAAACAATTACTTATAATACTTAGTTTTTAGGTTCCACACTGCTTTTTTATCCAAAACATTCTAAGTCTAAAGTGCAAGATCCATGTGCTGCAGTCTAGCTAAGTATCTGTCCAGGAAATGTGTCATCCTTTATTACTTCCTTCAGTATTTATTAAAATCAGCAAGTTAGCTAACAGATTAACGACGGGCTAGCTCGTAAAGCTAGTCATCTCGACGCTACTAAAGTCATGTATAATTTTATTAGAACTCCTTTCTGCGATGCCTCGTTTATAGCTCGAACGCCATAACATTTGCATTTTACAGGCTTTGTTGCTTTATGCAAAACTTGAGTAAAACATTACAATCTTAATCTAAGTCATGTTATACGTTCCGATTTAAATTTCTGTTTGTACTTCCTTACTCGCAAGTTGCATCACACGTTTTCTCACCGCACCGCCCAAAATGCGTGATGAAATCTAACGGACTTAAAAATCTCGCTTTAAAAACTGACGCGTTTAACTTGGTTTGCAGCCCTTTATCAAAACATATTGAGCTTGCGCTATTTTTACTACCTTGGCAGGCTTGCTAAGCATTGTAACCTCCTCGAAACCTAGCTATGCCCATGTCTATTATCTATTTTCTCTATTATTTACTACCTCTGTGGTGCACTTACTACCTCCACTTTACTACACTACTACGGTCGCCGTCACGGTCACGGTCTTTTCAGTCTCATCAACATTATCGGTTGCCTGGGAGAAATCGCTCTAAACGATAAGGCCCTGGTTGTCGCACTAATTTAAAATATCGTAACGTTTTTTAGGGTTCCGTACCCAAAGGGTAAAAACGGGACGGGGAATAATGGTAACAAGTAGATGCTTAAAATATTCACTTCAAAAATAAATATAATGAAATTGAAATAAAATATAGCTCCCACGCGGTGCGTGCCTCCGTGCCCTCCGTGCGCGAGTACTTAGCCGTTTATTTTTGTAATATTGTGGATTATCTGAACAAACAATCTATCTATATATCATTATCATCAGCATTAGAGCTTCATACTTTACGAGTCTTATCTAAAACTTGCTAATTGTCTACGACTTAGATCTTATGTAAAATACAATGATACGTAACCATAAGAACGTAAGAACAACAGTATTATTCTCATTTTGTGTATGGGTAGAGAATCGACTTCACAAGTGCAGATTACGTAATTCTAGACCTTATTCTAAATGTGTACTAATGATGTTAAAAAAAAACGGATAGACCTCTAAGAGCGCTTGTTCACAGAAATTTGTTTCACCGTGCCACGGACCGTTTTTTTCACTGGATACAGTTTATAATGAACGTGTGCTGACGCACCGGACATCCGGCGACAAATGAAGGCATTAGTTTATTGACGGTCCGTTGTCCGGTGAAAAAAATGGCCGTGAATGTACCATTTCAACTATATTGTGTAACTAGAATTTAAATTAAAACAATTTATTCTACTATAAACATCGATGTAAGTAAATTATAAAAATACTATGTGTACAATATCATTATCTATTTTTCTACAAATGTTAGAGTTCGAGATACTTATATCACACCTACTGTAAAATGAATCTTAGATGTTTCTACTGTAGAGTCAATTAAAAAGTGAGAAGAGTATTTTGTATTATTCTGGATAAAAATAAAGATCTGAAACATATTTTTGTTTAAATTTCGCCTCATGATAGGTAGGTACCTGTCATATGAAACATATATGCTACAAATCAGGGTTAAATCTATAATGGTACGTTTGATAGCAGTAGCTTAAATTACACATAACATTACGAAATTGTGAAATACCCTTACAGAAGCCACAAAGCAAGAATTGAATTGAAATTGAATCTATAATAGTGAAAAAAAATACATGACTCTGATATTTTTTAGATATCACAAGCACAACTAATAATAATAGACACTTCGTCAATTATATTTTGTGCCATTTACTTTTTTTATGAACAGATAGCATTTTTGATCAAAAAAACTTTCCTTAACCTGAATTTTCATTGAAGGACATGTCCACAAAATGTATGGAGGCTGGTATAATAATAATAAAAAATTCTAACCACAACACTCGTTACATCTCGAGAAAGTTCATATTTTTCTGAATCTAATACATCAGTTAAAACCAAAAAAGAGCTCTCCGTTTTTTAAATTAATTTTGAATCTATTAGGATAAATAAATATATTTGGCTCAATAGTTAGTTTACCTTTAGCAACCCTGGTTAAGTAACCTCCATTATTGTTAAATAGAAGCATGTTTACCAATTAGACACAGTTTTTAAGAGTTTTTTGTCACATTGTGGTAGGTTATAATTTTTTATTTAAGCAAATTAAGAAATGAATGTGGATGAATCAGCTACGAATCCAAGTAAAACAACGATAAAAGCACTTTATTATTGCTAAAATAGAAAAAATACAAAGCTCTATTATTATTTTTCACATTTAAAAAAAAATGGAGGGATGAAAAAATCAAAATTAAATATTTTTGAAAAGCCAATAAATCAAGCTTTCAAATGATGTATATATCATCTTGGTTCGATTTTTCTCTGAATAATATACCACTTGTGGACGTCACATTTTGTTTTCATTTGTTTTATTAATTGCAATACGGTCTATTTCTAACGGTATTTTGGATTGTACATGCAACAGTTTTGTACCTTAAAATTTCTAGAAAAAATACTACGCTTGATACAAAATATCCGATAAACAAGCAAAGCATACAGCTTAAAATCTGATGATGCGTCAACGGGCTAGGTTCTGAAAGAATTTGACTGGTAGAAGGACTACTCAACCCACTGCTGCCTTGTAGCAACCCACTCTCCATAAGCCTCGGAAGCCACTCAGAAATAGCTCGTTTGAAAGGAGAGTGCACTTTCATCCAAATAACTAATGGAACGGACAAGATTGAATCCGGAAGAATGTGACCACACTCTTTTCCGCTTTTCCCCACCGCCAGACAGTAGGCAAAAGCATATTCCAAAGACGTGGCCAAAACGAATTTCTTCTTTCCCTGTATCACATCAAAGAACACTTTCTCGAAGTATGCTTCGGGTATAAATTTAAAGCGTTCCCTTATAAACGGATCGTATTCGAAGTGCGCATATATTCCAGCGCGGCCGCCGATGTCGTAACCAGCTTCGACATTTTCTCGAAGGTTCGCGAAGTTTCCGACTAATGTGTCAGTCTTCAGAGCTCCGATCAAGACACTTTGGTAAGCGCTGCGGACGACGAACGCGAACCACATCCAGAGGCCAACGATGTAGAAATCTCTGAACTTTCTTGGGAGAATTCTGATCGGCTGACCGACAAGTATACCCCAAATTCTGAGAACGATTCCTTGTAGATTAGAAAAATTCTTAAAATATTTGTTACAAAAATCCTTTACCGGCTTTATTTTCATGATGAACGGGAGAGATTTTACGAAAAATATTACTATTAGCAAAAGCAGCCAGAGATATCCGTTTAGTGGAGAAAATAGTCGCCACCAGGCCGGCCCTGGCATGACAGGTGGAGCGAGCCAAATTAGGCGTACTCTGAAGTAAGGCATAGAATAGTCAATAAGTCCTAGTTTGTCAATGCCCAGAGGGATCGTACAGGTAGATATATTTGCCACTCCAGTCAGTACATCGCCCAAGGAGTCGGACCAATTTCGTGCACGGTCTGAATCGATGCTTATGTAATCTCTAATCGATATAATCGGGGTGAAATTCATGATGTCTCGAAATAGTTTTACTATAGATTTCTTGATAATTTCTAGAGGGATCTTCTTCTCTGTTAGCGGATACTTAATTTTGTTCGTCGAGATGTAGAGCGGGCATTCGTTCATGTTTAACATTTTGTCTGGATACAAGTTTCTCAACTTAGTAGTTACGTTCCAAAATCCAATGAATGTGGGCTCAGTGTTATGGCAATTTAGATGATTTTTATACGGATAGTACGTGTATAACACTACTCTATTCCTTTTAGTTTTGGTAACAATCACAACATCAGTCACGTAATAACTCCACAGAATGGTATTTATCCGTTCAATTTTCTTGCGGTTTCCAAGCAGAAGAATCACAAACTTAGCGCCGTTGTTCAAAAGAGACTTTCCTTTTAAATCTGGCTTTAGTTTTGTAAGAACTTTCATAAAAGACAGAAAAGAGTCTATTATAACAACGACTTGATTCGTCGGGCGTCCGTCCCGTTTACTTTCTACTATCACTGTTCCTCTATACTCCATCAGAAACTGATCTACTAAAACACCTTCGACGTCCTTATACAAAACCACTGTTAGTTTGCGATAGTCGAAGTTTTGGGTCACTATGTCGATAGCACATCGTATAATTTGCTGCTGCGTGTAATTTTCGTATATAGGAGTGCTTAATTTAGCAAATGTGAAATGAAAAAAAAAGAAGATCGCTATCAGCCGAGCGAACATTTTAAAATTTGAACATTTTCGAAAGGGAAAAATTGCAAAAATGTTGTATGGGTTTGTAATATCTGTAATTCTCTGCGCTTGGATGCGCGAGCTGGTTTAATGGTCCATGCGAGCCCCTAGCGCGAGTTATAAAGCTGAGTTGTCATAAATCAACTTTTGTTCTGAGATGTGGCGTTTATGCACCGCTTTCAGTCAGGGGTTTGATCGATGGTGATCGCAACGTTAACTAGAAAGGCAGCGTTTTATGTTCATACATACAGGCTGTTGATTTGCAAAGTGACTTTCAAAAAGTAAGTACCTATATTATGGAGGCAACCCAGACATCGGGAAATAATCAGATGCCCCATAGCTTTGTCGAGAATCGATAAACTTTTTATATGGAACTGCTGATTTTATGTCGCTATTTCATTCATAAAATAAACTCGTAAGACTTATTTGTAAAGAAAAAATTATAAGAATTGTTCATAATTTTGATTATAAAGGGAAAATTGGTAACTTACGCACAACATCTTGTCAACGAGTGTCTTTGGTACATTATTTTATTTTACATAAAAATTGTTATTAGGCGATTCCAAGTTCCTATAATGTGTCTGCGAAACAAATATTTTTTACCTATTTTATCAATCGTGTTTTTGACCGACGAAACGGAGGAGGTAACTCATTTCGACGCGTATATACAGGGTGTCCCTGAACTCAACGTCAAGCCGGTACGGGGTGAGAGGTGGGGTTACATCAGTCCCAGGAAAAATATAAAAACAAATCCTAATTAGGTATTTAAATTTTAACAGCCAAAATAAAAAAGTTATGAAAATCAATACCTTGAACCATATTTTTAGATACTCTGACGACATATTTCACAAGTTTTCACTAACATGATTCCTAATAAACGTACTAATAAATGTCAATCACAAATCAAGCATATTACTAACACATAACTTACATTATTACTAAGTTAGTTAAGCATATTTTTTTCAAACCATAATTTAAAAAATAATATCACTAAACTTTGACTCTTTATAAAAAAATAAAAATGTACTGTACTACCCTCGGCAAGTTATACCAAAAGATGGCCCATTTAGTTGAAATTTCGAAATGGTGCAACACTAGCTACTTTCCAATCTACACCATTAGATTTTTTTTCGAATTATCACCATATTAAATATCGAATACTTAAGTTATCAATGCTGTTGGCGCTCGAAAATTCGGAGAAATTTAACAGTGCAGCGGCCGAAAAACGACACCTAGCGATAAAGAGATGTGTTATATAACTATGTTACATGTGTAAGTGAGTAGGATAATGTAGCCGATAAATTAGCATAACTTTTTACGTAGTGGTCCGATTTCAATAATTCTTTTTTTATTGAAAAGAGCATACTTCAAAATTGGTCCCGTATAAATTTGATTGAAATCGGCTCGGCCATTTTCGGTAAATTAACAATAATATAAAAAACTAGCTTTTACCCGCGGCTTCGCTCGCGATATAATTTAGTGTAGACGGTCCTTAGTATGGGACGCGACTTTCGTCGATACTTTGGCGCCGTCAGCGGAGCAAATATGCTAACCTCGGCAGTGGTTACATATTTGAGCCGTTTGAAATTGAGACATTGTGCGCGTGGTGGCCGGGAGCTCATCTTGTTTTCAAAAGTCTTTCTGAGCGTCTGGTATTCCCGCCGCGTGACCAAAATGCTGGTGTTTATTTGGCTCAACGTATAAGCAGCACTGCCAAGCTTATTGACAATGCTGACAGCATGTTGGGCACGCTGCTAACTGGCAGTGGGCTTGAGCATTTAGAATATCTTTAGACCTTCAAGGTTCTGTGGATGATCCAATTGCTTGTTATGTAGTAGTAGTTTATGAAGTTTTACATTATAAGTCTGTATTTAGTGGTAGTTAATAAAGGCACTTGCTCTATAAAAAAATCAAGTACCATTCACCTTGTTGTCACTGTTCAAACCTAACCCGATATCAATATACCTTATACATATAAATGCTTCTGTTGATTAAGATAAGGTTAGAGTGTACCCGCCCATAGGTTCCCGCCTTGTCGTGGCAGGAGAACTTAGTAGCCGAGGCTTATGGGCTGCGCGGGAATCCCAGGTAGAGCCGCTTCTCTGGGTGTTTTCTGATCCAGCTGAGAAGGCGGCGCTCGAGGTCTCCCGTTTCTTTTTGGTCTTTTCCCCCTAGGCAGTTTAGAATTTTGCACTCGAGGTTGGGCCGCTTTTCTGGGGTTTTTAAATATAGCAGCTGAGAGGCTGGCCGGCAAGTTGCTCATGAGGAGTACCGCAACTGAGCAGCGCTGCACTTTTATCACTGTTAAAGCTTAACCAAACCAACAGAAATTTATGTTCGTGTCAAGGTCACAACTCAGAATCAACCTTAGTGTCAAGATATTCACACTCATGCCATACTACTTTTAAAAATCAAGTCGATCCGTTTCTTCGTATATTAGCATGGATTCTGTACCATAAAGGTAGAATAAAGAAATATGTTTAACCTCTAATGGTGGTATGTTTAAAAATATTTTAATGTCAGACGAAATGACGGCCCAGTATTAAACGTCATTGTAATATGTAGCATGGCAAAGGGAAAACTATTTTGTCCAATTTTAATGTCAGTTGTCATTGTCAATTCATACTTTATTTCCTCTTCGAGGAGCTATAATGGTGGAAAGACAATTTGTCCCTTTGCTATGCTAAGCGAGACATTTATAAAAGTCTGCAGTCAATGTATGTCACCTGTCATCTAATTACGTTTTGTGAATCCATGTTAGGCCCAATCAACCCAATTATGAACGCGCCATCGTAAATTTATTACCAACGTAAAAAGTGTTCTCTCTATCGAATGCCGAAAGTGAAAAAGAAACAGAAATAGTCTAATTAACTGTTATAATTACGATGGTGTCTTCAAAATTGGGCCTTTTAGCGTCGTTGTGATAGGTGACAGTTTCGCTAACGCAAGATTTTGTCCTATCCTACGGGAATTATGCAATTTTCGGGATAAAATGTAGCCTATGTCCTTTCTCAGGCTCTAGACTATCTGTGTACCAAATTTCATTGAGATTAGTTCATTAATTTTGGCGTGAAAGCGCGACAGACAGACAGACAGAGTTACTTTCGCATTTATAATATTATTAAGTAAGGATAATCTATTATCAGTATGATGATATCCAAGGACAGCTCATCGATTGATTTGACAGATATTCGATCGACAGTTGTTTATTTTGACATTCTTGCAGCGCACGCTAGAGTAGCTCGCAGATGGCAGAATTTTCCTACTTACTCAACATTTATCGTTATATTTTGGACAAATCACAAAATCCTACTTCCTACTAATATTATAAACGCGAAAGTTTGTGAGGATGGATGGATGGATGGATGGATGTATGGATGTTTGTTACTCTTTCACGCAAAAACTACTGAACGGATTGAGATGAAACTTTGCAATAATATAGCTTATACATCAGAATAACACATAGGCTACAATTTATAAAGATATTTTGTGATTTGTCCAAAATATAACGATAAATGTTGAGTAAGTAGGAAAATTCTGCCATCTGCGAGCTACTCTAGCGTGCGCTGCAAGAATGTCAAAATAAACAACTGTCGATCGAATATCTGTCAAATCAATCGATGAGCTGTCCTTGGATATCATCATACTGATAATAGATTATCCTTACTTAATAATATTATAAATGCGAAAGTAACTCTGTCTGTCTGTCTGTCGCGCTTTCACGCCAAAATTAATGAACTAATCTCAATGAAATTTGGTACACAGATAGTCTAGAGCCTGAGAAAGGACATAGGCTACATTTTATCCCGAAAATTGCATAATTCCCGTAGGATAGGACAAAATCTTGCGTTAGCGAAACTGTCACCTATCACAACGACGCTAAAAGGCCCAATTTTGAAGACACCATCGTAATTATAACAGTTAATTAGACTATTTCTGTTTCTTTTTCACTTTCGGCATTCGATAGAGAGAACACTTTTTACGTTGGTAATAAATTTACGATGGCGCGTTCATAATTGGGTTGATTGGGCCTAACATGGATTCACAAAACGTAATTAGATGACAGGTGACATACATTGACTGCAGACTTTTATAAATGTCTCGCTTAGCATAGCAAAGGGACAAATTGTCTTTCCACCATTATAGCTCCTCGAAGAGGAAATAAAGTATGAATTGACAATGACAACTGACATTAAAATTGGACAAAATAGTTTTCCCTTTGCCATGCTACATATTACAATGACGTTTAATACTGGGCCGTCATTTCGTCTGACATTAAAATATTTTTAAACATACCACCATTAGAGGTTAAACATATTTCTTTATTCTACCTTTATGGTACAGAATCCATGCTAATATACGAAGAAACGGATCGACTTGATTTTTAAAAGTAGTATGGCATGAGTGTGAATATCTTGACACTAAGGTTGATTCTGAGTTGTGACCTTGACACGAACATAAATTTCTGTTGGTTTGGTTAAGCTTTAACAGTGATAAAAGTGCAGCGCTGCTCAGTTGCGGTACTCCTCATGAGCAACTTGCCGGCCAGCCTCTCAGCTGCTATATTTAAAAACCCCAGAAAAGCGGCCCAACCTCGAGTGCAAAATTCTAAACTGCCTAGGGGGAAAAGACCAAAAAGAAACGGGAGACCTCGAGCGCCGCCTTCTCAGCTGGATCAGAAAACACCCAGAGAAGCGGCTCTACCTGGGATTCCCGCGCAGCCCATAAGCCTCGGCTACTAAGTTCTCCTGCCACGACAAGGCGGGAACCTATGGGCGGGTACACTCTAACCTTATCTTAATCAACAGAAGCATTTATATGTATAAGGTATATTGATATCGGGTTAGGTTTGAACAGTGACAACAAGGTGAATGGTACTTGATTTTTTTATAGAGCAAGTGCCTTTATTAACTACCACTAAATACAGACTTATAATGTAAAACTTCATAAACTACTACTACATAACAAGCAATTGGATCATCCACAGAACCTTGAAGGTCTAAAGATATTCTAAATGCTCAAGCCCACTGCCAGTTAGCAGCGTGCCCAACATGCTGTCAGCATTGTCAATCAGCTTGGCAATGCTGCTTATACGTTGAGCCAAATAAACACCAGCATTTTGGTCACGCGGCGGGTACACCAGACGCTCAGAAAGACTTTTGAAAACAAGATGAGCTCCCGGCCACCACGCGCACAATGTCTCAATTTCAAACGGCTCAAATATGTAACCACTGCCGAGGTTAGCATATTTGCTCCGCTGACGGCGCCAAAGTATCGACGAAAGTCGCGTCCCATACTAAGGACCGTCTACACTAAATTATATCGCGAGCGAAGCCGCGGGTAAAAGCTAGTATCTTTATAAATTGTAGCCTATGTGTTATTCTGATGTATAAGCTATATTATTGCAAAGTTTCATCTCAATCCGTTCAGTAGTTTTTGCGTGAAAGAGTAACAAACATCCATACATCCATCCATCCATCCATCCATCCTCACAAACTTTCGCGTTTATAATATTAGTAAGATGTTACATCGATCCGTGCGAAATAATTATGTACATGGATGAAGTCGGTCATGCTATTTTTTGAAAAAAAAAAAAAATTATTAGCTTTCAAGTTTGGTCCCGTAACAAAAGTTGTTCCAATTGTAGGTACTAAAGCCACCTTTGAGAGCTATGTGTAAGTTAACGGAACTCGGAATATATTTCTTAAAGTTCATGCATTTGCAAAGCAACATCTTGTATAATCGACATAGTTTTCTGTCATACGCCGATTAGAAGATAGTGTATAAATATTACCAATTTATATATGCGAGTCATTTCTCCCCACATTCAAACCACCCGTGATGGATGGTTTGCATAATGTAACTCAGCTCGAATAACCAGATTAAAACAATAGCTAACTAGACAGGTAACAAACATCTAGTTAGCGTCGCTCTGACTTGTTCATAGTTAATTAAGTTGTATGAACGTGCTTTGTAATAAAACATAGGTACACGTACACCTACTATAGATATCAATGAAGGGATGCATTATTAGCTTCGCACGGAGCGTTATCAAACTCTATAATAAAATATTCTTTCTTAGAAGAGGAAGAAGAGTAGGTTGAATTAGCTTAATAGAGTTTAGGCGACCTACTCGAAAAAGTCAAAATACTGAATTTAAAATCTAGGACATAAATGAATATAATAGAGGTCTTATATTTTAAGGCATTTACTGGACTTACTTCACCGGATGACCTTATAAGAGGTCTTTACTGTCGCGAATTTGTCCGCGCTTGACTATCAAATTGCCTGCAGGCTAATCGCACTAAAAAATTACAGCTGAACCACAATTGAACTTAACCGAACTTCAACTTTTTGTCTATTTTTGTATCGCGCTAATGATTTTGACAAAAGTTGAAACGCAGCTCAATCAGAATTAGAACGTAACCGCTGTCAAACGAACGATTGGTGTATGAAGTTTAGCGCTATACCGAATTCTTTAACTGGATTACAGACGGAACGCAACTGTTTAAAATTAACGCGATTGGCCTGCTGTTGTGGTTGAACAAACACGCAGACCTATAAGATATACCTTTTATATCTACTTATACACTGTGCATCAAAGGCTTCAGATTAAGTATACCTATCTCTCAAGAAACAGGAAAGCCGACAGTTTGTTCCAGTCCCTACCCGTACAAATCACAAACGTCGGTTCATATTAATACTATGAACACTGTGTTCTGGTTCTCATAATTGCAAAATGAACAAAAACGCCTCTTCTGTACGTACAGCTACATTGGATCTATGCTTTACATAATGTCTACTTGTAATTATAACTGAGTTATGGCCAAACTTTGTTAGCAGATTTTAATACAGCTTAAACTAATTTAACTCTGTATTAAATTAGGTAAAGTCGTGTTAAGCTTGTAATGAATGCATGTCAAACTTTATGCAACATAATTTTTCGGTTGATTAATCAGTAGGTATGTGTTTGAGTAGCTAGATGAAATATTAATCTACACCCAAGCAGACGCATAATTTACGAAAATTTTACCTACTACATATAGAAAAGTTTATTTAGGTTGATTAATATTAATCTAATCTACATGTTGCCAGTGATGACTTATGGCACAGAAACGTGGTCTCTCACTATGGGCCTTATTAGTAAGCTTCAAGTAGCCCAACGAGCTATGGAGAAGACTATGCTCGGAGTCTCTCTGCGGGATCGAATCAGGAATGAGGAGATCCGTAGAAGAACCAAAGTTACCGACATAGCCCAGCGAAGTTGAAATGGCAATGGGTGGGGCTAATAGCACGGAGGACTGATGACCGATGGGGTCGAAAAGTTCTCGAGTGGAGATTACGTACCGGCAAGCGCAGCGTAGGTCGTCCACCCAAAAGGTGGACGGATGACCTCATTAAGACCGCAGGATCGCGCTGGATGCAAGCCGCTACGAATCGGTCTTATTGGAGATCTTTAGGGGAGGCCTATGTTCAGCAGTGGACGTCCTATGGCTGAAACAATAACGACGAATATACGCGTTTCTCAGATATACATTCAAGATACAGATATACAGGCACAATTATAACCAACTTTCATTACGAAAGCAACCCCGAAATTGTGAATAAATCAGTTCCATAAATTTTATCGAATGTCAACGAACTTATTGAATGGAACAGCTGAATTTTGTTGCGACTTTGGGGTTGGGCTCATAGTAAAAGTTGATGCTAAAGAGAAGAGCAAATTTATCCTTGAAGTGCGTCCGTTGTCTAGGTGACACAATCATATTCTCTTCATCTACATATTCTAAGGAATATATGCATGGTAAACTCTAGAAAACCTTTTCAAAAATATTTCTCTATTTGAAAGACATACTATTCCAGATTTTCTGTTCGTATAAATAATTGTGTAGTGTAATGTAAGTCACCAGAACAAAGAACCCCCTTCCTTTTGGGTTTGCCACTGTCCACTAATAAGTTTAAAGTTACCGCGTCCTCAAGCTCGTATCCTAGCAACGGTCACCTAACAACTTAACAGTTTCCACATAACAGTGTTTGCTAATTCAAGCGCCGTCTAA